>CM076679.1:118110856-118749606 GCA_038501925.1 Xenopus petersii | reverse complement strand
GAATTTAATTTTGAAATCTGACATGGGGCTAGACATATTGTTAGTTTCCCATGTGCCCCCAGTCATGTGACTTGTGCTCTGGTAAACTTCAGTCACTCTTTACTGCTGTACTGCAAGTTGGAGTGATATCACACCCCTCCCTCCCCCCACAGCAGCCCATCAGCAGTAGAATGGGAAGGTAACCAGATAACAGCTCCCTGGTAGATATAAGAACAGCACTCAATAGAAAAAATCCATGTCCCACTGCGACTACTTCAGTTACATTGAGTAGGAGAAACAACAGCCTGCCTAAAAGCAGTTCCATAGTGCAGCACTGGCTGTTTCTGAAAGCACATGACCAGGCACAATGACCTGAGGTGGTGCCTACACACCAATATTACAACTAAAAAAAATACAATTATTGGGTTAGGAATTACATCTTACATAGTAGAATGAATTATTTGCAGTGTAAACCATGTAATTTAGAAATATTTTAAACGACACCATAAAAATAATAACAAAATGATGATGACCTACTGTATAAGACCTGTGACATCAGCAGTTCTATAATGGTTTCTTTTCTTCATTGTCCACCCTAGCACCCACATGCCATGTTTCGACAAGGTTGGCAATATCATATAGGACCACTCTGGGTAATAACCTTCCTGCGGCACCCAACATACTCAAACAGTAGTACTATTTCAATCGGTTAAATGTGGATTTAATGGCTGTAGATTGCAGTGACATTATTCTCCCTCTCTGTGCTGAAACACAGCTTAAATCAATTCTTGGATAAGTGGTTCATGCTGTGGTAGCAATGAAAATAATTTGGTCCTGTTTCTATATAACTTCTTGTAATTGTCCTCAGTGGCCTTTTCTGCCTGGCATTATGCTTGTTATACTTGTTGTATTGTCAACAAAAGTTAGATTTTAACCTTGTTGGCGATTGCAGACCCCCAACCTTTCAGCTGTTTTGAAGCCATTCTTTCCATGAAGAAACCTGTCCTGAGAAAAAAAAACCCAGTCTGTACCAGTCCTCAAGGGTGTCTCTGACCCAGTCCTCAGGGGTCTCTGTGACCCAGACCCAGGCCCGGACTGGCAATCTGTGGGTTCTGGCAAATGCCAGAGGGTCTGCTATAAGGTGCCATAGAAAGTCAGTATTTAGTGGGCTGGTAGAGGCTGGGTGGGCCTCTCATGGGCTGATTGGGCCTCTGTGTACCTGAAATGTCAGGGCCTATTTGAATTCTCAGTCCGGACCTGCCCAGACCTAATTCTGGAAAGTGGTGCACCCACACTATCATGGCGAGATGTGAGCTGTAAACGTTAAGCGCAGGGATGGGGTTGTGGCACCAGGTATGCCATGTAAAGGAGTACATCACTTGGACGGGGTGCCCCTGAGGGGATGCGGGAGGCAACCCCAGTCTGAAATTGCATAGAATGTTTCCCCCAAGCCTGCTATCACCTATTCTCCTAGATATACTTGAAAGCTCAGCTCAAAGGTCAGCTATGGTGAAATTTAAGATATGTATGTAATTGATCCCCTAGTAATCTTGAAACTGTCTCAATGATGTATATTTACATATATATATTCCTATATCTGTACTCATTTTATGAGCTATGGGGGACCTTGGCCAAAGGTTGGACCTTTATGGGGGTTTAGGCCAAAGGTTAGACCTTCAGGTGAGGCTTGAACTGAAAAAGTGCGGCACTTACATTAGTTTGGCAAGCACACTACCTGGTAACTACCAGGATCTCAACACTTTTTGTTCTTCAGAGCTGTTGTGGAGAAGTTGCAGTGATCAAAACATTTTATGTAGCCTAAAGAATTAGAAGGACTTTGAGAGATTGAGAAGATAAAGGGGCATTTATAAAGCACTGTTCCTCTTAAAAAAACAATGATGTATATTTACATATATATTTCTATATCTGTATTCATTTCATGAACTATAGGAGACCTTGACCAAAGGTTTGACTTTTATGGGGGGTTTAGGCCAAAGGTTGGACCTTCAGGTGAGGCTTGAACTGAAAAAGTGTGACACTTACAGTAGTTTGGCAAGCACACCACCTCGTAATTACCAAGATATCAACACTTTTTGTTCTCCAGAGCTGTTGTGGAGAAGTTGCAGTGATCAAAACATTTTGTGTAGCTTAAAGACATAGGAGGACTCTGAGAGATTGAGAAGATAAAGGGGCATTGATAAAGCATTGTTCCTATTAAAAAGTAATGTATATTTACATATGTATTCCTATATCTGTACTCATTTTATGAGCTATGGGAGACCTTGACCAAAGGTTTGACCTTTATGCAGGGTTTAGGACAAAGGTTGGACCTTTGTGAGTCTTGAACTGAAACATTGAGACATAACGGGGCATCGATAAAACACTGTTCCTCTTAACAAAGCAGATTTGCAAGTACACTTAGAAATTCTTTTATAAATTCAAAGGAAAGCCCTGCAGCAGGAATATCATCTTCAGGCTTGTTGCTTAAAATTTCCATTAGGCACATACCAGGAGAATATAATAAAAACGACTTTGTGTGCTTTCATGTAACCGCAGGAGGGTTGCTAGTTTGTTAACCATTTTCTCTTGTTCCACACAACTAAAGGGCAATCTTCCACTCTGTACTTTTCATTGCAGGAAGGAAACTGGGTAGCATCAGCCCTTTTCTTAGTGCATTCTGAAAGAGCGACTTTTAAATCGGCTGCTCTATTCATGGAGTCATGGGTGATCCAGAAATGGAATTTAATGTTTTCAATGCAGACTGTCACTGCTTAAATATTATCTTCTGCCTTTCTGAGCATACCGTGTCATTTCCGCCGCTCTTTTGTTTCGGCAAGAAATATTGTAGCACAAATGACTCTGACATACATGACATGCATGACAGTTCTTGTAGGAAAGAACAACAACAATATAGAGGCTGTCTGTGCTGTCGGGTAGAAATGCCCGTTTGG
The DNA here is from genome assembly GCA_038501925.1 of Xenopus petersii. Lineage (NCBI taxonomy): Eukaryota > Metazoa > Chordata > Amphibia > Anura > Pipidae > Xenopus > Xenopus petersii. The sequence goes on along the minus strand of CM076679.1, from coordinate 118,746,676 downwards.
TGACGTGATTGGCACGCTGAACATTCCACATAACTGACCAAACCTTGTGAAAATAATTGTCTGGCTCCAACATGTTCCGAATAGGAGGCTCTTGTATGCTTTAATAGAAGTTTCATAGGTCTTCTGTAATCTATTGTGCTGGTTAGTTGTGCAGAGTACAAGTGGCAGCCTCTCCTTCCTACACAGGTAACTATATAAAGATAGAAATTTATCGACAAAGAGAAATTATGTTGATGAGTTTTTTTCAGTTCTGGATTAACACAGTGATTTTTAATCTAAGGCTTGGGCCCAACTTTGGATCTCCATGCTGTTTATGCTGGGTCTCCATGACCGTTTTTAGTAAAGCAAAACAATTTGCTACATTTATCAAGTACAGGTATGGGATCCCTTATTCGGAAAACCCATTATCCAGAAAGTCGGGCTGTCTCCAATAGACTCCATTTAATCCATTTATATTTGTTATAAAGCCGCAGGTTACATAGCAGATAACAGATAAACCCCGTTGAATGCAATGGGGTTTTATCTGTTATCTGCTGTGTAACCTGTGCTTTTTCTCAGTTTTCCAGCTTAAATGGTTGCCCCATGGCTACACAGCAGCTTGATTATATAAACTATATATTATATAGTGAATAGAATAAAGTACCCCCTCTTGTAAATTACAAGGATATTATAAATTACCGAGGAGTTCCATGACCATATAAAAACACGAGGCCGGAGGCCGAGATAACTTCTAATATTCTCAAATTTGGCAACTGGGGGTATGTTACTTATTATAATACACAACTTTCAGTGAGTCATGTGACAGAAATGACATCAGAACTCACCGTTTATAACTGATGACATAAAAACTGAAGATATTCATGGCTTTTGTGTATTATAACTGTATATTATATGTTAATTACTTTCATACACTTTAATTTTTTGGTGTTACTGTTCCTTTGCACTGGTACAAACTATAAAAAGTGCAGTCATAGTTAGTTACATAGTTAAATTGGGTTGAAAAAAGACAAAGTCCATCAAGTTCAACCCCTCCAAATGAAAACCCAGCATCCATACACACACCCCTCCCTACTTTTAATTAAATTCTATATACCCATACCTATACTAACTATAGAGCTTAGTATCACAATAGCCTTTGATATTATGTCTGTCCAAGAAATCATCCAAGTCCCTCTTATAGTCATTAACTGAATCAGCATCACAACATCACCCGGCAGTGCATTCCACAACCTCACTGTCCTGACTGTGAAGAACCCCCTACGTTGCTTCAAATGAAAGTTCTTTTCTTCTAGTCTAAAGGGGAGGCCTCTGGTACGGTGATCCACTTTATGGGTAAAAAGGTCCCCTGCTATTTGTCTATAATTTCCTCTAATGTACTTGTAAAGTGTAATCATGTCCCCTCGCAAGCGCCTTTTATCCAGAGAAAACAACCCCAACCTTGACAGTCTACCCACATAATTTAAGTCTTCCATCCCTCTAACCAGTTTAGTTGCACTTAGTCTCTGCACTCTCTCCAGCTCATTTATATCCCTCTTAAGGACTGGAGTCCAAAACTGCACTGCATACTCCAGATGAGGCTTCACCAGGGACCTATAAAGAGGCATAATTATGTTTTCATCCCTTGAGTTAATGCCCTTTTTTATGCAAGACAGAACTTTATTTGCTTTAGTAGCCACAGAATGACACTGCCCAGAATTAGGCAACTTGTTATCTACAAAGACCCCTAGATCCTTCTCATTTAAGGAAACTCCCAACACACTGCCATTTAGTGTTTAACTTGCATTTATATTATTTTTGCCAAAGTGCATAACCTTGCATTTATCAACATTGAACCTCATTTTCCAGTTTGCTGCCCAGTTTTCCAATTTAGACAAATCACTCTGCAAAGTGGCAGCATCCTGCATGGAACCTATAGTTCTGCACAATTTAGTCTCATCTGCAAAAATAGAAACAGTACTTTCAATGCCCACCTCCAGGTCATTAATAAATAAGTTGAAAAGCAAAGGACCTAGTACAAAGCCCTGCGGTACTCCACTTACACTTACAACACTGGTCTAATTAGAAAATGTTCCATTTACCACCACTCTTTGTAGTCTATCTTTTAGCCAGTTCTCTATCCAGGTACAAATACTATGTTCCAAGCCAACATTCCTTAATTTAACCAGTAACCTTTTGTATGGCACTGTATCAAATGCTTTAGCAAAGTCTAAGTAAATCACATCCACTGCCATCCCAGAATCGAGGTCTCTACTTACCTTCTCATAAAAAGAAATTAAGTTAGTCATTAAATACTTTGGCAGGTTCACTGTAGCTTTACTTCTCTCATAGTAAATAAAGTTTACCCAAATTAAAATATTTTTTTATCCTATTTTTTTATGACATTTAGTTGTACAGGTATGGGACCGGTTATCCAGAATGCTCGGGACCTGGGGTTTTCCGGATAACAGATTTCCATTTGGATCTTCATACCTTAAGTGTACTAGAAAATCATGTAAACATTAAATAAACGAGGGATGCACCGAATCCACTATTTTGGATTCGGCTGAACCCCTGAATCCATTACAAAAGATTTGACCGAATACCAAACCAAATCCTAATTTGCAAATGCAAATTAGGGATGGGAAGGGAAAACATTATTTTACTTCCTTGTTTCCTGACAAAACGGCACGCAATTTCCCTCCACGACCCTTATTCGCATATGCAAATTAGGATTCGGATTTAGTTCGGCCCAGGCAGAAGGATTCGGCTGAATCCGAATCCTGCTGAAAAAGGCCGAATCCTGGCCAAATCCCAAACCGAATCCTAGATTTGGTGAATCTCTAAAATAAACCCAATAGGCTGGTTTTGCCTCCAATAAGGATTAATTATATCTTAGTTGGGATCAAGTACAAGATACTGTTTTATTATTACAGAGAAAAAGGAAATCATTTTTAAAAATTTGAATTATTGGCATAAAATAGTCTAGGGAGGGGACCCTTCCATAATTCAGATCTTTCTGGATAACGGATTTCCGGATTACAGATCCCATACCTGTAATATAAAAATCAGTTGGTTGCACACAGTGGTTAGAAGCAAGGCAGCCCAAGTTGCTAGTCCGTGGGTTAATAATAATAAGGAAGAGTAAAGGTTATCAGGACAGAGCAATTAAATTATATACCGGTATGAGATGTTTTCTTTCATTTTAATCCAGTATTACTGATTTATTAGCTGCGCTGTAGCCAGATCTATAATCAGATTTTCGGACACCCATGGGCCGAGCACAAATGCAGTACCAAGGAGGATCCCTACCATTGCCTTTTGCTATTCGCTAGAGTCAGTCTGACCTACTCCTCCGAGTGCACTTTAAGGCCAGCTTTGACTGCCAGGGAGTTGCTGGGGTTGTAGTTCAACAACATCAGAAGGAATACAGGCTGGACATTACTGAACTCAGTTCTTTCTCAGAGCCCCAGGTGCTAGAGGTTAGTTACTGACTCTCCATGAGCTTTCCAGCCATCTGCGGACTTGTCACATCTATTTTCCTTGCTTAAATCAAATCTAAAAGATATATTGGAGAAATCGTGTTACTGTCACATGGAGCCCATTTATCAGTAAACCTTAAAGGCACCGGCCCGGGGTTTCAGGCTTAGTCAATACAATCACTTGGGCGTGCCTAACATTTGGCACCCCCAAGTGCACCAAGCCTTTCCTTCTCCTTTAAGGGCTTCTATAGATTTATTTTCACCGTACACTCGACTGCAGTAAGCGTTCCAGTGTTTCACTGTAGGGGAGTGCAGAAAGAAATACAGCCAACTCACTGCATTTGGTGCTTAGATACGCATGTGTCAGTACAGGCCAAAAAAGGAGAGTAGGTTACGTTTAATTCTGCCGTCCCCTTTGCTGGAAAGCAGGAAAAAGGACCGCAGGGAAGTGTAGGGTGAAAACACCCGTCTGTATGAGCCCTAAAAGCAAACCTCGCATTGGTTACTATGGAAGCACCTTCTGTCTTTGGGTAGCTGTACAGTATATACTGTATCTTTTCACTGTCAAGCTGAAAGCTATTTGGCCTGTAGTGTTACAAGGTGGGGCAGCCAATCTGTACCCACAGAGGGGTCATTTACACAGTGAAAAGTGTTTTTTGTACTCTGTTCTGCACTTTGCTGCATTCATTAATCAGTGATGTATTCATGAGCTGGGCAGGGAAGGTAAGTGGTAAACTCGTGACATTGCAGGGGCTGGGCTTGTATAAATGGATGACGTTGAAATGAATATAGCACGTAGGGTTTGTGGACATACAGGAGGAGATGAGGGAGTTGAGATGGTTTGCAGTTGGGCTGAGGCCCAACATCTAGTAATAACAAATGTACTGTCGAGTATGTTGGAGGAAATGTAAAATGTACATGTGGCAATGTAATATTCTACATTAGACTTTTTATTGCATTGCAAATCTTAATTGCACATTGCGAACCTTTAACACCAGCTTGAAGCTGGCGTAAAGTTTTGGAGCAAGAGTAACAACTTTTTCATGATGAAGTTTTATGACATACACACTATGCACAATGCACACTATTCACAATTGCTATCCTTCTGTTGTGTGAGGGGGCAAAGGCAAAATTGTTCACTTTTCAAACATTTATTCGCATTGCGAACAATTTTTGCGTTAGCGACCAATATTACTTCCCCATGTAGTCTGTAAATTTGTAATATTGGCTCTGGCCTTGACTTACAACTCAAAAAGCCATTCCATTGTTTACCCTACTGGTCGCTATCCACTTCCCTCTTGAACCCAAGTCACATACCCTTGTTTGTCTACGCCTAGTTCCGACCCCAACTCACAATAAACACAGGGTTGCTTTATACCTTCCTGTAGACTCCTGCATCGGGTCGAGCACCTGCGGATTTTTCTTTTTTTGTTTTTGAAGATTTTTTTTTCTTTTTTTTTTTTTTTAGAAGATTTGGCGTCAGAGTAACATCACTTGTGATGTCGCTTCCAGTTTTGTGTGTCCCCTGGGTCGGAAGGTTAGTTGGCCTATTGCGGGTAGGGTCAGGTAGCGGGAACACGCAGGTCAACTTGAGGGTAAGGGTCAGGTACCGGTTTCAAAAAATGGACCCGCGCTGGACTCTTCCTTCCTGTGCTGTGCTTGCACCTTGCAATCTAAAAGGGGAACTCAATTACAAATCACAAGCGATGTTTAAAATGGTATTTTTGCAAATTTTTAGCTCTGCTTGCAATATAAATAATTTCTCTGGGGAATATTGTATTGCTAAGCAAAAACTTTAACCCCTGGCTCTGGAGTTTTGTTAAATTTAGTTGCAAAATAAACTTTGCAATTGCAAAATTATGTTAAATACACAACAAATGTTCCCAAAAGCCAATTGGCCGCAAACTCTGTGAGGAAGTCTTGAGGTCTGTAATCGGTCAAAAAGAACGCAAATATGGTCGCTAACATTCGCAATGGTCATTGAATGAGCACTAAAGGGTGTGATTTTTTTGGAGGGGGACATAAAGTAAATGATTCCTCATGTGAAGTTTTTTCCCCTCATGAACTAATTTTATCATAGAAATATTATTTTATGCCCATAGCTGTGCCGACAGTACACTTCTATGAAAATGGCCCGAGCCATCAGTTGTATCCGCCAGTAAACGTGAGGCCTGTTGTCCCTCAGTGGAAGATAAACAGACTAGTAAGTGCCTATAAAATGAAAAGGTTTTCTCTCCTTGCTGCAGGCTAACTTTTGATGTTCGCCATTATACCTTCTCCAGAGCGGTTTCTTCAGAGTCCTCATGCTCAATCAGCTCCTCAGAAGCCTGTTTACCTGTACCTGTCAGGTTGAATTGATTGCTCAAGTAAGGGCTCTGAATTTCCTTCCTGGAATCACTGCCTGTAATTGCAAAATTCATACCAGAGCGACGAGGAGACACAAGCACCCCCTTTCTATGTGATTGCTGCTTCTTTACTTTCTTCTCTTGCTACAGAAGCCTCGTCCTTCACTAGTATTTTCTCCCACACAGACACACTGGTTGCTTTTTTTTCCTTGCACCTTTTAAATTTCTTTCTAAAAATGGATTAGTCCATCAGATTTATAGTTTTGAGAATTGAAAGTGATTTAAACATAGAAGGGAGTTCGAAACAGACAATGAAATCATGGGTGGCCTAAAGGGGGCTCTTATTGTATATTATTTGCTTTAAAAGAGGAGTATATTTTAGTACTTGATGAATGATGAATTATTTGCAAATATCCACAAGGGAACCTGGAATTACTGTCAGCCCAGACTTCCAGTGGTTCTATCAATAAGACAACTGATTATGGGGCAAATTCACTAAGCGCCAAAGCGCCTAACGCTAGCGTCAATTTGCTAGCTTTGGGCACTTTTGTTACTTCGCAAATTCACTAACGAACGCTGGCTTAAATTCGCTAGTGTTACTTCGCACCCTTACGCCTGGCGAATTTTCACTACGGACGTAACTACGCAAATTCACTAATGCGCGCAGTGTACCCTAGACTTCCTTCGCCACCTCAGACCAGGCGAAGCGCAATAGAGTAGATAGGGATTGCTTCAAAAAAAGTTAAAATTTTTTCTAAGTCCCAAAATATGCTGGCATTTTTTCTATATTATGGGTGATAGGCTGAAAAAGATCCAAATTTTTTTTTGGGGCTCCCCTCCTTCCCCCCTACATTTCCTGACTCATGGCAACTTAACTATACAGTGGGCACATGTGTAGGGCAAAAAAAATTGTATTTGATGTTTTGAAGGTTACCCAGGCATTTGAAGTGATTCTACATATTCCTCCATTGAAATTTGAATTTGGCGCCGTATGCAAATTAACCATCGCTAGTGTAACTTCGCTTAGCGAATCAACGCTAGGGCAACATCGCAACCTTACGCTTCCCCTGTGCGCAACTTCGGATTTTAGTGAATTTGCGGAGCGCTGGGGAAACTACGCCTGGCGAAGTTGCGCCTGGCGCAACTACGAATCTTAGTGAATTTGCCCCTATGTGTCGGACTCTTATGTGGTCAAAAACCCCATACATTGAAGAGATGCCATTTATTCATGTGCCGCAACGTGTGAAAAATAGAAAAAAAATCTGTGCTATTTTGCATCCATATTGGTAGAGCACACAAGTTTATGTTGGAGGCAGGTTGTGTGCCCAAAATTAGGCTGGAGTTCTAGGTAAAAGTACTTTGCATTGTGGGTAAAAAATATGGCAATTTGCACTGTTTTCAGTAGGGATGCACCGAATCCAGGATTCGGTTTGGGATTCAGCCAGGATTCTTCTGCCTTTTCAGCAGGATTCGGCTGAATCCTTCTTTCATGCCAAATCCTAATTTGCATTTGCAAATTAGGGGCGGTGAGGGAAATCGTGTGACTTTTTGTCACAAAACAAGGAACCCTCCCGTAATTTGCATATGCGGATTCGGTTCGATATTCGGCCGAAACTTTCGCAAAGGATTCTGGGGTTCGGCCGAATCCAAAATAGTGGATTCGGTGCATCCCTAGTTTTCACTGGTTTCTTTTAAATGTGTAAGTGCAATTTCGAGAGCTATTGCCATGTATTTTTATGTTTGCGGTAATGTGTTTTATTCCCAGAATTCCAGTGTTGTTGTGGTCGGATGGGGGAACCATGTCTAACATGTGGCTGACACATCAAAAGTTAGCACATGGTGGCATCACCAATTAAAAACTAGATTTAATTTTCCTTTCTGTGCATTTAGCCACAACAAGTTGTATAGATGTGCGACATTGTATAGCTTTGATCTTTGGTTTGAAATTAAAAGCTGTTTTTTGCTGGAACTGTGTTAAAAAAAAACTATAATTTGCAGAATGACATTGCCCAGTCTCTTTTTTTTCTTATTCTTCTTCCTCCTTTTTATCTCAGTATTGCCCCATCTTAATTTATTTAACTAGGTAGCATTACACGGCCTTTGTAAAAGTGCTGCAGAATCCCAGGCACACGGCCTGGCTCGGCTTGTGCTTTGGTATAGGAATCCTTCTCTTGCCACCCCCATGCAATTTACGCTTATTACTATAGACCAGTGATCCCCAACCAATAGCTTGTGAACAACAAGTTGCTCACCAAACCCTTGGATGTTGCTGTCAGTGGCCTCAAAGCAGGTGCTTATTTTTGAATTCCAGGCTTGGAGGCAAGTTTTGGTTTCATAAAAACTAGGGATGCACCAAATCCAGGATTCGGTTTGGGATTCGGCCAGGATTCAGCCTTTTTCTGCAGGATTCGAATTCGGCCGAATCCTTCTGCCCGGACGAACGGAATCCGAATCTTAATCCTAATTTGCATATGCAAATTAAGAGCGGGGAGGGAAATTGCATGACTTTTTGTCAGAAAACAAGGAAGTAAAAAATGTTTTCCCCTTCCCACCCCTAATTTGCATATGCAAATTAGGGTTCGGTTCGGTATTCGGCCGAATCCTTCGTGAACGATTCTGGGGTTCGGCCGAATCCAAAAAAGTGGATTCGGTGCATCCCTAATAAAAACCAGATGTACTGCCAAACAGAGTCTCCTGTAGGCTGCCAGTCCAAATAGGGGCTACCAAATAGCCAATCACAGCCCTTATTTGGCACCCCAGGAACATCTGAATGTTGCTCACAGGTGAAAAAAGTTGGGGACCCCTGCTATAGAAAATAAATTCTTCCCAAGTCTCTGTAATGCACCTGAAAGTGGTGTCTCCCTCCTTCCACTCCCTTTATTCAGCTTAATTTCCACGGTCTGATAGTGTTCTGGCTGCGGGGTAATTACGAATGCTGCTGTTACCTATATTTTCTTATTCAGATGTAACTTTGGGCAGGGTGGGGGGCTTTAAAAACGTGGATATTTTAAATGAATCCCTAGCTTGTTATTGATAGAAATATTGCTTGGCCCCTGTACCTTTTGATTATAATGCTGCATCTTCATGATGGAGCCAAATGCAGGTTATTTGCAAACACCTTCCCACAATTCCACAGTGTAAGTTTAGATTCTGTAGTGCCTTTGTAAGGAATCTGTGTGTTTTAAGTAAGTGACTGGAACATCAGATGGCCATACCTCCAAACATTTTGGAAATAGAAAGAGGATCAAAAAGATTTGCCGCACGGAGAGCTGCAAAATGTTTTTTTTTTTTACACGCCAGTTTTGTGGCCACTAAATACCATGTTCATTTTACAAAATGTGGCAGGTTATGAAAGTTTGAACACATTTCTGTGTTTTTTATGTTATTACAGTTTTGCTAATTATGGTGAAATGCCCTTTAAGCTGCAAATCACAGTCTCCCCCAAGAGACCTGCTTATTTTAAATAGTTACAATTATTTCTTTGCTTATCTTAAATGGTTACAAATGTTTCTTAAGTGCACCTGCCACTTATTCTGGGCTCTCTGCCAAAAGCCAATTAGGTTTTAGAAACGTTGTATCCTTTTATTTGGCTGTTTAGTGCAGGAGATCAAAGAGAAAGTCTGGACATTTCAGTAACAAACTCGGGACTGCGGGCTGAGCTGTCAAAATTGGGACCGCGAAAAACTGGACAGTTGGTCGATATGGATGGCAGTGCCATGCCTTGACTTGCCATAAGGAATCAGAGCAACCATCATTTTCTAATATCTAAAATTGCAGTTAATATCTAGACTAACTCTATGAAATGCACATGCCCCCAATCTGATGCACATCTTTTCTGGATCTCTCTAGAGAGTTTACATTTTAATTACGTATTTTTTAAAAGTATATTGGGTGTTGTTGCTCTGCTTCAGTTAACCTTTTATATGTGTTGTACTCTCATAGCTCAGTCAGGCACAGGTAGTAATACAGGAAATTTAAATTAGGATTTTTATTGAAAGAGAATCATTCCTGCCCTGAGCAAAATGCTCTTCCGAGTGTGTACTACACAATTTCACATAAGGGGGTTATTGATCAAAATCCAATCTTTTCTGATTATTTAAATAAAAAAAAGTCAGACCAAACTAGAATCCACGATTTGGAGTTTATTCGCGAATTGTACAATTTTTATCAGGCTCTATTGCGCAAAACCTGTATTTTTAAAGATTTTTGCCCAAGAAGGTCTGATTTTCGGGCTAATTCCAGCGCTGACTACAGAAATGTCAAAATAGGATAGGGACTTCTGCCATTGACTTAGGCACAACCTCGGCAGGTCAGAGATGGCAGATTTTCAGATTATGGCTTTTTGCTGCATCAGGCTTTAATACATCTCCAAAAATTTGAGTTTAAAAAGAAAAATGAAAAATTCAAATTTTTACCCGAAAAGCTCGACTGAACCCTAAGGGTCATTTACTGGACACAAATGGATTTGAATTTTTTTACCTACAATGTCCCATTTTCCTCCAGAATTCCAGTGTAATTGCAGAAGCACAGTTGTGCCTACCACTTCAAATGCAATTACTTTTGGATGTGTTTGGAAATTGGATGCAGTTTTGGATCAATTTCAGTTTGCTGCACCTATTGACATAGCCCTGTGTGGGATCCCTGGAATTAAAAGGTCCTGCATGATGGCACCTCCAGGGTTCCTGAAAGTCAATAGGCAAACTTGCACATGATTCAGCTGACGAAGCAGGATGGACCCAATGGTGTGTAGCACAACTATACTCATGAACAAGGTGCCTGTTATGATTGTGTGGAAGAGCAACATTTCCATACATTTTAGCACAACCGCAATTCTTAAAGGGATCCTGTCAAAAACATGTTTTTTTCAAAATGCATCAGCTAAGAGTACAACTCCAACAGAATTCTGCACTGAAATCCATTTTTCAAAAGAGCAAACAGATTTTTTTATATTCAATTTTGAAATCTGATATGGGGCTAGACATTTTGTCAATTTCCCAGCTGCCTCTGGTCATGTGACTTGTGCCTGCACTTTAGGAGAGAAATGCTTTCTGGCAGGCTGCTGTTTTTCCTTCTCAATGTAACTGAATGTGTCTCAGTGGGACATGGGTTTTTACTATTGAGTGTTGTTCTTAGATCTACCAGGCAGCTGTTATCTTGTGTTAGGGAGCTGTTATCTGGTTACCTTCCCATTGTTCTTTTATTTGGCTGCTGGGGGGGAAAAGGGAGGGGTGTGATATCACTCCAACTTGCAGTACAGCAGTAAAGAGTGATTGAAGTTTATCAGAGCACAAGTCACTAAACAATATGTCTAGCCCCATGTCAGATTTCAAAATTGAATATAAAAAATCTGTTTGCTGTTTTGAGAAATGGGTTTCACTGCAGAATTCTGCTGGAGCAGCACTATTAACTGATTCATTTTTAAAAAATTTTCCCATGACAGTATCCCTTTAAATGACAGCTGTCGTTTTTAGGTAAAAGAAAATGTATTTTGCCCTCATAAGTGTATTGTTTTTGAAAAACAAGGGGCTGCTGGTAACTTTAAAGAAAACAAAAACATAATAATCAGGGCGCTGGGGATGTATTTCTTCTGGCTGAACTCCCCTAGGTTTGGCCGTTCTCTAAACCTGTTGCAACAAACTTCCATGCACACAGGATAGGGATTCGGTGCACAAGTTGCAGGGAAAGGGAGGTAGTGGAATAGGCCACTTCATGGAGTCCTGGGGGGGTGGGGTGATCAAGGTGGAAGTTAGCCTTGTGGGACCCCACCTTTAGTCCCAGCACTGTTCATAAATCAGGGTTTTCAGAAGTGCTGGAGTTGTAGTACAATAACTATATGCTGGGATGCAGGTTAGCCCCTTTTCTGAATTGGGGTACAAGGGCAAACACTTTTCCTGCACTATATCTTCCTGGCTCAGGCTATCTTCCCATGTCTGGAATTGGCTACTTGCTCTGTAAAATGTTGCTGCCTTTTTTGTATCGCAAGCATAAATATGCACAGCATCCAATAATAATTCTTTTAATTAAAAACAGTTTTTTGCTGGAACAGTGTTAGAAAAAACCTCTAATTTGCAGAATGAAATTCAGCATTTGCCCGGTCCCTTCTTTTCTTCTTCTTCCTTTTTATCTCGGTATTGCAGTCCCTTGGAGAAATCAGAGAAAATGAAAGATGAAAATTGCCAGGGCAGTAACAGAAGAAAACAATTTGATTTATGGAGCTCCTAGTGACGATAAGCCTCACACCTACTTATTCAGATAATTTCATTTTTAATGGCAAATTAAATTAACAGTTCAAGGGGTCTGTATGAAGCGCTACGTCCTGAAATAAATAAGGCCTTTTCTTAACAGAACCATTATCTTTCTTCAGGTCACTGCCATCTTCTTGTATCTTTCAATCTTCTATTTTTTATTATTCAGTCTCTGTGTGCGTCCAGTGCACCATGACAAATACACACACACACTGTTGTCGTGTCCAAGGTCTCCTGTTCTTTTTGGGCATTGAAATGGCTTATTTTACTTTATAAACGTTCCCTGGTTAGGCTGATGTCTTTAACTTTAGTGAAACTCACCTGAAACCAAAGTTACAGGCAGTTCTTGGCCTGAAAATGCACATTTCAGCCTGAGAACCGCTTTTACTAGAAGTGGCTGTTCCTTTGATTCAACTGGGCCTTGTAGTGTAGGCTAGAGCACCATGCTCAATCCATCCCCGAAGCAGGTGAAGTTAGTTGATGGGGGTTATTCCCCAGATTTAGGTGGCAGAGTGGGCCGAACTGGCCATGCATGGAATAAATGTTTTTGTGAAAACAGTCCACTAAACAATGTGATACGTTCCAAAAGACTGATAGGAAACCATGTAGATCATATGAAGGTTTCTATGTGTCGAAGTAAGGAAGATCCAAAGTTAAAATTTAATAGGAAGGCATAGACGTGTTTTTACCTTTACTTTTGTAACACATTTAAATGAAATGTATTCGTTGGTGGACCCTGTAACGAATAATAGTTTATAAAAGGTAATCCATGTCCAAGTTCTTTTTAACTTTATTCCTGGTTAGGTGCATGCTACATTACAGAAGTAGTGGGAGGTAGATTAATGCATAAGAGCCAGGTCCCCAACCTGTGAGCAACATTTAAATGTAAAAAGAGTTTGAGAGCAACATAAGCATAAAAATGTCCATGGGGATGCCAAATATGTGCTGAGATTGGCTATTTGGTAGCACCTGTGTTGACTGAAAGCACCTGCTCTGGGGCTACTAAGAGCAACATTCAAGGGGTTGAGGAGGAACATGTTGCTCATGAGCCACTGGAGAATGGTGTTATGAGGTTTGAGAATTGGGTTGAGATTTCTGTCAGCTACAGATTCTTATTCAGCAATGGGCTACGAAGAGGATGGCTTGAAGGCTGGATCACATTTGAAACTAGACTGTAGGGAGGTACTAGTGGGGATAATATAATACTAGGTTAATAGTGACCATACAGTTATCTCATGGGGAGGCCTGTTTATCAAAACTTGAATTTGTGAGGTTTAGAGTTTTTTTCTACTTTGCATAAACTCACAATTGAACTCGAATGTACAGTGTGCTTATTCATGGAAAAATCTGAATGTAAAAAAAACTTCATTGAATACAAACAAAACTTGAATACCTCAAATTTTTTCGCGTTTACAAACTTGAAAACCCGAAAATCTTGAATTAAAAAAAGGCTTGAATTTTTTAACTTTGCCTTGACTTCTACATGAACTCGCCAGCTTTTAGATGCCACTTTTTCACATTCAAGTTTTTTTTTTTGCTTAATAAATACCAGACATTCAAGTTTTCGAAAATATAATCCGAATTTGTGAGTTTTTGTGCAAAATAATGCAAATTGGAACCTTGATAAATAACCCCCGTAATGTAAGGTGCAGAAAGGAGAGCAATTTTTTTCAGAACACAGATTGATAAATAAGATTCTTTGCTGAAAATGCAGAACAAAAATAGTTGTCCTTTGCTATTCTATTAAACTTTATTCCCTTTATTTCCTTATGGAAGAAATGTATAAGCATTAAAAGCCAGTATATATGATTTAATGAAGGAAAAGGAATGCTTTTAAAGACTCACGTCTGTTCAGATGCATCTTTTTAAAATACTACAAGGGGCAGATTTATCAAAGATCAAATTTCAAAGTTATTTGAATTTTTTTAACTCTAATAAATTCGAAAGTACTCACAACTCGAATGGGAGGTTATTTATGAAAGAACTCGAACGTCTAATATTCGATCGAATAGGAACGACCCAAAAAATTCTAATTGAATTCCAATCGAAGTTTCCTCCGAAAAAATAACTTGATTGTCAGGAAGTCAATCAACATTTTCAAATGATTCAAAGTTGAATAAGAACTGTTTCCAGTGTCGAGTGTGATAAATCTCACATTCTATTTCAAATTTGAGTTGGTGTTTTTAAATTTGAATTTGTGAGTTATGACCCCCTAAAAAAATTTGAAAATTCTAATGTGAATTTACCATTCGAACCATAGTAAATCTGCCCCTAAATGTTGTAAACCATAAAAGGAAAAAAGAAAAAACGAGGAGCTGATTGCTTAACTTGCAAAGGCTCATCACAAAAAAATGTTTATATATATATCAGCGGTAAAAAGATGTGGGTAAAAATTTTGTCTGCATTTTCAAATTAATATATTTTGGTCTCTCAGAGGGCAAATGGGATTAATTTATTCTCCTCAATTTATACAGTAGAGGTGTCAGAGAAACAGGGCTAACTTTATAGTTGTACAGACTGCTCACCAATAAATTGTCAGTGGCTGACACCAGATAAGATAATTTAAATTCTTAAGCAGAGTTAATGCTTGGGCCAGTGGAACACAGCCTTGCATGCTTAGAGAGTTTAGTTCAGATTTAGCCAATTTAGTATTTATTTCCTCAGACTCCCTTCAGCTGGCATTGTACCAATGAATTGGCGGAAAGCTGATGTAATTCCAATTATAAAAAATGGATTACAATCTCAACCTGGCAGGGACAATTAACCTGTAATTTGACATCTCTGCTTGGCATGTTATTTATAGGTTTGTTTTGAGATCACATTCAAGATTATGTACTGGAAAATGGCATTATAAGTAGTAATCAGCATGGCTTTATGAAGGACAGATCTTGTCAGACAAATGTACATGCTTTTTATTATGTAGGAAGTTGGATAATGGAGTAACAGTGGATGTGATATACTTCGACTTTTCCAAAGATCTTGATAGAGTTCAGCATAAATGTTTGCTTTCTAATCTGAGATCTGTTGGTCTTGTTGATGTTGTTTGTACACAATCCTTCAGCCAGTTTTCTATCCACTTACAGAGTTTAACAGTACATTCTCTAATTGTGCAAAAAAACTTCTATACTGGCTCCAGCTGTATTTAATATGTTAAGGACTTAAAAGGTGTCAATAAAAGAAAATGTTTGTTGAAACATAACATTTGTGTATAACAATCAAATTCATCCAGGATATGACATCTTGCAGGGGCATCTCAGTAATGTGGGAAGCTAAGTGGCAGATGAGATTTCATTTGATAAAGGTAAGATATATTATACTCTTGGCTGCACCATCTCCCTCAGAGTCATGTACTTGTGTAAGATTTCTGCAGTGCGAGTTTATATTGTGATAGCCGTTTGTAAGCAGTAACCAATGTCACCTGTCATTCTCATTCTAACTCAGGGGAACATGGCTTCTATATATAGGCAGAAAGCAGCTTAGCTGAGCGGAACAGCAGGTCCCACAATGGGGTGCAGCATCTCTGTGTGCCATTAAGGTGACTTGTTCTGGTCTCCCAGGTACCTCACTCATCATCATTTCTCTGTGCAGGGTGAACGTACCAACTCCACTCCATTAACTGTAATCTGTCTGAAATATATAATTTCCACAGGAGCTAAGTGGGTCCCCTTGATTCACATGAAACCAGGCAGTGATAGGCAGATTCCATTAATGCAAATGACAGGCACGGTTGCTTATTTTCCTGAATATTTCATGTGTGCCATGAACCTTAAATCGCTGACTCGGTCATGAGGGGCCAGCAGCCTGTGTAAGGCACCTTTATTTACAACCCCTTTCCCCACCCATTCCTTCCTAAAAGATGTTTTGGATATCCCATTCTTCAGTGGCGTATCAAGATGTTACTGGGCCCCTTTGCAAATTCAGTTTAGGGCCCCAACATATCCAGAGGTTGACCTGTTTTACCAATATATGTTTAAATTGCTCATTCATTTGTGGAAAGGCCACCTAGGCCCGGGCCTAGGGCGGCAGGATTTTAGGGGGGCGGCAGGATTTTAGGGGGGCGGCATGCTGCCCAACCACACCGACATTGGTTCAAAAACACTGGGGATGCGCTTGAGATACAATCATTTTTTAAATTTCCCGTGCGACAATCCCCATCGCTCCTGTCCAGATGATAAAAAAAATTATGTAAAATCTGGGAAAATGTAAAATCAGGGAAATGTGTTAAAGTAACTTTTTCTTCAAGTACTGAAAGGATATAAGCACAGGAGTCCGTTTTACTTTGAGATACAATATTTAGGGGCACATTTACTTAGGGGCTCGAGTGAAGGATTAGAATGAAAAATACTTCGAATTTCAAAGTATTTTTTTGGCTACTTCGACCATCGAATTGGCTACTTCAACTTTGACTTCGAATTGAATGATTCAAACTAAAAATCATTCGACTATTCGACCATTCGTCCATTCAATTGTCAAAGTACTGTCTCGTTAAAAAAAAAACTTCCACCACCTACTTCGCCACCTAAAACCTACCGAGCACCAATGTTAGCCTATGGGGAATGTCCCCATAGGCTTTCTAGGCTATTTGGGATCGAAGGAAAATCGTCCGATCGATGGATTAAAATCCTTCGAATCATTCGATCGAACGTTTTTTCCTTTGATTGTTTGATTGAACGAAATGCGGTAAATCCTTTGACTTCGATATTTAAAGTCGAAGGATTTTACTTCGATGGTCGAATATCGAGGGTTAATTAACCCTCGATATTCGACCCATAGTAAATGTGACCCTTAGTGTGTTAATAACAAGGGTTAAAGGAAAACTATACCCCCAAAATGAACACTTAAGCAACAGATAGTTCATATCATATTAAGTGGCATATTAAAGAATATTACCAAACTGGAATATATATTTAAGTAAATATTGCCCTTTTACATCTCTTGCCTTGAGCCACCATTTCGTGATGGTCTCTGTGCTGCCTCAGAGATCACCTGACCAGAAATACTACAACTCTAACTGTAACAGGAAGAAGTGTGGAAGCAAGACACAACTCTGTCTGTTAATTGGCTCATGTGACCTAACATGTATGGTTTGTTGGTATATTTGTACAGTGAATCCTACGATCCCAGGGGGCGGCCCTTATTTTTTAAAATGGCAATTTTCTATATTACCCAATGGCACATACTACTAGAAAAGTATATATTATGAAAATGGTTTATTTACATGAAGCAGAATTTTAGATATGAGCTGTTTTATGCAATATCTTTTTATAGAGACCTACATTGTTTGGGGGGTATAGTTTTCCTTTAAGCATTGCGGTGTTAATGTTACACTATGGGGGGCACATGCAAGACTCTGTCAGTCACATACACAACCTAAAGAATAAGTGATTGGTGCAGGACTGTATAAGGGAAAGAATAATTACAATTGACTATTTACAGGCAGAACCATTGCAACATATACATATCTGGTTAGTATTTTATACCTCTTTATTTCACAAATAATAACATTCATAGAGGGAAAAAGAAAATGCCAAGGACTGCAATGTTATAGATAAAATACCTCCTTCCCTTATTCCTGTTGTCTCTCTTGCCTTTGTTCTGCCCCACTGTGATTATCCTTCTCCCCTCTCGCTCCCATGCAGTTCCATATGCTTTGCTCCTCACCATATGTGACTTATCACCGCTTGTGTTGGAGCCAATGTGCCCCTGAGTGAAGGAGAAACAGCAATGGCATTTCCAATTATGTTGATATAATATAATTACATTGATCAGCAGCACACAGGGGCTAATTGCTTCTTTACTGCTGTCACGTTTTGTGTTTCTACTGAACAAGCAAATCCCCAAACACATACAGTAGGACAGACATTAAAATGGGTACATTATGTTTTAAACCTGTCTTTTAGCCAAAAACACACAAAAGGATCCATCCAACAAGCTTTAGTGCTCTCTCAAAATTCATTTTTATTTGCCTTTTTTAAATGGTGCCTTTCTCCATCCTAGAACTTACATCTTTAGTTTTTTTATTTGGGTCAGTGACCTTGGAATCTGCAGAACAGTGAGGCTGTAACCTTATTGCCATTATATTCAGGCCCTCGCGTACTCATCTATCATTCCAGCAAGGGGCTCATATCTAAGGTCAGTAGCAATCTAAATGCCCAACTGGAGAACTGAAATACAATAGGGGGCAGATTTATCAATGGTTGAGTTTAAAATTTGAATTTTCGATTTTTTTATGGTCAAAATCGACTTCAAATTAGATTCGAGTTTTTCAAAAAAATTTTAATTTGATTTTCAAGATTTATCATGCTCTGGATCTTTTAAGAACTTGAATTTGACTATTCACCACCTAAAACCTGCCGAATTGCTGTTCTAGTCAATGGGAGACGTCCATAGATCAATTTGGAGTTGTTTGCAGCCTTCCTGACATTCAAGTCTTTTAAATCCTAATTGAATTTAATTCGGGTCGATTTAATTCACCCGAATTTGAAAAATTCGGTATTTTTTTATAAATTTTGATTGGTCGGATTTCGAATTCATGGGAGTTGAAGGGGGTTTTAAAAAACTCACATGAATTCTAAATTTGACCTTTGATAAATGTGCCTCTAGGAGTAACATAATTTAAAAAAAAAAAAACAGATATGAAATAAATGAAAACAAGATGTTTGTTAACTAGCTTGCATTTCGACTCTGTTCCTGATTGCGATCTGCGCTTCACATACTTTTCTGTTAGGATCGTAGGATCTGTTTACAAGTTCAACAATGATTTATATTATTAACAAATTGTCCCCATTCAGTAAAAGATAATTCACTTTCCTGAGAGCTGGGATTATTAGGGATTCATTTTGATGGGAAATTATGACCTCAAAATCTTTTTGTTTTAGGCTTCCCCTTGTCCTCATTTCTCAACCACATAAAACCCACTGCCTAATAGTAAACTCCATGGTGGTAATCACAGAGCAGGAGTATGCACAATGGACTAAAAGCTTGCCATTGAGACTGGGATCTGAAGTGCAAACATTGGGTGATGGCAGATGCCAACCCTGCTGCATTTCAGTAGTGGGTACTGGGGAACAGTTGACATTTAGGGGCATTTAGAGTTTTTTGAACTCCCATAACTTCGAAATTCGAATAAAAAAAGACCAACCAAAATTTATTAAAATATATATATATTTTTTTGCGGGTGAATAGGCAGTATTCAATCGTTCAAAGTACGATCTAATTCGATTTGAAGTATTTTAAAAAAAAAATTCGGCAGGTTTTAGATGGTGAATGGTTGAAGTTGAATTTTTATAGAAACAGTACATGATAAATTTTGATATTCGAATTTTCGAACTTTTTTCAAATCGAATTTGGACTATTCCCTAGTCGAAGTACACAAAAATAGCTCAAAATTCATTTTTTTTTTTTAACTTCGAATTTTCAATTTGACCCTTGATAAATCTGCCCCTAAGTCAGTGGGGTTGATGTGTTTGGAGAGTGGGAAGATGCTGTGCAGTTCAAAATCAATGAAGATGGGGGGCTGTTACCTTACCTTCAGTTTGTAAATCTGTTAACAAATCCAGTTTCTATAAAAATGTTCCATAAACATGAGCAGCTCTGAACCGATGCAACCTACTAGATTCTTCCCCTCCCTCAACCTGTCTGTACCCTGTTCCTACGTACTCATTGGTGGGTTGTTCTACATGTAGCTGTTTATTGATGTTTAGAGAGCAAATCACCCAATTAGGTGTGTCCGGGCATTTATTTTTTAGAACATAATGACTCTTTACAAACTATATGTACAAAATAAAGTTTAAAAAAAAGTCTATTTTTAACTGGCTAATATTTCATCCCCTAACCAAAAGAACATGGTCTTCCCTATGTTGTTAGCCTCTACCCTTCTGGGAAGGTTTCCATTAAATGTTGGACATTGCTGGTGGGATTTGCTCCAATTCATACAAAAGAAGTTGGGCACTGATGTTGGGGATCAGGCCTGGGTCACAGTTGGGGTTCCCAACTCAGCACTCACCATCCAAAAACAGTCTTATTAGGTGCACGTCCCAGGCAGCCTCTAGCAGCCGAAATTCAGGAAAATTTTGCAAGTAGACAGCATCAGACCAATAGGAATTTTCTTAAAAAGCCTTTATTTGAAGGGCTTTGTTGAGATGAAATACAGCAACATTTCAGGCTTACATTAGCCTTTCCTCAAGCTACTAAGTACACATGCATTAGCATTTAAACCAGTGCCATCTATTGACGGCTACATCTTAATTAAACACAGATGAAAATCCTTAATTAAATTGAATATACACTGTTGCAAGTTACAGTGAAACATTTTAGGATTTTGTGATACGTTCTTCTTTTGTTACACATTGC
This sequence comes from Xenopus petersii, assembly GCA_038501925.1. Taxonomy (NCBI): domain Eukaryota; kingdom Metazoa; phylum Chordata; class Amphibia; order Anura; family Pipidae; genus Xenopus; species Xenopus petersii. The sequence goes on along the minus strand of CM076679.1, from coordinate 118,726,276 downwards.
TGGATCATGTCCATACAAAATATAGTAGTCCAAGAATAAATATCTGAAAAAGATAAAAAAAAAAAAAAAAAAAAAACATTTAAAATCAACTGTTAAAAATTTGTTAAATTACCGGAAAATGTTGTGAAGTTCATACTCCCTGTTCAAGCCTAGAGGGGTAAAGGTACTTAACAGCCTAATCCACCTAGCTTCCTTTTTTAGTAGTTCCTTATTTTGCGTAATTGCGGGACCCCATCAACAACCTGGTATTTTAACTGATGGACACCGTGTCCCTTCTCAACAAAATGACTAGCTACTGCATGTTCCACCTTTTTGGTCCATATGGCCGATTTGTGTTCTCACATCCGCTCTTTAACCATGCGGTTGGTCTGTCCCACATACTGTAGAACACATGGGCACTTGATAACATGAATTAAAAAAGAGAACAAGTATAGTTGCCTTAAATTTTTATGGGAGTGGGAGTACCCATATGTGAGTGATAACCTCACCCCGCTGACAATTAGAGCAACTGTTGCAAGTTAAGCATGGGAAAGTACCCTGCTTCACTGGTCTCAGTACCTGTTGTGTCTTTTGATTACTGCCCAAATCGGATCTCACTAGGAGGGATCCCACAGTCTTGTTCTTTTTGTATGCCATAGTGGGAGATACCTGAAATTCCTGTATATGGGGGATCCCATGCATGTATTTATTATTTTAGAAATATGTGTACTCAGAGAACTATACTAAGTAACAAATGTTAAACGTCCATGTGCTTTTTTATTAACCTCCCTCTCCCGTTCTCTGTCTGGATTCTCTACCACGGCACACTGTTCCTTCAGTAGAGCGATTAACTCGCTTAAAGGAAAACTATACCCCCCAAACAATATGGGTCTCTATTAAAAGAGTAAAACAGCTCATGTGTAAAACCCTGCTTCATGTAAATGAACCATTATCATAATAATATACTTTTTTAGTAGTATGTGCCATTGGGTAATCATAAATAGAAAATTGCCATTTTAAAAAATAAGGGCCGCCCCCTGAGATCGTAAGATTCACTGTGCACACATACAAACCACATGTAAGGTCACATGAGCCAATTAACAGACAGAGTTCTGCCTTTTGCTTCCTCACTTCTTCCTGTTACAGTTAGTGTTGTAGTATTTCTGGTCAGGTGATCTCTGAGGCAGCACAGATAGAGTCACAAAATGGTGGTTCAAGGCAAGAGATGTAAAAGGGCAATATTTATGTAAATATATATTCCAGTTTGGTAAGATTCTTTAATATGTCATTCAATTTGATATAAACTATCTGTTGCTTAAGTGTTCATTTTAAATTGAGATTTGGGTAAAGATGTTTTTATATGTGAGGGATGTGCACCACAGTTGGGGTTCCAACTTATCCCATAGATGTTCAGTTTGGTTGACAGCTCAAGTTCCATCCCTATTCCAGCAAACCCATTCTTTATGCTCCAGAGGGCAATTGCCCTTCTCCATATTCCAGAGGCAGTGACCTGTACACCACTCCAGCTGACACTTGGCACAGGAAGGTAGAATTTCATTCAAATATTAGAGGACAATGTTTTAAAGAAAGTACAAGTACCAAGAATAAAGCTGCTCTTTTCAAGTACAGGTATGGGACCTATTATCCAAAATGCTCGGGACCTGGGGCTTTCCGGATAACAGATCTTTCTGTAATTTGGATCTTCATCCCTTAAATCGAATTGAAAATTATGAAAACAAAACATAAACCCAATGGACTGGTTCTGCTTCCAATAAGGATTCATTATATCTTAGTTTGAATCAAGTACAAGCTACTGATTTGTTATTACAGAGAAAAAGGAATTCATTTTTAAACATTTGGATAAAAAGGAGTCTTTGGGAGACGGCCATTCCGTAATTCGTAACTTTCTGGATAAGGCGTTTCCGTATAATGGATCCCATACCTGTACAAAATTGCCTTTGAATTACACTGTAAGAAGGCTACACTGTTAGCTAAAGTCCTGCATGGAACCAGTTTCTAAAACCCAAACCGCAAACCCGCATATTTACCCACTTTGATCCGCTACCCGGACCTGCAACTGCCTTATCTGCAACCCAACCCGCAAACACGCCAACCTCCATCAAACAGGAAGTGATGGTGCTGCAAACCGGAAGTGACATCGTCAAAACTGGGCAGGGACAGAAACAAGTTTTGTAAAACTTTAAAAGGAGTATAGACAATATTACATAAGATAAGAAATTTAGATGAGACCCGCAGCCCGACCCGCAGCCCGACCCACAGACCTGCGGCTATACCCGCACATGAAAGTCCCCCCTCATTCCACAGGTACCTGACCCGCTGCAGGACTCTACTTTAAGTTGCTGCTGAACTACAAATCCCAGCACCATCCATGTCAGAAAAATGTATGTGTAACTTTGAAAAACCAACTGTACTAAGAAGAATAAAGATAGTGTTCTCTAATTAATCTGTATACATTAATAAATGAATTTGTGCAGGTGTAATTATTTTATCACTATGTGAAGGCAACCCTAAGAAGGTGACAGAATTTTTTATATTATATCTTGTTCTTTCTGCTCTGAAATATAGAAGCAAGGCTGTACAGATGAAAAAAATGCATTGTGTTTTCTATAATATCTGTCAATCAGCAACTCCAATATACATAAGTACAGAATTACTGTCACATTACAGTGACAGCAAATAGAAATAAGTTTGTAATGAGGTCTAGACAGTGTTTTTGTTTGTTGTGTCAGTGACACATGCAGAGTTAAATATCAATATGTTTTATATGAACTGCTAAAATATTTCCAGTTTGCTGTCCAACTCAGTCCATAATATTGCCATCCTAATAACATCAAATGCTCAAATTTATTAGATGCCCTATTTTAACGACCCACCTCTTGTTGGACAAAATCAGGCAGTGATTGTTGAACATTTTCAGGCTCAGGCTCCCATAAAGGTCCTTTGTTGAGAACCCTCTTAACAAAGTGATGCATATAATACAGAAACAAATAGAGAATAGTTCAGTTTTGTTCTAAGAATATCCAAGTCTAACCTTAAAGGAGAAGTAAACCCTAAAAATGAATGTGGCTGAAAATGCCATATTTTATATACTGAATTTATTGCACCAGCCTAAAGTTTCAGCTTGTCAATAGCAGCAATGATTCAGGACTTCAAACTTGTCACAGGGGGTCACCATCTTGGAAAGTGTCTGTGACACACACATGCTCAGTGGGTTCTGAGCAGCTGTTGAGAAGCTAAGCTTAGGGCTCGTCACTAATTATCCAGCAGAAAATGAGCTTCCCTGGCTGTAATATAAGCTGATGCTACAGGTTTGCTGATTATTAAATTCTGATGCTAATTGCACTGGTTTCTGTGCTGACATGTAGTAATTATCTGTATTAATTACTAATCAGCCTTATATTGTGACATTTCTATTCTATGGGGCATATTTACTTAGGGTCGAATATCGAGGGTTAATTAAAGGAAAACTATACCCCCAAAATGAATACTTAAGCAACAGATAGTTTTTATCAAATTGAATGACATATTAAAGAATCTTACCAAACTGGAATATATATTTACATAAATATTGCCCTTTTACATCTCTTGCCTTGAACCAACATTTTGTGACTCTATCTGTGCTGCCTCAGAGATCACCTGACCAGAAATACTACAACACTAACTGTAACAGGAAGAAGAGTGGAAGCAAAAGGCAGAACTCTGTCTGTTAATTGGCTCATGTGACCTTACATGTGATTTGTTTGTGTGCACAGTGAATCTTACGATCTCAGGGGGCGGCCCTTATTTTTTAAAATGGCAATTTTCTATTTATGATTACCCAATGGCACATACTACTAAAAAAGTATATTATTATGATAATGGTTCATTTACATGAAGCAGGGTTTTACACATGAGCTGTTTTACTCATTATCTTTTAATAGAGACCTACATGGTTTGGGGGGTATAGTTTTCCTTTATCCCATCGAAGTCGAAGGATTTACCGCACTCCGTTCGATCAAAGGAAAATTTGTTTGATCAAAGGAAAAATCGTTCGAAGGATTTTAATCCATCAATCAAAAAAAGCTTAGAAAGCCTATGGGGACCTTTCCCATAGGCTAACATTGAGGTTCGGTAGGTTTTACTTGGCGAAGTAGGGGGTTGAATTTTTTTTTTAATGAGACAGTACTTCGACTATCAAATGGTTGAATAGTCGAACAATTTTTAGTTCGGATTGTTCGATTCGAAGTCGTAGTCGAAGGTCGAAGTAGCCTATTCGATGGTCAAAGTAGCCCATAAAAAACTTTCGAAATTCGAAGTATTTTTTCTTCTATTCCTTCACTCGAGCTAAGTAAATGTGCCCCTATGTGTATTGTATATTGTGAGTGGGTCCCTAAGCTCAGTAAGTGACAGCAGCACAGAGCATGTAAAGAATCAGCAGAAAAGAAGATGGGAAGCTACTGGGGCATCTTTGGAGACACAGATACAACATTTCTAACTACTTCTTTAGTTACTGTATATACTCGTGTATAAGCCGACCCGTGTATAAGCCGAGGTACCTAATTTTACCTACAAAAACTGGGAAAACGTATTGACTCGCGTATAAGCCTAGACACAACTACAGCCCTGTCTCCCAGCAGCGCACATTCTGCCAAAGCGACCCCCCCAGCGATCAACCGGACTTCTTTGCAAAGCTGATGGTGACAGAGAATTGCCAAACGGATTACTGTGTGCATTGTCCCACTGTCCCACTACCATGTGCAGAGGGTGCTGTTTGATATTGCCATCACTGTTAATCTTTTGTATAACCAACAGAGGGCGCTGTGTGATATTGCAGTCACTGTTATTCTTTCATATAACCAACAGAGGGCACTGTGTGATATTGCAGTCACTGTTAATCTTTCATATAACCAACAGAGGGTGCTGTGTGATATTGCAGTCACTGTTATTCTTTTATACAACCAACAGATGGCGCTGTGTGATATTGCAGTCACTGTTAATCTTTCATATAACCAACAGAGGGTGCTGTGTGATATTGCAGTCACTGTTAATCTTTCATACAACCAACAGATGGCGCTGTGTGATATTGCAGTCACTGTTAATCTTTCATATAACCAACAGAGGGTGCTGTGTGATATTGCAGTCACTGTTATTCTTTCATACAACCAACAGATGGCGCTGTGTGATATTGCAGTCACTGTTAATCTTTCATATAACCAACAGAGGGCGCTGTGTGATATTGCAGTCCCGGTTATTCTTTTATACAACCAACAGATGGCACTGTTTGATATTGCCATCACTGTTAATCTTTCATATAACCAACAGAGGGCGCTGTGTGATATTGCAGTCACTGTTATTCTTTCATATAACCAACAGAGGGCACTGTGTGATATTGCAGTCACTGTTAATCTTTCATATAACCAACAGAGGGTGCTGTGTGATATTGCAGTCACTGTTATTCTTTCATACAACCAACAGATGGCGCTGTGTGATATTGCAGTCACTGTTAATCTTTCATATAACCAACAGAGGGTGCTGTGTGATATTGCAGTCACTGTTAATCTTTCATACAACCAACAGATGGCGCTGTGTGATATTGCAGTCACTGTTAATCTTTCATATAACCAACAGAGGGTGCTGTGTGATATTGCAGTCACTGTTATTCTTTCATACAACCAACAGATGGCGCTGTGTGATATTGCAGTCACTGTTAATCTTTCATATAACCAACAGAGGGCGCACTGTTATTCTTTCATATAACCAACAGAGGGCATTGTGGGATATTGCAGTCTCTCCCCAAGTGAACTGTTGGTATAGGAATGATTAAAAGTGACTGCAATCTCAGCTGGTCGTGTACCGCTGACCCGTGTATAAGCCGAGGTAGACTTTTTCAGCACATTTTGGATGCTGAAAAACTCGGCTTATATATACCCGTAGGCTTTAGTTCTTTTATAGGCCTTCATGGAACTTGGCAGATCATGGCGGTTACTATTTTAGGCAAGCCTATGTTATTGTTAACATCACACATGTCCTGTGCAGATCTAGACTTGCAACTCAAATTTATACCTGCTTGGAACCACTGCCCGACCCGACCTGCAAGCCCGCTGACCACCATTAAAAAGGAAATGCTGTCGCTGAACACTGGAATTGGTAATATCAAAAGAGGGCAGGGCCAGTAGAAATGTTTTTAAAAATGTGTAAAGGAGTAAAACTTGCCAAGCTGAGGGTCCTACTTGCAACCTGCGAGTATCTAACTCACTTCAGGTAACTAGTTGACTAGTAGAATATTCTACTGACACCTTGACCAATGATTGTCTATTGAGGTTTATAATAAATAATGCTATGAGCATGTAGGGCAGCTGCCTGGGGCATGGAATTTCAGGGGTCTTTGAAATATAAAGATGCCAAAGCTATAGGGATGTATAATGTTTGGTGTCCCACCATAATCTGATCTGCTTTACCTATTGGTCATCTGTCTTATTCTTTCTATGTTTTTTTTTATTTTTTCTTACACTGAACAAAGCAATGGCTGAAACACAAAGCAGCTTCACTGTCCAACTTCCTGGTTCTTCTGGTAGCTGTGGGTGAAAGAGAAAAAAATTAAAGGAGAAGGAAGCTACAAAGCAGTTTATTGCCAATAGATTAGTCACAATAGTGCAAGCTATAACACTATATTTATTCTGTAGAATGCTTTACCATACCTGAGTAATCAGCTCTAGAAGCTCTCTGTTTGTTTAGGATAGCAGCTGCCATATTAGCTTGGTGTGACATCACTTCCTGCCGGAGTCTCTCCCTGCTCACTCATAACTCTAGGCTCAGATTACAGCAGGGAGGGGAAGAGGAGCAAACAGAGCATGCTCAAGCCCTAGCCCTGGAGGATTTAGCTGAAAACAGGAAGTCTGATACAGAAGCCCATGAGTACACAATAGAAGGAAAGAAATGCTGTGTTTCTTTTGACAGAGGATTCAGAGCAGCAGGGTTTTGAGAGTTTACTGGTGTATTTATATAGACCATTCTAATAAAGCTTACTTAAATTTAGCCTATCCTTCTCCTTTAATCAAATTACAAGTGCACAAATAAGCCCCCTGTGTAATGAAATCCTTATCTGAAAAGGAGTAGTTTGTTTATACAGAGCTCATTATCTCTGATTATGCTATCTTAATTACAGACAGAGAGAGAGGGAAAGAGAACAATTAGCAGTAAAATAAGTGATATGTAATTGAGAGAAATATAGGAAATATTGTTTTTTCTTAAACAAAAGAATGTTCAAAACCCAAATCATGTGTATATCTGGGCATATATTGCCTATTTTAGAACTACTGAGGCTTTTCTAATACAGTAATCCACAGGCAGATGTGTAAAGGTCAAATCTCATTTACACAATTACATTTTGCTTCCCAGACCTATGCATCTGTTTTGTATATATTTGTTGTTTGTAAAATAAAACAACATGGGGAGTGCCTAGCTGAATTCAAATTTAAAGAAATACCAATTTTTAATCCATTCAAAGGTGTGCGTTTGTTTCAATATTTACTGTTGCCTTTCTTTCCTATATGCATTGAACTGCCAAGGCATGTATGTATGTGGATATGATTCACGAATATGCGTTGGTTCTAGTTCTGCAGATCAGGCTATCGTTTGGCTAGTACAGGTATGGGACCTATTATACAGAATGCTCGGGACCTGGGGCTTTCCAGATCTTTCTGCAATTTGGATCTTCATGCTTATTGAAAATCATGAAAACAATAAATAAATCCAATGGGCTGGTTCTGCTTTCAGTAAGGATTCATTATATATATATAACATACCTCCCAACTGTCCTGTTTTCATCGGGACAGTTCCGCTTTTGACAGCTCAACCCGCAGTCCCTTGTTTGTACTGAAAAGACCTGACTTTCTCTGCACGGAACAGCTAGAAAAAGAAACAAAGTTTCTAACTTAATTGGCTTTTAGCAGAGAGCCCAGAACAGCCACAGCTGCAGATAAGATACTTTGTAACAATTTAGATAAGGAGGTCCCTTGGGAAAAGTTAGACTCACAGCTTAATGGGCAATTTACCTTCATTAGCAAAACTGTGATAACTGAAAAAAACTGAAAAATGTTCAAACTTTCATAACCTGCCAAATTTTGTAAAAATTAACATGGTAATTAGAGGGTGTGGCCACAAAAATGAGCATGGTCAAAAAAAATTCCACTGCAGTACACACGGCAATTTTTTTTGTCTCTCTTTTTATTTACAAAATGTTGGGAGGTATGATATTAGTTTGGATCAAGTACAAGCTACTGTTTATTTAAATAATTTGGATTATTTGGATAAAATGGAGTCTATGGGAGACATTATATATATATATATATATATATATATATATATACACAACTTGTAAGACTGTTGCACACACTTCAAAAGGAGATAATGCCCTGGTGCCAACAGAATGTATATACAAAATCTGTAGAAGAAAAGCTGTTGCACGCAAGGGACTCTTGTCTGAAGAAAAAGTATAAACTTTATTTAGATCGACGTTTCGACCCTCACTGGGGCCTTTATCAAGATGTCCTTTATCAAGAATATATATAGTGAAGGGAAAAACCGGCACTCACGAAAATGTCATCAATTATGCCTGGGAGCAGTCCAAGTTGAAGTTTGAATATAAAGCTGGAAATGGAGATCGCACTCACAGGTCTTAGAAGTGTTTAAATGTCTTTATTCAGTGGACAAACGCTGACGTTTCAGTGATCTCCATTTCCAGCTTTATATATATATAATACACAAGAGCCATGAATATCTTGTAACTTATATCCTTATAAACACTGAGTTCTGATGTCATCAGTTATAAACGGTGAGTTCTGATGTCATTTCTGTCACGACTCACTGAAAATTGTGTATTATAATAAATAAAATGCCCCCAGTTGCAAAATATGAGGATATTAGAAGTTACCTCGGAGTTCCATGACCTGTATAAAAACACTCGGCCGATATGGTCATGAAACTCCTCGGTAACTTATGATATCCTTATATTTTACAAAAGGGGGTACTTTATTTACTATATAATATATATATATACAGACACACACTGTATGGCTATAGTGTTATTCCTCCCGCCCCAATGTCTCAGATTCCTAAGAAAATGAATAGTTTGGGAAAGAGAAATATACAGGTTTACTGGAGATTCACCATGCTGAGCCTGAGCAAAATAACTTCAATGGAAATGCTCATCAGAATGAAACCTTTATTATTTCCTTTGAACTGAATTTGTATAGAGCAAGGAAGATGAGCAAAGCAAAACCAATATTATTGTAACTGCATTGGAAGTATCTATGATGGACTAGCCTGCAAATGATTTTCTAATACAGGTTTGGGACCTGTTATTCAGAATGCTCAGGACCTGGTGTTTTCTGGATAATGGATCTTTTCCGTAATTTGGATCTTCGTAACGTAAGTCTTCTAGAAAATCATGTAAACATTAAATAAACCCAATAGGCTGGTTTTGCTTCCAATAAGGATTAATTATATCTTAGTTGGGATCAAGTACAAGCTATTGTTTTATTATTACAGAGAAAAAGGAAAGCATTTTTAAAAATTTGGATTATTTGATTATAATGAAGTCTATGGGTGATGGCATTTCCATAATTCTGAGCTTTCTGGATAACGGGTTACCAGATAATGGGTTTCCGGATAACGAATCCCATACCTGTATGTTTTCATTTAGCCCATTTGAAGATTTTTTTTTTTTGTGTGTGAATGTAATATACATGTAATATACGAAAAATGATGTGCCATTTTCAAGATAGATAATGTTAACTGTCACCCCCAACAGCAGCACCAATCTTTACTGATAAGTTGCTGCTGGGGTCTGGCTGGAGTTCATTGTAAGGCACCAGTAGCTTTTGGCGACAAGTGCCGTAATTCCTGTTCTATCCTGACGAACCGATTTTGGGCTGACTGCAACTGTAATGACACTTACAAAGATATCTGATCTTTCTAGAGGAGATCAAAAGTGCAATTTCTAGCCAAGTTTCTTACCCTTGGCTGCAAGCGGGAGATGCAACACAATAGAGCTGAAAATCTTCAGCACAAGTACACTGTGTCTTTTAATTTGTTCCCCTGCGGCAATAGACACACTGTATGCAATCTGGTTGCTTGGGTCAAAATTACCCTAGCAACCATGCACTGATTTTGATAAGAGACTGGAATATGAATAGGAGAGGCCCAAATAGAAAGATGAGTCATAAAAAGTAGCAATAACAATACATTTGTCGCTTTACAGAGCATTCGTTTTTAGATGGAGGTTAGTGACCCCCATTTGAAAACTGGAAAGCGTCAGAAAAAAGGCAAATAATTCAATGACTATGAAAAATAAATATTGAAGACCACAGTTGGCCATTCTATAGCATACTAAAAATTAACTTAAAGGTTAACCACCACATTTTTTTTTAGGATAGTTCCCCTTGAAGTGAAACATCTGGTAATTGCAGCCTCAGAAGCCCAGGTGAAAGCCGAGTAACCAAACCTTTGCCATTTTTCTTTCTCCCTTTCAGAACTTGGAGATTTACAAACTGACCGCAGAGCAGTTCCACACAGCGGCCTCAAACGCAGAGTTGCGCGTAAAGTAAGTGATCGCATCTGTCCTACAATAGAAGTGTATTGGGGAGGGAGGTCCTATAGGTTAACCACAGCTGCAGGGTCATCTTAGACATTTTACGATGTAAGCAATACCTGTACACCATTAGCTGGGGAGTCCCCGACCTTCAAGTGCTCTATCTGTGTTTGGGGTGTGTGGTTTGGTCTACTCATGTACCAAGTGCATTAGCAGCATTTCGTTGGCCCCTTAAAGTGGACCTGTCACCCAGACATAAAAAGCTGTATAATAAAAGTCCTTTTCAAATTAAACATGAAACCCAATTTTTTTTTATTAAAGCATTCATAGCCGTTGTAAACTCATTTAAAAATCTCAGCTGTCAATCAAATATTGTCTGCCCCTCCTCTATGCCTTAGGCAGACAATTACTTTCCATTCAGCACTTCCTAGATTCCACTGCTCTCCCCAAATTCCCCCGTTCTCTTTACCATTTAATTGAGTAACCAGTGGATGGGGATGAACAACTGGTCCCCCATTCTGATGCACAAACAAGATTCTGAGATGATGCAAGGCTTGTCTTAATAACAGTGTCCACAAAATGGCTCCTGCCTGCTTGTTATAATTATGAATTCCCAGACTGAAGGAAACAAGATTCAAACAATTTATACAGTGTAATTAAAGTTTATTTTGCTTGACTAACATGATAAAATAGGGTTTGGAATAAATTTTTTTGGGTGACGGGTGCCCTTTAATATTGTTGGTATAATTTCCCTAGGTAAAATAACCCCCCCCATAAAAAATTCCAATATGATGGCTGACTGACAAGTGTAGCTAAAGACAAATTCAGAAAAAATGTTTTTTAAATGTTGTGCAAAAGACAAAATCTGAAAACTGTCTGTTTAAAAGACAAATTCACAAAAGTGGAGATAGAGGTTTGTGAATTTGGTGGGAAATCCAACACTTTTATCTTGTCTCAATATCACCACTTTTGTGAATTCCCCTAATGAGTCTCTACATTGAGTAGCATAGTGATGGAATGTTTACCTAGCTCTTGCTGACCAGCTGAGCTTACAATCTAAGGTCCAAATCCTTTGGATCTTAGATTGGGTTAGTTTTGGAGTGACCCACACAGACTTGTATAATATATAATCCTGGCAAACAGGGCCCAGGCCAGAATCAAACTCTGGACCCCCATGCTGAAAGGCATCAGCGATCAGCCATAGAATTCAACTTCAGGATACGTAAATGATTCTTCTCAGCTGTCACTCCCGTTGCACATACACTCTGAGCCATGAGGTCCTTGTAAGTCAATTGGAAGACTGATTTATGCAGAATAAAAGCTTTTTTCATAATAGCCCAGAATTTCTACGATCTCCCACCAGACGCATGGGAGATCATGGTGTTGTTGCTAGGCAACCCGGTGACGCAGATTCAATTTATCTCCTTCCACTTCTGAAAGAATTTGGTAAGGCGGCTAGGAGAGGCATTATCTGCTAATTAAAGGTGGTGAATAGTGATGAGCGAATCTGTCCCCATTTCACTTTGCCGAAAAATTCGCTAAACTGTGCAAAAATTTGCAAAACGGTGAAAAATTCACAAAACGCATTGAGGTCAATGGGCGTCAACATTATATTTTATGCGCTGCCTTGTTTTTTAGGAGTGTGACCGTTTTTCTCGCTCCAAATGCATTAAAGTCAATGGGTGTTTATACTTATGGCTACTTTTTTTTTTTTTCAAATGCAATAAAGTCGGTGGGTGTTTTTATCCAAATGCAATAAAGTACATTTTTTCTTTTGGCTTCTTTTTTATCCAAATGCATTAAAGTCAATGGGTGTTTTTTCTTATGGCTTCTGTTTTATCCAAATGCATTAAAGTCAATGGGGCGTTTTTTCTTATGGCTTCTTTTTTATCCAAATGCATTAAAGTCAATGGGCGTTTTTCTTATGGTTTCTTTTTTGTCCAAGTGCATTAAAGTCAATGGGCATTTTTTCTTATGGCGATTTTTTCCCCCAAATGCATTGAAGTCAATGGGTGTTTTTTCTTATGGCTTCTTTTTTATCCAAATGCATTAAAGTCAATGGGCGTTTTTCTTATGGTTTCTTTTTTGTCCAAGTGCATTAAAGTCAATGGGCATTTTTTCTTATGGCGATTTTTTCCCCCAAATGCATTGAAGTCAATAGGTGTTTTTTCTATGGGAGTTTTTCTCTGCGACTTTTTTGTTGCAGCAAATTTTTCTGCTGTGAATTTTAGCTGCAATTTCGTGAAAGAATTTGCAGATGTTGAAATGTGGAGTCTGGTCGCAAATCCATGGCAGGTGCAAAAATTCGCCCATCTCTAGTGGTGAAGTATACACCATGGGCACACTGGACCTCAGAGGGGTCACCTTATTATCCATCCGCTTCCATGCCCCTATGCATAGGATGAAGGTTCTGGTTTGTATTTCACCCTTGAAAAAATAAATATATAAACTCAAAATGAAGCATTCTCTTTAGAATCTGCAGTTGCCAACAGCTTGAGGGCCGGGTTAAGCCTAGTAGTGCTCAGCATGGCAGAAAGTCAAGCTGTTGCAGTGTGTTTAATTGTGAGGTTGTATTTCAATTATTGCTGATGACTTGTACTAAACATTAGCAATGCAGCTATAAAAGGCGCAAAGAACTTCTACAGAGAGATAGATTTCAAGGCAAAGATGTAAGAACTGAACTTCAAGAATTACCCTCGGTTGGGAGTTGCAGCAGGTAGCCTGGGTCATAGGCAAGGTGGTTAGGTCAAATCCTAAGCCAAGAGGCAATTGTTCTTCGCAAAATTGTAGGCAGCAATAGAATAGAAGTTGTTAGTTGAATAATAAAACTGGCCACCTTTGTGTATGGCCACCTCTCTACTGTTCCATTCGTTCAGGACCACCTCCAGAGCTGTGGCTCCTCTTTACATGATTTGGGTCCTCTAAATACATTTTCCATTAGGACAGTAATTCATTGTCCACCAGGGTTGTATGATTATTGGTCTCAGAAGCCCACCTACTAGTGATGGGCAAATCTGACCTGTTTCCCTTTGCTAAAAATGAACGAAACAGCAAAAATATTTACCAATATGAAAAAAAAAATATGAAGTCAATGGGCATTATCTCATTAACATTTTTTTAACTACCCATTAGTGCATTTTTTCCAGTCAAAACACAGCAAAATATCATGCTCGTCCCTACACTCGCCATACATGCTCAAATGTAGGGTTGCTACCTGGCTGGTGTTTTACTGACCAAAATGGTTAAATCTCTGCCAAGGCTGGGGCCGGTATTACAAATATACCATACCTCCCAAATGTCCCGTTTTCTGTGGGACTGTCGATTTTGACAGCTCAACCCGCAGTCCCAGGTTTCTTAACTGAAATGTCCCGACTTTCTCTTTGATCTCCTGCACTGACTCAAGAAAAAGATACAAAGTTTCTGAAAATAAGAGGCTTTTTGGCAGAGAACCCAGAACAAGCTAGCAGCTGAACTTAGATAATTTAGTTACAATCTCAGATAAGCAAAGATACAATTGTAACTATTTAAGATAAGCAGGTCTCTTGGGAGAACCAAGACTAGCAGCTTAAAGGGCAATTTCATCTTCATTAGCAAAACTGTTATAACCGTTGCACTAAATTGCACTAAAACTCCCAGAAATGTTTTCAAACGTTAATAGCCAAATTTTGTAAAATGGACATGGAAATTAGGAGGTGTGCCCATAAAATGTTCATGGCCAAAAAAATTTCGCTGTGCTGCACGTGGCACAAATTTTTGTCCCTCTTTTCGTTTTTCAACGAAAGTTGGGAGGCATGATATACTGGCAATCTAGTTGCTGGTATATTCGGGATACCCCTAGTTTGAGCCCCTTGCCTACCCTCTTAGGACCTTGATCTGGCCTAATCTTACCTCTTCTCTTCCATGTTCTTTCCATAATCCGCCCTCAAGCCGTCCAGGATGTCATAGCTCCACCCACTTTTGTCATCATCCCGCTTCCTTGTGTCACTTCCCCATCCCTTTTGTGTTAGCGATCACTACCTTTTGCAACAGCACCCTCCCCGGAGGCTTAAGCACATTAAAAAAGTGGAAACCCTACCCAAATGGTTGGACAGTATGGTAATAATTTGAGCATGTATGGACAGGTTTTGCATGTGCAGCTGCAAAACTGACACTTTGAGAGACAGAGACAAGCTAGCTGGCATTTTCTGTCACTCTCTAAATGTTATATTTTACATTTCTATAGCACCCTGCCCGTATTTTTCTTTCTTGCTTTAACCCTCTGATTCCACATCTGCGCCTGGACCTAAAAATGGTTCCCTACGTTGGTCAGGGCAGCTCAACAAAAAACCAAACTGCAAAACCAGAGACAGTTTCTAATACAGTAGAAAAGATGCCTAAATTTGATCATTTGGATCGCTTGTTATAGATGTTAAGAAACACTGCTTTAACTATTTGGCTGCCTACAAAGCAATGGATGGAAATGATCTGCAGCTCTAGTGGCTGACTATTCCATTATGATTATGGCTATTGGCAGAATAGAGATTTGGGTGATCTGCAGCCCCAGCTTGGGGTGGCCTAGTTCGATTCGATATTTGGCAGAATCTTTCGCAAAGGGTTTGGCCGAATTCAAAATAGTGGATTCGGTGTACCCCTAATAAAAATATAGCAAATTGTTACAGTTCAGATGCTCCTGGATCACCAAGCTGCCAGACTGAGACACCAGAGACAGGAACATTAACCTTTTTAACTTTAATTTTGTAATAAAAAATGGAAAACAATTGAAAAAAGACTTTGTTTATGGTGAACAATCTAAAAAAAAAAACTCAACTGAAAAAATTGTTTGGAAAGTGAACAACCCCTTTAAGAAACGGAGGCCTGGACCTGCATGCTTTTTTATCGGGGGCCCCATTACTGATCCCTACTCTACCCATCACCCCCACTGATGTAAAAAAATAAAACACCTGAACAATAACCCTCCCTCCTAAGCCCTTTGCTGCTCCATACACTTTACTATTCTCAGTGCTCAGAGATCCATGACTCCCGGCTCTGCTTTTTTTTCTTCTTTTTTTCCAAAGGACAGTTCCTTAATCCCTTCTGCCACTGGGGATAAAATGCCATTTCATTTCCAGCTCTATTAATGCTCTGTCTCCGAGGATAAAGCAAGGTTCCCAAATGGCAGTGGCCCAATGTTTTGCGTTCCCTTTTGTCTCCTTTTGAGTGTTACATTTAGATTAGTTTGCTATGGATTAAACGCTTTTACTGGTGCTGAATCAGTAAAATAAAATCAGTGAAGAGGAAAGAGCTTTTTGGCTGCATTCTAGACGTTATCCTTAAAGTTCCCTGTGCTTTTTGTACAACCAAGTTTATTTTTATGTCTTGCGCATGGCCCCCTCGGTTCCGTGTGCCGGAGCTCCTGCTTTCATTATTCCATTTAAAAGGTAGCGCTGCGGAGAAAGGATTAAGGAGTTGTTAAGCGATAAAATTATTCAGAGCTAAATTATGTTTTTCCATTCTCACATGCCATTATGTATGGATGGGTGACTCTCCGGCAGAGAACCTCTTTATTCCCATTCAACTGTATTTATTTTTAATTCAATTGTGTATGTAGTGGGTCTAGGGCATATACAAATAGCCACAGCACGGACCCACCATTTCGGACATAAATTGCCGACAGTATAATTATTTTATTAGGCCGTCAATAGGATTTGTGGTGCCCGATAGTGTAAACTGGAGCTCAGGCATGGAATTTAAAAACTGCATGTAGAGAGGCTTAAATGGCCAATACATTGTCATTTCATGTTTTACCTTTGTGTTTGGTTAATGAGAATTGATTTATAATTATATTTTAATTAGAGGGTTTCTGGGCTTGTGTATAGATGTTAAGTTGGCCGCCCAATGATTTCCATATGAACTGCATGATCATCGGTCTACGTGAGCACCCAAATCATGCAGACTAATCATGGGTGGATGTTACTGTAGGCTTGGGGAGACTCACTCAATATCAAAACATTTTCTACAACACACAGGATAAAGATATTATATATAACCAGCTCTTCTTGTCATGCACTCTGGGATGAAATCAGTATGGTCTTCCATACTGTAGGGTTTTCCAGATAAGGGATGTTGCCATATTGAGGAAAACCTTAAAGGTGACCATAGACGTAGAGATCCACTCATTTGGCGATGTTGGGATTGGGTTGATCCGATTGTGGGCCCTAGGGCCCAGCGATCGGATCATAATAAACGCTCCGATGCAGCCACGATCCAACGGGATTTTTTAACCTGCCCGATCGAGATGGCCAGATATCGATCAGGGAAACACGTCGGATGGCCCCACACACGGGCCAATAAGCTCTGTCTCTCGACAGCTTTTATCGATCCGTGTATGGGGGGCCTTAACTCAGCTAAAAACTGTTAACATTAAAACCAGTTGGATTGTTTTGCGGCCAGTATAGACTGATACAGATCAGTAACCACAAGGTATTGTTTTATTATTGCGGTGAAAAATTAAATGTTAATGTTTAATATTCCAATGTATCACAACAGCAAATAACTATTCATAGACTATAATTAATGTGGATGCACCGAATTCTGCTTTTCGGCCTTTTTCGGCAGGATTCGGATTCAGCCGAATCCTTCTGCCCGGCTGAACAGAATCTGAATCTTAATTTGCATATGTAAATTAGGGACCAGAGGGGAAATCTTGTGACTTTTTGTGACAAAAGAAGGAAGTAAAAAATGTTTTCCCCTTCCTACCCCTATTTTGCATATGCAAATTCGGATTCGGTTCGGTATTCAACTAAATCTCTCGTGGAGGATTTGGAGGTTCAGCCGAATCCAAAGTAGTAGATTCGGTGCATCCCTAATAATGAATTAGTACCACCCATCAATATGATTTAGCGGAATTTATAAACCAATACGCGGCTAATCTGCCCCATTGCCGTGATCTGTAGTCACATGTTTTCTTTTATCATTCTGCCTGTATTACATGTGTAATGCTATTTTGGGCTATAATAGACTATGTCCAGCTGAATACAGTAGAGCACAGGCTACATTGGACTCTTAACACATAGGACTAAGCATTCACTATGTAGAAGGTATGAAGTGGAGGTGTAGTAGAACTGTAACTCAGGCTACTATGCTTAAAAATAAACTAAGGATGCCAAGAGGTTCTTGCAGAAAACACACAGAATACGTTTATTATCCAAGGCAATGTCCATAGGATTAATACTCAGAGGCAGTGGAGCACAAGATGGTAAATGTCAGGACCAGTGTCGGACTGGCTCACCGGTATACCAGGAAAAGTCCCGGTGGGTCAAGGTGTCAGTGGGCCCTTATGCTGCTAGACATTTCGCCTATTTCATGGCCATTCCCTATTTCTATGAGAAATAGATGGAATAATAGAATATAGTATGTAAAGAAAAGAGACTAGGAGAATAGAGGTTGAGTGAGGAGAGAGAATAATATTACTAAGAGTGGGCCCCTGGTCTAAGATTAATTGGTGAGCCCCTAGTCAAAAGTTTTTGGGTGGGCCCCTGGTGTCCCAGTCCGACACTGGTCAGGGCAGTTCAAGCAGAGACATCATGAAATGGCACCATGTGGAGACAGCTAGGGAATTGTATGGTTCATCCCTAGGATATCAATGCCCCATATGGTCTGGATCCTATACAGCGAAATGGTTTAGGGAGAAGAATATGCCTGAATAGCCTATTGGAGAGCTACTCCCACCTATCAATCCTAGTTGGAGCACAGGCTGCTCATCTAAATCTCATTTTCCAAGAAAGTGCTATTAAGTGGAATTATTTGTCCCTGATTTAAGCCTCGTTCGTGGGGTCCCTGCTCGCCAACTTTCACTAGAGGTAGGGTTCCTCTAGGGCAGCATAACTTTATAGTGCTTTGTTGATTCCGGGTTTCCTTGGGAGTACACCCAGCTGGATCAGCAACTGAAGGCCAAAGAAAAAAGGACCACCCCTAACCAAACACTATATAAAAGTGTGACAGGAATTGGTCATAGGCCTATGGGCCAAAGATAAATATATGCAATTGAATTAATGGATATATGAGGTTTTTCCAAGTAACAAGGAGAGGGATTTAAGGGATACTAAACCCGAAAAATTTGGTTAAAAATGCCATATTTTATATACTGAACTTATTGCACCAGCCTAAAGTTTCTGTTGTCAATAGCAGCAATGATCCAGGACTTCAAACATGTCACAGGGAGTCACCATCTTGGAAAGTGTCTGTGACACTCACATGCTCAGTGGGCTCTGAGCAGCTGTTGAGAAGCTAAGCTTAGGGGTCGTCACTAATTATCCAGCAGAAAATGAGGTTGGTCTGTAATATAAGCTGATGCTACAGGGCTGATTATTAAATTCTGATGCTAATTGCACTGGTTTCTGTGCTGCCATGTAGTAATTATCTGTATTAATTACTAATCAGCCTTATATTGTGACATTTCTTTTCTATGTGTACTATATATTGTGAGTGGTTCCCTAAGCTCAGTAAGTGACAGGAGCACAGAGCATGTGCAGTGAATCAACAGAAAAGAAGATGGGGAGCTACTGGGGCATCTTTGGAGACACAGATCTTTACTGCTAAAGGGCTGTGGTTGCCTTGGGCTGGTACAGAAGCACAAAACATCATGTACAACATTTCTAGCTACTTCTTTAGTTAGGCTTTAATAGGCCTGCATGGAACTTGGCAAAACACGGAGGTTACTATTTTAGGCCATTAAAGCCATAGGGATGGAACTAAATCTATAGGTCCCAACTAGGGTTGACAGCTGCACGGTATTTTACCGGTCTGGCTGATAAAAATTAAGCTTGATCTCAATGTTTTTAATAGGAGAAATGCACAAAAATATAGGAAGGCCGGTATTTTTTTCAAGAAAAGGTAGAAACCCCTAGTCCCAACAGATGCATAAAAGCTGATTGTTGTTTGGTTGTTGTGGCTTACTAAGTATCCCCCAATTAAGAGCAAATGGAGATGAAAACTGGTACCCAAGGCTTGCCACTTACTTGCCCCTGACCCCAATCTGCTAGCCAACAACACCCCCCACTCATGGAGTTCCATACACCAGTTGGTCCTCCCCTGCTGGTAGCTGTGGTGGGAGTTTCCATAATAATACCCCAATTTCTTTTTCAGCTTTATATAGGGCAATTTGTCGTGAAGAAAATATCTAGCAGGACTTTTTTATTTTCTCCTTGCAAAAAAATGGCATGCAACCTATTGTTTTTTTTAAATAATAAATTGGTTATTATGATGTCATTTTACCTTGATGGCCCAAATATTCAATGTAAATAACTGACTCGATGCTGAATGGTTTCAGCCAGCTGGCAGTATTAATTATTGCTATGGTTATTTAAAAAGCAAAAGTATTCGCAGGGTTGTTTATAGCATGGGGAGCGCCGAGAACAAACAGTGAAACATATAGAAACAGATGGAAACAAATGGTCAGAGGGAAACACTTGACTAGAACAGGCAATGAGCTAAAATACATGTCGCTCTGTATTAGGCTGCAAAAGCAGAGATGTGTATTCATAATGAGGAGAGCATGTCAGTGATTATTCATGTGAGCGGCTGCCGGCAGAAACCCAGGGACTTGTTCTATAGTCTATTATTATTTTATTATTATTAACATGTATTTATATAGTCTACAGCATGTGCCGGTGTCCTGTGGCCCTCCAGATGTTATTCAATACAAATCCCAGCAGCATTTGTAAATCAGAGGATGTAGATTAACAGCTCCAGTCTACAGTCCCTTCTCAGAGAATAGTATAACTACTGCTACTATAGGCACCATCTATCCCTACTATACCTGCTATCCCACAGTCACACTCCCTTCCCAGAGACTATTATCCCACTGTTACTATAGGCACCATCTCTCCGTACTATACCTGCTATCCCACAGTCACACTCCCTTCCCAGAGACTATTATCCACTGTTACTATAGACACCTCTCCCTACTATACCTGCTATCCCACAGTCACACTCCCTTCCCAGAGACTATTATCCCACTGTTACTATAGGCACCATCTCTCCCTACTATACCTGCTATCCCACAGTCACACTCCCTTCCCAGAGACTATTATCCCACTGTTACTATAGACACCATCTCTCCCTACTATACCTGCTATCCCACAGTCACACTCCCTTCCCAGAGACTATTATCCACTGTTACTATATGCACCATCTCTCCCTACTATACCTGCTATCCCACAGTCACACTCCCTTCCCAGAGACGATTATCCCACTGTTACTATAGGCACCATCTCTCCCTACTATACCTGCTATCCCATAGTCACAGTCCCTTCCCAGAGACTATTATCCACTGTTACTATAGACACCATCTCTCCCTACTATACCTGCTATCCCACAGTCCCTTCCCAGAGACTATTATCCCACTGTTACTATAAGCACCATCTCTCCCTACTATACCTGCTATCCCACAGTCACACTCCCTTCCCAGAGACTATTATCCACTGTTACTATATGCACCATCTCTCCCTACTATACCTGCTATCCCACAGTACCTTTCCAGAGGTTTTTATTCCACTGTTACTATAAGCACCATCTCTCCCTACTATACCTGCTATCCCACAGTCCCTTCCCAGAGACTATTATCCCACTGTTACTATAAGCACCATCTCTCCCTACTATACCTGCTATCCCACAGTCACACTCCCTTCCCAGAGACTATTATCCACTGTTACTATATGCACCATCTCTCCCTACTATACCTGCTATCCCACAGTCACACTCCCTTCCC
This sequence comes from Xenopus petersii, assembly GCA_038501925.1. NCBI lineage: Eukaryota > Metazoa > Chordata > Amphibia > Anura > Pipidae > Xenopus > Xenopus petersii. Next base: position 118,704,959 of record CM076679.1, on the reverse strand, counting down.
AGAGACGATTATCCCACTGTTACTATAGGCACCATCTCTCCCTACTATACCTGCTATCCCATAGTCACACTCCCTTCCCATAGACTATTATCCATTGTTACTATAGGCACCATCTCTCCCTACTATACCTGCTATCCCACAGTCCCTTCCCAGAGACTATTATCCCACTGTTACTATAAGCACCATCTCTCCCTACTATACCTGCTATCCCACAGTCACACTCCCTTCCCAGAGACTATTATCCACTGTTATTATATGCACCATCTCTCCCTACTATACCTGCTATCCCACAGTCCCTTCCCAGAGACTATTATCCCACTGTTACTATAAGCACCATCTCTCCCTACTATACCTGCTATCCCACAGTCACACTCCCTTCCCAGAGACTATTATCCACTGTTACTATAGACACCTCTCCCTACTATACCTGCTATCCCACAGTCCCTTCCCAGAGACTATTATCCCACTGTTACTATAAGCACCATCTCTCCCTACTATACCTGCTATCCCACAGTCACACTCCCTTCCCAGAGACTATTATCCACTGTTACTATATGCACCATCTCTCCCTACTATACCTGCTATCCCACAGTCACACTCCTTTCCCAGAGACGATTATCCCACTGTTACTATAGGCACCATCTCTCCCTACTATACCTGCTATCCCATAGTCACAGTCCCTTCCCAGAGACTATTATCCACTGTTACTATAGACACCATCTCTCCCTACTATACCTGCTATCCCACAGTCACACTCCCTTCCCAGAGACTATTATCCCACTGTTACTATAGACACCATCTCTCCCTACTATACCTGCTATCCCACAGTCACACTCCCTTCCCAGAGACTATTATCCACTGTTATTATATGCACCATCTCTCCCTACTATACCTGCTATCCCACAGTCCCTTCCCAGAGACTATTATCCCACTGTTACTATAAGCACCATCTCTCCCTACTATACCTGCTATCCCACAGTCACACTCCCTTCCCAGAGACTATTATCCACTGTTACTATAGACACCTCTCCCTACTATACCTGCTATCCCACAGTCACACTCCCTTCCCAGAGACTATTATCCCACTGTTACTATAGACACCATCTCTCCCTACTATACCTGCTATCCCACAGTCACACTCCCTTCCCATAGACTATTATCCATTGTTACTATAGGCACCATCTCTCCCTACTATACCTGCTATCCCACAGTCCCTTCCCAGAGACTATTATCCCACTGTTACTATAAGCACCATCTCTCCCTACTATACCTGCTATCCCACAGTCACACTCCCTTCCCAGAGACTATTATCCACTGTTACTATATGCACCATCTCTCCCTACTATACCTGCTATCCCACAGTCACACTCCCTTCCCAGAGACGATTATCCCACTGTTACTATAGGCACCATCTCTCCCTACTATACCTGCTATCCCATAGTCACAGTCCCTTCCCAGAGACTATTATCCACTGTTACTATAGACACCATCTCTCCCTACTATACCTGCTATCCCACAGTCACACTCCCTTCCCAGAGACTATTATCCCACTGTTACTATAGACACCATCTCTCCCTACTATACCTGCTATCCCACAGTCACACTCCCTTCCCAGAGACTATTATCCCACTGTTACTATAGACACCATCTCTCCCTACTATACCTGCTATCCCACAGTCACACTCCCTTCCCAGAGACTATTATCCCACTGTTACTATAGACACCATCTCTCCCTACTATACCTGCTATCCCACAGTCACACTCCCTTCCCAGAGACTATTATCCGCTGTTACTATAGGCACCATCTCTCCGTACTATACCTGCTATCCCACAGTCACACTCCCTTCCCAGAGACTATTATCCACTGTTACTATAGACACCTCTCCCTACTATACCTGCTATCCCACAGTCACACTCCCTTCCCAGAGACTATTATCCACTGTTACTATAGGCACCATCTCTCCCTACTATACCTGCTATCCCACAGTCACACTCCCTTCCCAGAGACTATTATCCCACTGTTACTATAGACACCATCTCTCCCTACTATAGCTGCTATCCCACAGTCACACTCCCTTCCCAGAGACTATTATCCACTGTTACTATAGGCACCATCTCTCCCTACTATACCTGCTATCCCACAGTCACACTCCCTTCCCAGAGACGATTATCCCACTGTTACTATAGGCACCATCTCTCCCTACTATACCTGCTATCCCATAATCACACTCCCTTCCCAGAGACTATTATCCCACTGTTACTATAGGCACCATCTCTCCCTACTATACCTGCTATCCCACAGCCACACTCCCTTCCCAGAGACTATTATCCCACTGTTACTATAGACACCATCTCTCCCTACTATACCTGCTATCCCACAGTCACACTCCCTTCCCAGAGACTATTATCCCACTGTTACTATAGGCACCATCTCTCCGTACTATACCTGCTATCCCACAGTCACACTCCCTTCCCAGAGACTATTATCCACTGTTACTATAGACACCTCTCCCTACTATACCTGCTATCCCACAGTCACACTCCCTTCCCAGAGACTATTATCCACTGTTACTATAGGCACCATCTCTCCCTACTATACCTGCTATCCCACAGTCACACTCCCTTCCCAGAGACTATTATCCCACTGTTACTATAGACACCATCTCTCCCTACTATACCTGCTATCCCACAGTCCCTTTCCAGAGGTTTTTATTCCACTGTTACTATAAGCACCATCTCTCCCTACTATACCTGCTATCCCACAGTCCCTTCCCAGAGACTATTATCCCACTGTTACTATAAGCACCATCTCTCCCTACTATACCTGCTATCCCACAGTCACACTCCCTTCCCAGAGACTATTATCCACTGTTACTATATGCACCATCTCTCCCTACTATACCTGCTATCCCACAGTCACACTCCCTTCCCAGAGACGATTATCCCACTGTTACTATAGGCACCATCTCTCCCTACTATACCTGCTATCCCATAGTCACACTCCCTTCCCATAGACTATTATCCATTGTTACTATAGGCACCATCTCTCCCTACTATACCTGCTATCCCACAGTCCCTTCCCAGAGACTATTATCCCACTGTTTCTATAAGCACCATCTCTCCCTACTATACCTGCTATCCCACAGTCACACTCCCTTCCCAGAGACTATTATCCACTGTTACTATATGCACCATCTCTCCCTACTATACCTGCTATCCCACAGTCCCTTCCCAGAGACTATTATCCCACTGTTACTATAAGCACCATCTCTCCCTACTATACCTGCTATCCCACAGTCACACTCCCTTCCCAGAGACTATTATCCACTGTTACTATAGACACCTCTCCCTACTATACCTGCTATCCCACAGTCACACTCCCTTCCCAGAGACTATTATCCACTGTTACTATAGGCACCATCTCTCCCTACTATACCTGCTATCCCACAGTCACACTCCCTTCCCAGAGACTATTATCCCACTGTTACTATAGGCACCATCTCTCCCTACTATACCTGCTATCCCACAGTCACACTCCCTTCCCAGAGACTATTATCCCACTGTTACTATAGGCACCATCTCTCCCTACTATACCTGCTATCCCACAGTCCCTTCCCAGAGACTATTATCCCACTGTTACTATAAGCACCATCTCTCCCTACTATACCTGCTATCCCACAGTCACACTCCCTTCCCAGAGACTATTATCCACTGTTACTATATGCACCATCTCTCCCTACTATACCTGCTATCCCACAGTCACACTCCCTTCCCAGAGACGATTATCCCACTGTTACTATAGGCACCATCTCTCCCTACTATACCTGCTATCCCATAGTCACACTCCCTTCCCATAGACTATTATCCATTGTTACTATAGGCACCATCTCTCCCTACTATACCTGCTATCCCACAGTCCCTTCCCAGAGACTATTATCCCACTGTTACTATAAGCACCATCTCTCCCTACTATACCTGCTATCCCACAGTCACACTCCCTTCCCAGAGACTATTATCCACTGTTACTATATGCACCATCTCTCCCTACTATACCTGCTATCCCACAGTCCCTTCCCAGAGACTATTATCCCACTGTTACTATAAGCACCATCTCTCCCTACTATACCTGTTATCCCACAGTCACACTCCCTTCCCAGAGACTATTATCCCACTGTTACTATAGACACCATCTCTCCCTACTATACCTGCTATCCCACAGTCACACTCCCTTCCCAGAGACTATTATCCACTGTTATTATATGCACCATCTCTCCCTACTATACCTGCTATCCCACAGTCCCTTCCCAGAGACTATTATCCCACTGTTACTATAAGCACCATCTCTCCCTACTATACCTGCTATCCCACAGTCACACTCCCTTCCCAGAGACTATTATCCACTGTTACTATAGACACCTCTCCCTACTATACCTGCTATCCCACAGTCACACTCCCTTCCCAGAGACTATTATCCACTGTTACTATAGGCACCATCTCTCCCTACTATACCTGCTATCCCACAGTCACACTCCCTTCCCAGAGACTATTATCCCACTGTTACTATAGACACCATCTCTCCCTACTATACCTGCTATCCCACAGTCACACTCCCTTCCCATAGACTATTATCCATTGTTACTATAGGCACCATCTCTCCCTACTATACCTGCTATCCCACAGTCCCTTCCCAGAGACTATTATCCCACTGTTACTATAAGCACCATCTCTCCCTACTATACCTGCTATCCCACAGTCACACTCCCTTCCCAGAGACTATTATCCACTGTTACTATATGCACCATCTCTCCCTACTATACCTGCTATCCCACAGTCACACTCCCTTCCCAGAGACGATTATCCCACTGTTACTATAGGCACCATCTCTCCCTACTATACCTGCTATCCCATAGTCACAGTCCCTTCCCAGAGACTATTATCCACTGTTACTATAGACACCATCTCTCCCTACTATACCTGCTATCCCACAGTCACACTCCCTTCCCAGAGACTATTATCCCACTGTTACTATAGACACCATCTCTCCCTACTATACCTGCTATCCCACAGTCACACTCCCTTCCCAGAGACTATTATCCCACTGTTACTATAGACACCATCTCTCCCTACTATACCTGCTATCCCACAGTCACACTCCCTTCCCAGAGACTATTATCCCACTGTTACTATAGACACCATCTCTCCCTACTATACCTGCTATCCCACAGTCACACTCCCTTCCCAGAGACTATTATCCGCTGTTACTATAGGCACCATCTCTCCGTACTATACCTGCTATCCCACAGTCACACTCCCTTCCCAGAGACTATTATCCACTGTTACTATAGACACCTCTCCCTACTATACCTGCTATCCCACAGTCACACTCCCTTCCCAGAGACTATTATCCACTGTTACTATAGGCACCATCTCTCCCTACTATACCTGCTATCCCACAGTCACACTCCCTTCCCAGAGACTATTATCCCACTGTTACTATAGACACCATCTCTCCCTACTATAGCTGCTATCCCACAGTCACACTCCCTTCCCAGAGACTATTATCCACTGTTACTATAGGCACCATCTCTCCCTACTATACCTGCTATCCCACAGTCACACTCCCTTCCCAGAGACGATTATCCCACTGTTACTATAGGCACCATCTCTCCCTACTATACCTGCTATCCCATAATCACACTCCCTTCCCAGAGACTATTATCCCACTGTTACTATAGGCACCATCTCTCCCTACTATACCTGCTATCCCACAGCCACACTCCCTTCCCAGAGACTATTATCCCACTGTTACTATAGACACCATCTCTCCCTACTATACCTGCTATCCCACAGTCACACTCCCTTCCCAGAGACTATTATCCCACTGTTACTATAGGCACCATCTCTCCGTACTATACCTGCTATCCCACAGTCACACTCCCTTCCCAGAGACTATTATCCACTGTTACTATAGACACCTCTCCCTACTATACCTGCTATCCCACAGTCACACTCCCTTCCCAGAGACTATTATCCACTGTTACTATAGGCACCATCTCTCCCTACTATACCTGCTATCCCACAGTCACACTCCCTTCCCAGAGACTATTATCCCACTGTTACTATAGACACCATCTCTCCCTACTATACCTGCTATCCCACAGTCCCTTTCCAGAGGTTTTTATTCCACTGTTACTATAAGCACCATCTCTCCCTACTATACCTGCTATCCCACAGTCCCTTCCCAGAGACTATTATCCCACTGTTACTATAAGCACCATCTCTCCCTACTATACCTGCTATCCCACAGTCACACTCCCTTCCCAGAGACTATTATCCACTGTTACTATATGCACCATCTCTCCCTACTATACCTGCTATCCCACAGTCACACTCCCTTCCCAGAGACGATTATCCCACTGTTACTATAGGCACCATCTCTCCCTACTATACCTGCTATCCCATAGTCACACTCCCTTCCCATAGACTATTATCCATTGTTACTATAGGCACCATCTCTCCCTACTATACCTGCTATCCCACAGTCCCTTCCCAGAGACTATTATCCCACTGTTTCTATAAGCACCATCTCTCCCTACTATACCTGCTATCCCACAGTCACACTCCCTTCCCAGAGACTATTATCCACTGTTACTATATGCACCATCTCTCCCTACTATACCTGCTATCCCACAGTCCCTTCCCAGAGACTATTATCCCACTGTTACTATAAGCACCATCTCTCCCTACTATACCTGCTATCCCACAGTCACACTCCCTTCCCAGAGACTATTATCCACTGTTACTATAGACACCTCTCCCTACTATACCTGCTATCCCACAGTCACACTCCCTTCCCAGAGACTATTATCCACTGTTACTATAGGCACCATCTCTCCCTACTATACCTGCTATCCCACAGTCACACTCCCTTCCCAGAGACTATTATCCCACTGTTACTATAGGCACCATCTCTCCCTACTATACCTGCTATCCCACAGTCACACTCCCTTCCCAGAGACTATTATCCCACTGTTACTATAGGCACCATCTCTCCCTACTATACCTGCTATCCCACAGTCCCTTCCCAGAGACTATTATCCCACTGTTACTATAAGCACCATCTCTCCCTACTATACCTGCTATCCCACAGTCACACTCCCTTCCCAGAGACTATTATCCACTGTTACTATATGCACCATCTCTCCCTACTATACCTGCTATCCCACAGTCACACTCCCTTCCCAGAGACGATTATCCCACTGTTACTATAGGCACCATCTCTCCCTACTATACCTGCTATCCCATAGTCACACTCCCTTCCCATAGACTATTATCCATTGTTACTATAGGCACCATCTCTCCCTACTATACCTGCTATCCCACAGTCCCTTCCCAGAGACTATTATCCCACTGTTACTATAAGCACCATCTCTCCCTACTATACCTGCTATCCCACAGTCACACTCCCTTCCCAGAGACTATTATCCACTGTTACTATATGCACCATCTCTCCCTACTATACCTGCTATCCCACAGTCCCTTCCCAGAGACTATTATCCCACTGTTACTATAAGCACCATCTCTCCCTACTATACCTGTTATCCCACAGTCACACTCCCTTCCCAGAGACTATTATCCACTGTTACTATAGACACCTCTCCCTACTATACCTGCTATCCCACAGTCACACTCCCTTCCCAGAGACTATTATCCACTGTTACTATAGGCACCATCTCTCCCTACTATACCTGCTATCCCACAGTCACACTCCCTTCCCAGAGACTATTATCCCACTGTTACTATAGACACCATCTCTCCCTACTATACCTGCTATCCCACAGTCACACTCCCTTCCCATAGACTATTATCCATTGTTACTATAGGCACCATCTCTCCCTACTATACCTGCTATCCCACAGTCCCTTCCCAGAGACTATTATCCCACTGTTACTATAAGCACCATCTCTCCCTACTATACCTGCTATCCCACAGTCACACTCCCTTCCCAGAGACTATTATCCACTGTTACTATATGCACCATCTCTCCCTACTATATCTGCTATCCCACAGTCACACTCCCTTCCCAGAGACGATTATCCCACTGTTACTATAGGCACCATCTCTCCCTACTATACCTGCTATCCCACAGTCACACTCCCTTCCCAGAGACTATTATCCCACTGTTACTATAGGCACCATCTCTCCGTACTATACCTGCTATCCCACAGTCACACTCCCTTCCCAGAGACTATTATCCACTGTTACTATAGACACCTCTCCCTACTATACCTGCTATCCCACAGTCACACTCCCTTCCCAGAGACTATTATCCCACTGTTACTATAGACACCATCTCTCCCTACTATACCTGCTATCCCACAGTCACACTCCCTTCCCAGAGACTATTATCCCACTGTTACTATAGACACCATCTCTCCCTACTATACCTGCTATCCCACAGTCACACTCCCTTCCCAGAGACTATTATCCGCTGTTACTATAGGCACCATCTCTCCGTACTATACCTGCTATCCCACAATCACACTCCCTTCCCAGAGACTATTATCCCACTGTTACTATAGACACCATCTCTCCCTACTATACCTGCTATCCCACAGTCACACTCCCTTCCCAGAGACTATTATCCACTGTTACTATAGGCACCATCTCTCCCTACTATACCTGCTATCCCACAGTCACACTCCCTTCCCAGAGACGATTATCCCACTGTTACTATAGGCACCATCTCTCCCTACTATACCTGCTATCCCATAATCACACTCCCTTCCCAGAGACTATTATCCCACTGTTACTATAGGCACCATCTGTCCCTACTATACCTGCTATCCCACAGCCACACTCCCTTCCCAGAGACTATTATCCCACTGTTACTATAGACACCATCTCTCCCTACTATACCTGCTATCCCACAGTCACACTCCCTTCCCAGAGATTATTATCCCACTGTTACTATAGGCACCATCTCTCCGTACTATACCTGCTATCCCACAGTCACACTCCCTTCCCAGAGACTATTATCCCACTGTTACTATAGGCACCATCTGTCCCTACTATACCTGCTATCCCATAATCACACTCCCTTCCCAGAGACTATTATCCCACTGTTACTATAGGCACCATCTGTCCCTACTATACCTGCTATCCCACAGCCACACTCCCTTCCCAGAGACTATTATCCCACTGTTACTATAGACACCATCTCTCCCTACTATACCTGCTATCCCACAGTCACACTCCCTTCCCAGAGATTATTATCCCACTGTTACTATAGGCACCATCTCTCCCTACTATACCTGCTATCCCACAGTCACACTCCCTTCCCAGAGACTATTATCCCACTGTTACTATAGACACCATCTCTCCCTACTATAGCTGCTATCCCACAGTCACACTCCCTTCCCAGAGACTATTATCCACTGTTACTATAGGCACCATCTCTCCCTACTATACCTGCTATCCCACAGTCACACTCCCTTCCCAGAGACGATTATCCCACTGTTACTATAGGCACCATCTCTCCCTACTATACCTGCTATCCCATAATCACACTCCCTTCCCAGAGACTATTATCCCACTGTTACTATAGGCACCATCTCTCCCTACTATACCTGCTATCCCACAGCCACACTCCCTTCCCAGAGACTATTATCCCACTGTTACTATAGACACCATCTCTCCCTACTATACCTGCTATCCCACAGTCACACTCCCTTCCCAGAGACTATTATCCCACTGTTACTATAGGCACCATCTCTCCGTACTATACCTGCTATCCCACAGTCACACTCCCTTCCCAGAGACTATTATCCACTGTTACTATAGACACCTCTCCCTACTATACCTGCTATCCCACAGTCACACTCCCTTCCCAGAGACTATTATCCACTGTTACTATAGGCACCATCTCTCCCTACTATACCTGCTATCCCACAGTCACACTCCCTTCCCAGAGACTATTATCCCACTGTTACTATAGACACCATCTCTCCCTACTATACCTGCTATCCCACAGTCCCTTTCCAGAGGTTTTTATTCCACTGTTACTATAAGCACCATCTCTCCCTACTATACCTGCTATCCCACAGTCCCTTCCCAGAGACTATTATCCCACTGTTACTATAAGCACCATCTCTCCCTACTATACCTGCTATCCCACAGTCACACTCCCTTCCCAGAGACTATTATCCACTGTTACTATATGCACCATCTCTCCCTACTATACCTGCTATCCCACAGTCACACTCCCTTCCCAGAGACGATTATCCCACTGTTACTATAGGCACCATCTCTCCCTACTATACCTGCTATCCCATAGTCACACTCCCTTCCCATAGACTATTATCCATTGTTACTATAGGCACCATCTCTCCCTACTATACCTGCTATCCCACAGTCCCTTCCCAGAGACTATTATCCCACGGTTTCTATAAGCACCATCTCTCCCTACTATACCTGCTATCCCACAGTCACACTCCCTTCCCAGAGATTATTATCCCACTGTTACTATAGGCACCATCTCTCCCTACTATACCTGCTATCCCACAGTCACACTCCCTTCCCAGAGACTATTATCCCACTGTTACTATAGACACCATCTCTCCCTACTATAGCTGCTATCCCACAGTCACACTCCCTTCCCAGAGACTATTATCCACTGTTACTATAGGCACCATCTCTCCCTACTATACCTGCTATCCCACAGTCACACTCCCTTCCCAGAGACGATTATCCCACTGTTACTATAGGCACCATCTCTCCCTACTATACCTGCTATCCCATAATCACACTCCCTTCCCAGAGACTATTATCCCACTGTTACTATAGGCACCATCTCTCCCTACTATACCTGCTATCCCACAGCCACACTCCCTTCCCAGAGACTATTATCCCACTGTTACTATAGACACCATCTCTCCCTACTATACCTGCTATCCCACAGTCACACTCCCTTCCCAGAGACTATTATCCCACTGTTACTATAGGCACCATCTCTCCGTACTATACCTGCTATCCCACAGTCACACTCCCTTCCCAGAGACTATTATCCACTGTTACTATAGACACCTCTCCCTACTATACCTGCTATCCCACAGTCACACTCCCTTCCCAGAGACTATTATCCACTGTTACTATAGGCACCATCTCTCCCTACTATACCTGCTATCCCACAGTCACACTCCCTTCCCAGAGACTATTATCCCACTGTTACTATAGACACCATCTCTCCCTACTATACCTGCTATCCCACAGTCCCTTTCCAGAGGTTTTTATTCCACTGTTACTATAAGCACCATCTCTCGCTACTATACCTGCTATCCCACAGTCCCTTCCCAGAGACTATTATCCCACTGTTACTATAAGCACCATCTCTCCCTACTATACCTGCTATCCCACAGTCACACTCCCTTCCCAGAGACTATTATCCACTGTTACTATATGCACCATCTCTCCCTACTATACCTGCTATCCCACAGTCACACTCCCTTCCCAGAGACGATTATCCCACTGTTACTATAGGCACCATCTCTCCCTACTATACCTGCTATCCCATAGTCACACTCCGTTCCCATAGACTATTATCCATTGTTACTATAGGCACCATCTCTCCCTACTATACCTGCTATCCCACAGTCCCTTCCCAGAGACTATTATCCCACTGTTTCTATAAGCACCATCTCTCCCTACTATACCTGCTATCCCACAGTCACACTCCCTTCCCAGAGACTATTATCCACTGTTACTATATGCACCATCTCTCCCTACTATACCTGCTATCCCACAGTCCCTTCCCAGAGACTATTATCCCACTGTTACTATAAGCACCATCTCTCCCTACTATACCTGCTATCCCACAGTCACACTCCCTTCCCAGAGACTATTATCCACTGTTACTATAGACACCTCTCCCTACTATACCTGCTATCCCACAGTCACACTCCCTTCCCAGAGACTATTATCCACTGTTACTATAGGCACCATCTCTCCCTACTATACCTGCTATCCCACAGTCACACTCCCTTCCCAGAGACTATTATCCCACTGTTACTATAGGCACCATCTCTCCCTACTATACCTGCTATCCCACAGTCACACTCCCTTCCCAGAGACTATTATCCCACTGTTACTATAGGCACCATCTCTCCCTACTATACCTGCTATCCCACAGTCCCTTCCCAGAGACTATTATCCCACTGTTACTATAAGCACCATCTCTCCCTACTATACCTGCTATCCCACAGTCACACTCCCTTCCCAGAGACTATTATCCACTGTTACTATATGCACCATCTCTCCCTACTATACCTGCTATCCCACAGTCACACTCCCTTCCCAGAGACGATTATCCCACTGTTACTATAGGCACCATCTCTCCCTACTATACCTGCTATCCCATAGTCACACTCCCTTCCCATAGACTATTATCCATTGTTACTATAGGCACCATCTCTCCCTACTATACCTGCTATCCCACAGTCCCTTCCCAGAGACTATTATCCCACTGTTACTATAAGCACCATCTCTCCCTACTATACCTGCTATCCCACAGTCACACTCCCTTCCCAGAGACTATTATCCACTGTTACTATATGCACCATCTCTCCCTACTATCCCTGCTATCCCACAGTCCCTTCCCAGAGACTATTATCCCACTGTTACTATAAGCACCATCTCTCCCTACTATACCTGTTATCCCACAGTCACACTCCCTTCCCAGAGACTATTATCCACTGTTACTATAGACACCTCTCCCTACTATACCTGCTATCCCACAGTCACACTCCCTTCCCAGAGACTATTATCCACTGTTACTATAGGCACCATCTCTCCCTACTATACCTGCTATCCCACAGTCACACTCCCTTCCCAGAGACTATTATCCCACTGTTACTATAGACACCATCTCTCCCTACTATACCTGCTATCCCACAGTCACACTCCCTTCCCATAGACTATTTTCCATTGTTACTATAGGCACCATCTCTCCCTACTATACCTGCTATCCCACAGTCCCTTCCCAGAGACTATTATCCCACTGTTACTATAAGCACCATCTCTCCCTACTATACCTGCTATCCCACAGTCACACTCCCTTCCCAGAGACTATTATCCACTGTTACTATATGCACCATCTCTCCCTACTATATCTGCTATCCCACAGTCACACTCCCTTCCCAGAGACGATTATCCCACTGTTACTATAGGCACCATCTCTCCCTACTATACCTGCTATCCCATAGTCACAGTCCCTTCCCAGAGACTATTATCCACTGTTACTATAGACACCATCTCTCCCTACTATACCTGCTATCCCACAGTCACACTCCCTTCCCAGAGACTATTATCCCACTGTTACTATAGACACCATCTCTCCCTACTATACCTGCTATCCCACAGTCACACTCCCTTCCCAGAGACTATTATCCCACTGTTACTATAGACACCATCTCTCCCTACTATACCTGCTATCCCACAGTCACACTCCCTTCCCAGAGACTATTATCCCACTGTTACTATAGACACCATCTCTCCCTACTATACCTGCTATCCCACAGTCACACTCCCTTCCCAGAGACTATTATCCGCTGTTACTATAGGCACCATCTCTCCGTACTATACCTGCTATCCCACAATCACACTCCCTTCCCAGAGACTATTATCCCACTGTTACTATAGACACCATCTCTCCCTACTATACCTGCTATCCCACAGTCACACTCCCTTCCCAGAGACTATTATCCACTGTTACTATAGGCACCATCTCTCCCTACTATACCTGCTATCCCACAGTCACACTCCCTTCCCAGAGACGATTATCCCACTGTTACTATAGGCACCATCTCTCCCTACTATACCTGCTATCCCATAATCACACTCCCTTCCCAGAGACTATTATCCCACTGTTACTATAGGCACCATCTGTCCCTACTATACCTGCTATCCCACAGCCACACTCCCTTCCCAGAGACTATTATCCCACTGTTACTATAGACACCATCTCTCCCTACTATACCTGCTATCCCACAGTCACACTCCCTTCCCAGAGATTATTATCCCACTGTTACTATAGGCACCATCTCTCCGTACTATACCTGCTATCCCACAGTCACACTCCCTTCCCAGAGACTATTATCCACTGTTACTATAGACACCTCTCCCTACTATACCTGCTATCCCACAGTCACACTCCCTTCCCAGAGACTATTATCCCACTGTTACTATAGGCACCATCTCTCCCTACTATACCTGCTATCCCACAGTCACACTCCCTTCCCAGAGACTATTATCCCACTGTTACTATAGACACCATCTCTCCCTACTATACCTGCTATCCCACAGTCACACTCCCTTCCCAGAGACTATTATCCACTGTTACTATAGGCACCATCTCTCCCTACTATACCTGCTATCCCACAGTCACACTCCCTTCCCAGAGACGATTATCCCACTGTTACTATAGGCACCATCTCTCCCTACTATACCTGCTATCCCATAGTCACACTCCGTTCCCAGAGACTATTATCCCACTGTTACTATAGGCACCATCTCTCCCTACTATACCTGCTATCCCACAGCCACACTCCCTTCCCAGAGACTATTATCCCACTGTTACTATAGACACCATCTCTCCCTACTATACCTGCTATCCCACAGTCACACTCCCTTCCAAGAGACTATTATCCCACTGTTACTATAGGCACCATCTCTCCCTACTATACCTGCTATCCCACAGTCACACTCCCTTCCCAGAGACTATTATCCACTGTTACTATAGGCACCATCTCTCCCTACTATACCTGCTATCCCACAGTCACACTCCCTTCCCAGAGACGATTATCCCACTGTTACTATAGGCACCATCTCTCCCTACTATACCTGCTATCCCATAGTCACACTCCGTTCCCAGAGACTATTATCCCACTGTTACTATAGGCACCATCTCTCCCTACTATACCTGCTATCCCACAGCCACACTCCCTTCCCAGAGACTATTATCCCACTGTTACTATAGACACCATCTCTCCCTACTATACCTGCTATCCCACAGTCACACTCCCTTCCAAGAGACTATTATCCCACTGTTACTATAGGCACCATCTCTCCCTACTATACCTGCTATCCCACAGTCACACTCCCTTCCCAGAGACTATTATCCCACTGTTACTATAGGCACCATCTCTCCCTACTATACCTGCTATTCCACAGTCACACTCCTTTCCCAGAGACTATTATCCCACTGCTACTATAGGCACCATCTCTCCCTACTATTGTCTGTTCTGCTATAGCTGTAGAGAGAACATAAATCTAAGTTAAACCTTATACACAGGATATCCTTTTCTTTTTTTACATGCATATCATAATAACATTGTGTATATTCTATTCAGAGAAATGGCAGTTGTATAATAAATATATTTAATATTCTGTGTTTTGTCTGTAATACATGCTTGCTCCATGTTGGAAGCAGACTTGACTCTGTATCCCATCTGCCTCTCATTCCATGATTGGAAGGAAAGGAGCAGAAAGAAGGAATGTAAAAGGTTTGCGTGCCGGCTCTGTGTGAAACACTTGAGAAATCACTTGTTTACAATGGTTTGTAGTGACCTGATTGGTAATTACCTGCCCCAGGCAAGACTGGGGTTCCTCTCCAAGCAATCAGGCCATTAATTCAACTCAAATCCTTCTCTGTGGAATAGTAATTGCTGTGTGTGCTTGGATTACACATTGTATTGCTTAGCCAGTGTTTCATTTGTTGCATAATGATGTGTCCATTTGGAAATGCCAGTGCTTGTGCCTCTGTTTATAAAGACATCTTATATTAAGCACTTCGTTACATGGAGGCTTTTGTTGTTCTAATAGGGTCATTCCAGATTAAGGCTCAAAATGCTTTACGGGGACAGACCTGTTTCTTGGTTCTTGAGATGTAGCATCAGAGGCAAATCTCCCAGAATACTGAAAGCCAATGAAATTCTGAGCTGTTTCTCTGTGGATATTTCTGTTTTCTGCATTGCTAGTTCTGACTGCAAAATCCAGCTCTTTCTTTCAGCAAGACTCCAATTCCCACAATGCCTTGCTTTATCTAGCAGGCTTTTTAAAGGGGAACTCCACACAAACATGACTTAAGCTTTTTGAAAAGTAAACATAATTTCTCAGTCGGCCCTACCTGTCAGTGCAGGACGACTGGGTTAAGTTGATCCTCTCTGGTGGCAGGACAAACTGAATTAAGTTCTTTTCCAATCTCCTTCATCCATCTGGCTCCACCTCTTCCTCCAGTTTTTTCAGTTTGTCCTGCTTGGAGGCAGCAACTTCTCCTTCTCTCGACTATTTTATTTTATTTATTTTATTTTATTATTTTATTTATTCTCTTTTATTACAATGGAATAAGTTGTTTGGTTGAGCCCTGTGTGTGTTCCCTAAAATCACATATTGCCCTAGGTAGAGCCCAGTGTGTGCTCCCTTTCTACTGGACCGACCGCAGCGAATCCTACAGACAGTTTACTGTCTTGGAGTGCTCCCGGGTTTCCCAGGTTGAGCCCCACATGGAACGCACTGCTGACTGCAGTCATCGTTCGGTAGCATTTGCTTCACCCTGTTCAGGTGCGCTCCCGGTTGACCAGGTTCAGCCCTTACAGAGACCGCACGGCTAACAGAAGCCTCCCCTGTCACTGGGTTGAGCCCGTGGTTGCACTGCATATTGTGCAAGTTTTAGACACTTTAAACAGTGTTCCTTTTGCGCCTCACCTTCGCGCCTCACCTTCGCGCCTTAATTTCACGCCTTAATTTCGCGCCCGGCAGTAAGGACGGTACTTCCTCTCAGTGCGCATTGTGGGAACTTCCGGTTCACGCGCTCTGAACACAGCGCTTATGCACGGAAGACTAGCGCCATTACTGCACAGTAAGCCGGCGTCTCATAACGATCGTGGATCTTTCCTAACAAGAGGTCAAGAGGATGAACTATTGTCACTGATTGAGGAGATAGATCTCCCGGACAAGTCTCGCAAGGTTAAAGCCAAAGTAAAGAAGCTTGTCAAATCTAGCACAAAACGGAGGGATCAATCTCCCTCACCTGCACGGCAGGAGCTTAATACCGAATCTGGTTCTAATATGATCACTGTAGCCATGGTTCATGCTCTTCAGGAGTCTCAACACGCAGCTCAGCCATCACAGACAACCCACATAATTAATGCGGGACAAGATCAAAGTTCAATGAGACCAGCTACTGACATGTCACAACTTATGGCATGGATACAGTCTACCATTAATACTTCTGTCACTCAAGCAGTCTCTGCGCACTCAGTCGCTGAACCCAGTAAAAGAAAGCACAATCGCTCACCTTCCCCTACTTCCCATCCAGACTATGATACTCAATCTTATCAATCATCAGGGGAATGTAGTTCTACAGGGTCAGAAGCATACCCTTTATCTGACGACCAATCTAGTGATACTGATGAGCCAACCAGACAGCCACACGCAACTAAGAATATATTAAGAGATATATTTGCCACTCTGGATATTAAGGAAGAACAGTTGACACTATCCAAAGCAGACAGAGTATTAGGCAATACATCAAAAAAACCAAAAACATTCCCAGTCTGTAAAGCTATTTCAAAACACATTGAAACAGAATGGCTTCAGCCAGAGCGAAAAAACACTATTCCTAGTAAGTTTTTCAATACGTATCCCTTACCTGAGTATTATAAACACTGGGACAAGATTCCCAAAGTAGACCCAGCTATTGTTAGACTGGCACGAAACACTACCTTACCAGCAGAAGACGCTGGATACCTCAAAGATCCAATGGACAAAAAGATAGACTCTGCGCTTAGATGCGACTTCCAAAGCTCAGCAGCCATTTTGAGACCCGAAGCTGCAGCTACCACAGTGGCCAAGACGGCAAAATTTTGGTGTCAGGAGTTACTAAAGAATCCACCTTCCTCACCAGACCAATTTACTGAGGAGATAGAAAAGATCAAATCTGACCTTTCATTTCTAGGCGAGGCGGCCATTGACACAGCAAAACTTGCGGCAAAAGCCTCAGCAGCCTCCGTTACTGCTCGCAGAGCACTGTGGCTACGTCAGTGGTCGGGCGACACTGCATCTAAACACAAACTAACATCACTTAAATTTGCGGGAACACAACTCTTTTGTCCCGAATTGACACAAATAATTTCCGAAGTCACTGGCGGCAAAGAGGCCTTCCTACCACAAGGTAGACGTCCCAGGCGAGACTTCCACAAACGTAACTTCCAGCACAAGACTTGGAATTCTTCGAACCGTCAACAAAGAGGTTCCAGACCGCTACCACAGGCGCAATCTAGCAGGAGGTACAAGGCCCCATGGCAAAACCAAACCAAAAGCATCCGCAAACATACTCCAACAAAGAGTCAGGATTCCTGACTCAAGCAGTATGGCATCTCCACCCCCGGTGGGAGGAAGGTTGGGCGACTTTGTGAAGGTTTGGCAGAATTCAATTACCGACAGATGGGTTATAAAAATTTTAGATCAGGGCTACAGTATTCCCTTTACCAAGAGACCACCAACTCACAGGTTCACAACATCAAAAATACCTCAAGATCCAGCAAAAAAGCAAGCCCTACTCAATATTATTTCAGACCTACTTCAAAAGAACGTCATTGCTCCAGTGCCCACTCAGTACCGGATTTTACTCCAACCTTTTTTTAGTGCCAAAAAAAGACGGGGGGTTTCGCCCAGTACTAAACCTTTACCCTCTCAACAAATTCGTCAGTTACGACCGCTTCAAAATGGAGTCTCTTCCATCAATCTTAAGGTCCCTTAAACCGGATATCTTTATGTCCAAAATAGACATAAAATATGCATACTTGCATATTCCCATCAATCCAAGCCACCAAAGATTTCGCAGTGGGACAACTTAATTTCCAATTTCAGGCTCTCCCATTCGGCCTCACATCAGCACCCAGGGTATTCACAAAAATCCTGGGGGCCTTACTAGCAGTCCTACGGATCAAAGGGATCCATGTTGCGGCATATCTGGACGATCTCATCGTCATGGCAGACTCCGAAGAATTAGCCAGCCTCCATACAAAACAATGCCTCCAGTCTCTGCAACAACACGGCTGGATCATAAATTACGCAAAGAGTTGCCTACTACCAACACAGACCCTGGAGTTCTTAGGCATGCAGATTGATACAAGGATCAGAAAAAATATTCCTACCAACTCCAAAAGCCATCAATTTGAAACAAGCAGCACACGAGATTCTTCAACAACCACAGGCTTCAGCACACGACATCCTTCGTCTACTCGGGCTGATGGCGGCCAGTATCGAAGGCGTGCCATTCGCAAAGTCTCATCTACGACCAGTTCAATGGGAATTCCTCCGAAGGTGGAATCGAAACCACCAAGATTTATCTCAAATAATTCATCTCTCATAAAAGGCATTATCCAGTCTCACGTGGTGGACACACCTTCCCAATTTAACACAAAGCAGGGACTGGGATCGTCCAGTCCAAGAAATAATTACAACGGATGCCAGTCTCAAGGGGTGGGGGGCGACATGGCCACCCTGAGTATGTTAAGGCACATGGTCATACCACGAAAGCAGGTTACACATAAACGTCCTGGAGCTCAGGGCAGTTTATTATGCCCTATGCAATTGGCAAGTTCACCTGAGACACAGGCATATCAGAATTCAATCCGACAACAGCATGACGGTTGCTTACCTGAATCGACAAGGGGGAACCAAGAGTGCTTCAGCACTGTGGGAGGTGTCCCGGATAATGGGTTGGGCAGAAGCCAACAAGATCTTCATAAATGCAATATTCATTCCAGGAGTACAGAATTGGGAGGCCGACTTTCTAAGTCGCAATACCTTGGATCCAGGGGAGTGGCATCTCCAGCCAGCAATCTTTCAACAAATAGTAGACAAATGGGGCCTGCCATGTCTAGATGTGATGGCATCCCGATTCAACACATAGCTTCCACGTTTCCTAGCAAAGATGCACGATCCACAGGCAGTGGGAGTGGACGCTCTAACCTGCCCATGGAACTGCAAGTTAGCGTATGCGTTTCCACCAATTCCGATCATTCCACGACTACTGCACAAAATACGACTGGAAAGAGTAACCACCATAGTGATCACCCCCTGGTGGCCCCGCAGATCATGGTTTGCAGAGCTAATACAAATGTCAGCAACAAGGCCATGGTCTCTTCCACTAATACCGGATCTACTGTCGCAAGGCCCAGCACGGGCAGACCATATTCACAGGCTCAATTTAACGGCATGGCTATTGAAGCCAGACTGTGGAAAAAAGCAGGGTTTTCAGACAAGGTAATCCACACCTTACTTGCAGCAAGAAAACGTTCCACCTACCTCACTTACCACAGGATTTGGAACTGTTTCATTTCCTGGAGTAAAGAACATAGCATACCATGGCAATTTCCTTCTTCTGCACATAAACTAGATTTCATACAGAGAGGAGCAGATGAAGGACTCATTACTTCAGCATTGAAAGTACAGATCTCTGCACTGTCAGCTCTTCTTCGGAAACAATGGGCGCTTCTACCAGAGGTCAAGCTGTTTTTTCAGGCACTCCATCAACTACGTCCTCCACTGCGAGACCCTGTTCCTCCGTGGAATCTAAATCTAGTACTAAGGGCCTTTCAACGAGCTCCCTTTGAGCCTTTTGGTTCTGTTGACATTAAATTTCTATCCTGGAAGGTGGCATTCCTCCTTGCTATCTGTTCAGCCAGGAGGGTGTCTGATCTGGCAGCTCTTTCTCATAAACCTCCTTGGACAATTTTTCATCAAGATAAAGTCGTCCTTAGAACAGTTCCTTCACACTTACCTAAGGTCACTTCAGAGTTTCACATCAATGAGGAGATGATATTGCCATCATTCTGCCCAAAACCGAATAATCCCACAGAACAACAACTTTATACCCTGGATACGGTACGGGCATTGAAATATTATATTCACAGAACAGCTGACTTCAGACGGTCAGACGCTCTCTTTGTCCTCTTTGGCAGTAATAAAAAGGGTATACAGGCATCCAAACGCTCATTAGCTAGATGGATAGTTTCAGCTATACTTGAGGCCTATAAGTCCATGGACCAGGATCTTCCCTTTCAAGTAAAGGCTCACTCCACGAGGAAGGTTAGTACTTCCTGGGCCCTTCATAACCAGGCTTCCATGGAAGCTGTTTGCAAGGCTGCCACTTGGTCATCCTTGCACACTTTTTCTAAGTTTTACAAGTTAGATGTTACAGCCTCTTCAGAAGCGGCTTTTGGCAGAAAGGTGCTACAAGCAGCTGTGGCACATAGATAGCTTCTGCATTTCTTCATAGTTCCTTGGCATACTGTTTTTTTGGCCCCTCCCTATTTGGACGACTTTGGGACTTCCCCAGTCGTCCTGCACTGACAGGTAGGGCCGACTGAGAAAAGGAGATTTTCTTACCTGAAAAATCTTTTTCTCATAGGCCCGTACTGTCAGTGTAGCATCCCTCCCTTTTTTTTGGGGTGCCGGTTTTTGCTGCTCGGCATTTAGTTTAGATAGCTAGGCAGTTAGGATTGTCTCCACCAGCAGGCTCTGGTACAAAACTGGAGGAAGAGGTGGAGCCAGATGGATGAAGGAGATTGGAAAATAACTTAATTCAGTTTGTCCTGCCTCCAGAGAGGATCAACTTAACCCAGTTGTCCTGCACTGACAGTACGGGCCTATGAGAAAAAGATTTTTCAGGTAAGAAAATCTCCTTTTCATGCAACTTTGCAGTATATATCATGCTATATATTTGCTGAGCTGGCTGACTACTCTTACGTTGTATCGGCAGCCATCTGTCCTGCATCCTCCAAACCCCACAATTCCCTGCACACGTGAATTCAATAAGGAACTGAACATCACAGTGCAATGCATTGTGGGTTATGTAGTTCCTGCATGCTGTCTGTAAGCTGTGGAGAAGTTGTTACAATTTGTAACATCAGTGTTTAGCCCCTCCTTCCCTGCCAGGATTTCAAATGATGCAAAAGGGGAGGGCCTTTAACAGATGGATTTCAGCAAAGAAAATGGCATTTATTCATACTTTATGAAGAAACGGTTTACTGTGATGAATATATTAGGGGTTTCTGTGTTATGTGGGCCTCTTTATCAAATTTTGGTTTGGAAGCCGGAGTTCCCCTTTAAATAGGCTGATATTCACATTGTGAGAAGTGGAGTCTTAGGTGAAGAGCAGGTATTATTTAGACACTTAGACAGCTATATTGTTTTAAAGGGGTTTGAAGGTTCACCTTTAAGTTAACTTTTAGTATGTTACAGAATGCCTCATTCTAAGCAGCTTTCAATTGGTCTTCATTTTCTCTTTCTTATAGTTTTTAAAATATTTGCCTTTTTCTTCTTCTGACTTTGTAATTGGTCTTCATTATTATTTTTTCTATAGTTTTTATTATTTGCCTTTTTCTTTTAACTCTTTCCAGCTTTCAAATGGGAGTGACTGACCCCATCTAGAAAACAAACATTTCATTGCTGATCTTTCTCTTCAGGCCTCTCCTATTCATGTTCCAGTCTCTCGTTCAAAACAGTGCATGGTTGCTAGGGTAATATGGGCTCTAGCAACTAGGTTGCTGAAATGGAGACCTAGAGAGATGCCGAGTCAAATGCTAAATAACTCAAAAACCACGACTAGTAAAAAAGGAAAACCGATTGCAAATTGTCTCAGATTCTCTACACCATACTAAAAGTTAATTTAAAGGTAAAGGTAAAGAACCCCTTTAAGAGGCAGGCAAGCAATGTGGAGAAAAGAAAGGGGCAGTTGGATAATGTGTTCTACTACAGGCATTACATTACATGCCCTATATACTATATTTGAAAACAACATGGTGTCTCGTGCTCTCACTTATTCGAGTAACTCAGACCAAACTTTTGCCACAATGTAGCTCTTAATATAGGGGAGGTCTACACTTTGTTGTGATGTTCAGTTTGTATGCATAACATGCAGAGTACTTATATGGTTCCTTATGATCAGTATGGAGATATATATACAGTATATATATATATATATATATATATATATATATATATATATATATACATATACACAAACTGCAATGATGTGGTTGAGCTATTTTCGATGAATCAAGTTCAAATACATATTTCTGGGTTTATAAAAGCTCATTTCCACAAATGTGTGTTTACTGTGTATTTTAACGTGTTGCTTTGCATGGTGCAGGTAGGGGACCTGTTATCCAGAATGCTTGGGACCTGGGGTTTTCTGGATAATGGATCTTTCTGCGATTTGGATCTTCATATCTTATTTCTGCTAAAATAAGATTTAACTATGAATTAAACCCAGTATGATTTTTTGCCTTCAATAAGGATTAATTACATCTTAGTTTGGCTCAAGTACAAAGTACTATTTTATTACAGAGAAAGACTAAGTATTTTTTTTAAAAATGTATTACAGTAGAACCCCTTTTTTTTTTTTTAGGGGACCAGGGAAAAATTATGTAAAATCCGGGGAAATTGTCAAATCAGGGAAATGTGTTATAGTAACTTTTTCTTCAAGTACTGAAAGGATATAAGCACAGGAGTCCGTTTTACTTTGAGATACAATATTTAGTGTGTTAATAACAAGGGTTAAACATTGCAGTGTTAATGTTACACTATGGGGGGGCACGTGCAAGACTCTCTGTCAGTCACATACACAACCTAAAGAATAAGTGATTGGTGCAGGACTGTATAAGGGGCAGACTAATTAGAATTGACTATTGACAGGCAGAACCATGGCTACATATACATCTGGTTAGTATGTTATACCTCTTTATTTCACAAATAATAACATTAGTAGAGGAAAAAAAGCAGTTTTTGGGAACATCAGGACAAAACTTAGATGTAAAATCTGGGAAATGCACTCATTGAAATGCATTATAAATTGGTGGGACCACAAATAAAAAATGTAAAATGCGGAAAAACTTAAAATCAGGCTACTTAATATTGAGGTTTCACAGTATTTTAATGAAATGGAGCCGAGGGCAGATTGCCTTTCCATAATTTGTAGGTTTCTGGGTAATGTGTTTCCGGATAATAGGCCAGTAAGTTTGACATCTGTGGTGGGCAAATTATTATTTATTTATTGAAAATTCTGTCCGGAGGAATGGCATTATGAGCAGCAATCAGCATGGCTTTATGAAGGATAGGTCATGTCAGACAGATTTAATTGCTTTTTATGATGAGGTAAGTAAAATGCTGGACATTGGGGGGGGAGCAGTAGATCTATTTGGATTTTGCCAAAGCGTTTGATACTGTGCCCCACAAACGACTGCTTTCTAAACTAAGGTCTGTTGGGCTTAATGAAGTCGTTTGCACATGGATAGGAAAATGGCTACAGGATCGGGTACAGAGGGTGGTTGTTAATGGGACATTCTCTCCTTGGAGTAAGGTTCTTAGTGGGGTCCCCCAGGGCTCGGTATTGGGTCCACTTTTATTTAACTTGTTCATTAATGACTTAGGGGAGGGTATTATCAGTAATGTATCAGTGTTTGCAGATGACACAAAACTATCCAGCCCAATTAATTCCATCCAGAATGTGGCATCCTTGCAACAGGATCTTGACAAACTGGCAATCTGGGCAGCTAAGTGGCAAATGAGATTCAGTGTTGGTAAATGTAAAGTCATGCACCTGGGATGTAAAAATATTCAAGTCTCTTATACCCTTAATGGGACTGCACTAGGCAAATCCATTATGGAAAATGGATGTACCGTACAGTTTTGGTCTCCATCACTCAAACAAGACTTTATTGTATTAGAGAGGTTACAGAGAAGGGCAATTAAGCTGGTAAAAGGTGAAAATCTTAGCTATCAAGAAAGACTGGCCAAATTGGGGATGTTCACACTGGAGGTGTTATGATATGGGGTGATATGATAACTATGTATAAATATATAAAGGGATCATATAATAATCTCTGTAATGAATTTATTTACCAGTAGGTCTAGTAGCTGACATAAGGTCTCCCATTCCGATTAGAAGAAAAGAGTTTCCGCCTAAATATTCGGAAGGGTTTTTTTTTACAGTGAGAGCCGTGAAGATGTGGAATTCTCTCCCTGAATCAGTGGTACAGGCTGATACATTAGATAGCTTTAAGAAGGGGTTGGATGGTGTTTAACAAGTGAGGGAATACAGGGTTATGGAAGATAGCTCATAGTACAAGTTGATCCAGGGACTAGTCCAATTGCCTTTTTGGAGTCAGGAATGAATTTTTTCCCCCTTTGAGGCAAATTGGAGAGGCCTTCCTCTGGATCAACTGGCAGTTAGGCAGGTTAAAAAAAGTTAAAAGGTTGAACTTGATGGAAGTGTTTTTTTTTTCAACATAACTTACTATGTTACTATGTATGTTACTATGTATAACAGATCCCATATTATATTAATGGAGGGTGATTTTATTCTATGGACGAACAAATGGCAGGGTAGATGTACAACTGATTTTATGTATAATGCCACAAGAATACACATCAGAGAAAATAGAGGCAATATGAACCCCAGAGCACATACAGTAGCAGGTTAAGTGCATAATGACTGCATCTACACTGTAACACAGTAAGTTAGGTTGAAAAAAGACACACGTCCATCAAAATCAACCTTTTAACTCTATTTTAACCTGCTTAGCTGCTAATTGATCCAGAGGAAGACAAAAAAAACCCCCAATTTGAAGCCTCTATGGTTATAAAAGCATAGTAACGCCATTTGTGTTCTTGCAGCAGGCTATTCCTATTTTTATTCCACTTTTTCTCATTCTCCCTGCCAGAGAGAATTGCGCTTGTAACCCAGCAGTGTGAGTCAAGTCTTTATACAGCACGGCTCCTTCCCATCAGTCTGTTTATATGGGCTATCTGCCATTGCAACTCCCTGTCGCCTGGACCTAGTGATTAACGGAGAGAAGCTCTTGTGCTGTAACTGATTTCATTAGTCTGGATGAGCGTGCCTGATTCCAGTATATTAGTGAACTTAAAGCCCATCCTTAAGATTGTCCTCCTGTAAGCTCTTTATTATACCTGTGATCCAAATGGCCCTTCTGTAGCAGATATTTAAAAAAAAAATGAAAATAAATAAAGTGCTCCAATCTGTAGTGCTTCTCATGCTAAAAGGAGCTTAGCTGGCTTTCTCTCTGATTTACTTCACTTTATGCTGCTGTAATGTTCCATCTGTTTCCCTCCGTGGGTCCTTTAGGGTAAATTTACAGTGTGCAATAACAAAGACTCTTGTTACTGAAGCGCACAACCAACTTGTGAACTGTATCAAAAACAAATTGGGCACAAGTTTCCACCTTGCATGACCTGCACTCTTTTAGATTGTAGTGGGATGGATCCATAGGGAGCCTAATTGGGTTAACCAACCTCCATCCTGCAGAAACTGGGGGTGATTATACAGGTATGGGACATGTTATCCAGAATGCTCGGGACCTGGGGTTTTCCGGATAATGGAACTTTCCGTAATTTGGATCTTCATGCCTTAAGTCTACTAGAAAATCATGTAAACATTAAATAAACCCAATAGGCTGGTTTTGCTTCCAATAAGGATTAATTATATCTCAATTGGGATTAAGTACAAGCTACTGTTTTATCATTACAGTGAAAAAGGAAATTACTTAGATTAGATCATTTGGCTAAAATGTTGTCTATGGGAGATGGCCTTTTTGTAATTTGGAGTTTTCTGGATAATGGATCCCATACCTGTATATCAATCTCCTACATACCTATTATATGAGATAGCAGGAAAGTATCAGTGCATTGTTAGTTCCACTTTGGTATTGTCAGCCTAAAATGTGATTTGAATATTACAAGATCAATGTGTGGATTAAAGTTTTCTTCCTTTTTCTGTCTTTATGGCTGAAATTCTACCTATTTTGATTTTCTGATCACAGCAAACTGATATCCTGAAGAAAGAGAGAGAGAGAGAAAAAAAAAGAAAGCTTAGCAAGGCATAGGAAATAACTCAATGGGAGCTTTTAAGGAGGGATAAATAAAAAGGGTAATTTGGGATCTAGTTCATTATCCACCAATATAAACTGTCTATATAAAACATGGGGTACGTGCCTTGCACCCCCCCCCAGCTTTGTGCCCTAGGCACGTGCCTACTCTCTGCCTACCCCTAGTTCTGGTCCTGAGTAGTTTGTCATAAATCCTTTGCACTAGTCAGATCCATGATATTAAAGGGGTGTTTCACCTTCATGTTACCTTTAAGTATGTTATAGAATGGCCAATTCTAAGCAACTTTTAAGCAACTTTTTAGTTGGTCTTCATT
The DNA here is from genome assembly GCA_038501925.1 of Xenopus petersii. Classification (NCBI taxonomy): domain Eukaryota; kingdom Metazoa; phylum Chordata; class Amphibia; order Anura; family Pipidae; genus Xenopus; species Xenopus petersii. The sequence goes on along the minus strand of CM076679.1, from coordinate 118,677,676 downwards.
TTTTTTTAAATAATTTTTAATTATTTGTGTTCTGATTCTGACTCCTTCCAACTTTCAACTGGGGGTCACAGACCCCATCTAAAAAAATGCTCTGTATGGCTAGTTATTGCTACTTTATATTACTAAATTTTCAAGGAATGATTGCTGGGGAAAATTGGACCCTAGCAATCTGAGTGCTGAAATTTCAAACTGGAGAGCTGCTGAATAAAAAGCTAAATAACTTAACACAAATAATAAAAAAATGAAAACCAACTGTAAATTGTTTCAGAATGTTCAGAATTTCAGAATAGATTAAACACAGAGATTGTCTCTTTAGTCACACATGTAACTTGTACTGTAGAGATTAAACACAGAGATTGTCTCTTTAGTGTGTATATATATATATATATATATATATATATATATATATATATATATATATATATATATATATATATATATATATATATATATATATATAAAGTTCAAAGAAAGCACTCACGGCATTGCCCATCAGGTGTGATTCGAAGTGTCGTCAGGATGAAAAACAGGAAGTGAGACAATTTACTAAATAGTCACATTATCCAATCAACACATCAGTATGTAAAACACATAAAACGAGTAACATGTACCACCTGCCCACAAGTGTGTTAGTTAATAAATATGTTCACACCCCATTGGGTTTAAAAAAAAAAACCATATCACGTGACAATATCTGATAGAAAGAATCAAGTGTCAAGATTAAAACATATTAGAATATATTAAAAGATATTTTTTTTACAATATATATATATATATATATACATACATATACCATATATATAATTTGAAGAATAGCGGCACTCACGGGGCTGGTTTTATGCAAGTAAAATAAATAATTTATTTGAGCTCACCGTTTCGATCCCTAACTGGGATCTTCGTCAGGAGTATACAAAAGAAACAAACCTTGTATTCTCCTGGCGAAGATCCCAGTTAGGGATCTAAACATTGACTTGTATAAAACCAGGCCCACCCCACGTTCCCTAGTTTGTGAATTGCAGCCCCATTTCCTTTGCAGTCCACTGAGATAATTATAAGTGCTGGTAATGTATTCCTCCATGTCACTCAAGCCTCATCACGTATCTGTTTTCTACCAGTCCCTCCAAGGCCAGGGCCAGATTTACATAGTGGCCACCCCTAGGCCCACTACCGTTCGTCGCCCCTGTTCCCTCCAGGGGGACAGGTGCAATGGTGATTGGCGCACGGAAAATTTAAAAAATTAATGTATCTCCAGCGCATCCCCAGTGTTTTTGAACCAATGTGGGTGTGGTTGGGCAGCATTCCGCCCCCCTAAAATCCTGCTGCCCTAGGCCCGGGCCTAGGTGGCCTTTCCACAAATCCAGGCCTGTCCAAGGCACATGTGCAAAGTGACACAATCAGGTTGAGAGCAAGGAACTATCTCCCATTCCATCTGTCTGGGGACTGTCCTGAATCAGTACCAAGATTAATGAGATGAAAGACCTGCTTCCACATGGAGACAAGATGTGCGTTACCAAATACAAGAGGCAACAGTCCGTATCAGGTTCTGCTCATCACGTGCTCCACACAAAGCACTCGGAAACCCCAATTCCTTCCCACATCCTCCCGTCTTGCCAAGCCACTGCCTTGTGTTTTTTTTTCCTCTTTACAATAAACTGTGTCAGCTAACAATGGGAAGCAAAGAACTCGGGAAACATTACCAACTCCATTACCTTCTTTGTGTCTAAAATAAAGATAAGAAAAAACATAAATCCATTTATTCTTCATGATCGAGTGCAACCAAAAAAACATTTTGGTTGTTACAAAACAAAAATACAGTTCCTTGTTGAGATACGAGCGGCAATTGTTTACAGCTCAAAAAATAATGAAAGTGTAAGATGAAGTAGAAACCGAAATGTAGGGAGGAGAGAAGTTGGTATAATGGCCCTACTACTTTAGGGGCGTGATTACTAATATTGGAAATACATATCTGGAGAGATTTCTGGAGATGTCGCCAGTGTTGGACTGGCCCACACCCATACCAGGAAAATTCTCGGTGGGCCCAGGTGTCAGTGGGCCTCTTGCTTCTAAACATTTGGCCTATTTCATGGTCATTCCCTATTTCTTTATGGGAAAAAATTCTTAATAATTAAAGAATATAGTAAGTGCATATAAAAGACTAGGAGAATAAAGAGGTTGAGTGAGGAGAGGAGGAATAATAGTTTGAAAAGTGGGCCCATGGTCTAAGGTTTTCTGGTGGGCCACTGGCATTCCAGCCCGACACTGGATGTCGCCCATAGCAACCAATCAGATCTTTGCTTTTGTTTTCTAATTTATAGATTTACAGGTAAATTCCTGAGGAAGGGGGTCGAGTGGGTTAAAGGAGTAGAAGGATTTCTAAGAGATTAAAGGAGAATTCAACCGTTAACTTAAAAAAAAAAACCCTTCCCTACATAGACCCCACACACTCCTCCCCCCAGCCTAGCTGCCCTCCCGGGTAAATGCCCCTAACGTTTTACTTACCCCACGATGCTGGGATCTCAGTTCACGGCAGCCATCTTCCGGGTCTTCGTGTCTTATTCCAGTGCTTCATCAATTTCCGTCCATTTCATCACATGCGTAGTTGTCGCGGTTCATTGGGGGCAACCGGAAATCTCTCCATCGCTTTTCTTTTCAACTGCTGTGTGTGTGACTGTTGGGATATAATGGTTAAGCTGCTGTGCTGTGACTGTTTTGTGATGTGACTCTGGGGTGGATGTGCTGTGTGGAGGGAGATGGACTGATGCGACTTTTTGGACTGTTGTGCAGTGACAGGGGTGTTAGTTTAAGTGGGTTGACTGGTGGAGTAAGATTGGGCTGTTGCACTATGATTTTTTTGTTAGGATTGTTTCTAAAGATTTCAAAGAGGCTGTTCACTGATTACATTTTTGTGGGTAGGGTTTACATGTCCTTTAAAGGAGAAGGAAAGGCCTATTTACTTGGGGGTACCAAAAGTTAGGCACCCCCAAGTTATTGTAAGTAAAAAAATGCATTATCTGCTCCTTTTAGGGTACAATGGATAACATTGCTAAGCTTATCTTAAGCTTTTTTTCCCTGCTCAATTGTCCTGCTTGCTTCTGTTAATTGATCTCTCTGCAGCCATGTTATCAGCATAAATCTGTTGAATCTTTTACTGGCAATCATGGCCAGACTTTACTGCTGTTTGCTTAATGGATCCAGGGGCCCATGGAATCAGTGCAGCACATTCTGCCTCAACAACTGGACCATTATCCAGAAAGCTCCGAATTAAGGGATAACCATGTCCCATAAAATCCACTGCAATCACAAATAAATCACAATTTTAAAAACGATTTCCTTTTTCTGTGTAATAAAAAACCAGTACCTTTTATTTGATCCTAACTAAGATATAATTAACCCTAATGGCTTTATTAAAGGTTTAATTTTTTTTTTAGCAGACTTACTGTAAGGTATCTAAATATAAACAAGGTATCTAAATACAGAAAGATCCCTTATCCAGAAAAACCGAGGCCCATAACATTCTGGATAATAGGCCACATACCTGTAAGAAAAAAAATAATTTTCTCTTAAATTCAAGCTATCGACTATATTATTTTAAAGGAAAAGGAACGCCACAGAGGCAGTTTATTGCCAATAGATTAGGCACAATAGTGAGAGCTAGAACACTATATTTATTCTGCAGAATGCTTCACCATACCTGATAAAACAGCTCTAGAAACTCTCTTCTTTGTTTAGGATACAGCTGCCATATTAGCTTGCTGTGACATCACTTCCTGCCTGAGTTTCTCCCTGTTTGCTCATGCCCAGGAGATTTAAGCTGAAAGAAGGAAGTCGGATACAGAAGCCCATGAGTACACAATAGAAGGAAAGAAATGTGGTGTTTCTTTTGACAGAGGACTCATAGCAGCATTACTTTGAGGATTTACTCTGTATTTATATAGACCTTTCTGATAAAGCTTACTTAGTTTTAACCTTTGCTTCTGTTTTAAATTGATAACTACCAACGTTCCCATTTATAGGAGCATTTTAGCTTTGCCCCGGTCCCTGCAGTCCTGCCCCTGAACCTATTCTGGTAGGTCACCTCTGCTGTCCCTTTGAAAAGGAGTGGATAAATAATTCACTATTTGAATCATCACTCATCACTTCTCGGGGGCAAACAAAGCATTTTTCTATAAATAACAGTGCAACTTTAACTGTGTTATCAGCAGCAAAACATGATAATGTATATATAAATAGGTTTGCAGTTCCAGGTCTCATCTCTACGATATATAATATAACATATAAATAATGTATGCACATCTATAGAGGCTTCATGTATAATGATATTTGTCTTTATAGATACCGGCAGTGATTTCATTATCCATGAGTTTGCACATGTTTTACTTATGTTATACCCGGGAGTGAGCAGAATATTTTCAGATAGTAGATTAATAGGTGTACATTTGTTTTACAATTTTGTCTTATAAGTATTGTATATTGAGTTATTTATTTAGAGGATGGCATACAATAAATACATAGGTTTCCTTTAGATACATTCAGACAAAACATAATAGAGAGGGCACTGTGGCCCTTTAATCAAGGTAATTAGAAATGTATCTGCGCTGTTTTTCTTTAAACTAGAAGTAATGATAAATTGTCATTTTTTTAAAATTTTATTTGTTATAAATCTCTTCAAGGTTAGATGCCTCCTTTCCTGGTAGATTTCTCTTTTGTATTTTATTCTATGGGTCAAAACTCCAAAAAACTGGTCAACAAAAGGTCTCCTTTAATGCAGAGAAAAAGTACTTATAGGGGCAGTAATACCCGCTTTTATAAAATGAGTTCCGGGCATAGGACTAGTGCTGAACATACTTTTTGCCTATTTTAATTATGAAATTAGATTGCCAGTGCTCTTCTATAAACGCTTCTTGCTGCAAAAATATAACCCATAACAGTGGGTTGTACAATGATAAGTTCTGCCTTTCAATATAAAGTCTCTTCAGTCTCCCTTTTTATGAAATAACAAACACCATTGCTTTTTACTGATTAAAACAAAAATTTCCAGCGCACAGCCTATTCATTGCACTCATGTTTCACAAGAGGGTGTACTGTCCCTTTAAAGAGGAGTTTCAGGTGGGCATGCCTTGCTTGACTTTACTTCTCCTTTAAATGTTAATCAGAAACAATTCAAGGAAATGAGCTTCAAATTGGCCTGTTCCTGCATTCAGATTATAACCATAAACATTATTTTATGTCATCCAATAAAGGGTAAGTCTCAGAACTAATGAGTTTATACTGCTAAAAGCATCATTTCAGCACATTTGACTGGAAGCAAAAGGCTGGAGAAAAAAAAAAAAAACATGGACGCTCTTCAAAATCATTTGTGATAAATATTCCGCTCTGTGCGTGCCAATGGGAAATGAGCGCTGGAGAGGCAACGTGAAATCCATACAGCTTCTTATAATGAATCCAGGGGAGGAAACTAAAAAAACATAAATGCATCTTTTCTAAATAAATGCTGCAAATTGACAATCCAATCAGACTAATAACCTGGTTGTGAACCAAAAAAAAAAAAATAACCCTCTAATAATATCGCCCCCAAACTGCTGGATGAGCTAAATATGGGAGATTTAACTCTTTATAATAATTTAGAAAAAAATTTAATAAACTGAAGACCAATTGCAAATGATCTTATAGTAAGACTGCCCCCATTATTCCAAAAGTACATTTTATGGTCATAAGAAGAGAAACTGAGATACAAAAACCTTGACTCAGTAAAGGAAACAACAAAGCAGCATTTTAAAACTGCAGCTATTGTATGAAATTGTGCAAAATTAGTAGCAAGAACTACCCAACGCTATTTCTAAGTGTATGAGAATTCGGCCTTTTTCAGCAGGATTCGGCCAAATCCTTCTGCCCGGCCGAACCGAATCCTAATTTGCAAATGCAAATTAGGGTTGGGGAGGGAAATCGTGTGACTTTTTGTCACAAAACAAGGAAGTAAAAAATGTTTTCCCTTCCCACCCCTAATTTGCATATGCATATGCAAATTAGGATTCGGTTCGGTATTCGCCGAGTCTTTCACAAAGGATTTGGGGGTTCAGCCGAATCCAAGATAGTGGATTCGGTGCATCCGACTTTATTTGTTTTTTTGAATGTTCTCTGTTTTGGGGAGACAGGCTTACTCCTGCTTATTTAGGACATTTGACCTATGTTAGAAGCCCATTAAAAGAAAACTATACCCCCCCAAACAATGTAGGCTCATATGTAAAACCCTGCTTCATGTAAATAAATTTTCATTATAATATAATTTTTTAGTAGTATGTGCCATTGAGTAATCATAAATTGAAAATTGCCAGTTTAAAAAAAAGGGCCGCCTCCTGGGATCGTAGGATTCACGGTGCACACAAACAACCTGTACATGTTAGGTCACATGAGCCAATTAACAGAAAGAGTGTCTTTTGCTTCCATACTTCTTCCTGTTACAGTTAGAGCTGCAGTATTTCTGGTCAGGTGATCTCTGAGGCAGCACACAGACAATCACAAAATAGTGGTTCAAGGCAAGAGATATAAACGGGCAATATTTACTTATATATATATATTCCAGTTTGGGAAGATTCTTTAATATGCCACTTAATGTGATGTAAACTATCTATTTTGGGGGTATAGTTTTCCTTTTAAGTGGCAAGGATTTTATTTTAAATTGTTTATTTTGTTGCATGTGAAAAAGCTGCTCCTGGTAACTTTTTAGGAGCCGAAATTCCATTTTTTAAACCGTAAATTCAGCTTTTCTATCACAGAGAGCGAAAATTTGGCTCTCTTCGGAGGGGGGTGGCATTTCTAACGCATTACAGGCTGAAACGGGCCTGAATATGATGTAGAGAGTGATATTCTGAGACAATTTGCAATTGGTTTTCATTTTTTATTATTTGTAGAGTTTCTTGGTTATTTAGCTTTTTATTCAGCAGCTCTCCATTTTGCAATATCAGCATTCTGGTTCAAATTTCCCTAGCAACCAGGCATTGCTTTGAATAAGGGTCTGGAATGTGAAAAGAAGGGGCCGAAAGCGAAAGTAATAAAAGGTTATTACAAGACCTTTGTAGCCTTGTTTTAACGTGGGGTCAGTGACCCCCATTTGGAATCTGGAAAGAGAAGAAGGGCAATAATTTAAAAAATATAAAAAAAAAAAGACCAACTGAAGAACTTCCTTGAATTAGCCATTCTACAATGGTAAACTACCCATTTTAAAGGGGTTATTTGCCTTCCAAACACTTTTTTCAGTTTAGTTGTTTTTGAGATTGTTCATCAGAACAATTTTTTAAATTACTTAAATTTTTATATATTTTTTTACCGTTTTTTTTAAAATTGAAGTTTAAAGGTTAATGTTCGTGTCTCTGGTGTTTCAGTCTGATAGCTCAGTGAGCATCTGAACTGTTACAATTTGCTACATTTAGTTAATAAAATGAGTTGATACTCTTAAGCAGCATCTGTGGAATATCAGCAACTATTGTATCAATTCTAACAGCTGCCTTTAATGAAACTCAGGGATTCTGCTCAGCAGGGACAGAGATAACCAATGTATCAACTAAATGTATCAATTTAGAACGGTTAAAGAGTTGGCGACCCCCCCTGAGCTGATTTAGAAGGTGAAAAATGAAACTTTACACTTATAAAATATTAGAAATATTAGATATTTGAAAAAGTCTTTATTTCTGGTGAAGTATCTGAAAACGAAATAAAAAAAGTTTTGGAAGGCGAACCACCTCTTTTAGTGGGCATATCGGCAACTAAGGATGACTGCACTGTGGGCAGATTTATCAAAGGTCAAGTTTTTTCAATATACTCACAAAATGAACTTCAATTACACTATATAAATTTTTTGAATCTTGTTTCCTTCAATATTTGATTGACAGCTGAGATTTTTAAATGAGTTTACAACAGGTATGGCTGCTTTAATAAAAAAAAAAAAAAAATTTGGTTTTCATGTTTAATTTGAAATGGACCTTTATTATACAGTTTTTTATGTCTGAGTGACAGGTCCCCTTTAAGCTTTTTGAAAAGTAAACACAATTTCAAGCAACTTTGCAATATACATCATTTAAAAAATATGCAGACTTTTCATAATTATTAATGGTTTCTGACAGTTCCTAAGCCTAGCCCCCTGCTCTCCTGCTGATCTATCTGACTACTTTGCTGACCTGGCTGACTACTGTTACTTTGTATCAACACCACAATTCCCTGCACACACAATTTCAATAAGGAACTGAACATCCTAGTGCAATGCATTGTGGGTTATGTAGTTCCTGCATGCTGTGTGTAAGCTGTGGAGAAGTTGTTACAATTTGTAACATCAGTTGTTTAAGTCCCTCCTTCCCTGCCAGGATTTCAAATGATGCAGAAAGAGAAGAACTTTTAAACAGCTGGATTTCAGCATAGAAAATGGCATTTATTCATACTTTTTGAAGAAACAGATAACTGTGATGGACATATTAGGGGGTTCTGTGTTATGTGACCTCTTTATCAAATTTTGTTTTGGAAGTCAGAGTTAAAATTCGAATGTGTGAATTATGATCCCAAAAAAAGTGTTAAAATTTGAATTACTATCAACCCTTAATAAAATCTGCCCTAGGCGTAGTGCTTTTGCCAAATGTTACAAAGAGATAAAGGTTCCAATGATACTATAAAAGTCCTTTATATAGCATATAAATAGGCCCTATCTTTAATTGATCTGCAACTACAAGGCATTGTTAGGGAGGTGCAAGAGGGGTATCTTCCCTAAGTCCTACAAGGCAGATGTAGAGAGAATGTGGGTTAGTAGGGCAAGGAGACAAAATTGTCCAAATTCTATTTCTTACTGTATAGTTGAAATCTGAATTTGGACATTAATCTGTTTTGCGCATGCCCCAGTGGGGTTGTTCACCTTTAATTTAACTTTTAGTATGATGCAGAGAGGGATATTTCGAGACAATATGCAATTGGTTTTCATTTTTTATTATTGGTGGTTTTCGAGTTATTTCGTATTTTTATTCAGCAGCTCTCCAGTTTACAAAATCAGCAGTCTGGTTGCTTGGGTCCAAATGACCCTAGCAACCATGCATTGATTTCAATGAGAGACAGGAATATGAATAGGAGAGGGTCTGATTATAAAGACGATTAATAAAAAGTAACAATATTTGTAGTCTTGCAGAGCATGGGGTCAGTGACCCCCCATTGGAAAGCTAGAAAGAATCAGAAGAAGAAGGCACACAAAATAGAAAATAAATAATGAAGACTTTTGACCCCTACACAAAGTACTTCTATAATTCTGCTGTAACTGTGCATCATAGGCATCGTGGGGCCCTTAAAACTGACGAGGTCCCAGTCAAGAGCCTAGGGAGTCATGTGCATAATCTAGATCTACTTTAATCATCCTGAACTTAAATGACCAATCTCTGCAAAGAGCACTAGACAAGAGATACTCTGTGCAAAAGGTTTAAAGAAGCAGATATGTCATCCTGAACTTCTTTTCCTGCTGCCGGATCTACTCCCAAAGCCGGCAGTTTGGCTCAGAGCTACAGGGAATAGTGTTTTAATATTCATATTCCGAATAATGTCTATTTAATGTGGAGGCAATCCATAACATATCTCTTATTAATAAACGGCACATTAGGTAATAGAAATCTCTTTGTTCTCGACCTTTAGGCGTTGTGCGAGATTTCTCCACAAATCAAGACAAATATTGACAAATTTATGGTCAGAACCGCGCAGGAGATTTGATAATAGGGGAGACTGTAATGTGATAATACGCTCAGTAATTGATCTCTTATGTGTCACCTACACAATAAAATATCACTTTACAGAAATGACAAATGTCTAATTAAATATTTCACGGTGCACAGGGGAAAAAAAAAGACATTTGATTAATCTCTTTGCAAAGCTGAATGCAGGCATATTACTGACTAAGCTCTCAGAATGAAGATAATGGAAAGAGCCAAGTGGCTGTGTGTATATATATGTGTATCCTCTTCCTTTTGTATTCATACCATTACTGACTTGCACAGCTAGGGTCCTAGGTTTGATTCCTGCCAAGGAGTTTGAATGTTCTCCTCGTTCTTATGTGGGTTTCTCCCAAATTCCTAAACATATAGGCAGGTTAATTGGCTCCTGATAGAAGTGACCTTAGTGTGTGTAAGATTAGATTAGATTGTAAGCTCCACAGGGACAGGGAGTAATGCGTAATTTCTGTAGAGTGCTGCAGAATATGCTGGTACTTTATGCATAAGGGCGAAGCTCAGTCGATTCCCAATTCTGTCCTCAGTCCCCAGATAAACCTGATAATGGCACATAGGACATTTTTGATGTCAACCCACAAGATTTTTTTTGGATAAAGGCCACTCCATAAAATCAGTCTGGAACCAAGATGTTGCTCATTTATAGGTGTGTTTAGGGTCGTTGTCTTGTTGAATCCCCCCCGTTACAAGGGCATTTCCTCTTCTGCATAAGACAACATGATCTCTTCAAGTATTTTGGTGTACTGAAACTGATCCATGATCCCTGGTATGAGATAAATAGGCCCAACTCCATAGTATGAGAAACATCCCCATATCATGATACTTGTGCCACAGGCTTTACTGGCTTCACTCTGTACTGTGACTTGAATTCAGTTTTTGGGGTCGTCTGATAAACTGTCTGTAGCCCCTAGACTCAAAAAGAACAATCTTGCTTTCATCACAGTCAATGGGGCAAATTCATTAACCTGCGGAGTTGCCCTAGCGCAGGCTTCGCTGCACTTCGCCAGGCAAAGTTTCGCCAGGGTGCCGCTAATTCACTAAAATCCGAAGTTGCGCTCAGGGAGGCGAACGATAGCGAAGTTGCGCTAGCGTTAATTCGTTAAATGCCTAATTTGCATACGGTGCCAAGTTAAAGTGCAATGGACGTATATGTAGCAGCAAATACATTACACTACACAAGCCTGGGAAACCTTCATAAAATAAAATAGAGTTGTTATATTGCCCTACACATGAGCCCACTATATAGTTTAGGTGCCATATGTTAGGAAATGTAGGAGGGAAGGAGGGTACCCCAAAAAAATTTACGATCTTTTTCAGCCTATCACCCTTAAAAAAGGAAAAGACGCCAGCTTTTTTTGGGACTTTTTGCAACTTTTTTTGAAGCAAGCCCTATCTACTTTATTGCACTACACCTGGTCTGAGGTGGCGAAGGCAAGTCTGGCGCAAGAGGTAACGTTCAGTAAAATGCGCGTTAGTGAATTAGCGTAGTTATGTCCCTTCGCCATATCGCAACTTTGCCTGGCGTAAGGGTGCGAAGTAGCGCTAGAGTAGGTCCACTTCGCTAGCAAATTTACGCCAGCACCCGTTAGTAAAGCGGCGAAGTAACGAAATGACGTCACGCTGGCGAATTTGCACTAGCGTTAGGCGCTTCGCACTTTAGTGAATTTGCCCCAATGTGTTCGTTGGCAAATTGTAAGCTCTTCAGCTTGTCTTTTTTTCAACAATGGGACATTGCGAGGGCTTCTTGCCGGCATTTTGGCTTCACATAGGTGTCTTCTAATTGTAACGGTATCCAGGTAACTTTACACCTTCTTCGAGAGCTGATCATTGGCTGAGTCTTTGCCATTTTGGCTATTCTTCTATCCATTCGAATGGTCATATACCATTTTCTTCCACATCTTTCAGGTTTTAATTGCCATTATAAAGCATCTGAGATCATTTTAGTTTAGCAGCCTATCATTTTCTGCACTTCTTTATATGTTTTCGCCTCTCCAATCAATTTTTTAAATCATAGTACCCTGTTCTTCTGAACAATGTCTGGAACGAGCCATAAACTCAGATTGAGAAATGCACTATAACCAGCAGGCACAACATTTGCTCCTTCCTTCCTTAAATAAGCTGGCCATAGATGTTGAGATTTTTAAAAGATCAGATCCTCATTGTGAGACCACGATCTTCTCAGAACGATCGTACGAATTGACCATTAACTAAAAAGACCAATTTGCCAGGAAAACAAAGGGGAGCTGCCTGCTTGTTCCTGCAAACATAGATAGATTGCACTGGGACCAACAAAGATTTTTTGATCTGGCCGATCAATTTCCTGACAGATGTCGGCCGAAAAATCGTAAGATGTACGATCGTTCGAATCCCACTTACCGCACAATAATTTTGAAGGATTGGTCGGGCTTCCTTAAAATCGGTCATTCGGCAAGAAGAATCATCGCGTCTATGGGGAGCTTGTGGGCTGGAATTGAATATTTTTTCACAGGGTCCCTCGAGAAAGATTCGGCCGAATACTGAACCAAATCCAAATCCTAATTTGCATATTGTGAAAACATTTTTTACTTCCTTGTTTTGTGACAAAAAGTCTCAAGATTTCCCTGCCTGCCCCTAATTTGTATATGGAAATTCGGTTCGGCCGGACAGAAGGATTCGGCCGAATCCTGCTGAATCCCGAACTGAATGCTGGATTCGGTGCATCCCTATTTATTACACAACTATGTGTGCACGCACGCACGCTCACACACACACATAAATGCTAAATTGCAAAACCTCATATCCCCATGAAGTTCATGTTGAGAATATCAATGAAAAATGTAAAAATGTCGGGACTCTCCACACATGGTCCGAAAATCGTACGAATCGACGATCTTTGCGTCTACGGCCAGCTTTATGGGAAAATAAAAGGAATACCTTGAAAGAATTCATAAGGGATTAACCAATTTAGGATCTAAGAGTGAAATGAATAAGACTATGTAAATAAACACAAATGCTCCACAGGGCAGATTGGATTATAATCCAGCATTGGGAAAAATACATTAAATCCTGTAGGAGACACAGCTCAGATATTGTTCTGTGTGATAAAAACAAATCACAGTCCAACACTGAGCTAGAATTAAGGAGCATAGCGTATTTGTATGATAAATAAATAGCAGATATATAGGGAATCTATTACCAGAAGTCCTAGCTGAGACTTTCTCTGGCTACGACTCGAGACAATAACAGTATATCAAGTTCACTGAATTATCCATTAAACTCTCACATATCAAATAAAAGAGACTCCAGGGTCTTTAACATCAAAGAACATGTTGACTATTGTTCTTACAAGGAGAAACTAGCAGAGGAGGAGCAGTAAAGGAATAAAAGCAGGTGAAGTCTCAGGTCCAGATGGCTTCAATAACAATTGTGCATAGTACATAGTACAAGCCCCGACTTTACTGTCTTACCCAGTACGTGTTTAATGGCGCACTTAGTGCTAAATGGTTGTGTTGTGAGCCGCTCCAAGCAAATGTTACATTCATTTAAAAATACAAAGTGTCTGAGATAGTTTACCGGCTGATAGCTATGGACAAATCTCACTTTTTTTGCATTCCATATTATGCCTGAATATTTCCATAAACTAATGTTAAATAGAAAATGTAAGTTATTAATAAGTATGTGCTTATTCTGTGTGTGTGTGTGTGTGTATATGTGTATATATATATATATATATATATATATATATATACATATATATAGATATAGATATATATATATATATATATTATATATATATATATATATATATAGATATACATATGATCCAAAAACCCGTTATCCAGAAAGCTCAGAATTACGTAATGGCTGTCTCCCATAGACCATTTTATCCAAATAATCAAAAATTTATGTTTACATCATGTTCTAGTAAACTTAAGGTATAGTTAGGCCCATAAATCTTGGGACAGAGACACAGAGACAACTTTTTTGAGTGATGATTCAATAAAATCATTGTAAAATATATATCTCTCTCTATATATATATATATATATATATATATATATATATATATATATATATATATATAAATATAGTGAATAAAGTACCCCCTCTTGTAAATTATAAGGATATTATAAGTTACTAAGGAGTTCCATGACCATATAACAGGTCATGGAACTTAGAAGTTAATATCCTCATATTTTGCAACGGGGGTACATTATTTATTATAATACGCAAGTTTCAGTGAGTCATGTGACAGAAATGACATCACTACTCACCGTTTATAAGGATATAATTTACAAGATATTTGTGGCTTTTTGTGTGTGTGTATATATATATATATATATATATATATATACACACAGTGGTGTGCAAAACTATTTGCCCCCTTCCTGATTTCTTATTCTTTTGCATGTTTGTCACACTTAAATATTTCTGCTCATCAAAAACCGTTAACTATTAGTCAAAGATAACATAATTGAACACAAAATGCAGTTTTTAAATGAAGGTTTACGTTATTAAGGGAGAAAAAAAACTCAAAATCTATATGGGCCTGTGTGAAAAAGTGATTGCCCCCCTTGTTAAAAAATAACTTAACTGTGGTTTATCACACCTGAGTTCAATTGCAAAGGTTATAAAGCCATTTCTAAAGCTTTGGGACTCCAGCGAACCACAGTGAGAGCCATTATCCACAAATGGCAAAAACATGGAACAGTGGTGAACCTTCCCAGGAGTGGCCGGCCGACCAAAATTACCCCAAGAGCACAGAGACAACTCATCCGAGAGGCCACAAAAGACCCCAGGACAACATCTAAAGAACTGCAATCCTCACTTGCCTCAATTAAGGTCAGTGTTCACGACTCCACCATAAGAAAGAGACTGGGCAAAAACGGCCTGCATGGCAGATTTCCAAGGCGCAAACCACTTTTAAGCAAAAAGAACATTAAGGCTCGTCTCAATTTTGCTAAAAAACATCTCAATGATTGACGAGACAAAAGTTTAACTTTTTGGAAGGTGCGTGTCCCGTTACATCTGGCGTAAAAGTAACACAGCATTTCAGAAAAAGAACATCATACCAACAGTAAAATATGGTGGTGGTAGTGTGATGGTCTGGGGTTGTTTTGCTGCTTCAGGACCTGGAAGACTTGCTGTGATAGATGGAACCATGAATTCTACTGTCTACCAAAAAATCCTGAAGGAGAATATCCGGCCATCTGTTGGTCAACTCAAGCTGAAGCGATCTTGGGTGCTGCAGCAGGACAATGACCCAAAACACACCAGCAAATCCACCCCTGAATGGCTGAAGAAAAACAAAATGAAGACTTTGGAGTGGCCTAGTCAAAGTCCTGACCTGAATCCTATTGAGATGTTGTGGCATGACCTTAAAAAGGCGGTTCATGCTAGAAAACCCTCAAATAAAGCTGAATTACAACAATTCTGCAAAGATGAATGGGCCAAAATTCCTCCAGAGCGCTGTAAAAGACTCGTTGCAAGTTATCGCAAACGCTTGATTGCAGTTATTGCTGCTAAGGGTGGCCCAACCAGTTATTAGGTTCAGGGGGCAATTACTTTTTCACACATGAAAATGTAAATTTGGATTTCTTTTCTCCCTAAATAATAAAAACCCTCATTTAAAAACTGCATTTTGTGTTTACTTGTGTTATCTTTGACTAATAGTTAAATGTGTTTGATGATCAGAAACATTTTGTGTGACAAACATGCAAAAGAATAAGAAATCAGGAAGGGGGCAAATAGTTTTGCACACCACTGTATATATGTATATATATATATATATATATATACTGTATGTATATATATAGATATATATATATATAGATATATATATAGATATATATATATTGTACTTCTTCACATAAGTGGGAGCTTCCATATTGCTTTCGGTATTCTACATAGTTTTCTCTAACAATGTCCCTAGCATCCATACAGATTTTGCTTTCTACAGATATCACCTTAGAAGTTTAGCAAGGGACCTGCTTATTGAATGGGGTAAATGATCACGAAGAAAGGTTTGCATCTTAGAGAATGAATGTTCTCTCTCTTATCCTCTCCCTTTTTGCTGCTTTCTGTTCTTCATTCTCTTTTGCTTTTTGTCCATTTGATGTTCTCTTTTACCCGTTTACACTTCTATTTTTCCCATCCCCCTTCACATTATTGAACTTAAGGTTTTTGAAACCAAATTTTAAAAAATGGCTATTTCCAGTCTGTAATTGTTTAGCTTCTCCTTTCAGAACAAACCCGATATTTAATACATGGCAGTAAGTTTGCCCAGGTGAAATAACCCATAGCTACCAATAAAATGTTTCTGCAGGTGACCAGTAAATACTACCTGCTGGGTGCTCAAGATGTTTAGAACAGTTGCAAATATTGCCCCTTTTAATTAATTTGCCTAAAGGGCAACAGAGATGCAAAGTTTCAGGTGCGTGTAGTAGAGTCCTGCAGCGGATCGGGTACCCACGGGTTACCCGCAAAAAAAAAGCAGGCACCCTGCGGAATGAGGGGGGATTTTCAGGTGTGTATAGATGTGGGTCGGGTTGCGGGTCTCGTCTAAATTTCTTATCTTATGTAATATTGTCTATATTTCCCTCCTTTTAAAGTTTTACAAAACTTGTTTCTGTCCTGCCCACTTTTGATGTCACTTCTGGTTTGTAGCAACATTACTTCCTGTCTGATGATAGTCGGCGGGTTGCGGGTCGGGTTGCTTATAAGGCAGTTGCGGGTCTGTGTCAGGTAGCGGATCAAAGTGGGTAAATATGCGGGTTGCGATTCAGATCGTGGTCCGGGTCTTAGAAATTGGTTCCGAGCGTGGAGATCTGAATTTTTGAATTTATGAAAGGGCACCTATCATGCAATAATTGGTTACTGTAATTTGGAGCTAGTCTCTTCTCCTTGTAGACATTCCGAGATTTGTAATACAGATAGAGGCTCACTGTCGTCACTGTATTTAATTTGGCCTATTCTTGCTAATTAATATGGTATTACTAAGCCACAGAAGCAATTTGTAATGTATTTGTTTTTATTATTAGTAGCCTTTACATACCACCAACATATTTATGTAGCACTTAACAGAGTCTACTGATCTTTTAAAGCAGTACCTGCCTACAGGAGCTAACAATCTAAGGTCCTATCATATTCACACACTATGGGCAGCTTTATCAGGAGCTAATTGACCTGCCTGTATGTATTTGTAGTGTAGGAGGAAACCCAGAAGAAACACATATACTTCTTAGTGACCAGATCAGGAGTTAGTAGCAGAAGCTTGTGGCCCTGGTCACTACATATTTGCTACTATGTGTTATGGAGATCTCTTGATATAAACATTTACAGGACTCCTGGTTCTCAGAAACAGACAATTAGTTAATTTGAGCTCAACGAAACACAAGGTTGGGCTGTGTAATGTAAGGCCAATCATGTCTTAGATGCATATCATGTTTCTCTATCTTATTGGTTTGTCATCTCATTCCATTAAATGTTTATATTTGCTACATATCAATGTGCTTGAGTGTTGGAGTTATATATGTAAAATAGAACACATGGGGCTGTCCAGCACTCACAGGAATCCACAAGGCCAAGAGTTTAAAGTCAAAACAATGTTAATTTGTAGAGTCTAAAAATTACACATCTCCCTTCCACGTTTCGTGCCCAGCAGGCACTTAGTCATGGGCTAAGTCAGAGGGTCTGGGGCAAATGCACCTGGACCACTTGTCATATTTGTTGAGTTATTTATATTAGAACCATTTTTGTTCTCCTGAAGTTACTGTATATGTATTGCCATGCAGTTTTGTTCATAAAGGATAAAGGTTACTCAGAACCATGCAATATCAGGGACTTTGCCATCTGTTTTGCCAATAGCCCTACCAGCTGGGAGTGCAAGTTCAGCATCAGGTTGTATGTCTCAGAAGGATACACTGGAATATCAAACTGTTGTTGCTCAATATTTTCTTTTCTTTGGACTTAAATGCACATTCTCCTCACTGATGGTGGGTGCCCAGGGCAAATGCTCATTCTCCCTTACCCTATAACTAACCTTGCTCCTAATAAATCAATTCACAATAACAGAATACTTGTGGGGGATTCTCAAATTACAGAAACCATTGTAATATGGAGATAAATCAGCTGTAGCCCACTGAGCCGTCCCATTCCATTCAGCATCCCTCATACAAACTGCAAAGTCTATTGGTTGTACAACAGTCAGAGAGCAGAACTTTCCAGGAATAGTTCATCCGTTAAATGGGGATAATCAATGGGCTTTGAAGATTATATTAAGATTGTGGATTTGCAACAGGCTTTTGGTAAATAATCAGTACCGTATATACTCAAGTATAAGCTGAGTTTTTCAGCCCCCAAAATATGCTGAAAAACTCTACCTCGGCTTATACTCGGGTCAAGCGCAAAAACAGTCGCCGGCGCCCAAGAATAGTCGCTGGCATCCAAGAATAGTCTCCAAGAATATTCGCCGGCATCCAAAAACGAGACGCCGGCACCTCCAATGGGAGCAGAAACCCTCAATTTTTTGATTGAAACTTACCAGAAGCTGCTGCATTTCTCACCCTCGGCTTATACTCGAGTCAATAAGCTTTCCCAGTTTTTGGAGGTAAAATTAGGTACCTCGGCTTATACTCGAGTATATACGGTAACTCTCCATATAAAATGAGCTTGGTCGCTCCAGAGCCAGTGTACAGAGCAAGCCCAGCCCAAGCCTACAGTTGCTTTCTTATTGGGCACTACTCTTTCTATACAAACCATGACTGTTAAGGGTGGTTCCATTATAATATACATTTCATATTTCTCTGTAATAATAATAAAATAGTATCTTGTACTTGATCCAAACGAAGATATTATTAACCCTTTCTGAAAGCAAAACCAGCCTATAGGGTTTGTCATGTTTAAATGATTTTCTAGTAGACTCAAGGGGTTGTTGACCTTTCAGATAACTTTTAGTATGATGTAGAGAGTGATATTCTGAGAAAAATTGCAATTGGTTTTCAGTTTTTAATATCTGTGGTTTTTAAATGATTTAGCTTTTTATTCAACAGTTCTTCCTTCAGTTTGAAATTTTGCTATTCTGGTTGCTAGGGTTCAAATTAACTTAGCAACCATGCAATGATTTGAATAAGAGACTGGAATATGAATAGGAGAGGGTCTGAATAGAGACATTAGTAATAAAAAAAAAAAAAGTAGCAATAACCGTAAATTTGTAGCCTTACAGAGCATTTGTTTTTTAGATGGGGTCAGTGACCCCTATTTGAAAGATGGAAAGAATCAGAAGAAAGTAAATAATTCAAAAACTATAAAATAATAGACCAATTAAAAAGTTGCTTAGAATTAGCCTTTCTATCACATACTAAAAGTAAGCTTAAAGTTAGCTTAAAGGTACAGGTATGGGATCCGTTATCCAGAAACCCATTATCCAGAAAGATCCAAATTACGGAAAGGCCATCTCCCATAGATTAAATTTTATCCGAATATTTAAAAAATTTTTCCTTTTTCTCTCTAATAATAAAACAGTACCTTGTACTTGATCCAAACTAAGATATAATTAATCCTTATTGGAAGCGAAACCAGCCTAATGGGTTTATTTAATGTTTACATGATTTTATAGTAGACTTATGGTATGAAAGCTCTGTTATCCGGAATACCCCAGATCCTGAGCATTCTGGATAACAGGTCCTATACCTGTACACTAACTTTAAGGTAAGGAGATCAAAATTACAGAAAGATACATTATCCGTAAAACCCCACATCCTGGGCATTCTGAGTAAGAGCTCCCATATCGATATGGGTGAATATTAGGGAAAATACACCCTATTTGTACAGATTGTATCTTTCCCTTTATATTTGTGTAGAATCTAGTACAGGGGTCCCTAAACTTTTGTACCAGTGAGCCAAATTCAAGTGTTGGGGAGCAAACACACATTCTTGGGGTGACAAATATGGGCTGTGATTGGCAGCCCCTAAGTGAACTGGCAGCCTATAAAACTTGCCTCCAAGCCAGGAATTAAAAAAAAAATAAGCACCCGCTTTGAGGCCACTGGAAGCAACATCCAAAAAGTTGGTAAGCAGAATGTTGCTCAGGAGACACTGATTGGGGATCATTGATCTAGTCTGTTTCTAGTGATATTACTGATATTTAGCTCTCAAGCTTGAAAATAATTCTTGGTCTTTGAATTTGTTCCCAGTAGGGCTGCATCAAATCCTCTATTTTGGATTTGGCCAAACCCCCGAATCCTTCTGAAAGATTCGGCCGAATACTGAACCGAATCCTAATTTGCATATTCAAACTAGAGGTGGGAAGGGGAAAACATTTTTTACTTCCGTGTTTTGTGACAAAAAGTCATGCGATTTCCCTCCCGCCCCTAATTTTAATATGCAATTTAGGATTTGGATTCAGTTCGGCAGAAGGATTTGACTGAATCCTGCTGAAAAAGACAAAATCCTGCATTCGGTGCATCCCTAGTTCCCAGTTTTATTCAATTAATTAGTTGTTTACTTCCCCAACCTGCTGGAAGCCTATTGGCTGTTCAGCTTCAGCAATGGGGCAAATTTACTAAAGGGCGAAGTGACTAATGCAGGCGAAAATTTGCCAGCGTGACGTCATTTTGGTACTTTGGTGATTTACTGACAGTCGCTGGCGTAACTTCGCTAGTGGTACTTCGCTCCCTAACGCCTGCTGAATTTTTGCTCTGGCGAATGGACGTAACTACGCAAATTCACTAAGATGCAGATTTTAATTAACGTTGCCTCTGGCACCAGACTTGCCTTCGCCACCTCAGACCTGGTGAAGCGCAATAGAGTAGATAAGACTTCTTCAAAAAATAGTTGAAAACGCTGGCGTGTTTTCCTTTTTCAGTGTGATAGGCTGAAAAATAGCGTACATTTTTTTGGGGGTACCCGGCTTCCCCCCTACATTTCCTAACATATGGCAGATAAACTATATACTGGGCTCATGTGTAGGGCAATATAACAACTTTATTTTATTTTATTAAAGTTTCCCAGGCTTGTGTAGTGTAATGTATTTGCTGCAACATATACGTCCATTGAACTTTTAACTTCCCGCCATATGCAAATTAGCCAACATTCGCCCAACTTTGCTTTGTTCGGCGCACTAATGCTAGTACAACTTCCCCAGCGTTCGGCGCCCTGGACGCAACCTCGGATTTTAGTGAATTAGCGTTGTCTGGTGAATCTATGCCTGGCCAAGTGTTGCACTGTGAGCGAAGCCGTCGCTGGCAAATTTTTGGAGGTTAGTGAATTTGCCCCAATATGTTCTTCGCTTGTATTGTGGTGACAGCCTCTCTGCTTGTGCTCAACAGCCGCTTGTGAGTTAATGATACATCTTCCTGGAATCCCAAGATTGCTTGTGAGGAAGATGAATGGCTAATTCAGTGCAGGCATACTCTCTGCTTCCAGCAATAAAAAGCTTGCCTCCCACATTCACCCAGTTGCAGATGCGTCTCCTAAGGAGCACGCAGAGGAGCAGGATTCAGCAGCCGGCCAAAATGACCTGATTGATGCTGACCGTAATGTTCGGAGAAGTTTACGCTGATGAGATTTCAATAGAGGGGGACACTCATCCCTGTGATGAGCCAGATGCACGGAGGTGGGGGGACCTGCTAAAGGCTCTCCCTGAGAAATAGTCGCTCGGTCATAAACACACAATATTGACTGAACCTTTCCTCTGCCAGATTCATTATTTCCCATTTCAAATCATTGATGACCAATGATGAAAAGATACAATGGCATGCCTTTAATACGCCCTATGTAAGGATTTTATTCCTTTTTTTAAGGATTCGAACAAGATTCAATGATAATTTATTGAATCTTGGACTAAATTTTCCACGTTCCCAGCAATGTCCATTACTGTTTAACAGTCTGCACTGAGTTCTTTGATTTAGTGCTCCACATCACAGAAATACCGCCTTTCCCAGGTCCCGGCATTATGGATAATAGATCCCATAACTGTAAATGGATGTTATGATCGGTTGTCTGCAGCATTAATGCCCGAGCTTTTGGCTGCATTTTTTTTTTTAGTCCAATAACATCTGCAGCCAATATCTCACAGGCAGGGTCAATTCAGTTGCTGGTAAGGGAAGCAATGCGCCCCCACCCCTCCACAATTAATTTTACAGCACTGGAGTGAGGTGAGAGGTGGCTACGTCATTATAGGCCGCAATAGTGATCACTGCACTAGAAGAGCAGAAATTCCAATTTAAATGAGAACGAAGCAGTTTATTGCCAATAATGCAAGCTATAAGACTATATTTATTTACCATACCTTAGTTAACAGCTCTAGAAGCCAAGTTTGTTTGGATAGAAGCTGCCATATTAGCTTGGTGTGACATCACTTCCTGCCTGAGTCTCTCCCTGATCACTCATAGCTCTGGGATCAGATTACAGCAGGGGGGAAAGGCAGAGGGGGAAGGGAGCAAACTGAGCATGCTCAAGCCCTGCCCTGGAGGTTTAAGCTGAAAGTCTGATACAGAAGCCCATGAGTACACAATAGAAGGAAAGAAATGCTGTGTTTCTTTTGACAAGGGACTCAGAGCAGCATTATTTTGATGGTTTACTGGTGTCTTTGTATAGACCTTTCTGATAAAGCTTACTTAATTTTAGCCTTTCGTTC
Organism: Xenopus petersii; assembly: GCA_038501925.1. Classification (NCBI taxonomy): domain Eukaryota; kingdom Metazoa; phylum Chordata; class Amphibia; order Anura; family Pipidae; genus Xenopus; species Xenopus petersii. Next base: position 118,655,317 of record CM076679.1, on the reverse strand, counting down.
TCCTTTAAATATCAGAATTTCCGCTTTTAAAGTTACCAGTAGTGGCTGCCGCTGATAACCCATAGGCATACCTCCCAACATTTTGGAAGTAAAAAGAGGGACAAAAAAAATTTTTCCGCATGTAGCGCAGCAATTTTTTGACCACACCCCTTTCTGTGGCCACGCCCCCTAATTACCATGTTTTTTTACAAAATTTGGCAGGTTATGAAAGTTTGAAAATATTTCTCCTTATCTAAACTGTGTTTTTGTGTCTCAAAATTGTTACAAAGTATCTTATTTGCAAATAGCTGTTCTGGACTCTCTGCTTAAAGCCAATTAAGTGAGAAACTTTGTTTCTTTTTCTGGCTGTTCAGTGCAGAGAAAAGAGGGACTTTCCAGTACAAATGAGGGACTGCGGGTTGAGCTGTCAAAAGAGGGACTGTCCCTCCGAAAAAGGGACAGTTGGGAGGTATGCCATAGGGCTTTGCTTCTGTTAATGTAAAATACAAGGAAGTCACTGAAGAGTTCTGTGACCTCAGCCTCTTGCAATGTTAACCTGTATGTTGCACTATGCATGCTTCCTTATGTTTCAAACGGGTTCTTCACTTTTTTTCACTTTTTTTCAGTTGTTTTCAGATTGTTCAACAAAAACAGACTTTTGTGTTTTATTTTTTGACTTTTCCCAAAATTGAAGTTTACAACTTAATGTTCGTGTCTCTAGTGCAGTGATCCCCAACCAGTAGCTCGCGAGCAACATGTTGCTCCCCAACCCCTTGGATGTTGCTCTCAGTGGCCTCAAATCAGGTGCTTATTTTTTAATTTCAGGCTTGGAGGCAAGTTTTGGTTGCATGAAAACCAGATGTACTACCAACCAGAACCTCTTGTAGGCTGCCAGTCCACATAGAGGCTACCAATAGCCAATCACAGCCCTTATTTGGCACCACCCAGAAACATTTTTCATGCTTGTGTTGCTCCCCAACACTTTTTACATCTGAATGTTGCTCACGGGTGAAAAAGGTTGGGGACCCCTGCTCTAGTGTTTGTTACAAGTTGCTACATTTAGTTGCTACAATTAGTTGATACATTTCTCAATATTCTCTGGAGTATCAGCAACTATTGTATTAATTCTAACAGCCGCCTGTAATGAAACTCAGGGATTCTGCTCAGCAGGGACAAAGATAACAAATGTATCAACTAAGTGTATCAATTTCGAACAGTTAAAGAGTCGGCGACCCCCCCTCCAGAGCTGCTTTAGAAGGTGAAAAATACAAATTTGCACTTCAATATTAGAAAACTGTCGCACATAAAAAATAGAACGTCATTGGAAAAAGCTTTTATTTCTGGTGAACTATCTGAAACTGAGTTAACTAACAGTTAAAGGGTCGGCGACCCCCCCTCCCAGAGGTCCTTTAGAAGGGGAAAATTAAAAATTTACCCTTCAGTATTAGAAAAAAGATCACAAATAGAAAATGGAAAGTAATTGTAAGAAGTCTTTATTTCTAGACTATCTGAAACCAACTGAATTGAAAAGAAAAAAGTGTTTGAAGGTGAACAACCCCATTAACAAGATGCCCAATCCCTGCTAATAAAAACCAACTCCTGTGATTACAGAACTGCCTGTGTTCAGCGGCAATGTATTTGTGAGGGGAGGCAAGTAGTTGCCACATTTTTCCATCCAGAAAGCTAGATGGGGGCAGACTGTGACATCAGTGGAAGTAGCTTGATGTCACAGGGTAGTGGTGGTGACATCATGGGACTGGACTATAATCTGGTGATTACCGATTGGCCAATTGTCGCATCAGTCTAGGTTAATCCTGCCTGGGCAATTCATTTTTGACCGGTTTTCAGAACGGCTGCCCAGGTCCAATGCGGACAGGTGACAACCCTAGATTGTGGGCGTGGCCTCGACTTCCGTGTCACTACCCATGCGCATATTACACTGGCATCACGAAATGGGCATCCCAAGAGGTGCACTCCCATAACCGACTATATCAACTTGCCTGGGTACAACTGAATATCAATTAAATAGTATTTCAATGGTTTTTATGTAAAAAAAAAAAAAAAAAAAACGAGTGCTCCAATGTTTCCGTCAATGATCTGTGACCGTCTTCAGCAGTAACTGACCCTGAGGAAGGTCACAGATCTATGAGCAAAATGCTGGGCCATTCATTTTTCACCAACTAAATTCCTTTTGGTTTTGACCTGCATAAATATAGATATATATCCACTTATCTGGCTGTCATGTCAACTCAACTGTAACTGTATATCTATATTTTCCTTTCAATAAGCAGTGTTTAATACGCTGCTGTTAATGGGTTATTATTACACCCTGTATGTGTTAGTCTATAAAGAACACGGCACATTATGCTTTTTAATTATATTTAATGGAGCACTATCATTTTGTCAGACATTTCCATAATGTCTAATCCTTCAAATTGAAGGATGGTGTAAATGTCAATCCACAATGTATTAAGGACAGTATCTGGCCAAAGTAACAATACATGGGGGCGGGGGTATTTGCTAAACCCTGCATTTATGGAGTAGCAATTTTGCCTGAAATGCTATGGTCTGTTCCTCCCCCATCTTATTGTAAATTCTAGTAACCAGTGAGATAGATTTGATTTGCAAATTTATAGTGGAAATTAGTGATGTGCAGGCCGGCCCGATACCCGAAGGTTTACACGCGGGTTTGGGCCGACCCCACTCTCCTCTTCGTTCTTCACTGTCAAATCTCGGCTTCCGACTTCTGGGTTTGGTCGCCCCCCCCCCTTTTGTGACATCATGGGGGTGGCAGGTCGGCAGAGGTCTATAAAAGCAACCTGGAAGCCCGGCGGGTTAAGGATTAGGGTCGGATGCGGGTTGGGGAAATCTTGACACATCACTAGTGGGAATACAGTACATACTAGCGATGCACCAAATCAAGGATTTGGTTCGGGATTTGGCCAGGATTCTGCCTTTTTCAGCAGGATTTGGATTCAGTATCCAAGTTCCTGGTTGAACAAAATCATATGACTTTTCGTCACACAAACAAGGAAGTACAAAAAAAATTTGGTTCAGTATTCGGACTAATCTTTCATGGGATGCGGTCAAATCCCAAAATAGTGTATTCTGTTCTTCCCTACTGCAAACCTCCCAACTTCCTCTTGTTTTTTGCAGGACAGTCCTGATTTTGACAGCTCAACCTGCATTCCCAGATTGTTACTAAAATGTCCCGACTTTATCTTTCATCTCCAGCAGAAAAAGATACAGTTTCTAAAACCTAATTGGCTTTCGGGAAAGAGAGCCCAAAATATGTGGCAGGTGCACTTAGATACATTTGTTTCATTTTAAGAAAGAAACAATTGTATGTGTGTATATGTTAACCATCTCATGCCAAAACCTTCAGAAAACTCTCAAAATATATCATAATACTAATACAGGTATGGGATCTGTTATCCCAGGTTTTTCCTGGACAAGGGTTCTTTCCATTATTTGGATCTCCATACCTTAAGTCTATTAAAAGTCTATGCAGGACTCCTGGATATTAAAACTTATTCACAAGCTATAACAATGGCCAGGATATTGGATTGGCAGCCCCATCTAGGTACAAAAGACTGTGTACAGATTGAACAGAACTTAGCTATAACACCGCTGACAGCTTTGCCATGGATATGCAAGCCGAACCGTTTACCAAATATCCAGTAATAACACAAACTATCCTAAAGCATTGGGCTCAAACAACAAGGCAGTATGAAAAGATCATAAACTCTACTGGTCCGCTTATGCCAATAACCGGAAACACCCAATTCCTACCGGGCATGACGAGCAGAGACTTTCTAAACTAGAAAGAAGGGAAATGTGTAAGGGCATATGAGGTGTCAAACGAGAAGGGGCTATTTCCTCTAAATAAAATAATACCACTGATAGATCTGAAGCCAATGCATAGTTACCAGTACGCTCAACTCACTGGAGCCATGAAAGGAAAGACTGCTATAAATAGTGCTACGCCCTTCGAGACTCTAGTACAAGCGGTTTCCCCACCGACGCATACAGTATCATTAGGGGCTAAAATCATAAATAAATTAAAGTTTAAGACACGACCCGCGTACACCACAATATGGGAAAAAGAAATTGGGTGCTCCTTTACAGATAAAGATTGGCAAAAGGCTTACACCCTTACGCACAAGATGAGCATAGCAACAAAAGTGCAGGAGAGCAATTTTAAAATCCTAATAAGATGGTACCTCTGCCCATCTGAATTAAAGAAAATATATCCTACCACTTCAGAGCAGTGCTGGAGATGTTATAGAGCAGGGATCCCCAACCTTTTCTTACCCGTGAGCCACATTCAAATGTAAAAAGAGTTGGGGAGCAACACAAGCATGATAAAGTCCCTCGGGTGCCAAATAAGGGCTGTGATTGGCTATTTGGTAGCCCCTATGTGGACTGGCAGCCTACAAGAGGCTCTGCTTTGCACTATACTTAGATTTTATGCAACTAAAACCTGCTTCCAATCCTGGAATTCAAAAATAAGCACCTGATTTGAGGCCACTGGGAGCAACATCCAAGGGGTTGGAGAGCAACATGTTGCTCACGAGCTACTGGTTGGGGATCACTGTTATAGAGAAATGGGTTCCCCACTCCATATTTGGTGGTCATGCGCCTACATTAGACCATTCTGGGAACAGATCATTAAACACCTGAAACAAGCTTTAGGGGTAGACTTACCTGCAGCGCCAGAAACATTGCTACTTTCCATGATACCAGGACCCATAAAGAACTCTAAAAAAGGCTTCATAAGATTTGCACTGCAGGCGGCAAGGGTGGTTATACCCAGGCTCTGGAAATCGAGACAACCCCCTCGATGGAAGAAGGGATGAAGGAAATAGAAACAATGATGGGAATGGAGGAACTGATCTCCCATATAAATGGAACGCAAGAACAAAATATAGCTACATGGACGGCGTGGATAATATATAAAGAGATAGCAGAGTACAAACAAGCCATAACACTAGAAGCCCTGTAAACAAGAAATTACATCACAGTAAAGCTCCCATAATACGAATCCTCGATTCGAACGATTTTCGCACCGTGTGTGGAGAGTCTCAACATTTTTCGTCCCATGGAGATCGGTCGTTTTGTCGATCGGACAGGTTAAAAGATTTCTGTCGGCTGCCGATAATATCTGTGCATGTATTGCCGATCCAAAAAAAAACAATTTAAACTCTAAATAAACCCAGTTGGCTGGTTTTGCTTCCAATAAGGACTAATTATATCTTAGTTGGGACCAAGTACAAGATACTGTTTTATTATTACAGAGAAAAAGGAAATAATTTCTATATATTTGCGTTATTTGATTCTAATGGAATGTATTGCATATGGCCATCCATAATTCAGAGCTTTCTGGATAACGGATTCTATACCTGTACTTCCCTTAGGCTAATGGTTGTTGGATTTTTTCATTTTATGTCCCTCTTGGAAGGTTAACCTGTAGCCAGGGCTGTTTTAGCTCATAACAAGGTGAAAGAAATAAGAAAACATGATGGCGCAAATTCACTAAGCGCCGAAGCGCCGAACGCTAGCGTCAATTCGCTAACGTTTGGCATTTTCGGTACTTCGCAAATTCACTAACGAATGCTGGCGTAAATTCGCTAGTGTTACTTCGCACCCTTACGCCAGGCAAATTTTCGCTAGCGAACTAACTACACAAATTCACTAACTTGCGCAGTGTACTGAACGCTACCTTTTACGCTAGACTTCCTTCGCCACCTCAGACCTGGCGAAGCGCAATAGAGTAGATAGGGATTGTTTCCAAAAAAGTCAAATTTTTCCCAAAAAACGCTGGCGTGTTTTCTACATGATGGGTGATAGGCTGAAAAAGATCAAAATCCTTCCCCCTGCCCCCCTACATTTCCTGACTCATGGCAACTTACCTAGACAGTGGGCACATGTGTAGGGCAAAATAAAATTTATATTTGCTGATTTGAAGGTTTTCTAGGCATTTGTAGTGCAGATACGTGTTCCTCCATTGAAATTTGAATTTCGCGCCGTATGCAAATTAGCCTTCGCTAGCGTAACTTCGCTTTATACAGCGAATCAACGCTAGCGCAACTTCGCAACCTTACGCTACCCCTGTGCGCAACTTCGGATTTTAGTGAATTGGCGAAACTACGCCTGGCAAAGTGCGGCGAAGTTGCGCCTGGTGCAACTTCGCATCTTAGTGAATTTGCCCCATAGACTCCATTTTAAGCACTTCCTTTGTCTCTGTAATAAAACAGTACCTTGTACTCACTAAAATATAATTTATCCTTACTGGTGGCAAAACAATTCAGATACAAATTACAGAAAGATCCATTATCTGGAAAACTCCAGAACTCAAACATTCTGGGTAATACATTCTGGAACCCCGCTTATAAATCACGTAAGGCCAGTAGCCAAGTGTAAGGACCCTGGAGGTCTAGTGGGTGGCGGGGTCCCCCGCCCCATGCCGCCATCTTCCTCTAGTGCCGGTTTCCTTATGGAGTGCGTGGCCGTGCGCTTCCAGGTTTATGCGCCGGCGTGATGACATAATCGAACAATGGCACGAAATTCTTAGTATTAAAGGGGCTTTGTAGTAAAACACATTGCCTGTTGTTAGGTTCCATTTAGGTTGTTCCTAGTGCTACTTCTGAGTGATTTCTGTTGATCTTCTGTGTATTGACCCTTGCCAGGCTTCACTTGGCGAATTAACGCTAGCGCAACTTCGCAAACTAACGCTACCCCTGTGCGCAACTTTAGTTTTAGTGAATTTGCGGATCGCTGGCGAAAATACGCCTGGCGAAGTGCGGCGAAGTTTCGCCTGGCGCAACTTCGCATCTTAGTGAATTTGCCCCGTTGTATCAGCTGTTCAGCCATAGTCTCAAGAATGTCTGGGTCAGCATGTAAGCGTTTGCACTTACACTATTTGACCTTCAATTTGGGTTTTTAAGTGTATGTACGAGAGCAAGTAAACATTCTTCCCCTAAACTAAACTTCATGCTTCTTTATTCCACTATAGTAATTGGGAGTGCTCTTGAAATAAACCAAATGCTTAGGAACAGGAACACCCGCATATGGGGCCAGTCCGATACTGGGCACATTGTTTACTTTCAGTGCCATCTAAGACGGTGGGCACCTGGGCAAACACCTATTCTTCTTTTAAAGGAAAACTATACCACCAAAATGAATACTTAAGCAACAGATAGTTTATATCAAATTAAGTGGCATATTAAAGTATCTTACCAGACTGGTATATATATTTAAATAAAATTGTCCTTTTACAGCCTATAATTAAGTGCCCACTGGCACGAAACGTGTAATGTTATGTATTTATCTACTTTGGGGTCTAAATAAAGTTCTCTGTACTTTAACAAGCCTGTTTGTGGGATCCGTGAGTGCCTGCCGTTTTTTTCTTTGGTTGGATACCTCCACCTCGAGCTGTAGGTCTGGGGTATGAGCACCCAGGCCTAGGGTTGCCACCTGGCCGGTATTTTACCGGCCTGGCCGGTAAAAATGATGCTTGATGCCAATGTTGTTAATAGGAAAAAAATGTTAAGAATATAGGAAGGCTGGAAAAAAGGAAAAGGTGGCAACCCTACCCAGGCCCCACACATTACTGGTGAGATAATACCCATCATTTTGTGATATGTAACAGGAAGAAATGTGGAAGCTAAAGGCAGAACTCTGTCTGTTAATTGGCTCATGTGACCTTACATGTGGTTTGTTTGTGTGCACCGTGAATCCTACGATCCCAGGGGGCTGCTATTATTTTTTAAAATGGCAATTTTCTATTTAGGATTACCGAATGGCACATACTACTAGAAAAGTATATTATTATGAAAATGGTTTATTTACATGAAGCAGGGATTTACATATGAGCTGTTTTATGCAATATTTTTTTTTATAGAGACGTACATTGTTTGGGGGGTATAGTTTTCCTTTAAGTCAAATGTTTACCCCCACAGTCCAGACCTACATCATTGTCTTGTGAGTCCCACCAACTTGAACCCTCTGCAATTTCCAGGCTGTTTCCAGCATGGGATAGTGAACAGCATGGGCAGTGAAAAGATGATTGCAGCCAGCTCTCCTTGCGTATATGTCTGACATTACTTGAATGCAGATATGTTTAGACATTTGGAGTCTGGCAGCAAATAATAAAGGCTTTTCCCCAAGTTAATAAATGATGCACAGTGGGAGCCCGAGCATACTAAGGCAGAACTCTAGTATTAACATGAAACATATTAATGTAACTCAGTGGTACACCTGCAGGGGTAATGACCAGTGTGGAGAAATCCCTACTTAAACGCAGAGGTCAAATGAGCAGCAATAAATAATTTTCTCTTATTGAACGTCAGTACCAGGCCTCAAATCCCTTCTATAGAGAGATAGCGGCATGTAAGCTCATTTTTCTTTTCCATAGCCTCTCAGTCTCTAATGAGGGTCTTGAAGCAGCTAAAGTCGACATTTAAAAGAAAATTATGTTCATTCTTTTTTCAATTAGGTTTAGAGAACTCCTGCTGATTGGAGCAACCACCAACTTACTGACACCCCTGCATTTGTAGAAGCTCCAGGGCTTATGGGCCAGAGGTTTCTAGCATGATGGGGTATGGTGTGGCTTGAATCATGTATGACAATTTATTTCAAGGAGTGGGGCAGTTATCTTAAATATTAGCACTTCTGCCTTTTAGCGCTGGGCTCCAAAGTTTGATTCCAGCTAACACATTATCTGCATGAAGTTTGTATGTTCTCCTTAAAGGAGAAAGCAGCAATGATCAAGAACTTTAAACTTGTCACAGGGGGTCACCATCTTGGAAAGTGTCTGTGACACTCACATGCTCAGTGGGCTCTGAGCAGCTGTTGAGAAGCTAAGCTTAGGGATTGTCACTAATTATCAAGCAGAAAATGAGGTTGGTCTGTAATATAAGCTGATGCTACAGGGCTGATTATTAAATTCTGATGCTAATTGCATTGGTTTCTGTGCTACCATGTAGTAATTATCTGTATTAATTACTAATCAGACATATTGTGACATTTATATGATAAACAGTATCTTGTGCATCGGTCCCTAAGCTCAGTAAGTGACAGCAGCACAGAGCATGTGCAGTGAATCAGCAGAAAAGAAGATGGGGAGCTACTGGGGCATATTTGGAGACACAGATCTTTACTGCTAAAGGGCTGTGGTTGCCTTGGGCTGGTACAGAAGCCCAAAACATAATGTACAACATTTCTACCTACTTCTTTCGTTAAGCTTTAGTTCTACTTTAAGTTTGTAAGGATTTCCTCCAGGTACTGCAGTTACCCCCACTCCCCCGCTCTGCCATACAGGTAGGTTAATGGACGTGTAATATAATGAACCCTTATGTGAAGGATGTATTTTCTCTGTATGGCTTATGTCTATGGAAATAAAGTTCAAAAGGCCATAATGTTCAAAGGCCATGTCCTAGTAGAATAATATTTTTGGGCAGCACCTGGCACTCCAGTATTCTGCACATTTCGGCCAGCAGACCCATGCCTGCCCAGGACCTGCTAACTAACCCTACCCACAGTGGGCTCATTTTCTTATCCGGGAACCACAAAACTATTGAGCAAGAAATAACATCGCTCTCGAGATGATCAACCAGGTCAAGAGAAAATTTTTTTTTTTCTTTAGGATGGTAGGGGGTTAGGGCCTGCACTTTACCTGGGTGCCCAGGCAGGGAATCCACAGATCTACTGCACAGTCAGGGACACTCTGCCCAAATCCTGATCACTTTGCGGATATTATATGGGTACCCACTATTGATGTTTAGGCCAGCCAGAAACCCGTGGGACCTGCTCACCAGCTGCACAAAGCTGGGGACACGAGAGGGAGGCAGCATTGGTAGGCGAGTTGAAGGGAGGATGGGCAGGTGAGAGGTGGCCAAGAGGGAGGGGTTATGGGTGTACGGCCAAGGTAGAGAGGAAGGGTGGATTTTGGCCATAAGGTTAAAGTGCATGCTGAGTACCTCCGGGGGTTCTTTTGTGGGACACTGTCTAGGTATATCGCTGACTGGAATCCCAAAATCTGTTAAAATTCTGTTAAAGTCTGAACACCCATCCAGATGTTGAACAAATCTAAGAGGGCCACCAATTACCGTATATACTCGAGTATAAGCCGAGTTTTTCAGCACTCAAAATGTGCTGAAAAAGTCTACCTCGGCTTATACTCGGGTCAAGCACAAAAACGGTCGCCAGCGCCTAAGAATAGTCGCTGGCATCCAAGAATGGTCGCCGGCATCCAAAAACGAGACGCCGGCACCTCCAATGGGAGCAGAAACCCTCAAATCTTACCAGTAGCTGCTTCATTTCTCACCCTAGGCTTATACTCGAGTCAATAAGCTTTCCCAGTTTTTGGAGGTAAAATTAGGTACCTCGGCTTATACTCGGGGCGGCTTATACTCGAGTATATACGGTACCCATGCCTTTGTTAAAAGGGAAACATTATCATTATTAAGGAGACAGAAGTGCTGTCCAACTTATATCTAGTGTGCTGATTAATTCTTATACAACATGTTCAAGGGCCAGATCATATTACAATGACAATGTCATACAATGGAGTCTATGGAGCCCTAGAGCAGACTGGGAGCCATAAAAATCATTTGCTGGGCCACATCCAGCACGCGGGCCTCCAGTTGGACAGCCCTGATCTGTGGCATATTTATAATTGTAATTAGAACTAACGCTTTTCTGTATTTAGAATGACTGCAGAAGACCAAATACGGATTTAGAGTGCATATTTTGAAAATAAAGTACAATATAGGTACAATATAGGTACAATATAGGTTGTGTCGATGCCTTATTTTTCCTTTTGCTGAAGCCATACAAACCCAATTAATAAACCATGTGTAATTACCTATATTGAGCAGAAAAATCTATTCCCTGGGATTTGAGTTGCCAGTTCACCTTTGATCCGGCGCTGAGTTGATAAGGGAAAAGCGCAATGTGAATTATTTCTGTACCTCAGCAGAAAGCTGCACCAGCACAATGATTTATTTAGCGTAGGAATTTGCAGATGACAATCATTACTATGAGTAAAAATGAATAGGCGGAAAAGAGACCTTGTAAAATTTGAGGCAACTGCTCTTTGATTTTATCCTTTCTAAATGGAGTCTGCGGCACAATTTCAGCCGGGTCTTTGCAGAAAGAATTTCTTGTGCCCCCGTAATTGCTGTTGTAACAACCCTGTGACCCTGTGTTGTAATGTATAGTCAAGATATTAAAGGGAAATGGTTATAAAGAAAAAAGTGTTTTTGGCCAAGGCAAGGGCACCCTCACTACCTGCTTGTCACCTCCCACCAAAGTCCAGTTCCCCATCCACTCCTGCTCCATATTGTGTTCTCAGAGTTGCAATACCAGACATACGTTAGAGAAGAGAATGGAGGCAAATGTCTAGAGCCCTAGTAGCCCCCTCCATTTACTCATTAGACACATGCTTTCACTGCCTGCTTCTGGACCTGTTTTTATCTGGGACTTCTATTCTGAGAAACCAGAATGATTGCAGCTTTGTTTCTTTACCCTGGTCCCCCCATGGTGACGGACCACAGCTCTCTGCATTCCCCAACATATAATCAAAGTAAAACTTTTGCTGGGAGATGTAGCTGGGAGAAGTTAAGAAACAGGGCATTAAAGGCATTTGAGCTCAGTGGCCTACACAAGAACAGTAGTCAAAACACTATATGGCCCATAGATCTTTATATAATAAGTATAATATTACAGGTATGGGGTACGATATCCAGAAAGGCCAGATTTACAAAAAGGCATCTCCCATAGGGGCAAATTCACCTAAGATCCGAAGTTGCGCCAGCGACAGCTTCGCCGCACTTCGCCAGGCGTCGTTTTGCCAGCTCTACGCAAATTCACTAAAATCTGAAGTTGCGCTTAGGGAGGCGAACGGTAGCGAATTTGCACTAGCGTTAATTCGTCAAGCAAAGTGAAGTTACGCTAGCGATGCCTAATTTGCATACGGCGCCAAGTTAAAGTACAATGGACGTATATGTTGCAGCAAATACATTACACTACACAAGCCTGGGAAAGCTACATAAAATAAAATAGAGGTGTTATTTTGCCCTATACATGAGCCCACTGTATAGTTTAGGTGCCATATGTTAGGAAATGTAGGGGGGAAAGAGGATACCCCCCAAAAAAATTTACGATCTTTTTCAGCCTCTCACACTTAAAAAAGGAAGACACCAGCGTTTTTTAGGACTTAGAAAAAATGTAAACTTTTTTTTGAAGCAATCCCTATCTACTCTATTGCACTTCGCCTGGTCTGAGGTGGCGAAGGCAAGTCTGGCGCAAGAGCTAACGTTCAGTAAAATCCGCAAGTTAGTGAATTAGCGTAGTTACGTCCCATCGCCATAGCGCAACTTTGCCTGGCGTAAGGGTGCGAAGTAGCGCTAGAGTAGGTCCACTTCGCTAGCGAATTTACGCCAGCGCCCGTTAGTAAATCGGTGAAGTAACGAAATGACGTCACTCTGGCGAATTTGCGGTAGCGTTAGCCGCATTGCGATTTAGTGAATTTGCCCCATGGACTCCATTTTAATAAAATAATCCAATTTTTTCTCTGTAATAATTAGGGATGCACCGAATCCACTATTTTGGATTCGGCCTAAACCCCCGAATCCTTTGACAAAGATCAGGCATATGCAAATTAGGGGTGGGAGGAAAAAATTTCACATGATTTTCCTCCCGCCCCTAATTTGCATATGCACATTCGGATTCGGTTCGGCCCGAAACCTGCTGAAAAAGGCCGGATCCTGGATTCGGTGCATCCCTAGTAGTAATAAAACGGTTTCTCTTCATTCTGTCTTCATGCAGCAGTTTGGTGTCAGTTGGGTGTTAGATAGCCATTGACAGTTACAGTAGATCCAATATATCTTATAGGGGGCTTCCTTTCCTAGCAGATGTATTAGATTTCATTCAAAAAACTGATTCCAGTACAAACAAAATCGAACAAAATAACTTTTGCACAAATTCTGTATGTAGAGAGACACAATGTCTGGTGATTTTAATAGAGTGAGCTCTAATACATCTTCTAGGCAAAAGGAGCCCCCCTATAAGATACATTGGATCTTAAGGTCAATGAATATCTGATACCCAACTCCTGAATGAAGACAGAATGATGAGAAACAGAGAAACAGATGCTGAGGAATAGTGAAGATAAACTTGATTATTTCTGAAATGGCACAGAATTTTTAATTGAGTATATTTGGAAAGTTTCTCATTTCAGTGTGTTGGAGCTTATATTATTTTTTTTATTTTTGCAACAGTTCCCCTTTAAGTTAAACACCTATATTGATGTTGTACCTTTAATCCATCAAAGCATTCCTTCCAGAAAATCATCAGAAAATCATATGAAAATATTTGACATTTTCAGCTGTAACTCGATTTGTTTCTCTACCCGTTTTTAGGCAGAGAAGCTACGACCCAGTATGTATGGATCTGCAATCTAATATCCTCAAATGTTACGCTGAAAATAAACAGGAGCGGCTGAACTGCAGTGATCTAGCCAAGGAGTATGGGAAGTGTGTGAGTGCGGCACAAAAGGTAATATCCCGGCACAGGCAACTGTCACTGACGAGTGTACTCAGAGAGGTGTAATTCAGCTGGAAGGGTTGCCTTTGATTCACAGGATTGATTCTTTTCCATGGGAAATTGAGTGAATATAATAACTATTTTCCCTTCTATGGAAGCTGAGAAGCCGAGTCTACTCTTCAAAGGTCCTAAATTCAAGGGCTCTGTTACCAGAGAGTCTGTGCAATAAAACAGGACAGGCATACACACTAAAACCAATGTCTCTATGGACTGGTTTAACCATGCTGAATATGACAATATATGTGTTTGAATAATCTCACTGCATTCAACTAACTCTAACTCTTTTAGGCAAGTATTACAGTCTATAGATATTATATATAAATATTGCATAGAAAAGCTGGCACTCTCGAAAATCAAGTTTAGCTTGCCTGCGTGCAGCATCATATATTTGTATCACAGTCCAACAGAAGAGATCCGCACTCTCAGGTCAGGTCAAGGTTGAGAAAGGCCTTGGAATAGGCCGAAACGTTGGTCCTTTTTTATCAATAAACAAATCTAAGATTTTATAAGACCTGAGAGTGTGGATCTCTTCTGTTGGACTATATATATATATATATATATATATATATATATATATATATATATATATATATATATATATATATATATATAAATTTTGTTATGCGTCCGCACTCTACCTGGGTAGTCTTCGGGGTGCATGGTCAGTTCTTGTGAAATCATTGATTTTTATTCATATACACGTTATATTGCTCCAATGTATCAGTCCTTATTGGGACCTTTTTCCTAATAAGAACCAAAACGTTGGAGCACTGTAACATGTGTATATGGATAAAAAACAATGATTTCACAAACGGAAGTGCTGGTCCAGGGATGATTCATTCCAGATTGAAGAAGGAACTTAAAGGGGATGTGATCTATTTATAAATATTTTGCCTAATGACAAATTGCTGATGCTTTTATGCCTTATGCCCACGGATCACACTAGTGATGTTAGGGCCGGCAAGATACCCATGGACCTGCAGGTTCAGTCCGACCTAGCTCCTTCATTTGCAAGTTGCGGGCTTCCCTTATTTGCTGGTTGAGCTCTTCTGCCTGCTCTCCCACCCACAATATTACACTGCCGGCTTCAGACTTTCGGTTTATTGATGCACTCAGAAGGTGGACATTGGGTGCAGATCACACCCAGACTGTCCGTCATCTCCACCATGAGCTGTCCATGCAAAAACAGACAGTTTTGTGGTCCAGGACTATTATAAATTCTAATATAAGGATGTATTTTCCAATAAGTTTATGTCAAATACTAATTTTTGCAACTCGTCTTTGGCCTCACTGGGTCCTGTATCATAATCTTTTTAGGGTCCACCATTTCCCAAACCATTAAAGGAGATTAGTACAGATAATACAGATAATTATTACACAGCAGCACAGAAACCAGTGCAATTAGCATCAGAATTTAAGCCCTGTAGCATCAGCTTATATTACAGACCAACCTCATTTTCTGCTGGATAATTAGTGACGAGCCCTAAGCTTAGCTTCTCAACAGCTGCTCAGAGCCCACTGAGCATGTGAGTGTCACAGACACTTTCCAAGATGGTGACTCCCTGTGACAAGTTTGAAGTCCTGGATCATTGCTGCTATTGACAAGCTGAAACTTTAGGCTGGTTCAATATACAAAATATGGCATTTTAAGCCATATTTATTTTTAGGGTTTAGTACTAAGGACATTATTTTGGTTTGCACAGATATATTAAATTTACATATCTATCAGGATCTCCGCTGGGGCTTTTTGTACTTTTGGGCCCTTTGTAGTAGCAATTAGGTATGTTGACTCTTTTAATTCAACCTGAACTGTGGAATGTCCCTTCATGGAGGACTTGGATCATTGATGGGTGGACTCACCCCGAAGGCCAAGAATTGAGAGAATTGGAATTTGCTCTCCAGCTTAAGGATCAGTAAGGATGAGATTTGGGGTGAAGATGTGTTTGCTGCCCCAGATATTATTCAGTCTATGACTGTATTACTGATACATCAATATTTTTATTTATCTGTGTTCATTTCATGAGATAAGGGGACCCCGACCAAAGGCTAAGACTTCAAGGATGGCATTGGCCAAAGGTAGACTTTCTAGTGGTGCTTGAACTGAAAAGCTGAAGATGATAAGTCGCCTATAGGTAAACATTTTCTAGAGGTATATGAGATCTTGGCATGAAGGTTATAGAGCAGGTGAAGATTCCTCTTAGAGGAGGTGACACCCGGTTCCTCTTGAATTTAAGAGAGACATTCTGAATTTTAGAACTTGATACCAGAATACCAAATGGTCTAAATACGAGACATGACCTTTATGTACTTATATTGATACAGGGGATAGGAGATTGATTAGGATCATCCTAAAACATTTATCATTATCATTACTATAATGGTCTTGTAGCTAGGTTATTTCACAATATTTAACATATATTCACAGATGTATTAACACCATTTACTATCTATTTAACATATTGCCCCTATGCCTATTCCTGCAAAATTCCCTATTTACTGAGGTTGTTTATAGGCACTTTCATCAGCTTATTGTAACAAAAGCTCCCTTTGGGGTGTATTGTGGTTATTTTAATCAGCATTATTTGGTTTTAAAAGGATTAATAAAGAGTCTTTTATATCTAGGTATTCACATATGTTAATTTAATACAAGATACACTGGGAAGATATGTTTTTAGACATTGTATTCCTGGAGAGGCCGCTGTTGGACGGCCTATTAAAGGAAGTGACATGAATGAACCTGTAAGCCTATGAGTTGCTTCTGAAACGCGACAGGCGATGTTGGTTTGTGACCCGTTCTTTTTTATCCGGAGTGCCGCCTTTCTATTTTCTTGAGCATATTGTATCTAACTACAGTGAACACTGGTGGCAGTGCACCCAGAATCAGGATCGCCATCAGAAATCGCAGGGCCCCATACAACAAAATTTCCTGGGCCCCCTGGGCTGCGCCCACCACAAGCCCCACCTACAGGTACGCCCACCCCACAGGTACGCCCCCCACCACACAGTAAAAAAACAAAAAAAAAATATTGGCGGCTAGGGTTTCCACATGTTAATAAAAAATAAAAGGATATTGGTGGTCAGGGCCCCCCATAAAAAAAATTTGCGGCCAGGGCCCCCCATTAAAAAATATTGGTGGCTAGGACCCCACATGAGAAAAAAAATTGGTAGCCATGGCTCCGTAAACGCCCATGCCTTCCCAAAGTCAGCAGCTCTCAGAAATATGGGGGGGCCCGGCTAATCAAGTAAGTGTGGCGTGGCCGGGGCCCCCTTACCCTCGGGGCCCCCTACAACTGTCCCCCCCCTGATGGTGGCTCTGCCCAGAATACTAAATGGAGCTGCACTAAGAAGGAACACGCAGGGGGTGTTTGTTTGGAACGCCCTAATCTTTATTGACCTTGAACTGAAAAAGTTGGACAACCACATCCCTAGGGCCACATTATGTACAATCCAGGGGTTTATAAATTGTGGAAGATATATACCCTACAGGCATAGGTGCAGATGCCCTTTCCTTATACCTGGAAATGTTGAACTTGATAGAAGTATAATTTTTTTCAGTCTAAATTGCTATGTTGCTATTTATACTGGTGAAAACGGGCCAAACTATTTTACAGCAGCAGCATGTCCAACAGCTTGTAATCTACTGGCAAAATCAATGGTTGCTGCACCTAACGTCTTTATAGAAGACAGCTGTATATCTAGTGGGCGTCTGCATTAAATTGAAACAGCTGCAAATCATAGGAAATGCTGCACTTAGAAAGTCTGCTGGGCATGGGGCATTCGTCAGCGGCCTGTTTATAGCATCCATCAGCTCATTGGCATCAGCTCATTGGCACTGTATGTCAGTTCTGTTCAGAGCTAAATCTGCCTGCTGTGATATCACCCGCTTCTAAAATAGAATATTGCATTTTCAGTTATTAGTCAGCAGCCAATGGCAGACGGGTAAGAACAGGCCTCTATCATTGTTTTATGTTCATTAAATGATGGCAGCAATCATACAGAGTGGGGCGATGTGTAGGGTTCAATTACTGGCTAGGGGGGGGGGCAAATGGGTCATAGCTGTTGCTTTTGAATCTGAGCTAAATGCTGACGATCAGCTGAACAGTTATGTCCCATGTGGCCTTCCTTCAAGTTACTGACTAACTCGGAGTTAGAGAGCTGAAAAGCAGGAAGTAGTGTTCTGGCAATTATGAACACTACTTCTGCCTTTATACATTACATTTTTGGCTAACTAATTATATTAAAAACATTATTTATTTTGCACAGCCTATCTATTTACCCTGTTTTTATTTTTACACGAACTGTTCCTTTAAGTTGAGTTGAACAAGCAGCATCAGACTGGACCACCAATACAAAGGAAAGAAACCAGGTGGGTCAACCACCCCAGACCCAATGCGGGCTGTGGTGAGATTCGATTGAGGCAACCCGCAAGCAAGAGAAAGTTCCTGGCTTGACTCTGAGTTACGTGGTTGGGAGGGGGGTGAACTGGAGTGATTTGCACCGTGTCTGGAGTGAGGGGGCCCTTGTTGTTGTAGCATCTGTGGGCCCCTAACATGCCAGTCTGACACTGGTAACAGGACTGGATGATTTATGAAGTCTCTGGTGGGATATTGGTAGTTGTAGTTCCGCAGCATCTACAGGGCAGCAAGCTGACCTTGCTTGAGTTACATGATCTATTTATATTTAAAAGTCAGGGCTACTGGGAGTTACAGCTAGATGTGATAGGTAGGCCAGTTAGAGATCCTATACTGCTGAGCCTTGAATAATCTGTAAATGATATATTTATAAACAGTGACCATTCATATCATCAGTTATAAAAATGACTGAAATCTTGACCTATATAATAGCGCTTCTATATGGCTTCTGATCTCTTCTATTTTTCATTATTCCCTATACATTACTTCTTATCATCCCCTGTAATCCAGGCTGGTGTGCGAGCCCTTGCGTCCTGACAATAAAGGGGTTATAAATTGCTGTGTTGTTGAGTTGCACTAAAAATCAGCTCTTTTTTTTTTTTTATTGAGCCTGATGTGCGAAGCAGAGATTCTCTCATTCCCATTAGCATGTCCAGAGAAGCCGTATTCCTGATTAAAGTCTTGCGTGAGACCAGCTGCCAGTAACACTCCCTATAGAATGGCAGACAAAATGAGATGAGAAAATTGTCAGCTTCTGTTAGAGCTCTGGTGGGAAATCGCTTGCTTTTTCTCCCTCTCTGCTTGTTGTTTACCGAGAAGGTCACTGCGTGTCTTGTAACATTCATTTACAAAGAACATCTCTAACTATATTTCAGGAGCGTTTCTGTCCACTGGGCTCTCGGCACATATAAGTAATATTATATTTTAGCATAACGGCTTGTCAGTCTACATGGGGCAAAGATGTTGTTTGCTGGATAACTTTGTTTATCGGCACATTCAGACCTGGCCCCTGTAGAGTTTGGGGAACTATCGCGAAAATGAAAATTTAATATTGGCTTCGGCTTACTGAAATAAGAAACTTTCTAAATGCAGTCTATTAAAAATTATGGACCATTTCTGAAATAATCAAGTTTGTCTTCACTATTCCTCTCTCAGCATCTGTTTCTCTTCATTCTCTCTTCATTCAGGAGTTGGGTGTCAGATGAATAATCCAATATATTTTATAGGGGATAGGGGGGCTCCTTTTGCCTAGAAGATGTATTAGAGCTCACTCTATTAAAATCACCAGACATTGTGTCTCTCTACATGCAGGATTTGTGCAAAAGGCAGTTATTTTGTTAGATTTTGTTTGTACTGGAATCAGTTATTTGGGTAAGCTCTAATACATCACCAGACATCATGTCTCTCTACATGCAGAATTTGTGCAAAATGCAGTTATTTTGTTAGATTTTGTTTGTACTGGAATCAGTTATTTGAGTGAGCTCTAATACATCTGCTAGGAAAGGGATAAGATACATTAGATCATTCATCTGACACCCAACTGCTGCATGAAGACAGAATGGAGAGAAACAGATGCTGACAGAGGAATAGTGGAGATAAACTTGATTTCAGAAACAATGCAGACTTTTTAATTGATTGTATTTAGGTTATTTTCTTATTTCAGTATAAGGAAGATTATATTAAATTTTCATTTCTGCAATAGTACCCCTTTAAGCACAGCTCAGAAATATGGTTCACATCATTAGCAGAGTGTGGGGGGGGGGGGAATTCTGGGAGCTGTAGTTCTGTTCAAGCTAGAAGAGCACAGGTCACTTAAGCTGGTTTAAGAGCCCCACTAATCCCTGCAGCCATGGGTCGCTGACCTCTGCACTGACACAACATGACTGGTGCTCTCTCCATGGTGCTGAATGTATTAAAGAGGCGTGTGAGTTGTTTCCCGTTATTAGTGAGTCAGTGGCAGTGGAAAGGTTGGTCCCTCAAAAAAGACGTTAAGATCTCCATTGCCTGTGGGGCTTACACTGTACAGCAACGTGTTGTTTGAACCCATGACAGCACAGAACATAATCCACCCACACACCCTGTAAATAATCACCCTCATCTCTCAATACAGCAACGAATTAGCCTCGCTGTTGCCTCCCCTCCGGTGCCAGAGGAGTTTAATGACATGGAAACAGGAGTGTCACTCACTGCTAACGCACAGTGGGGGGCGCTCTTCCCACACCCATGCGCTTGTTTAACAGAAGGCATGAAGCAAACCTTTTCTAGCTCAGAGTGGGGCAGCTTCCATATCTGTCCAGCTTTCCTTCTACTTAGGGCTAACTCCTTTGGCTCATCCTAATAATAATAGGGAAGGTTGTTTAAGTTCTGGCTAACTGGACCCATGAACATGTACAACTATTGGCTAAGTATCTCCCTTCTTGACAAAAGCCTTAAAGATGGCCATAGAAGTTACAATTACAATCTTTCTTGGAAAAGATCTTTCCAAGAAAGGTTGTTTGTTTCAATACACACGTGTAGAGCTGAATCGTCAGATACAAGTAGGAACAATACAAGTCTACCTGTATCTGAGGATTCAGCACTAATAATGGACAATGTTCGGGTGCCTTTAAAGGCGCCTGATCAAAATTTTCCAGGCCAGCCGATTGACGAGCCGACCAAAGTCTTCTTCTGATATCAATCAGCTTGTCTCCCGCCATACATGCACCAAATACTGTACGAAAATTCGTTTATCACGATATTATCTAGGAATGCACCGAATCCAGGATTCCGTTCGGGATTCCGTCAGGGATTTCCAGCATGATCTGGTGTTTGACCGAATCCTTCTGCCCGGCCGAACCGGGGAGGGAAATTCAGTCACTTTTTGTCACATAACAAGGAACATAATATTAAAGGGGTAACAAGGGAAATGGGGAGTAAAAGAAAATATATTCAGTATTGTAGACTTGTAGGCAGTAAGGTACACTTACCAATATTAACAGGGGGCCCAGGTGCTCAAGCCCCAGACCTTCATCTTCGGAAGGTAATATCATACATTTTCAATTCACTTGTAGGCTGGCACAGAAAACTAGGCTTCACTCCAATATATGATGCAAATAAAAATAGTATTATTACACAAATAGGAGCATCTCAGAGGGTGGCCGTATGCGTTTCGTGCCTTGTGGGCAATTAGTCATAGCCTATGACTAAGTGCCCGTAAGGTATGAAACGCGTAAGGCCACCCTCTGAGATGTTCCGTTTTGCGTAATAAAAACAACTTTTATTTGCATTGACAAAAGCAAGGAAGTAAAAAAATGTTCCCCCTTCCCACCCCTAATTTGCATAGAATTCGGTTCGGTATTCGGCCAAATCTTTCGCAAAGGATTCAGTGGTTTGGACGAATCCCAAATAGTGGATTCAGTGCATCCCTAATATCATCGGTGTCTAAGACTGATTGTCAATGATTGTCTCAGCCTTTAGTTAGGAGGCCACAATGTCTTCTGGAAAGGGCTTTCATTACATGATTTATCTGCAGCAGTCGTGGACAACTAGAGACCTTCCCATGCCCCCAACAGCCTTGGGCTGTCAATGGGATGTTTGAAGTTCTGGTTCTGAAACAATTTGTGGACACCAGTTGGCCACGTCTGGAATTCACCTCTGGAATTAAACCCACATACTTCTTTGTATGTCTAGTAACGACTGTCCTACACCCTTGAATACTTCTGGAAAGTGAACCAGTCTTTAAACCCATCCATGATCTGCTGCATCCACTTCAGAACTTCTTGGCTTTGGGGTTGAGCTCAAGTGTGAGATTCACATTCCGGTCTGGTTTCATCTGGTGGATTCAAACATATTGCCCTGTTCTTGTGCTCCAGGGAACCCCAAATTCTTGAAGGCATCTAGGGAGATCTGTAGAGCAGAAGAATAAATCAGCTTAATTCAGCCTGATGATGTCATTGTGGACCCCTAAACCTATATAAATTGGTGGGGGTCCTTATCCAAAAAGTATAGATTTAGAGCGGTGGATAAGTGCATGTAATGTCCAGTGTTCGCCTGCAGTTAGTACATTATATCTCTGTGCCACTGATTTCCAAAGAGAAAATTATAAGCTGCAGTTGCCCTTGCTTGGGCATTGTAGGCCTTAGGGAGGGAACATTTTATCGGCTCATATGGGCATATATCTGCCCTTTATCAGCACGTAGGATATTCATATCTGTGCCAGTGATCTCATTTTGCCTGCCTGGACCTTGCCAACATCAATTAGTGAGGTTCACTTTCTGTCTCTTAATGTTATTGTGGAGTTCTCTGCAGTATATCTTCACTTGAACCATATATCTTTATTACTCTCTTCCCAAACCCACAATGGGATTACACAAGACAAATGGCTTGTAACAGGCAATATCCGCGAGTCTTGCTTGTGTTCCTTATGTGTTGCAGGGCGACTCCATCCTTAGCACCGTGGCTGAAGGGGTTAATACCAGAGCAGAACAATTATCAGTGAGTCACAGCCAAATACCTGCACAATTATTCACTAATTATTTCTAGAACATTCCAGCATTTAATGATTTAATGGCAAAAAGGCCATTTCTTACCCAGGTTTAGCAACAGATCAATTAATTGCACAATTTGCAATCACATTTATTGTAATTATAGCTTTCCTTAATTAGCCCCTGCAATAGTGCTACAAAAAATGATTTTTAAAGACAGATGCTATATACTGGGTAAAGAGTTATTTTCTGATAGTCCTACATATGGGGCCCACAGCTGTTGAAAACTACCAACCAACTTCCATAACCGGGACATCAGACTAACAGCTCCCATGGGTTAGTGCAGCCAATAAACCTTCACTAACACAGTTTTACTGATATTAAAAGTATATTTCTGCCTGTTTATATTCTCTGCACTGGTGCTTCTGGCTCCTGAAACAATGTAGCTGAAGCCATCTAATAAACAGGCCTAGAGGACAACTGGCTTCTGCTGCATTGCTTCCAAAATTGGAACCAGAGAACAGAAAGTGATGAACGACTACTGCATTCACTAGCCATTTAGTAGCATTTGCCCATAGCTAAATGATATACCACAGATAGTTGTAAATGAAGCCTTAAAGGGGAGCCGTCACCCACAAAAATAATTCCAAATTCTATTTTATCATGTTAGTCAAGCAAAATGAACTTTAATTACACTGTAAAAAATTATTTGAATCTTGTTTCTTTCCGTCTGGGAATTAATAATTATAGCAAAGAGGCAGGAGCCATTTTGTGGACACTGTTATTAAGCCTTGTATCATCTCAGAATCTTGTTTGTGCACCAGAATGGGGGACCTGATGTCCATCCCCATACACTGGCTACACAATTAAATGGTGAAGAGAGCGGGGGAATGTGGGAAGAGCAGTGACATCTAGGAAGTGCTGAATGGAAAGTGAAAGTAATTGCCTGCCCCGCCTCTATGCTTAAGACATAGAGGAGTTGCAGGCAATATTTGATTGACAGCTGAGATGTTTAAATGAGTTTACAACAGCTATGAATGCTTTAATAAAAAAAAATTGTTTTTCATATTTAATTTGAAAAGGGCTAGCTTTTTATGTCTGGGTGACAGGCTCACTTTAAAGGGGTGGTTCACCTTTAAGTTAACTTTTAGTATGTTACAGAATGGCCAATTCTAAGCAACTTTTCAATTGGTCTTCATTGCTTATTTTTTTTACAGTTTTTAAATGATTTGCCTTTTTCTTCTGACTTCTGTCCAGCTTTCAAATGGGGGTCACTGACCCCAACTAAAAACAAAAGCTCTGTTAAGCTACACATTTATTGTTATTGCTACTTTTTGAATTCATCTTTCTATTCAGGTCCTCTCCTATTCATAGACTGGTCTCTTTCTTAAATCAATGCATGGTTGCTAAGGTAACCCCACAAGCAGTGGGGTTCACAGGCATCATTTCCGGAAGCTGAAAGTTTTCCAATAAGTGATCTTCAACTGAGCATGCTCAGTGTCTGTGATTAAGGAGGAGATTAATAGGTGCAAGATGGCAACTGCGAACCCCAATAGAGGTCCTGCGGGGAACCAATTTGTTAAACACGAACGCAACCCGCATACTTACCCACTTGAACCCACTATCCAACCCACAAGTACCTTATCCGCAACCCGATCCGCGACCCACTAACCATCAACAGGAAGTGCTGTTGTAAACCGGAAGTGACATCATTGGAAGTAGGCGTGATCAGAAAAAAAGGAGTAAAACTCCCTACTGAGAAAACCCGCAAACCCGGAGAACCGCAGACCTGCGTCTATACCCGCTCCTGAAACTTCTACCTGCGACCTGCAGGGTACCGCAGGTTTTTGCGGGTAACCCGCGGGTACCCAACCTGCTGCAGGACTCTAGCTCAAGGTGCAGGGATAATGGTTATTGGGGGAAGGCAAACTAGTTCAGTTTTATGTAAGGGATTCATTCTCCATAAATGCAGGCAGGCACAGAGATTTATTTGGCACACACATGCAGTGCATAATTCTATATCTCTCCAGTACGGTGCATGAGAGTGTGATCAGGCAGAACAGCACCCATTTCTCCTGCCGCTGAGTATTTTGGGTGCCCCAGCGCAACAATGCTTAGAATTAAATTTTCTTTAATTATGCAAAAAAGTCCCCTTTAAAGTTTTCACATTTATTGTCCAGTTAGGAAATTTAAATAGTTTTGCCTCCATGCTTCCGGTATATCAGAATGATAGAACAAGTGAGGGCACAGTTGTTATAGAACTATAACTCCTGTATAGTCTGCTGGGAGTTGTTCCACAAGCGTGGGAGCCTGCTGATATCTTCTTATTAACACTGATCCCAATTACCTGTATCTCTCCATACCTTCTCCCTCTCTGACTCTGTGCAAAGAGCATGGGTGCAATTAATCTTTGTACAAAGCACCAGGGGGCGTCCTGAGATGTAACAGATGTCATGTTAGTTAAGCACAAGCAGAATCTGCAGGAGCGACTCACAAATCTTCACTCTGCGCAATAAAATTGAGGCAAGCGATGCACAGCCGAGGAGGACGCCATCAATATCCTGTGGAGACGCCGTGGGTTTTAAAAAGTCCTCTCTGCATTTTAATAATTTAAGGCATCTTCTTATTTCTTAGAAAGTTCCGAGCACAGCTGTATTAATTGAGGAGGGAAGACCACCGAGGGTCCCACTATTAATGGGGCCACCAGAGGAAGTGGGACAAAAGTAGGAAAGTATGTATATTACAGATGGTGTAGGGGTAAGGGCCTGTCACTGGGGGGGGGGAGTATACTAAGGCAGGATCAGGGACTGTAACTGTAGGATTGTGTTCTAAATAAACCAAGATGGTGTCAGGGAACAGGGAAACTGTGTGTAGAGCGGAACTGGAACATCCCCTCTCCTTTGTGCTTCCCACACTCATATCTGTACTCTGAGGGTTTCCTGACTGGGTTGTAGTTCTAAAGGGAATCTTGTTTAGAGTGTTTTCTCATATGAACAAGGCTGATATGGCAGTGTGACTCCACCCAAATTTTGCTCCATTACAGCTCCAAGTATTCTTCAGAAACAAATTCCAGGTTGAAACACAATGAGATGTATTTAACTATAACCTCCAGGGCCAGTGGCCTAATTTATGCAAGAGTATCCTCCAATGAGATTTGTGCCTGCTCTATTGACTGTCCTTATTTTCATGCAGTTTCTAAAGAACAGCTTAATGGAAAACTATACCCCCCCCCGAACAATGTAGGCATCTATAAAAAGATACTGTATAAAACAGCTCATATGTAAAACCCTGCTTCATGCAAATAAACCATTTTCATCGTAATATACTTTTTTTTAGTAGAATGTGCCTTTGGGTAATCATAAATAGAAAATTGCCATTTAAAAAAATAAGGGCCGCCCCATGGGATCATATTATTCACAGTGCACACAAACATACCAAACAAACCATACATGTTAGGTCACATGAGCCAATTAACAGACAGAGTTGTGTCTTTTGCTTCCTGTTAGAGATGCAGTATTTCTGGTCAGGTGATCTCTGAGACAGCACACAGACCATCACAAAATGGTGGTTCAAGGACAATATTTACTTAAATATATAGACCAGTTTGGTTCTTTAATATGCCACTTAATTTAATATAAACAATCTGTTGCTTAAAGATTCATTTTGGGGGTAAAGTTTTCCTTTAAAGGAGAACTAAACCCTAAAAATGAATAGACCTAAATTTTTATATTTTATAAACTGAATTTATTGCACGAGGCTAAAGTTTCAGCTTGTCAATAGCAGCAATGATTCAGGACTTCAAATGTGTCACAGGGGGTCACCATCTTGGAAAGTGTCTGTGACACTCACATGCTCAGTGGGCTCTGAGCAGCTGTTGAGAAGCTAAGCTTAGGGGTCGTCACTAATTATCCAGCAGAAAATGAGGTTGGTCTGTAATATAATCTGATGCTACAGGGCTGATTATTACATTCTGATGCTAATTGCACTGGTTTCTGTGCTGCCATGTAGTAATTGTCTGTATTAATTACTAATCAGCCTTATATTGTGACATTTCTATTCTATGTGTACTGTATATTGTGAGTGGGTCCCTAAGCTCAGTAAGTGACAGCAGCACAGAGCATGTGCAGTGAATCAGCAGAAAAGAAGATGGGGAGCTACTGGGGCATCTTTGGCGACACAGATCTTTACTGCTAAAGGGCAGTGGTTGTCTTGGGCTGGTAGAGAAGCACAAAACATAATGTACAACATTTCTAGCTACTTCTTTAGTATAACTTTCCTTTTTAACAGCTCTGTAGGGATTGGGTCAAAAAGAAGTATGGGTAGCTATGGGGAGAGGTCACATTAGAGTAGTTAGGACAGTGCAAGCATATTCATAATATCAGTAGCAAGTTGGACACTCTGGTCCTAGTATCTTCAACTTGCTATTAATCTTGCAAATAAGCAAAGAACACAGACCAAGGTACTAAGAACATAGCAACCCTGCAGTTTGGCCATGGTATACCTGTTGCAGTAGCCCATAGCAACAGTGCGCTTACTTTCTTCATTCTCACAGCTATAGGTTACTGTAATTACTGCAATTAAACTCTAGTTTCATTAGTGTGTTAAAGGCCACTGAAATGTCAATTTTAATTTTCCTTTGTATTTATATAATGAAACAATTGGCAGTTGAATGTTGTTTTCCATGTGCTTGATAATCCATATCTCTGTATATGAGGTGGTTACAAGAGGCTACGACGAAACAACTTTCTTTTATAATCTGTGCAGGTTGATTCCAGAAAGCTATTAAGAAACTCATATTCTTTTTGTATTAAGCAAAACCTAGAACAAACATTTTAGGTTATATTGGCCCCACCCATATTTCAGTTATCTGCCCTTTTGTGGTTTTGTCTAAAAAGGGAAAGCTGGGATGTCATTTTTCTTATGGACCTAAACTCTTATACAGGTATGGGACCTGTTATCCAGAATGCTCGGGACCCGGGGTTTTCCGGATAACGGATCTTTCTGTAATTTGGATCTTCATACCTTAAGTCTACTAGAAACAATGTAAACATTAAATAATCCCAATAGGCTGGTTTTGCTTCCAATAAGGATTAATTATATATTAGTTGGGATCAAGTACAAGCTACTGTTTTATTATTACGGAGAAAAAAAGAAATCATTTTTAAAAATGTGGATTATTTCATTACAATGGAGTCTATGCGAAACGGCTATTCCGTAGTTCGGAGCTTTCTGGATATCGGGTTTCCGGATAACGGATCCAATACCTGTACTGAGAGAGTCCCCTGTAATTTAGTAATTTAAGCTGAAATAATAAGTCTTGCAGCAGGATACAATTTTAGTTACCCTTTTTTTTTACCACTTGCTAAAAAGCCTTTCAACCCCTTTTAAAGGAACAGTAACGCCCACCAATTAAAGTGTTTTAAAGTAATGAAAATATCATGTACTCTTGCCCTGCACAGGTAAAACTGCTGAGTGGGAGCCCCAGGATCACCCCTGCCATTATGATCTGATCATCTTGGTTTGGAAGCAATAAAAGGTATAGGAGCACTCTGAGAATCACATGCAGATCAGACTGAAGGTATCAGTTAAAAAGTAGAAAAAAAATCTTTATTTAGACAATCATGTTAAGCTTTACGCGTTTGTGCCCATCTGACACTTTTGTCAAGGGTCGAAGTAAAAATTCAAATTCAAAAAAATAAGAATTTCTAGCGATTTGTTGTGTACTTCGACTGGGGAATATCATAAATCGAAATTTATCATGTACTGTCTCTTTAAAAATTCGACTTTGAACATTCGCCATCTAAAACCTGCCGAATTGCGTTTTTTTTAAGTTTTTTTGGAGTCAATCAGTGGACTTTGAAAAATCAAAGTTTTTTTTTAGTCATCAGCTTAAATCCATTTCACATAATGTCCGTATTTATAGACCCAAACACCAATAGAAAAAAGGGGAGGGGAAAACCGACTGGTAAGTCTAATTGAAAATTTAAAGGGACCATACACATTAATCGACAAACATCATCAAACATTAAAATACAAAATGTTTCAGTACAAAATATGCTTTATAAACAAATGCTGACAATCCTCCACATGAAATTGGAAAATGTTCCCAAAGGAACATTTAGAATGTCAAAAAGATAAAGATATTACATAAGCAGTGGGTAAGTTGAATATTATATTAGTGTGTAGAGTTTAAAAGTAGAATTTCATAGCAATACAAATGTCAGACGTGTGGGAGACCAGTCATAGTCCATCTTGGTTTGGGCCAACACATTGCCGGAATTACTGGGGGGTTGCACCTATCCCACACCCTTCAGGGCCCGCCAGCTGTTTGCACACACATGTGTCCGCCATGAAGGTTGTACCTGATTATATACACAGTGTAGGACAACAGGGCAATTTAGGACATTTATCCAGCAATTTCTAGCTCATGAAGCGGTCAACAAATTAATTGAATTCCACCAGCATTCATTTTAAAAGCAATCGCCTGGACCCTTGGGTACTTTGCAGTGATCGTTGCCTGACCAGCGATTGCACCCACGAGGCCAGGAGATAGTCAGAGAAATGAATGAGGCTCCTTTCTCAGTGTTTTGTCCCCCCCCCTGCCCATGGAGCTACTAATCACCCAGGCAACAACAAAACCCCCTGAACACCATCCCCCCCCCCGTGTGGTGTTGCCCTCAGGGTAGGGGCAAACAAGCAGATTCAGGGAAACTTAGTCGCCTGGCGACTTATTGCCTTTTCAATCTCCCCGAATGGCCTTCCACCTGCTATAATGAGAAAATGCCTGCGCCATTGCACTCGCGGCGCTTCGATTTCCGAAGCGCAGCGAGTGCATTGGCGCAGGCGTTTTCTCATTATGGCAGGAGGAAGGCAGTTCGGGGAGATTGTCGCCACACAAAAGGCGATTAGTCGCCAGGCGACTGAATCTGCCCGATTGCCCCTGCCTTTAAAGGAGAAGGAAAGGCTAAAACAAAGTAAGGTCTATATAAATACACCAGTAATGCTTCAAAGTAATGCTACTCTGAGCCTTCTATTGTGTACACATGGGCTTCTGTATCAGACTTCCTGTTTTCAGCTTAAACCTCCAGGGCTTGGGCATGCTCAGTTTGCTCCTCCCCCTCCCTGCTGTAATCTGAGCTCAGAGCTATGAGTGAGCAGGGAGAGACTCAGGAAGTGATGTCACACGCTAATATGGCAGCTGCTATCCTAAACAAACAGAGAAAGCTTCTAGAGCTAAAGTATTCTACAGAATAAATATAGTGTTCTAGCCTGCACTATCGTGGTTCATCTATTGCCAATAAACTGCTTTGGTAGCTTTCCTTCTCATTTTAGTGCCAGAATATTGGGAATCCAGTGTGTAATCATTGTCATGCAAGTCATGGAAGAGATCGAGACTATTTTCCTGCATACTGTAATAATAAAGCTCTTATGTGCTGGCACAGGGGTAGAGCTCATGCCTGCTGATTTAAATGCAAGGAATGAGGTGCGGGCCCATTACTATTCCACAGCCTTAGGATTGCCTGGGAAAGGAAGCGGCTCTTTATTCACAAAGAATGTTGTAATTTTAAAATGTAAGTAAATTGATCAGTTATTACATCTTATCATTCTTATTAGAGCCAATTCTCTAAAAAAAACTAGAAGGAACCAAGAGAAAAAGTATTTTGTCTGTGCCCATGCAACACTGTGCTGCATATTTTAAAGGGCTGCTGTATATATTCCTGCAGAATAGATCTTGGTATAGGGGGATGCTATGTTGGCTTAGCTTTATGTTATCTCCCTGTACAGGTTAAGGGTCCCCGCACTGGAATGTTTCATTTACAGCCACATTCAGCTGAATACATTTGCTGTCCTGCTCTTTCTATGGCTTCTTGTAAAAAGATTGTACTGCAATAGAAAGACAATGGGAGGTGCTAAAGCTTTATAGTAGTACTCACTTTAGTGCCCCGAGGCTTGAACAGCCATACTAAAATACTGCACTTTCCCCAACATTGGGCTGGTGCCTTCTGCTCCCTGCTTAAAGGAGAAGCAAAGCTAACAAAGCAGTTTATTGCCAATAGATTAGCCACAATAGTGCAAGCTATACCACTATATTTATTCTGTAGAATGATTTACCTTACCTGAGTAAACAGCTCTAGAAGCTCTGTTTGTTTAGGATAGCAGCTGCCATATTAGCTTGGTGTGACATCACTTCCTGCCCGAGTCTCTCCCTGCTCACTCATAGCTGTTGGCTCAGATTACAGCAGGGAGGGGAGAGGGGAGCAAACTGAGCATGTTCAAGCCCAAGCCCTGGAGGTTTAAGCTGAAAACAGGAAGTCGATACAGAAGCCCATGTGTACACAATAGGAGGAAAGAAATTCAGTGTTTCTTTTGACAACCCAGAGCAGCATTACTTTGAGGGTTTACTGGTGTATTTATGTAGACCTTTCTAATAAAGCTTATTTAATTTTAGCCTTTCCTTCTCCTTTAAGTCTGGCTTGGAGCATGTGTATTAGGAGAACTAAACCCCAAAAATAAATATGGCTTGAAATGTCATTTTATAAAATGAACCAGCCTAAAGGTTTAGCGTCTCTGTAGTAGTAATAATCCAGGCCTTCATAGTTGTCACATTCCCAGTTGTTCCCAGCTTGGATTTTGAGTGGGCTCTTAGCAGCTGTTGAGAAGCTAAGCTTAGGGGTCGTCACAAAAGCAGAACATTTTTGCCTATGGTAAGCTGATGCTACAAGGCTTATTATTAAATACTAAAGCTAATTGTGCTGGTTTCTGAGCTGCCATGTAGTAATTATCTGTATTTATTACTAATCAGCCTTATACTGTGACATTTCTATTCTATGTGTACTGTATATTGTGAGTGGGTCCCTAAGCTCAGTAAGTGACAGCAGCACAGAGCATGTGCAGTGAATCAGCAGAAAAGAAGATGGGGAGCTACTGGGGCATCTTTGGAGACACAGATTTTTACTGCTAAAGGGCTGTGGTTGCCTTGGGCTGGTACAGAAGCACAAAACATAATGTACAACATTTCTAGCTTCTTATTAAGTTAGGCTTTAGTTTTCCTGTAAGGCCTTGTATTGGTCTTTTACGATGACGGGGAATTAGCAACAGAAATGACCCCTTATAGAATGCAATATACTTAGGGAACGTGAGACTTTTGGGAATGTCCAACCAGCTTCCAGTTTATTTTTCATCACTTACTAACAGCCAATGGGTGTTACCAAGACTTTTTATAAATAGCAACATAGGCTGCCAGTATATGAGCAAGTTATAAGGAAAAGCTACAAGTCTGCAGGAACCTAAATCATTCAAGATCCTACTCAGGCCCTCAATTCTATAAAAAAAAATACTTATGACAAGCAACAGTTTACAGTGAAGTATTCGGACCTTATGCACTTTACAAGTCTGTTGGGTGCAAGGAGTTAAAGCAACTATTGTTGTTAAATAGGACGCAAACTCCACAATTAAATTGACGTGAACGTAGAGCAAGTGATCCTCTGAGCAGTTTTACAGTTGAAATTCATTCTCTATTTTTAGTGGTTTCTGAAATATAAGCAGTTTTAGACTCAACAGCTTTGTTTGAAGTTGGAGAATGCCAGTTGCATGGCATATTTCCGTATCCCATTCTTCATTTTCTTATTCCCTCCATTTACTGGTCTTTAATGTAACCTAATACAGGTGTTAAATCCGTTATTCGGAAACCCGTTATCCAGAAAGCTCCCATTGATTTTATCCAAATTATCCAAATTTTTAAAAATGATTTCCTTTTTTCTGTAATAATAAAACTGTACCGTGTACTTGATCCCAACTAAGATATAATTAATCCTTATTGGAAGCAAAACCAGCCTCTTGGGTTTATTTAATGTTTACATGATTTTCTAGTAGACTTGAAGTAAGAAGATCCAAATTACAGAAAGATACGTTATCTGGAAAACCTCGGGTCCCGAGCATTCTGGATAAAGTGTCCCATGCCTGTACTCTCCTTAACTATCTCTATCCGGTTTTAACAGCACTGACATTTAATTTAAGATTTTCCACTTACAAAAAATTCTTTTGTGAGAAGTTACAATGTTATTTTATTTCCTACAGGCCAAACATCAAGCATTAGGTCTAAAAGGAGGCATTTTCATGTACAGTAAGTGCTTAGATCTCCAGGCCTAGGCATTAAAATAATTGGTCAAGCAGATCAACTCAACATCCTACAAGTTCCCCACCATTAACGTTGCACGAGTCCTCAAGAATATTGCACTAAACACCTTCACACCCTCATGTAGTAGGTCTGGGGTGAATGGGTGCAAACTTTTTACAACTTATATACATTGCACTAGGTGCTGGCAACCTTATCAAACATGCACAAAAGAAAAGAATAGCAGATAGTACCAGAGGAGTAAGGTGGGAGTAATGGCTAATACCTACCCACAGCAGAACATGATTCATGGTCCAGCCCTTGCGTAGGGCACTTTAGTAATGGCAACGATACTGATGGAGCCAGCTCTGTTGGTATAATCATTTTCCTTTATAATTTCTAGCCAACGTCTATGGTAATTATTTTTTTTGTTACTTTGCTTACTTATTAGTAATAATACATGCCATTTGTCCTTCTCAGCGTCTGCCCTTTGGACTACAGAGAGATTACAAAGGTCCCCGTATGAATGTCTTAGAAACTAGAAAATCGACAGCCCTTTGTATGGCCAAGGCGTCATATAAATCAGGATATTGTTATTATTAAATACACTCCTCTTCTGCCATTTGTTTCCTGCTATTCCTGCGTGTCTCATTTCCCGTAATCACTGCATTTGTGCGGTACCTGCCAGTCGGAGCCGAGGACTCAAGTGTTCCACTTACCCACAAAGCAAACGGTTTTACAGACAACTGGCAGGGTAAGCTTGCTGGGTGAGAAAGGGTAATGCAGTCTCTCAGCTTATTCAGCGCTCTCTCTGCTCAGACTGCCAATTAAGTTGGCAGCCAGTGACAATAGTAAATGCTTTTTATTATATATTCCCCGCGATTGGGACGAAGATACCTATGTATTTGAGAGTGGACTGTAAGTGCCAGCTCATCTCCTGCAGAGCACTGAAAGGCTGTCAGATGATAATGTCTCTTGGCCATTGTAATGTGACTCAGCAAGCCAAAAGGGAATGGAAAGACTCCGCTTGCCAATCCTACGAACGCTTTTACCTGGTTGCTTGGAATTCAGCCAATATGCAGAAGTAAAATGGAATGGAATGAAGTATCTCAAGGCTCCTAAAATTCTTAGCCCTTGAAAATGATCTTCTTTTTAAGTAGTCTAAAATCAGGCAATAATGAAAAAAGATGTAGGAGTAAACAACTGACGTTCCTACTTTGAGGGAAACCCCCTGTAGTGCCCTGGGGGTAGGATTTATTCCTGTTGGCCCCGGGTTTGTTATAGGTATTCCCTAAGAAAGGAATCCTATAGCTGTGCCTCTTTGAACTCCACTTTGTGGAAAGGGTGGATGCTGTTGGAGAGCTTGGGGCCTTAGTAGGAGAATAATTTAGGAGGCCTTAGCATACCTCCCAACAATTCATAAATAGAAAGAGGGACAAAGTGGAGCACAGTTACATTTTTTCGACCATGCCCAAAAGTATCTATAAGTGCACCTAGCACATATTCTGAGATCTCTGCCAAAAGCCAATTAAGTTAGAAACGTTTTATCTTTTTCTGTCTGTTCAGTGCAGGAGATCAGGACGTTTCAGTAACAATCCAAGACTGCGGGTTGAGCTGTCAAAAATGGGACAGTTGGGAGGTAAGCCTTAGTAGGAGAATAATTGAGGAGGCTTCAGCAGGAGCCTAATGCAGCAGGCCTTGGTAGGAGCTTAGGGCAGAAGGCTTCTGGAAAGAGGTGCCTGGACCCTAACGTAAGGAAGACACCTAATTGAATTGAGACATTCCTCATAGGCCGCAGTAGAATCTGACCCTTTTCGAACAAGGACAATAGCATTGTTCTACAAAGATGCATAGCGTAGCCATCAACAAAATGTTTATGCCCTGTACTTTATTGTCCGTTAAAAATAATTTACAAATACAAACCCTAATTATAATATTCCTTATATTAAATATAGACCAGAAAAGAGCTTGAGAGCTTGAAATTTCAATAGCAGAGACATATGAGCTCCTTCTATACTTGTATCAGGCTTTTATATATCACCAGCCAAGTATCACCAGGGGCTGCTAAAGTCTATAGGGGTCACATCACATCTCTTTAGTTCTGTCTGACAGAATTGTACTAACTGTCATTGGGTCCTCTTACTGATGCTATGGGCTATTACGCTGTTAGCTTGTTTCAATAATTTCATTCTCCATGTTAGATTGTCACACTAATGACCTTCCCCCCATCCATCCACTACCCATCCCTTGCCGTCACAGAACACAATGGAGTCATTTACCTGCCCCTGCCTTGAGTTTACGAACTCAAGCTTAAAACTGCGTCTGACCAAATTCCATTCACAAAGGTACTTGCGTTTATAATGTTCCTTTTGCATCCATTCTGCTGAATAAAGTCCAAGTTAGAACAGGGTGCACCTGTTCCCCTGGCATTATCCAGTGCTCTCCTAGTTACACAGAAACCTGTTATCCAGAAAGCTCCAAATTATGGAAAGGCACTCTCCTAACAGTACCTTGTACTTGTTCCAAACTAAGATATAATTAATCCTTATTGGAAGCACAACAGCCTATTAGGTTTATTTGTTTACATAATTTTTTATTCGAGTTAAGATATGAAGATCCAAATTACGGAAACATCTGTTATCTGGAAACCCACACGTCCCAAACATTCTGGATAACAGGTCCCTTACCTGTATTATATTGTGTAACGTGTGAGCTGCTTTTGTAGGGATGCACCAAATCCATTCATTTAGATTTGGCCAAATCCCATATGCACCACAAAACATGTATGACTCATGACTTTACAGATATGCTCCTTTGCATGTACATTTGCTTTTGCCATGCAATGGAGTTTTATGCAATCACCATCCCCATGGGTTTAGCAGGTGTAGGTCAGATAATATTTGGGGGTTTTTTTTAAGTTTAACCAATCAGTTTTTAGTGGATCATGGGTGGGTGATATCTAAAATTAATCTAAATGCCAAATCAAATCCTGGTAAAGGGCAAAGAAACTTAAATACATATATAAAGGGGCATTTTTTTGCAGGGGGGGGCAATTTGTTAGGCATGCCAAAGTGAATACAACTGCTACTTTCCAACAAAGCTCCACAAAGTGTTGCCACCTGTCTGGATTTCACCTGGACAGCCCGGTATTTGGAAGGGCTGTCCGGGTGAAACCTTCCTGTCCAGATTTCCAAATTATTAAATCCAGAGAGGACATTGAAAATAATGACATGGTGATATGCCAGTTAATAGAAAAGAGAAAGAAAGCTATCCCTTCTTTATCAATTAGAACATATTCATATTTTTTTTTTATAAAACACGGCTTCTATACACAAAACTGGATGTTTACACCTCATGTCAATTTATAAGATATTACTGTATTTTTTGTCAATAGGATGCCCTATTGCTTAAACTGAAAATCTGTATTAATATAAAGTGCTGGTGCAATAAATAAGTCTAATTCATATACTCTTTTTCTTAATGCTTAAAGTGCCTTAGAGCTGGTTCAGATTTAAAGTGACTTGTTGCATAATAAATAAAAATTCTTAGCAACTTTAAAAAAAATGAATACTTTATTTATGGTTATATGCCAATCACTGATCGCTACGCCATTAGTCCCGCCCCAGACGTCACCGCCCCCGACATCTCTGGTCCTGCCCTCGCCTCCAATGTCATCTGCCCTGCCCCCCGTCCATTTTCCGGCCCCAGAAAGGTGGCAACTCTAGTGCCATATACCACAATGGGGCCTGTGTTTGGGCAATACAGTACATTGCTATTTTAATATTTCAGTTTCCTTTCATTTATAAATCAAGGATATACTGTATGACTCTCCAGCTGTTAGTGAAATGAAACCTTCAACCTCTTACAGCTGTAGGGTAGATGTGCCTGGCCTACTCACTAAACACATGATATTTTTAATGTATTTAGGGTTGCCAGTGCCACCCGGCCTAGCCAGTAAAACACCTGCCAAGGCCAGGGCTGGTATTGCAAATTTACCAGCAATGTTGCTGGCGGTAAATTTGTAATACTCCTAACAAAAGCCCCGGCCCACCCCCAACCCAAAATGTACCTTTTTACGTCATGACCCGCCCCCTTTTACGTCACAGCCCGCCCCCAAAAAGGTGGCAACCCTAGATGTATTGCTAGGGGCCCCTTGTACTCTAGCTCCAGTGGAAATCTTGGTTCCTTTGCTCTTAAGTCTTTTTCTGTGACGCCCGGCAGATCAAAAACATTCCCAAATCGAGGGAGTCCCAGAGATGCAGAGTCACTTCTCTCCTGACTAATTCCCAGCATGGTCAAAGGAAAGTAAATGGTGAAATTCTCCTTTTAAATGGAGTCGGCTGAACAAGTATGTGGAGCATTATATAGTGGTGGATCCTGCTTAGGCTGATGGATCGGATCAAAATGATGATTTGTATGTGCTGCTAAGCTCTTCATTATTCATAATCATGTAAAATTAATCAAGTTATCCCTATGCTTTGGTTCAGCGTATTGGTATAAGGGAATTGCCAGGGCTTTACTTAATGGCATATAATGAGGCTGAAATATATGATATGATATATATATTGTCAAGGACTCGGGTATGTTAGCTAGGAGAGAGAGGGGGCATAAAGGAGACACAGATAGATGCAAGCGCACAATTCATTTCTATAAACCGCGGTGCAGCTTTCTATTATGTAACAGATACTAAGGCTCATTTACAATGGGTGCAAAGTGCATCTTTTTGCCCACGATATTATTGTAGTATTTTCACACTATTGCGCAAAACAAAATTAAATCCTAAAACCTGCACTTTATAAATATAATTTTAAAAAGAACATTTTAAACAAAAAGGTGCACAGTATGCCCCCCCCCCTTGCTCTCCACTTCCTATTGGGTTAAATGCTACAGCTTGTGCCCTTCATGCTTCATGCCCAGAGCCCTCCTGTCTCTTCCCATTACCTCTTCCCATCTGGCTTGTCTGGCTATTATCTTGCCTCTCTTGCCTGCCTCGCCACAAAGTGCATCAATGTGATCCAATGCCCAAGTGCATAATCGCGTCTAGTCTGCCCCGAGAATCTGGATGCTTCCTTTCTGACATTGCTGCACTCCCAGGAACCTTTGCTATCGCCTAGTCATGTCTGGGCCATTCTACCCTCTGAGAATGTCCATATTGCTAAGCGCTCTTATTATATACACACCATAGAATGGCTTGTACAATGTGTAGAGTGATGAGGAGCATCTTAACAATTAGGAAGCGGCATTAGCTGATAGTACCAATAATAAAATAATATTGCATGGGACTCACCTTAATGTGCAGCCACTCCATTAACCATAGGCACTGAAATTATATATTTATTTTAATGGTGTTTAGACTCCATTATTCTCATATATTCCTAATGTTCTCATATAGCTGTATCTCTTCTCTATACACTATACAGGTACTTGTTATCCAATATGCTCGGGACCTGGGATTTTCCAGAAGTGATCTTTCTGTAATTTGGATCCGCATACCTTAAATCTACTACAAAAAATGTAAACATTAAATAAACCCAGTCGGATTGTTTTTCCTCAAATAATGATTAAAGGAAAACTATACCCCCAAAATGAACACTTAAGCAACAGATAGTTCATATCATATAAAGTGGCATATTAAAGAATCTCACCAAACTGGAATATATATTTAAGTAAATATTGCCCTTTTACATCTCTTGCCTTGAGCCACCATTTCGTGATGGTCTGTGTGCTGCCTCAGAGATCACCTGACCAGAAATACTACAACACTAACTGTAACGGGAAGAAGTGTGGAAGCAAAAGACACAACTCTGTCTGTTAATTGGCTCATGTGACCTAACATGTATGGTTTGTTGGTATATTTGTGAGTACAGTGAATCCTACGATCTCAGGGGGCGGCCCTTATTTTTTAAAATGGCAATTTTCTATTTATGATTACCCAATGGCACATACTACTAAAAAAGCATATTATTATGATAATGATTCATTTACATGAAGCAGGGTTTTACACATGAGCTGTTTTACTCAGTATCTT
Source organism: Xenopus petersii (assembly GCA_038501925.1). Taxonomy (NCBI): domain Eukaryota; kingdom Metazoa; phylum Chordata; class Amphibia; order Anura; family Pipidae; genus Xenopus; species Xenopus petersii. Next base: position 118,616,713 of record CM076679.1, on the reverse strand, counting down.
TTAATAGAGACCTACATTGTTTGGGGGGTATAGTTTTCCTTTAATTCTATCTTAGTTTGGATCAAGTACAAGAATAAGGAAATCAATCTTAAAATTTGAATTATTTGATTAAAATGGAGGCTTTGCTAATAACGGGTTTCCAGATAACAGACTCTATACCTGTATTAGGACCTGCTTTTTATAGGCTGGTTTGGGAAAGGACAAAAAGATAAGTTGTTCTGTGTACCCAGCATCACATGGGCCCCTGGTTGTAATTAGGGATGCACCAAATCCAGTATTCCGTTCGGGATTCGGCCTTTTTCAACAGGATTCAGATTTGGCCGAATCCTTCTGCCCGGCCGAACCGAATCCTAATTTGCATATGCAAATTAGTGACAGGGAGGGAAATTGTGTGACTTTTTGTCACAAAACAAGGAAGTAAAAAATGTTTTCCCCTTCCCACCCCTAATTTGCATATGCAGATTTGGATTCGATTCGGGAATCTTTCACAAAGAATTCGGCGGTTCGGCCAAATCCAAAATATTGGATTCAGTGCATCACTAGTTGTAATTGAGAACATGGATAAAAGTTGAGATTTTTACTGGGCAAAAGGTCACAGAGAAAATAATTTTTGGTGTATGTTACAAACCACCTCATATACAGTAAGTGACGAGAATGAAGCCCGGCTGCTTTTACACATAGAGGCGACTTCACAACTAGGTCAGGTTATTATTATCGATGACTTCAATTATCCAGACATTGACTGGGGTAATGGGGTTTTGCGATGACAGAAAAAGCTAGTGGGTTTGTAAATATGCTTAATGACAATTTTTTTATTTCAGCTTGTTCGAGAACCGACGAGGAATGATTCTCTTTTGGAACTTGTAATGACTAATACTGAACTCATCTCTAACATTTGTGTGGGTGAGCATTTAGGGAATAGTGATCATAACATGGTCTCCTTTGAGATTCTGTTGCAGAAACAACTCTATAATGGAGTAACTTAAACATTAAATCTTAGATGTGCAAACTTTGCCAATATTAGGGCATCTCTGCAGCATATTAACTGGGAAAAGGCTGTTTGTAGTGTTAAGATAAATGGGAAATCTTTAAAATGCTGATTAATAAATATACATGTCGGTATATTCCCCTTGTAAGCAAGGAACGTCATCACAGAAGTGTTGTTGTTGAAGATGGTAAGAAAAGACGTGCTTTTAAGACTTACAAGTTAGTCGAGATACAGTAGCTAAAACATTTCTCCGGTACAAGGGGGCCAATAAATCATGCAAAAAAGCGATCAGACAAGCTAAAATTGAGATGGAAAGGATACTGCAGCAAGGAGTAAAATTAAACCAAAATTATTTTTTAAATATATAGTTAAAAAATTAAGCTGGAGAATAGTTTACAAAGAGTGGTGGTAAACTGAACATTTTCTATATGGACCAGTGTTGTTAGTGGAGAACCTCAGGGCTCTGTCCTTGATCCTTTCCTTTTCAACTTGTTTATTAATGACCTGGAGGTGGGCATTGAAAGTACTGTTTCTATTTTTGCAGATGATACTAAATTGTGCAGAACTATAGGTTCCATGCAGGATGCTGCCACTTTGCAGAGTGATTTGTCTAAGTTGGAAAACTGGGCAGCCAGTGCCGGATTTCATTTCTGGGCGCCCCTAGGCCGCGCGGTCCGACCAGGCGGCCGCCCGGTCCTAGCGCCCGTCTTCCCAGCGCGCCAGCGAAAAAACGCCGGCGCAGCTGGTGTAGTTGAACGGGGACGCGAACGTCCCCATAATGCGGCTGGGCGGCATGCCGTCCCTATTTTTTTGCCGCCCTAGGCCCGGGCCTATGTGGCCTTGCCGCAAATCTGGGCCTGTGGGCAGCAAACTGGAAATGAGGTTCAGTGTTGATAAATGCAGGTTATGCACTTGTCAGTATCATTCTGTGGCTAATAAAGTAAATAAAGTGTTGTCTTGCATAAAAAGGGTATTAACTCAATGGATGACAATTCTGCCACTTAATAGGTCCCTGGTAAGGCCTCATCTGGAGTATGCAGTGCAGTTTTGGACTCCAGTCCTTAAAGGGGAAGGAAACCTAGTTGGCACAAAAACCCTCCCCCTCTCCCGTGTGTTGCCCACCCTCCCTCCTGGCCTACCCGTCCCGCTGGGCAAATGCCCCTAACTTGTTACTTACCCTTCTGTGCAGGTCCAGTCCAGGGAGTTCACAGACGACATCTTCTTCCACGCGATCTTCTTCCTGCTTTGACCGCCGCATGCGCAGTAGGATCATTTCGCCGGTACAATCTACTGCGCATGCGCCGGTCAAAGCAGGAAGAAGATCGCGTGGAAGAAGATGTCGTCTGTGAACTCCCTGGACTGGACCTGCGCAGAAGGGTAAGTAACAAGTTAGGGGCATTTGCCCAGCGGGACGGGTAGGCCAGGGGGGAGGAGGGAGGGTGGGCAACACACGGGAGGGGGGAGGGTTTTTGCGCCAACTAGGTTTCCTTCCCCTTTAAGAAAGATATAAATGAGCTGGAGAGAGTGCAGAGACTAAGTGCAACTAAACTGGTTAGAGGGATGGAAGACTTAAATTATGAGGGGAGACTGTCAAGGTTGGGGATGTTTTCTCTGGAAAAAAGGCGCTTGCGAAGGGACATGATTATACTTTACAAGTACATTAGAGGACATTATAGACAAATAGCAGGGGACCTTTTTACCCATAAAGTGGATCACCGTACCAGAGGCCTCCCCTTTAGACTAGAAGAAAAGAACTTTCATTTGAAGCAACGTAGGGGGTTCTTCACAGTCAGGACAGTGAGGTTGTGGAATGCACTGCCGGGTGATGTTGTGATGCTGATTCAGTTAATGACTATAAGAGGGACTTGGATGATTTCTTGGACAGACATAATATCCAAGGCTATTGTGATACTAAAATCTATTATTAATATAGATATTTGTATATATAGTTTCAATGGGTGGGTGTTTTTGTATGTATGGATGTAGGGTTTCATTCTGAGGGGTTGAACTTGATGGACTTTGGTCTTATTTCAACCAAACATAACTGTAACTTACAATGTAACTATGTAACACTGATATGACCAGTTGGGATTGTTTAGGGTGCTCTACTAATAAGGGTGGCAGTTTTTTAAGGTTTTTGCGGAAGTCAAAGGTGGCAGCCGTAGACTAGTGCACCCCAAGAATCTGCTCCTACAACCAAAAATAGCCCCATCCTTACCTGCCCTCAGCATCATAACGTCAGCCTGGGTGCAGGCACGGGTGAGTACACATTCCAGTGGCAAAATCCATAACATGTGCATGTACCTGGGCCTACACAATGGTTCTGGGCACAGGTAACCTGTGTTTATCTGCTGCTATGAGGGACACCAGCCGTACAATTTAACCTGCAGGCCTCACTTGGCTTATGGGTGTTGCTGGGAATTGTAGTTGAGAGAGCAGGAGGGCCACAGATTGGCTAGTAGTCATTTAAGTGATATTCAGAGCAGCAAAGAACAGCTGAAATTCAGTCATCATTACAACAGCTATGGAAGGCTTGTTTAATTTGCTGTGAAACCATAACAGATGTTGGGAGGTGAGGACTTGCTGCATACATCAAGAGCCCAGGGGGATGAAAGAAAAACTCAAATCATTGATCTGTGACTGGTAAAAAATATTATTTTAAGTAATACAAGTTGCAGGTGAACAGATGACAGACCCCGGGGTGGGATTGTATTGTTCCAATAGCGTTTTCTTTCCTTCCACGCCTCTCGTGATATAAAAGCCGGTTCCCAAATCACATTTACTGATAGAACCAACAGCGACGAGTCAGAATAAGCGAAAGTGATGCAGAAAGGAAAGCGCTCAGCAAATCAGAACTTAACATGATAGTCATTCTTCATTTTTTCATTATCCTTTCAGAATGTGCTTGTTGTTAAGCGAACAAGGTCAACGGTTTGTCAACTTTGTAGTGAATATCCTATATAATAAAGTTGAAGTGTCTCTGCGTCCAGTCCCTGTGTCCGTGGGATTGCGCTACTGCGCATGTGCCCCACGGACCGTCTCTGGCGAATGTTTGACTACATATGTTCTAGCGCCCATTAATTTAACGGGCTTAATGTCTAGTACGATAATAAAACTACAAATCCCAATAAATTGTAGTTCAGTATTATGTGGAGAGCCATGGGTTGCCCAGCCTTCATATAAACCATCTTCTTGAAAATTATTTTTGACTTTCGGTTGTAGAGTGAAGCACAATGGTGGCCTTTATCAAATCTCTATTGACCGGGAGCAGGAATGTAAAACCGGGAGTCAAACGTAGCCCCCTAGAGAATTCTTCTGCACAGGGGCCTTCATAGCTACCAGAGATGTTTGGGTCAACAGATTTTTGACCTGTAAGTCACTAGAGGCTATGGAGTCCCCCTGTAGACTGAAGAACTCTGCCAACCCAACCTTGCCCAAACCTAGCCCAACCTGCTGCACTACAAAGATTTATATACCCGAGCCTGTGCCTCTCTCTCATCACACAGGAAGGGATGAGTCTATAAATGTTAGTGCTGTGCCAGTTCCAGCTGGGGAAGTATGTTGAAAAAATGAGGCCAGCCACCGACCTGAGACTCACCAAAACATTAAATTGCCAGGCTGAACCTGCCAGACCCATGTGGTTTGGGCTGCTCCCCCCACATCATAAATTTCCAATAAGTACTTGTGCGTTAAACCCATTTAAGGAAATATATATCATATTTGTTACTTTAATACAGATGTAGCAGGTTCAATTGAAGCATCTGGCGCTCACAGCCATACCAGTGCTAATGGGTACTGTGTACATTCTGCTTCATCTACAAGGTTGAAATGGGCTGGTTGGTATGGCTGTATATTAGGAATCCACTATTTTGGATTTGGCTGAACCCCTGAATCCTTCGCGAAAGATTCGGCTGAATACTGAGCCAGATTCGAATCCTAATTTGCATATGCAGTATAAGTAGGAAGGGAAAAACATTTCTCATTTCCTTGTTTTGTGACAATTATCACGCAATTTCCCTCCCCGTCCCTAATTTGCACATGCAAATTCGGTTAGGCCGTGCACAAAGATTCGGATGAATCCGAATCCTGCTGACAAAGGTCGAATCCCGAACCGAATCCAGGATTCGGTGCATCCCTTCTATATATAAATATATATGTTGCCATGTTATTTAAGTCCCAGGAGTGCGCTACTGTTTATATATATATATATATATATATATATATATATATCTTTAAATATCTGGTGAGTGTTCAGGTGTATACTGATGCTCCAATTGTGCCGTGACTGTTTAATCATTCAGAATGATTTTTCTTATACTGAGGATACAGTGTTTTACTCGCTTCAATCTAACCAATATTTACCTGCTGCAAATAACACAGGCAGAAAAAGCTAGAGCAACCACTACACGTGTTTTATTTTTTTTCGGGGGTGGGCCTGCAACACCACCTGCCACATACAATTTAGTTTTAACATTTTTTACCCCAGTGGTTTCTTAACAATGAACACTCCCAACCCCACCGTCATGTAACTGAAACAATTTACATCTGCATCAGTGCATTTCACGGTACCATTGTGATGGCATCATAATCAACATTTACACCTCATTGAGTTTTATCTAGCACCTGCCTGAATAAATACCATGCAAATCCATTGTGGATTATGGTTTAAAAATGCCGGGGAAGTCTCTGATACTAAATTGAACTAAAGATGCTACTTGGATGAGTTGTGACACGTTTTCAATCCTACTAGATAATGTCATGTTGTTTGCAAATGGGCATAAATCCAGGTGTGCTCTCTCAACCTAACTATGTTCCACAACTAGTTGTCAGTTGCTGTCAGTCTGGGACTCTGAGCATGAATGACTTATTTACAGCAAGCTGGGGAAAATATTATGCTGAGGGTGGGTAGCTCACTATATAACGAAGGAACTGTAGGAAATATACAGTAATGTCTGTGTGTGAAACGGTTGGACTGGGGGTCTTGGGTCCCACTGGGGCTACAGGACCCCCGCTGCCGACCTAGTGCACCGCGTCGCCGGGCCTCTTTGTGTGCACACACCGGCACTTCAGTACGCATGCGTGCGGCGCAGCGTTTGTGCGCATGCGTAAAATGTATATTTTGCCGCGACCCCCGACAAAGAGGGGACGCGCAACACCAAGAATTGGATCTGGGCCGGGCCAACGGGTTTTTTGCCGGTGTCCCGCCGGCCCAGTCCGACACTGGTGTGAAACAGGTTTTACAAAACTCACATGCAGCTACCCGTATAGCTTTATTTAAAGGAACAGTAATATCAGAAAATGAAAGTGTCCTAGGGTAATGAAAATATATTGTGCTGCACTGGCAAAACTGTCATGTTTGCTTCAGAAACACAACTAAAGTTGATATAAACAAGCAGCTGTGTAGCCATGGGGGCAGCCATTCAAAGCTGAAAAAGGGGAAAAGGCACAGGATACACAGCAGATAACAGATAAGCTCTGTAGTATACAATGGGAGTCTTCAGATCTTATCTGTTATCTACTCTTTGCTTGAATAGCTGCCCCCATGGCTACACAGCAGCTTGTTTATATAAATTATAGTAGAGTTTCTGAAGCAAACACACCAGCTTTGCCAGTGCAGGGCAACGCTACAGTATGTTGTCATTACTTTAAGACACTTTCAGTTTTTGTTGTTACTGTTCCTTTAAAAGTACTTTTTTTATTGTCTTTTTCACGATTAGTGATGGGCGAAACACACTGAAGGCAATGGGCATCAACTATTTTTGTACTTGCGCCCTTTTTTGGCCAAATGCATTAAAGTCAATGGGCGTCCGAATAATTTTGACTTGTGCAAAAAAATTTTTGACGTTGCGAAATGCAGAAAAAATCGAAAGAAATTTGCGCCTGGCAAATTTATTCGCCCATCACTATTCGCGATATTAGTCTTGGGCCACACAACACAGAGAATCCACTGCTCCCCTTCTCTCCGTCAGGCATGGCAGATTTTGTTGCGAAATGCAAAATGTTGCGTTTCGTTACATCTGCCTGCGCCAAAGCCGAGCTAATGATTTCAGGTGCAGACAGGGCAGCAGAAGAGGGGCAGAGGGGCAGCGGATTCTTGGCCTGCAGGATCCGTGTCAGTATATATATACCCAATTTAAACATCATTTATCATAAGGAAGTTACTAGGCATGGTTGGGTTTACATGCCCAAAAGTGTCACGTTTCAAACATCTTATGCAGGTATGGGGCCTATTGACCTGAGGTTTTCTTTCCGTAAATTTGAAATACCTGCTGTTCCATGAGTAAGCTAGCTAAAGCTGGGTCTGATAATATTCTCTTCAGTCTCCTACTCCAGTCCGGGTTTTCCGTGAGACTATCTGGTTATAATTTCCTTCAGCGTCTACTGCCTTTTTATAGCTTGTTTCACAGCCCTGCTTGTTTCATTCATTAGGCCCAGAGCCTGGCATGTTTCATAGAGAAATCTGCACTAAAAATTGATAGACCAGTAGTTGTGCAATTGTCTCCCACTGCTTAATTTAACCATTCCTCTGGAAACAAACAGCACGCTCATTAGTCTTGTGCAGCTACGAGTCCAGGAATCAGAATCTCAGTGCAAGGAGAAGTTCTATACTATACTGAGAATACCTGTTCTGTATTCAAGACCCTCTGGGTTACCAGCTGCCCAATATCTCTCTGTTGTATTTAGGGCAGCGGCAGTATGTAGGTAGGGTATCTGCAAAACAGGGATCCCCAGGCTCTCAACTCAGTGGTTTAATGGTGACTGTTCTTTGAATAGGGTCCTTAAAGCAGAAGGAAAGCTCCAAAAGTTTATTGCCAATATATTAGGCACAATAGTGCAAGCTAGAACACTATATTTATTCTGCAGAATGCTTTACCATAACTGAGTAAACAGCTCTAGACACTCTTTCTGTTTGTTTAGGATAGCAACTGCCATATTAGCTTGGTGTGACCTCACTTCCTGCCTAAGTCTCTCCCTTCTCACTCATAGCTCTGAGCTCAGATTACAGCATGGAAGGGAGAGAGGAGCAAACTGAGCATGCTCAAGCCCTAACCCTGGAGGATTAAGCTGAAAACAGGAAGTCTGATACAGAAGCCCATGAGTACACAATAGAAAGAAAGAAATGCTGTGTTTCTTTTGACAGACGACCCTGAGCAACATTGCTTTGATGGTTTACTGGTGTATTTATATAGACCTTTCTGATAAAGCTTACTTAGTTTTAACCTTTCCGTCTCCTTTAAGGGACAACTAGGAATTTATAGGAAGATTACTACCAAAGGATTGTCCTGTGAGCTGAGGGGTGCAGTCCTGCATCAGGTCAGGTACCCACAAAGCAGTGAGGTTAACAGGTGGAAAATGATGGAAGATGATGGAATGATGTTGAGGGGAATTGTGACATTCAGAGGCGTACCTGTGATGCTGGGACAGGGCTATGTTGTTGCAGACTGGAAATTGCCTGGAATTGTGTTCGGCTTTTTGAGCCCTAAAAACTGGACAGAATGCTTTGAGCCAATCAGCATCTTGGAAAATCAAAACTAAACAGATGGCAATCCTAGATGTGCTGGAGGTCTGCAGGTACTCTGCTTGGTTTTCTGGGTAATGTGCAGGCTCTGATCTGGGGGATTTGCCCTCTACACCCTCCTGACAATAATACTGTGTTTTATAACCTTATCGACACATCTCCCGGAGTGATGACACTTCCAGTTTACGTGGTTCTTGGGCAGGGGCCAGAGTGTAGAGGGATCCGGGAAGGGGGTCAGCAGGTTTGGGTTGGGCATGGGTTTGTTTGGCCAGACTTACTCAGGACTCAGGTTGCTGGAGTTAGAGTCCTGCATCGGGTTGGGTACCTGTGGGTTACCCGCAAAAACCTGCGGCACCCTGCGGGTTGCAGGTAGAAGTTTCAGGAAACGAGTATGGTCGCGGGTCTTCTCAATAGCGAGTTTTACTCCCTTTTTTCTGATCACGCCTACTAACGGCCACTTCCGGTTTACAATGACAGCACTTCCTGATTTACCTCTTTTTTTTCTGAACACGCCTACTTCTAATGATGTCACTTCCTGTTTATAATGACAGCACTTCCTGTTTCTTGATGGTCAGGTGGTCGTCAATCGGGTTGCATATAAGGTACTTGCGGGTCAGGTCGGGTAGTGGGTCCAAGCTTGTAAGTATGCAGGTCCGGTGTGGGTTTAACAAATTGGTTCCGTGCGAGTAGCAAGAGCCCATTTCCTTTGTCTATTGTCCTTCAAGGATACAAATGTCCATATACACAATGCCCGAGCTCAGGATATCTATACAGTAGCACTAGCCATACACTCCTTAATGATATCTTCAGAACACAAACATAGATCTTTTATTGAGTTTTTCAAAAAGGAGGATTTCTGTGGCCAGAGGATCAGAATATATCAGAATATATAGCTAGCACACTCCAGGAGTGTTAAATAAATGTATTTACAAGTGAAATTCAGAGAAGAGGCTCAGAGTCTTACTAAATGCCATTAAATTACTGATTCATTTGTATCTTTCTCAGGCCATTGATAGTATTATAAACCATAAATCAAAATAAGAGGATTGGTAAAATGTTCGTGGGTAAGTAAAAGCAAATGCCAGCTGCTAGATGTAACCTTTGCCGATATCATTTGTCTTGTTCAGAAACATCAGCAAATAGTCCCTGTGCCGGGCGACAGTTTAGCTTTGTGCTTCTGGAAGGCTCTGTGGATCATCTGCGTTCCATAAAATAAAATGATTATTGTTATTATGTTGGACGGCTATAAGTGTACCTGCCTATTTGTTTCCTTTCCTCACAACATCCCTGGGAGAATTGTATTTACTGGACAAAAAGCAGTGATGATTAGAAGTTTTTCCTTCACTGCCCTCCTCTGGATTCTGATCACAAGCCATTCTCTTAGAAATAGAACATTCTCTTTAGCTTGGTTACCCCCATCGCTAAAGTACGGAGTGTTCTGTACCCGTCACTAAGTGCCAGTTCATAAACCCCTGGCAACATATACATAAACATACTAGCTGCCACTTCCTCAACCCCATACACTGCATTTGCTTTAGGGAATGCATAGGCTAAGGATCCCCCTATCCCCTTCCGTTGTGCTTACCACCAACCTGAATAAAAACCTGAATAACGACACGGAGACTTCTTAAGGTGGCAAAATCTGTGGAGGTCACGTATTTTATTAACAAAGTTATATATATATATGTGTCAAGGACTAGGTGCACCCTGACCACCAGCTGTGGCTCCTATAATCGCCAAGAACGTGGGCCTGGTGCCCACACCGTACCAAACAGTTATTTTAGAGAGCAGGGATCATGGGGCAGAGCGCCCTCTGTTGACCAACCAGTAGCCCATCCCCCTGCTCCCTATCATGTGCAATAAAGGCGCTAACCCAGCCTCTCGCATGACACAGACAAGACCGTGCAGTCAAAGTCTGCTCCACACTCGCGACTTTCCGAGGGTAGGCCTGCACTTCACTGAAAAAACCATTCATCTTCCTGGAGCCGCACTGATGCCTTGTAACTGAAAACGCAGCTGTGTCAGGGTGGTACCTATTGACCTACACAGATAATGGTGCCCCAGAGGAAGGCAAAAAAACTCAGGTGCTTTTTTGGCCAATTAGCAGCCTGATGAAAAATTCCTTCCTGACCCCATAAGGGCGATCGGTTGCTAGAAACCCTGGAGCACCGTCTTTTCGTATCTTCTTGCTCTTTACCTGGGATGGGAGGGTGGGAGAAAGAAAAAACAGGTTATGTTTTACTGGCCTCCTGCTCCTCCTTAAAAGCCCCTTCCTGGCTTACCTGCCCCCTGGCTCCGCCCTTCAGCCCGCCCCCTTTTTTCCCGCCGAAAAGGGGGCCCTATTGTTGTAACTCCCTGTGAGAGGGAGTGGGGGCTGACAGGGCCGATACTCACAATACACATCTAGCGGGGGAGGGGGCCCAGCCTAAACTCACCTCGACCCTAGGTGGGCCTCGTTCCTCCTAATGCACCCACATCAGACTTAACAAAGGCTGAATTGCACTCAGTAGTCAAAATGGCCTTCCCAGAGCTGCTCTTGTGCGGCTTATGATGGAAGAGCAGAGAACACTGGCGTCTATTCAGCTGAAAGCATACATATTTTTACATGAAACCATATCAAGCACAATGATTCCTCACGTGCAGTTATTATCCCTCATCCAATGCTGCAATGAACGCACAATGAATTAAGACTTCAGTCTTCACGGCAATTACCTTAAGGAGTGAGACCCTCAGGTGGCAGCCCCGCACAGGCAGCAATTAACCACCTACAAGACAAGTGATATGAATCCTAAGGAGCTACATTTTCTGTTCTAAGTGTTGTCTCAGTGGTTATTTAGGCAAGTGTAGGAGACTAGGTATATGGATGGTTGGCTGCTGAATTTCAGGTGGCAGAAAGACCCACTTCCCCACTGATTATATTAATGGCTGGAAGACACCCTCACTTCTAAAATACCACCACTCAGTAGTGCTGTCACTTTTACTTCTGATTAGGTATTAGGGATGCATCGAATCTCAGATTAGGGATGCACCGAAATTCAGATTGTGCCTGGCTGATCGGAATCCTTAAAATCATGACTTTTTGTCACAAAACAAGGAAGCACGTGCTGTGTGCTGCTCTCTTTTTCCCACCCCCACGCTGATTTGCATATGCAAATTAGGGTTAGGTTTTCGGCCAAATCTTTTATAAAGGATTCTGGGGTTCGGCTGAATCCAAAATAGTAGCGATGCCGGATTCACTTTGGATCGAATTTGTGGCAAAGACACAAAGGGCCAGTCCTAGGGTGGCATACATTAAGGGGCGGAATGTCTCCCAGCCGCATGGGTGATTTCTTTGATTTTGGAACACTATTGACTATAGTAGGTGCTAGTGCTCTGGTCCGAAAAAAGGTCTCGCGTGTATGAGATCTTTTGGGAAGGAGGGGGCAGCAGAGGACCTCCGATCGCCCTCAGGACAAATCCGGCCCTGTTCAAGATTCACCAGAATCAAAACTATTTTTGAAAATCCTGAAATCTGAAATCCTGTATAACTGTAAAAAATTGGTGCAAACGCTACTCGCTCATTGGATGTGTCTGCCTGTGCGCCTGCTTTTCCGACACACAAAAAGGATTCGGTTCAGAATATGGCCAAATCTGTACCCCTGGATTTGTCCAGACCCTGAAAATCAGACTTCGGTGCAACCCTACTTCTGATACCCCATATACTATATACATAGTATTTAATGCAGTGCAAAAGAATTGAATGTGACCTGAGATTTCATGCTTCGTTGCCCCCCTACAGAGAAAGCAGACCCTCATAAATACAGCACTGCCAAACTGCTGTGCATAAGTTTGGGACCATCTGACAATTCCTATCCACAGCAGTAAATGAAGGGAGAATTTCACTGCATACAGTCAGGTTTCTTATAAAAACAGTACACATTTTTTAATTAAAGTATATTGGAGATAGGTTTCTTTTTCATTAAAGAAAGTAAAAATGGGATTTTATTTTTTGCCTTTACATGCCCTTTAAGGTGGCCATAGAGGTAACAATTGTGATCTTTCCTGGAAAAAATCTTTCCAAGACGTGAAAAAAATCTTTCCTACACACGTGTAGAGATAAATCGTCAGAGATACAGGTAGCAACAATAGAATTCTACCTGTATCTAATGATTCAGCACTAACAATGGTCGATGTTTGGGTGACTTCAAAGGCACCCAATCAAAATTTTCCGCCTGGGCCGATCGATGAGCCGACTGATATCCAAGTCTTTTGCCGGTATCAGTCGGCTCATCTCCCACCATACACGCACTGAATATTGTACAAAAAATGGTATTGTACATTAGTATTGGTGCTTGTATGGCCACCTGTAGTTCTTTCCCTATGTAAGTCTTGAAGGACCTGATTTCCAGTGGGTGTTGTATACTCACAGTTTGCAGCGAAGTCCCAATACCTCTACTTAAAATTTGATTTTCTTTTTATTGAGTTTAATATTTTGAAAGCCAAGTCATTTTTTCCCCTCTGCCCTCTTCCATATAAAATCCATTTTATTTGGTAAATATTAATTAAATTGGATTAAAATGTTCAAACAATAGCAGATATGGCTCTTAAGTTGTGGGACAGTGAATGGAGAGATAGTAAGTAATTGCACTGAAGCTTCTAGTGTAGTTGTCCTTTCCAGGAGACTAATGGCTCTATTATGCTTTATTTGCTGTTTGTTTTACAAACAAAGTTAGATTTAAAAAAAAAAAAAATGGTATCAGCTTTTATTTTCCAATTCATGGTGTTGCCTGCAGCAGACGTGGATATCTGGGGTGGAATTAGTTGTCCATCTGAGCTCATTTTCTCTATAAGGGTTTGTTCACCTTTGAATTAACTTTTTGTATGATGTAGAGACTGATATTCTGAGACAAATTGTGATTGGTTTTTATTTTTTGTGGTTTTTGAGTTATTTAGCTTTTTATTCAGCAGCTCTCCAGTTTGCAGTTTCAGCAGTCTGGTTGCTAGTAGTGATGGCTGAATTTATTCGCCAGGCGCCAAAATTTGCGGCAAAAATTTGCCGGCGGCAAAAATGTTTTTCTCGAAAAAACGGAAGCCGTTTCGCAAATTTTTCGCAGTTTCGCGAAATTCGCAAATTTTTCGGCGAAGCAAAACGGCGCAAATTCACCCATCACTAGTTGCTAGGGTCCACATGAACCTAGCAACCATACATTGATTGGAGTAAGAGAGTGGAATATGAATAGGAGAGGCCTGAATAGAAAGATGAATAATAAAAAGTAGCAATAACAATAAATATGTAGCCTTACGGAGCTTTTGTTTTTAAATGGGGTCAGTGACCCCCATTTGAAAGCTGGAAAGATTCAGAAGAAAAAGGCAAATAATAAAAAAACTATAAAAAATAAATGAATAATGAAGACCAATTGAAAAGTTGATTAGAACTGGCCATTCTATAACAATTCGAATTTTCTAATTTTTTTTTATGGTCAAAACTATCAAATTAGACTAGGGAATTATAGAAACTCAATTTGAGTTTTTTTTAAAAAAAAAATCAAATTTGATTTTCGAAATTTATCATACTCTGTCCCTTTACGAATTCGAATTTGACTGTTCGCCACTTAAAACCAGGGATGCACCCAATCCACTCTTTTGGATTCGGCTGAATACTGATCTGAATCCTAATTTGCATATGCAAATTAGGGGTGGGAAGGGGACAACATTTTTTACTTCTTTGTTTTGTGACAAAAAGTCACGTGATTTCCCTCCCTGCCCCTAATTTGCATATGCAAATTAGAATTCGGTTCGGCCGGGCAGAAGGATTCAGCCGTATCCGAAACCTGCTGAAAAAGGCCGAATCCCAAACTGAATCTTGGATTCGGTGCCTCCCTACTTAAAACCTGTCGAATTGCTGTTTAAATCAATGGGGGAGGTCCAGGGATTAATTTGGTGGTTTGCAGCCTTCCTGAAATTCAATTGTTTTTCGTAGTTTTTAAAAACTCACATGAATTCGAAATTTGACCCTTGATAAATATGCCTCTAAAAGTTAACTTAAAGGTGAACAACCCCTTTAAGTGTTTAAGCAAAGAATATTGTGTGGGTAGTGCATAATGAAGCAGATTGGTGGTATCCACAGCCAGTATATCCAGTATATCCAGTAAATCCACACTTGGCCAGGGGGGTACCACTTTACACTAAATCCTGTCGCTGATCTCTCCAGTGGTGCTTGAAGACATAATGGCTTTGATAAAACGCGTGTGGCCCCAGCGAGACTCTAGTGTAAAAGCATCAGATGACACACGGCTACCAGTTTCCAGCTGTTCTGTTTAAGTAGCAACAGAGAATTTTTGCAGTCAACGAATTACTAATGTCAGCGAGAGTCGCTTCTTTAACTCTGGCAGTGCCCCCTGACCCCTCTTAAATGAAGATGAAAAACCCAAGAGACAATATATTCAGAATAAACCTTCTAAATGGCCATTAATAATAGTCAGGTAAGGAACAACTAACTGTACTTATAAAGGTGCTTAAAAAAGTTTTACTATTTATTCCTCCCCTCCCCCCCAGCAGTTACTAAAATGTAAAAGGGTTTATGAAAAATGTCAACTTAGGGAATTTTAAAATATGATAATTTTGGGATGGTTTATACAAAAACGCTGTATAAACACAAGAGAAATACATTTTTACTATAGGTATGGTGTCACAATCGGCACCCAGAATCCAGAACCAATGCTAGGCTCCCTGGTCTCGGCCCTTGCTTCCGCCTTTAACAGCCGCCTTTCACCTCGGGAGGAGCCCTCGGCTTATTGGATGCCGCCAGGTCTTATTAAAAGAGGAGCCAGGCTAAGGGTTCTGGACGAGCAGAGGGGCACGATTGTTAGAATATCTTTTGGGCAGAAGGTCACAGACAGAAAGCGTAGTAAAGAACCAGGCCGGGTCGGTGCAGGCAGGAAACAAGCAGAGTCAAACAGGCAGGGGTCAAAGCCGGGAGATCAATCAAGAATGGTCGAGACAGGCACCGGTCGGAATACGAATGTCAGAATAGTCGGTTTACCAGGCAGAGGTCGGGGATCAGAGAAGTCAGGAAAAGTCAAGTAGGCAGGGGTCAAAACAGGAATCAGATATCAACAGCACCCAGGAACTCTAAGAGATGAACCAAACAATGGGCAAAGCAAATTACACAAAGTCCCATTAAATAGGTTTGAATTTGGCACCATTGTGGGCTGACGTCATCACGTCCGTGTCAATGCGCCTATAAAAATAAGTGCGCGCCCCCTAAGGAACTGCGGCTTAAGACGAAGAGGAGCAGGGTGGTGGGCGTCCCCGCTGACCCCTACGAACCCCTAGACCACCAGGGTGAGTTGTTACATATGGGATCTGTTATCCAGAATATTTGGGACCTGAGGTTTTCCGAATAACCGATCTTTTCGTAATTTGGATCTTCATACCTTAAATCTAAGAGAAAATCATGTAAACGTTAAACCCAACAGGCTGGTTTTGCTTCCAATAAGAAGCTAATTATTAAGAAAATAAATACCCCCCCCCCCCCCCTCAAAAGAAAATGTCGCTAGCCTCAGTCCATAAACTCATTAAAGTTATACGCGGGGGGTTATTTATCAATATCCAAACTTTTTCGATCAATTGAATAAAAAGTCCAACCAAACTAGAATCCACAATTTGACCTTACTTATTGCTAAAAAAAGAGCTTGATTTAATCTGTTCGGGTAAACCGAGTTTTTTTCCAGAATTGCCTGAATTTTCTGTATTTTTGCCTGAAAAGGTTGGATTTTTGGGCTAATTACAGCACAGACCACAGAAAAGTAAGTCAAAATAGGATAGGGACCTTTGCTTATGACTTATATATACAACCTCAGGAAGTCTGAGATGGCAGATTCTAAGTTTTAAGAAGAAAAAAAAAAATTAGAATTTTGCACCAAAAAGCCTGACCAGAGTTTAGTAAATATCTCCCTAGGCATTGCCAATGCTACCCTTTTGTGTTGTAAGTTACATAACCTTTATTTTGAAAGAATCTGCCAAATTTTGTATCAATTTAGAATTTGAAAATACAACTCCTCTTGACTTCTACATTTACTTGCCAGCTTTAATGTTTTTGTTTTTCAAGGTTTTTTGTGCTTAATAAACCTTTAAAATTCAAGTTTTGGAAACTCGAATTCATATTTTTGGGTTTTTTTTTGTCACTTAGAACTGCTTTTCAGTAGGATTTAGATTCAGCTGAATCCTTGGCTGAACTGAATCCGAATCCTAATTTTCAAATGTCAATTAGAGGCGAGAAGGGAAATCATATGACTTTTTGTCACAAGGAAGAAAAAACATTTTTATCTACTTTTTCCCTTCCCTGGCCCTAATTTGCATATGCTAATTAGGATTCGGTTCAGTATTCGGCCAAATCTTTCACAAAGGACTCTGGGATTCGGCCGAACCCCAAATAGTGGATTCAGTGCATCCCTACTTAGAACGAAGAGTATCTGGGTTCATCTTTATTTTTTATTGCTTATCTTTCACATTTTCACTGTCTATTCTTTCATTCAAAACCACTGCCTGGTTGCCAGGTAAATGGGAAACCAGGGGCTGGAGAACTGTAGGGAAAAACAAGATCATGATCATGATTTATACAATATACATTCATTCATGCCACCATATACATAATTTTAAGAGACAGGGCACGTGCACTTGTGTTTGAGGTTCTACTGCCCTGATTATGCAATTTTTGCCTTAAGCTGGCCATAGGCATAAACAGTCTCAGACTGGGATGCCAGGGGCCCACCAAAAAAACTCTAGACTGTAGTCCCACTTTCCAAACTATTATTCCTCCTCTCAACCTCTATATTCTCCTACTCTTTTATATTTACTTGCTATATTCTTCCGTTGTTAAGATTTTTTTTGCCCCATAAAGAAATAGGGAATGACCATGAAATAGGCGCAATGTTTGAAAGCAAAAGGGCCCACTTGACACCTGGGCCCACCGGGAATTTTCCTGGTATCCCGGTAGGCCAGTCCGATACTGGGCACAAAGATAAAGTCTAGTTTTGTACGATATTCAGACCGCGTGTGGATCATTCCGATATTTTTTGTACCATGGTGATCCGTCGATTGGACAGGTTAGAAGATTTCTGTCGGCTTAAGGTGGCCATACACTGAGAGATCCGCTCGTTTTTTGGCGATGTCGCCAAACAAGTGGCTCTCTCCCCGATATGTCCACCTTGAGGTGGGAGATAGGCTGATCCGATTATGGGCCCTAGGGGAAACAAAGGGAAACGGGTGGTCGGATTGCGGAATCACATCAACGAACAGATGCAGGATTTTTAGTCCTGTCCGATTGACATCTGGCTGACTTTCGGGTAGATATCGATCGGGGAAGCCCGTCGGAGGGACCCATACACGGACCAATAAGCTGCCGACACGGTCTGTCAGACATCATTTCCATATGATTGCTGTCATGACATCGTCTGACCTGTTCTTTTACTACTTTATTTAATCTGAATGGTTAGTGGTAGGTCAGAAGATTTCAACAAATGATCGTTCGTGGGATACTAGAGTAAAATCTGTGGGCAGCTTTAATTGTGCTTCACCTGCGTAGCAATGGAAACACAAGGACTGAGAAACCATTCAACAAGAGTAAAACAACTGATTCCAGTTCCACACTGTGTTTGCTTCAACCAAATGCTTAGCCATCTGTGAGCTCCTATCAGCTGGTATTAGCAGTCTTGATCTAATTAATCATCTGGGAAGTAGCTTTGCTTAATTTCATCTTCTTCTAGAAAAAAACTGGATGTATTTCTCACATATTACATGACACTTTGAATGAATAGTTGCATTAACTATTGTGAGCTTTTTAGCTGAGCAAATGAAACTGGCTTTCATTTCATATTCCACTGTACTAGCATTTTCCTTTCCAGGTATGGGATCCATTATCTGGAAACCCGTTATCCAGAAAGCTTAGAATTGCAAAAGGGCCATCTCCTATAGATTCCATTTTAATCAAATAATTCAGATTTTTAAATTTTTTTTCCTTTTCTCTGTAATAAAGCAATTGCAAACAAATCCGGATGCACACCGTTTTGTTTAAGTTGTATGAAAAGTGGTTTATTAAGCCCATATACATATAAAATAAAAAAAGGACCCATAGTGGTCCGAAACTTTGCCCTTTTTTGATGTATATGGCCTTAATAAACACTTTTCATACAACTTTAACAAAACAGTGTGCATCCGTTTTTTTGTTTTGTAATTGCTTTACTGACCCAAAAGTACGGGAAGGGTCTTCTGTATAAGCACCCTGCACTTTCAAGTGTTATTCTTTGGATTGGGTTGAGCTCTCCATCATTGTGGCGCGGGTCTATAAAAGGAACACGGAAGTCGGGCTCGGGCAGGCGCGGGTGGAGGGAGGGCAGATGGCCAGGCAGGTGCGGGTCGGGAAAATCCTGACCCGCTCATCACTCGTTTGAAGTATCATCTCTTGTCCTTTAGGTTTTCTTTCTTGTTTTGTTGATCTGCATGCAGCTATACTGCATACCTCCCAACATTTTGGAGATAGAAAGAGGAACAAAAACCTGTTTTTGTGGCCACACCCCCTAATTACCATGTCCATTTTACAAAATTTGACAGGTTATGAAAGTTTGAACACATTTCTGTGTTTTTTCTTTATTACAGTTTTGCTAATGAAAGTGAATTGCCCTTTAAGCTACAAGTCAATTTCCCCAAGAGACCTGCTTATCTTAAATTGTTACAAAAGTATCTAAGTGCATCTGCCATATATTCTGTGTTCTCTGCCAAAAGCCAATTCAAAAGCTGTTCAGTGCAGGAGATCAAAGAGAAAGTCTGGACATTTCAGTAACAATCCGGGACTGTGGGTTGAGCTGTCAAAATCGGGACTGTCCCGCGAAAAACGGTTGGGAGGTATGATACTATATATCCTCTTCTCTATGCTGGATTTGGGATTAGAGCTAACGGCTAATCCTTCTTGATAATCAAATCCTGTACTGTGTCATGAACCCTGTGGAATATTTTGCATAAAGTTATAAGTACGGGGCAATATTTATTTGCCCCAGTGAGCGTCAATTTAAATCCTCTGTAGTAGGTAACGTATGTTCCATGGCTGCACTCCTGTATTACAGTCTATATTAAGCTGCAGATAATGACAATCATTTCCTACACTGTAGACGAGAATGCAAAGAGACCCTTTTTTTTTTTTTAAATAATTAAATATATATTTTTGATTGCTCCCAATGGCTCCATTTAGGCAGTGATTTTCATATGGGAGGAAAGTGTTATATTTGTTTTGAACAAGAATCAGCATAAAATTATTTTTGGAAAAAAGCAAAGCCAACAACAAGGAGGCAAGTGCTGCATTTTTATATTTATGTGGGCTAATAATATTTCTTTAAAAGTGTGGGATATTAAAAATTGTATTACTGTGGCAAATAGTCCTTCTTGGATAAGTGGAGAAAGCAAATCAAACCATTTGTCCTCTACATCAACATGATATGGCATTAAAGAAGGAATCAATAATAAAGTGCGGGGTTTCCAATTTGTGGGGCTCTCTCTGTAGGGTGGCCAATGTACTGGGTGGGGGCATTTAGGGAAAAATATGCTTTTTCTGATCTACTTAATGTTCTAATCCCAGTATGAAGCCTAATTAGGTCAAAACTTCAAGTAGGGATGCACCGAATCCACTATTTTGGATTCGGGGAACCCCTGAATCCTTTGCAAAAGGTTCGGCCGAGAACCGAATCCTAATTTGCATATGCAAATTAGGATTCGGTTTGGCTAGGCAAGAGGATTTGGACGAATCTGAATCCTGCTGAAAAAGGCCAAATCCTGGATTTGGCGCATCGCTAATTTCAAGTGAAAACATATTTGTTTTTCTGGATTCTTGGAACCATATCAGAAACTTTTTTCTATGAAATAAGGGGTCCTTGACCAAATTTCACTGAAAAATCACTGAAATAAAAAGTATTTTATTTACGACACAGTATAATCTTTAGATCCATCAAAACGTATTCTAAAGAAGTATGGGTTTCTTAAAACGATAGTGATATTCTTTCCCCTATACCACCCACAGGCAGTGTACAGGAGGCATGTACTGGCCATTGGTAGAGGCTCGACTCCGCTAAAGCGCTCTCAATATTGGCTCTAGCCATTTGGACTACATAATTAGAAGCCCACATATAGCTTGAGCTTCAAAGAACCACTTCTAAGGCCACAAACAGATCTATTTACGGTAATTAACTATTATACACAATAAGAGTTGTATATTCTCCCATTGTCCCGTAATTGTAGCTTTGGCTGCAGAACTTGATGGGATGAGAACGGTGCTAAAGATGGTTTCTTTCATTATTAATGCAGAACTTTACTGCAGAAGTGTAAAATAAGGGCATGTTCAGCTAAAGAGAGTGGGCACTGCATTTATTTTGGGTATTGTCCAGTGTGGTCATACGATCTGATGACTGATGCAAATATGAGATCTGTTTGGACAGAAAATCCATTTTTCTGATGCCTCCCACCCATCCTATCTCACTTTTGAGAATATGTTTGGCCCTTTGGCTAAAATAGAATATCAGTACAATATGATCAGTGGGCTGGTCACTTGGATAACATTAAATCATCCAATGGTTGGCTGCCTTTTATTTAGGGAGAGCCATTGAGATCCATTATTATGGTTGTATGTTGCCATTAGTGGGATCCCTTAATATTAAGGCACTAGTATTCATCATATTAACTTCACATATGTATAAATCAGATCTGTACTAGGGATGCACTGGATCCAGGATTTGGTTCAGGATTCAGTCACTTTAATGCACCCCTAAGTAAAGATCTATCCTTGCATGAGTGGATATTATGATGAATAATACCTTCCCGGCAGTTCTGGACCGGGCTATGCAAATACAGATCTGCATACAAACTAGCATCAAGATCCAGACCTAAAGCATAAGAAGGAAAAGACGTCGATGAATATGCAGCTCCTTTCCAGGAACATCAGAGGATTCTGACATATCCACAAGCTGCTTTGTTACGTTGCCAAAATGCAATGAATATTTAAGCTACGATCAGGCTTCGTGAGTAAAATGCAAGAGAAAAGTCTTTAATGCAATTCATTATACAAAAATGACTTACAATTGGGTAAATGAATGCATATCATTAAAGAGCCTTCTAAGCCAAGAATGTTAGACATTTATTCCTCTTACTCCCGGATCCTCAGATGACCGAGGGCAGACTAAGGGTTCCATTGACTGTAGCAGTGGGTTTCCAGCATTGTGTGAACTGGCACTAATCATAATTTGCAGGGGATCATATGTATTACGGGAATTGTTGGGCAAAGTATTCTCTCCATATTTTGCACCCCCAGACGACTGGCTTCCTTTGATGCTGTGCCAGTTGCTATATTGTCCTGGGCACACAGAATTCTTTATAGTAATTAGTTCAGTGCTGCTGCCCCCAAACTCCTGTTATAAAGACCATCCCTCCTTTCCTCATCTCACTAACAAAGTACGACCTGTGATATTGCCTAGCTAGAAATAAAAGTTAGGGGTCGTTTACAACTGCAGTTGCAGTCGCAATAAAGTTGATGCAGTGCTGCAGATCAACACAATTCATTGAAGGAGAAGGAAAGTCTTCTTCCACTTGGTGGTGCCAAATGTTAAGCACCCCCAAGTGATTGTATTGACTTACCTGAAACCCCTGGGCTTGTGCTCCTATCAGCAGAAAACTGCACCTGCCGGGGTTATACCAGTGAGCACCACGGAGTGAACCTCTTCCTGCTTCCTCTTTCTTCTCGCGGCTGCACATGCGCAGTAGAGCGAAAAGGCGAACTCTAACTCAAAAGTTGGCTATTTACTTCTACTGTGCATGCGTCTGCCCTGGGAAATTTGAAGCAAGAAGAAGCTGGAAGAGGATCGCTCCGTGGTGCTCACTGGTATAACCCCGGGCAGGTGCAGTTTTCTGCTGATAGGAGCGCCGGCCTGGGGTTTCAGGTAAGTAAATACTAGGGATGCACCGAATCCACTATTTTGGATTCGGCCAAATTCCCAAATCCTTCGCAAAAGATTTGCCCAAATACTGAACGGAATCTGAATCCTAATTTGCATATACGGAACCCAAATCCTGCTGAAAAAGGCAGATTCCCAAACCGAAACCTGGATCCCTCGTATATACAATCACTTCGGGGTGCCTAACCCCAAGTGGAAGAATACTTTCCTTCTTCTTTAAAAGTGCTTGAGTCCAAACCTACTCCTTGCACTTTTGCATAAATTCACTTGATGCCTTTTCTTGTGAATCACATGCAACTTTACATATTGACACATGGCTTCTCTGTAGCTACCACCACCCTGTAGATGGAAATAGCTAGAGGTTCCCACAGAGACCAGTGTCAATAGGCGCAGCAGATGTGTTATCATGGGCAGTCATTGTGCAGGAAGGGAAGCAATCAATTCCTGAAATGTTCAGAGCAATAGCTTCCATGTTGTCAAGATGCACTTACATGATTGCCTGTGTATTGACAGCAAGTGCCATTGAGTGTAACTGAAGTTATAGGAAAAGATATAGCTTTATGAGTAAAAAAGATGGTGTCCAAAAATTTACTTACAGTCCTAAATGACCCTTATAATTAGATTTTATGATGCAGGGGTCAGAAATATTATGACATAATACACAAAGGCCATGAGTAGCTTGTAAATTATATCCTTATAAACGGTGACTAGTGATGTTCATCGGTTAGTGATGTCATTTTTTTGTCACATGACTCACTAAAACTTGTGTATTAAAAAAAATAAAATACCCCTTGTTGGAAAATATGAGGATGTTAGAAGTAACCTTGGAGTTCCATGACCTGTATAAAAGCCTTCAGCCTGGTGTTTTTATATGGTCAGGGAACTCCTATGTGACTTATAATATCCTTATATTTTATAATAGGGGGAACTTTATTCACTAAATAATTAGTAGGTCATCATTTACACCTCCTAGATGAACCCTTTTGAATGTGGTATGGGATGGGCACAAATGTTAACCCAGTATTTTTTTGGTATTTTGGGTACATCTTGGTCACACCCTGTTCCACCTTTAAATGAATAGCGTTGTGTGCCAATCTCTGTCTGTTTCTGTTGTAAACTGGGATATATTAGTATGTTTTCATTGGTGGTGGGGGTCAACCACAATTCAGTTGCAAATCGCAGGGTGCAAATCATAGGGTTGTTCCTGTAAGGAGGGGGAGAAATAGGCTGACACCCAAATAAGTTATGTCTGTGAGCAGTTAGTATAGCATGTTTACCCTATTCATAATTAGCTCTATAAACAGATGAAAGCATAGTATATTATATTAGTAAACCTCTCATATAGCAGATAAAACTGCTGTGTTGTACTTGATGGGGGAAAGCTAGTTGGTGGATTTGAAATCTTTGTGACTGTTCCGTGTGTCTGTTTCTTGTTAGAATGTTCCCTCGTTTTATCTCTAAAAGCCAGTGTTTCGGCTCAGACTATACAGCAGCTTGTGTGCGGAGCAGCATTCATCTCTGAGCTAAATAGCCCCCACTGGCACAGACTTTGTGATCAGAAAGGAGCCATTGATGTCTCACACAAAGCTGACGGTGGCGAAAATTGAAAAGTGGCTTCTATTTTTGAGATGCACTTCTTTTTTTTTTTAGAGTGTATCCCTTTTCTTCCCTTCTTCTCATGTGTTTAAAAAGGGTTCCAGGAACAATTTATATCTCCTGAAATTGAGCGTGAAACACTATCCCACAAAACCAAATCAATCTAAAGGCGTCTTCTTCCTTCTTTAATTAGGGACGCCCCGCTGAAAAATGTACCCGTCGCTCGCTGAAGGGTGGCGCATTCTCAGATTCCTGACATAAATCTACAGCTATCTGAGTGCCAATGTCGAGTCAGAATTGTCAGCTTTATGACAAATGCTGCCAAAAGCACCGTCAAATCCATTATAGCACCATATAGAGCGGTGGGCAGCAGAGATACATCACATGCGCCTTTATCAACATCCGCCAAGCTTTGCTTCATTAAAATGCCTTCTAGTATGAGGAGCAACGTCTGACGTTAGATGTGAGGCTGGTCACATTCTCCACCAACTAATCAGGGGTATTTACATAGTTACATAGTTAAATTGGGTTGAAAAAAGACAAAGTCCATCAAGTTCAACCCCTCCAAATGAAAACCCAGCATCCATACACACACCCCTCCCTACTTTTAATTAAATTCTATATACCCATACCTATACTAACTGTAGAGCTTAGTATCACAATAGCTTTTGATATTATGTCTGTCCAAGAAATCATCCAAGTCATTCTTATAGTCATTAACTGAATCAGCATCACAACATCACCCGGCAGTGCATTCCACAACCTCACTGTCCTGACTGTGAAGAACCCCCTACGTTGCTTCAAATGAAAGTTCTTTTCTTCTAGTCTGAAGGGGAGGCCTCTGGTACGGTGATCCACTTTATGGGTAAAAAGGTCCCCTGCTATTTGTCTATAACGTCCTCTAATGTACTTGTAAAGTGTAATCATGTCCCCTCGCAAGCGCCCTTCTTTCCAGAGAAAACAACTCCAACCTTGACAGTCTACCCACATAATTTAAGTCTTCCATCCCTCTAACCAGTTTAGTTGCACTTAGTCTCTGCACTCTCTCCAGCTCATTTATATCCCTCTTAAGGACTGGAGTCCAAAACTGCACTGCATACTCCAGATGAGGCCTCACCAGGGACCTATAAAGAGACATAATTATGTTTTCATCCCTTGAGTTAATGCCCTTTTTTATGCAAGACAGAACTTTATTTGCTTTAGTAGCCACAGAATGACACTCTTTGTAGTCTATCTTTTAGCCAGTTCTCTATCCAGGTACAAATACTATGTTCCAGACCAACATTCCTTAATTTAACCAGTAACCTTTTGTGTGAAACTGTATCAAATGCTTTAGCAAAGTCTAAGAAAATCACATCCACTGCCATCCCAGAATCGAGGTCTCTACTTACCTTCTCATAATAAGAAATTAAGTTAATCTGGCAAGATCTATTATGCATAAAACAATGCTGGCACAAACTCATAGTATTATGATTTGCTAAGAAGTCCAGTATCTTATTTGTTCAAATTAATTATAACCCGCTAAAAGGAACCACAGTGCACATGCTGTATGTTTATTTCTATCTTTCCTCAGACATGGACCTCTAAAACCCAATTGCCCAGATGGTTATATTCTACATTGTACAGCACATACTTTTTTGCCAACTTATAATATTCTATAAGGGTAAGTGCAATATTTCGGCATCTTACACCTAAACTCTAATGTACAGTAAAAAAAATTATGCTAAAAAA
Source organism: Xenopus petersii (assembly GCA_038501925.1). Classification (NCBI taxonomy): domain Eukaryota; kingdom Metazoa; phylum Chordata; class Amphibia; order Anura; family Pipidae; genus Xenopus; species Xenopus petersii. The sequence goes on along the minus strand of CM076679.1, from coordinate 118,590,909 downwards.
CGGCAATTGACTTTTTTTTCTGTATCACACATTTTTGGCGAAGCGAAACGGGTCAGAATCAGCGTTACTAATATTCTACATTTGAACCCCTTAGTGAATAAGACTTCCTTGGGATCAGATGCTGTTTGGCACCAAGGTTTAACTGAATCCGAATCCTATAAAAAGGGATGGTATTTAGCCAAGTCCCAAGTCTGGGTGCATCGCTAATATACAGTGAGGTGCAGATTCAGTAACAGCCTATTTTATGCACGTTCTGGTCCTATTTATTTGTACAGTCCACTGTATAAATAACAAGCGGTTATTATTATTAACGGAAGATTGTCTTTTAGAAGCAGATAAAGCCTATCCTGGAATATTTACAAGCTTTCTGAATGATGCGTAGCTCACGCCTAATGAAATACCCCAGTAAAATAAATCCTAATCTCCGTGGTGGGGCTGTGCATGACAGAAAGGCCGAAGCTCCGACCAAGTGGAAAGTTTCTCAGCTCGGGAAACAACAAACTATAGATCACATTGGGCTATTTGCCGTGTGAATTGGTAAATTAATGTTTACACTGCTCTGTGGTTGTTTTGTTGTCCCAGAACCAGTAAATCTCATTTGCTCATAAGATTGAATAAACCTTCCTGGCGACGTGCGAGGCTTTTTCATTTGTGAGCTAAATATGCTCTGCGCCCATCTATCCATTTCTATCTGTTAGTCACCTTTAGAGAGTCTCATTCATATTCCTTCTTCATGATGAGGCGTGTATCAGTCACACATCACTGAGGGACACATCACTGCAACTTTGTTTTGACGCATTGCACCATTTTATGTTTTGTTACTGGTCCTGCCGCAATTAAAGTTCCTGCACCCTGCGGTATGTGCCTCAATTCTGCCATCATTACTTAAATGTTTTAAAGGCGTTAGATTAGTTATAGAACTAAAGTTCATGGCAATGTGACTTTGACCACATTTAGTAATGTTGACCTTGTTCCCACTGGTGACTTCATTGTTTATACAGTTGTTCCATGTCTCGCATGTCCAATTATAACAATACTCATCTGAATCTGATACCTGAGGGTGCATTTGCCTGCAGTCTGATGCAAGATAGAGAATATCGACTCAGAATCAATTCAATGCAGTATCTATCTTTGGTAGAAGCAAACTGATGGAGTTCTTTGTAAAGATTGCGGGAACCACACTCTGGTTAGTTTCACTGAAGAAGTTCTTAAAGACATTGGACATGGGATTATTATTTCACCTAGAGTTGTGCCAAATCCTGGATTTTGGATTTAATTCAGCCAAATGTCAGCACTATTTTCACCTAGGCTTAGGCCGAACTTTAACATCATGTAACTTGGAAAATGAATTGCACAAAATTTTTGTTCCCAATTAACAGTTTTTATTTTTCCCCAATCTTAATTGAAATCTTAAGGGTTTGAAATCAGTTTGGGATGCAGCCAGTTATTCTAGGGGAGGTTCAGGGGGTTATTTAACAAACTAGAATCCACAATTGACCCTTATTTATCATCAAAAACCCACAAAAAGAACGATCGACAAAAAACGCAACTTTTTCAGATAGTTGCACAAACAGTCAGATTTTTCCAGATTCATGGGAAAGATCCGTTTTTTAGTGAAATCAATGGAAAAGCCCCGAAATGTTGGGATTAACATACGAAACCCAGCGCAGACAATAATATCTTCAAATAGGAACTCTGCCATTGACTTCTACAGGACCTTGACAGGTTGAAGATGGAGAATTTTGGATTTGGACCTTTTGCAGCTTCGGGGTATAATAAATCTCGAAAAATTTGAATTTTTTTCCTACAAAAAATCTGATTAACAGACCTGTTACTGCAGGTGATTTGGGGGCTTAAATCAGTGCAACTCAGGTCTTGACATGTCTGAAGTATGAAGTCAGAAGCTCCTTAAGTGCATGTGTGTGACATCAGAAGCTCATAAAGTGCATGTATGTGATGTCAGAAGCTCATTAAGTGCATGTGTGTGACGTCAGAAGCTCATAAAGTGCATGTGTGTGATGTCAGAAGCTCATTAAGTGCATGTGTATGACGTCAGAAGCTCATTAAGTGCATGTGTGTGATGTCAGAAGCTCATGTGCATGTGTGTGACGTCAGAAGCTCAAAGTGCATATGTGTGATGTCAGAAGCTCATTAAATGCATGCGCATGACGTCAGAAGCTTATGTGCATATGTGTGTGACGTCAGAAGCTCATAAAGTGCATGTGTGTGATGTCAGAAGCTCCTTAAGTGCATGTGATATACACAACTCCCTCCTAGTGTCCTAGAGCTGGAGGGACAAGTTTAAAAGAAATACTGTTACCCCCAACCAGAGTGCGGGTACTATTGGGGGAAACTATTTTTGGGCAACAAATGCCCTTTAAAGACTATATGTTGTATTGAACAGAGATATCATCACAGTGCTCTTAGAGAAGCGACCCCAGGCAGTTATATGGTGTCAAAGGTTACTTATTATAACTACAATGACTAGCAAATTGGCACCTCTACCAGTGAATAGCACTTCAAAGGCCAACTCTGCCCTGTTGTGTAGCAGTAACTACAGATGTCTAGAACCAACATTATTTTTGGAGCTTATAAAGTACATATCCATGAACCTAGTTTTTCCAGCATCCCTCTGTATCTTGTTAATTTTGTGGCACTAATCAAAGGCAAATTAGTATTTTGGGGTATAATGCTACACTAGAATAAGGAAGGCATTATTATTACTTTTTTGCATTATATTTTCTGAAACGTTGTTCTTCCTGCTAAGGGCTCTAGAGTTCAATGAGAAAATCAAGGAGTCATACAGTTAGAGGAACAAAGTTCTTCCAAACAAGTGGTAAAAAGCAGGAAAACATTGTTGTTTTTTCATTCTCAGTAATATTTATTATGTTGCCCTCCAGATCTAAGAGACAGTTGTGTGTTTCTGTATAAGTGGGGTTTCACTTTTACTTTCATCAAATGAAAATGCTGACACCCATTGTTGTCTCCATATAAATCTAATCCTGGCTGGGATGATTTTTTTTTCTGCGTTTAAAGGTCATCCCTATGATCTGAGCCTTTAATGTGAACTATAATACAGAGTGCAGCTGCTGGAGGCTTCCATATTGCCTGCGCATGATGTTACAAGCTTCTTACACAAAGCTTTTAATATTCCCCCTGCTGCCATGTTAATACTTCCCTCTTTAACAAAAATTAACAGGTCCTCTAGAGTCCATTTTCCACCTCTCCAGGCCAAGCAATTAAATGTAACAACACTTAAATCATGGCTCAGAATAGCCAGGAATGGGCTTATTCTTTGAATCCTTTCCCAGAGCTTTGTACATTGCAGTTGCACTTATGGCATGATGCATTTTATACAATCGAGTCCCGCTCTTAGTTCTTGTTTTCTGACTTCAAAAACATCTTGTTACACACAGAGCGACACATCATGGCGTGTAGAGCAGAGACTAAGTGAACGGTCTCAGAGAACAAAGCTTTCATTATTAAATGTCACCAGGACATCCATTTGCTGCACTTTAAACGGTTTCCCCATTTTTCTTCTATTTTTTTTTTTCATTCTGTGAAATTATTATAAATAATTAAGAAAACGTCAGAAAATCATGCATTAGTCACAATCAGTAATATTTATTATTACATGTCCATACGGCTCCTCAAACCTGGAATTTGGTACAGCCCTTACAACCATTGTAGGCAATTTGGTTACATGATCTTTCGTTTTGGGGAAAGTCACAAGATTGTTTTGCAGACCCATATATATACAGGTATGGACCTGTTATCCAAAATGCTCAGGACCTGGGGTTTTCTGGATAACATAATTTGGATCTTCATTTAATTCTACTAGAAAATCATATAAACATTAAATAAACCCAATAGGCTGGTTTTCTGGGGTTTTCTGGATAACATAATTTGGATCTTCATTTAATTCTACTAGAAAATCATATAAACCTTAAATAAACCCAATAGGCGGGTTTTCTGGATAACATAATTTGGATCTTCATTTAAGTCTGCTAGAAAATCATGTAAACATTAAATAAACCCAATAGGCTGGTTTTGCTTCCAATAAGGATTAATTATATCTTAGTTGGGATCAAGTACAAGGTACTGTTTTATTATTACAGAGAAAAAGAAAATAACTTTTTAAAAGTTGGATTATTTGATTATAATGAAGTCTATTGGAGACGTCCTTTCTGTAATTCGGCGCTTTCTGGATAACGGGTTTCCAGATAATGGATCCCATACCTGTAGCAGTGTTACATTTCTGATATTAGTGAATACCTACCTTCCATGCTGCCAGGTCTTCTGGTTCTACTCTAAGAATAATACATCACACTGAGCTGTCCAAAGGCAGATTTTAATAAAGGCTTGAGGGGTTTAAGCCTCCCCAAACTACAATGATCAGGAGGGAGAGATTATACATGGAACTAGCACTTATTGCCACCTGCTCTGGGAAATGCATTTATCTTACAAAGTGTTCTGTAATTAGGGATGAAATTGGCACTACATTAGATATTTGTTCTGGGGGGTATAATGCATAGAATTGGGTTTGCTACTGTTTGTTACCATTAGCCTTCCAAAATACAACAATCCTCCTCCTCGTTTGGTGCCGGTGTCTCACCCTGAATGCACAAGAGGAGGCACAGCCAGCAAACCAGACTAAGAGGTACTGTAAGTGAAGAAGGACACCGGATTACAACCTTCCTGTAACTGGGATTTTGTACAGTCCTTAAAATCGATGACTGAAGCCTTTCTTGATTTAATTTTAGTTTCTCCTTTAAAGACAGAGACGTAGTAGCACCCACAGACAATGAAAAGTGCGGCAGTTCCAACACAAAAGCATCGCATACCGTCTGGGATAGGGATGTAGCGAATGTCGGAAAAAATGTTCGCGAACATATTCGCGAACTTGCGTCAAAAATGCGAACATCGCGAACCCCATAGACTTCAATGGGAAGGCGAACTTTAACATCTAAAAAAGACATTTCTGGCCAGAAAAATGATTTTAAAGTTGTTTAAAGGGTGCAACGACCTGGACAGTGGCATGCCAGAGGGGGATCAAGGGCAAAAATGTATCTGAAAAATACATTGTTGACACAGCGCTGCGTTTTGTGCTGTAAAGGGCAGAAATCACACTACGTCACTCAGGTGATGTTTCTGGACACGGAATGTGAAAAAGCTCACACAGCTAGGTGGCACTTGGTTAAAGACTGGGCAAACAATGCCTACAAGGGCAACGTATACAGCAGTGGATACGGAATATATTATTGCTGCTTGAAAAACGTCACTCAGGTGGTGGTTCTGGAGACGGTATTATTATTGATATTTAGACAGAATGTGAAAAAGCTCACACAGCTAGGTGGCAGTTGTTTGAAGAACACACTGGGCAAACAATGCCTGCAAGTGCACTACTATTGGTGCACTACTATGAAGAACAGCAAACAGCACTGGACACGTTAAAGAACAGTAAGATAAGTAAAATAAAAATATATATATATATATATATATATATTAAAAAAAAAAAATTACTCTGGTTGGTGCTGAACTACTAGGAGCAGCGCACCAGTCCCACTCCCCAACACAGCTAGACTAATAGCACTGGGCTCTTACAGTAGCAAAGTAAAAAAAACAAAAAAGAAAATAAAAGCAGTCCTTACAAGGACTATTGGGTTATTACAGCAGTCAGCACTCAGCAGATGAGATCAGAAGCAGTGCCCACAGCAGCTACATACAGAGCACTGCAGTAGAAGGTAGATTACTACTAGTCAGCAAAGCTAACTAACCTAAACTCACTGTCCCTCAAATCCCTGCAGAGTTCTGTCCCTACAATACAGAGCAGTATCAAGTAGATTACTAGCCAGCAAAGTTACTATCAACTGTCCCTCAAATCACTAAACAGCTCTCTCCCTACACTAGCTCTTCCAAGCACACACAGGCAGAGGCTTCAGTTTGTATATGGAAGGGGAGTGGTCCAGGGGGTGTGGGGGTGGTCCAGGAGGGAGAGCTTCCTGATTGGCTGCCATGTATCTGCTGGTCTGGGGTGAGAGGTAAAAAATAAGCGCCAGCTAAGGCAAACCCAAATTGGCGAATGTCGCGTGACGTTCGCGAACATTCGGCGGACGCGAACAGTCCGTGACATCCCTAGTCTGGGATCCTATCCCTGGTCAGAGAATCCCGGCTCCATTACAAACTCTTTGTTCCATTGACAATCAGTTGCACCGTGCCCTCCTCATCTCTTGCCACAGACCTCTGTGATAAATATATTAGCTCTGGGTTATTTCTTACAGCACACTCACCTCAGCCATAAACAAGATTATCAGGGATCGTGACCAGTTGCCTTTATATTCTTGAGCCCCGAGCAGGGAAGAAATGGGGAAGACAGAACCATTGGACCACAGCAGTTAAATAGAATATGACAGCAGATAATAACCTACAGACCCATCTGGACTTTCCATTATGTAACTGTCAGAGACACATATTACATATTATTATTGTTCCATCTTATTTCATTCTTAGTTACATAGTTAAATTGGGTTGAAAAAAGACAAAGTCCATCAAGTTCAACCCCTCCAAATGAAAACCCAGCATCCATACATACACCCATCCCTACTTTTAATTAAATTCTATATACCCATATCTATACTAACTATAGAGCTTAGTATCACAATAGCCTTTGATATTATGTCTGTCCAAAAAATCATCCAAGTCCCTCTTATAGTCATTAACTGAATCAGCATCACAACATCACCCGGCAGTGCATTCCCCAACCTCACTGTCCTGACTGTGAAGAACCCCCTACGTTGCTTCAAATGAAAGTTCTTTTCTTCTAGTCTAAAGGGGAGGCCTCTGGTACGGTGATCCACTTTATGGGTAAAAAGGTCCCCTGCTATTTGTCTATAATGTCCTCTAATGTACTTGTAAAGTGTAATCATGTCCCCTCGCAAGCGCCCTTTTTCCAGAGAAAACAACCCTTAGCTGTCTATTCCAAGCAGTACTGAATTCTCCTGCCACACTGGCCCCTACAACGTCAGTCATTAAAGGGCACCTATCACAGCCAAAATCAAACACATATTAACAATCTGACCAGTACAAGCTAAACACGTTTAATCAAACTACATATATAGTTTTTTGAAAAAACTGCAGGTTTTAAAAAAATCCCTTACTTTGTCAAATGGGTTCTTTCACTGAGGGAGGCCATATTGAGACTCGAACAGAGACTCTAATGTGCAAATTTCAGGAGCATGCTCAGATTGTAACACTGCTTTGAGTATTCTACCCAGAATGCCTTGTTTTAGTAAACTCCTCCACTAGAAGTATCCACTAGAAGTGCTGCCACCTGCTAACTTCCAGCAGGGGGCAGCACTACTGAACAGCAGCTAACACACAGGTTTGGCTGATTTGAAAATAGCTTAGAAGGGTTGATAAGCAACAAGGAATTTGAACTGAGCATGTGCGAGATTTTCAGAGCTATAGTTGGCTGGGAAGATATAGGTAGGAGGAGCCAGTGAAATCCAAGATGGCTGCCTCAGCTAGAACTGCAGGGGAGATCTTGCAGAAGGAATAGTGAGCTGATCATTTACATTATACAAACAATTCTAACTGCTTTAAAAATCGGATTTCTTGAACTTTCACATAGTGTATTTACTTAGTAAATGATTTTGGTCATGATTGGTGCCCTTTAAAGTGCCCTTTTCAGCCACCACTCCTATATATGGTGGCCCTTAGTTCTACTTCTACTTAACACTTTTTCTACGTCTAGTTTTTCATCTTGAAATTTGCTGTCTTTGCTCTTCTGCCTTCCAAACAATGGAGTAAAGTTACACAGATGTAAACTCACAAAGTATCCTCTTGCCGCCGTTTACTTTAAAGGCAGCAAGCAACAAAGGCGGCTAAAGCCTCTGGATTTGGGTTGCACTAGCAGCGTGTTTTATCATATGTGTTCAGTGTAACAGCCCCCCCTGTTGTTCCCAACTACAATGAACTTGATTAGTGCAAGGTTAGAGTTATCCGTAAACATTCATAAACAGCTATCTCCAGATATTTGCCCCAGAATACTGCTTCTATCTTTTAAAGGAGAAGGAAAGTCTTCCACTTGGGGATGCCAAATGTTAGGCACCCCAAGTAATTGTATTGACTTACCTGAAACCCCAGGCCGGTGCTCCTATCAGCAGAAAACTGTACCGACTAGGGGTTCTTCTAGCAACCACCAGTGAGTTATCCTCTTCCAGCTTCTTCTTTCTTCTCACAGCTGCACATGCGCAGTAGAGCGAAAAGCCAAACTTTGACGAAAAAGTCGGCTATTTCATTCTACTGCGTCTATGCGTCTGCCCTGGGAAATTTGAAGAAAGAAGAAACCAGAAGCTGATTGCTCTGTGGTCCTCGCTGGTATAACCCTGGGCAGGTGCAGATTCTGCTGATAGGAGCACCAGCCTGGGTTTCAGGTAAGTAAATACAATCACTTGGTGGTGCCTAACATTTGGCACCCCCAAGTGGGAGAAGACTTTCCTTCTCCTTTAAGGGCCAACTGTTCCTTTACTTTTTGCTTTATATTTGTCTAATGGTAAGATTAAGGGGTGATATTTTATAATTTCCATTTGAATCCGTCAGTCTTCCTTATCACATCACATAGTCCTCCTTATGCCCATTAAAAAGAAAAGTGGTGTTGCCCAAGTCATGGTCTGATGTCCTGGGGTGCATGGGCAACCAAACATGGCTATAAATTGGCCTACTAGACCCTATCTAAGCTAAGTTTCTAGCCAGCATTTTAAAGGGGACCTGTCGCCCAAAATGTTTTTTTAAATTCTATTTTATCACATAATTAAAGCAAAATGAACTTTAATTACACTATATAAATTATTTGATCTTGTTTCCTTCAGTCTGGGAATTCATAATTATAGCAAACAGGCAGGAGCCATTTTGTGGACACTGTTATTAAGACAAGCCTTGTATCATCTGAGAATCTTGTTTGTGCACCAGAATGGGGGACCTGATGTCCATCCCCATGTCCTGGCTACACAATTAAATGGTGAAGAGAACATGGAAATGTGGGGAGAGCAGTGACATCTAGGAAGTGCTGAATGGAAAGTGAAAGTAATTATCTGCCTAGGCATAGAGGAGGGGCAGACAATATTTGATTGACAGCTGAGATTTTTAAATTTTTAAACAGCTATCAATGCTTTCATAAAGAATAGAAATTGGATTTCATGTTCAATTTGGAAAGGACCTTTATTATACAGATTTTTGTGTCTGAGTGACAGGTCCAGTTTAAGATGTGCTTCAAATTATCAGTCATTTTAAATGATCAGTTTGCTAGCAGAGTTCATTATTTCTTATTGAAGCATGAAATGTATGCAGAAAAACACCCAGATGTATATGGATATAGATCCCTGTGCCAGTATGTTTCATAGTAAAATCAATGTATAAACCCACTAAAAACTAATCATCAGAACGGAGTAAGGGAGAAGAGGGGCACTGTAACCTGACCCTTATTTTTCTGCGTGAGATTGTTCCTCTTACAATAATCACCTAATGGCTATTGAAATGTTTTGAGCCAAAGAAACCTTTCTCCCTGAATTGCTCATATTCTTCTCTACCATTTGTATTTTAATTTTACTCGGCTCAATGGATGCAAGGAAGGAGAAGGAGAGTCGTATCCCACTTGGGGGTAGAGTCCTGCAGCGGGTCGGGTACCCGTGGGTTACCCGCAAAAGCCTGTGGTATCCTGCGGGTTGAAGGTAGAAGTTTTGGGAGCTGGTATAGACACTGGTCGGCGGTTCGCGGGTCTTCTCAATAGCGAGTTTTACTCCTTTTTTTCTGATCACACTGATGTCACTTCCGGTTTACAATGACAGCACTTCCTGTTTCTTGATGGTCAGTGGTTTGCGGATTGGGTCTCAGATAAGGTACTTGCAGGTCAGGTCAGGTCGGGTAGCGGGTCCAAGCGGGTAAGTATGTGGGTTGAGTTTGGGTTTTCACGCAGGACTCTACTTGGGGGTGCCAAATGTTAGGCTCCCCCAAGTGAATGTATATACTTATCTGACCCTCCGGGCTGGTGCTCCTATGAGCAGAAAACCAGTCCGAGGCTTATTCCAGTGAGCGCCACGGAGCGATCCACTTCCGGCTTCTTCTTGTGGCTGCACATGCACATTAGATTGAAAAGCTGAATTTTAATAAAAAAGTCTATTTCGTTGTAGTGCGCATGCGTCTGCCCTGGGAAATTTAAAGAAAGAAAAAACCGGAAGACAATCACTCCATGCTGCAGTTTTCTGCTAATAGGAGCACCAGCCCGAGGTGTGAGGTAAGTATATACAATCACTTGGGGGAGCCTAACTTTTGGCACCCCCAAGTAAATATCCTTCTCCTTTAAGCATTTTTAACAGAAGACCAGCAGTCATCATTTCCACGATGGATGGATGGATAGAAATTGTGGTTTTTCCCTGATGAAGAACACTGTTTGTGCTCGAAAACGTTGGATTTTTTGTGATAAAACTTTTTTTTCTTTATAGTAAGTCCCAGTTGGTGCGGTACTCTATCTCTATATTTATTTGATTTGATCAGCACCCGGACAGTTAAGTAAATTTTTTAGGGTTGTGCTCCTCTCTGCACCTATGTACAGGTATAGGGCCTGTTCTCCAAAATACTAAGGACCTAGAGTTTTCTAGATAATGGATCTTTCTGTAATTTGGATATTCATACCTTATGTCTACTAGAAAATCATGTAAACATTAAATAAACCCAATAGGCTGGTTTTGCTTCCAATAAGGATTAATTATATCTTAGTTGGGACCAAGTACATGGTCCTGTTTTATAAGGAAATCATTTTTAAAAAATCTCATTATAATACACAAAACCCATAAATATCTTGTCAATTATATCCTTATAAACGGTGAGTTCTGATGTCTATCATTTACAAACAGTGAGTTCTGATGTCATTTCTGTCACATGACTCACTGAAACTTGTGTATTATAATAAATAAAGTACCCCCAGTTGCAAAATATGAGGTCATGAAACTCCTCGGTAACTTATTGTATCCTTATAATTTACAAGAAGGGGTACTTTATTCACTATATAATGGAGTCTATGGGGGACGGCCATTCTGTAATTCAGAGCTTCTTGATAACTGATCCCATACATCAATATCTCTCTCTATATATATTTTATTTGTGTGTGTGTATATACATATATAGATATATATAGATATATATATATGTAAGACGTGGCTCCTGGGCACAAGCAGATAATCTTTTTAGAGAAGGATAATAAACATAGTGGGGTATTTTATCCTGTTGATTTTAAACCATTCTCCAGTTAAAAACAACAAACATAGCGAGTGACTTGGGAATGTTATCAGAGCAGAACAATAGTGGCTGTACCCAGATAAAATAAATGCAGTGGTTTAAATGGAAGACTTATTTTTTTAGTTGAGAATGAAAACTAAAAAGCAACGCTCACAAACCTTTTGTGTGACGGCCTCATTTCCCCCCCTGCTCTTCCCTCGGGTGTGAGTTTTTTTCCATCTCCGTTGGCAGAGGAACAATAAGTAATTCACCCATTACGCCTGTGACATGTGGACAGGGTGAATTTTCTGTTGCCACTCTAAGCTCTCCTGCTGAGACTCGGGGTCAAGGGTGCCGGGGTGGTTTGCGGAACCAAGATTTCTATTGAAAACCTGCGGCAGGCGACAGCATTTCCCTTCAGGAGCCGACGATCACGATACAGTATATCATTAGTCCAACAATGTGGCTCCTGCCCGGAGCAATTGTGATTGCATTAAGTGTGACAGATTTCAGTGGCGCACATATTTCATTATTGCACCCCCCCCTTCCATGTCACCAGGACACTTTTAGTCTAAAAGTATTTTCATTCTTTCTTGAACGTAAAAATACCCTGGTCACGTAAACTAAAAGCTTTCATAATGTTTGTCGGCTTGAAGAAATTCAGTGTTACAGTCCCGTGTCTGTTTGTGATGGGAGCGCAATGCCAAGTATGAAAGTAGTTCCAAGAAACTGTATTAGAGGGATGTTGGGTGGACATTTGCCTTGGGCCATCGAATACTGGCGGCAATCTGTCCTCTAAAACGTTCTTGATTAAAGGGGACCTGTCACCCTAAGAAATAATTTCAAATTCTTTTCTATCATGTTAGTTGAGCAAAATAAACTTTACTTACACTGTATTTATTATTTAAATTTTGTTTCCTTCTGTTTTGGAATTATACAATCACAGCAAGCAGGCAGCTGCCATTTTGTGGACACGTTGATTAAGGGAAATTGTGTATCACCCCAAAATCTTGTGTATGAACCAGAATGAGGGACCTAATGTCCATGTGCAGTGCCCTATACAATTATAGAGCCTGAGAAAGGAAGGGGGGAATGTGAGGAGAGCAGTGACATCTAGGAAGTGCTGAATGTAAAGTGAAAGTAATTGACTGCCCCTCCTCTATGCCACGGGCATAGAGGCGGGGCAGGTAATATTTGATTGACAGTTTAGATATTTAAACACCTTTATAACAGGTATGGATGTGTTAATTAAAAAAAAAATTTGGGGTTCCATATTTAATTTGGCAAGGACTTTCATTATGCAGTTTTTTATGTGTAGGTGACAGGTCCACTTTAAAGTATTTATTTTCCAACATTGGAAATTAAGACATCTAGACGTTTAGGTCACGCCTCAAACTTGTATGGTTGTCCTGCTGCAAATGGATTCCATCATCCCGGGCAAGCAACAAGCCTGAGCCAACAAGGGCCAGGACCCATTGTTTTTTTCCTGGTGTCCTGCTGGCTCAGCCCAACCCTGTGTATGATAAAAGAATGTATGGATTAATATTGAAATGAATTTTATTGCTTAATATTCATTTGGAGATTATGGTTGACCATTGTCGAAAAAGTTGAGCGAAAAGAGAGAGTTAATACACGCCTATGAGAATGACTACACACAGTATGGAGTGTCTTACACACATACATACATTTTTTAGCTGTCCGTTATCTGTAAGGAAAGCACATTTTGCCGCTGCTGCATTTACAAACACGCTGAGGATAAAAGCCTTATAATCATTTCCCGAGGATTAAGTTGAGTTTGTGACAAGCAAAGGTTCCTGCCGTGCGTTTGTCAAGGGGTGACAATCAATTGCTGAGAAAGTAGAGCTTCTTCCCTTTGTGTTCTATAAATAATCGAGGGAAGGTGATTGAGAATGGAAGTAGCCTATTGTATAGGAGGATGAATTTGTTCTCATTCATTGACAGATTTAAATATTCTTTCTACTGCGGGGCCCATCTAGCTACACTTGTCTTGACAGAATCCATTCCCAAGCATAAATGTTGCTGTAATTTCCGAAATCTATAACGTGTCTGGGCTGCACACAAAAGAAGATGAACAATTCAATGTAGGAACACAGGTTACTCCTAGGTACACACATTATACATGTATTATTATGATTATCTTTTATAAAGGAATGACATGTTCTGCGGTGCTTTACAGAGATCTCATTCACATGAGTCTCTGCCCCAGGGGAGCTTGCAATTTAAGTTTAATTTTACCAGAATCCAATTGAGTTTCCTGTATTATTTGTTTAGGAGAAAATAGAGCTAGGGAAACCCAAGCAGGTCATAATGCCCTGGTCAGAATTGAACCCAGGACCCCCATAATACAAGGCAGCAATGCTATCAGCTGCACCACCAGAATCAGGAATAGTACTATTATCCTTGATATACTGCTGACATATTCCGTTACACTGTTCTTTCACATCAGTCCCTGATCCAGCGGAGCTTACAGTCTAAGGTCCCTATTACATACACAAACACTAGGATCAAATTCATCAGGAGCCACTGAAGCTGCCATGTACGATTTTGGAGTATAGGAGGAAACCAGAGTACCTGGAGAAAAAACATGCACATATGGAAAGAACATACAAAACACAGTGATCCCCAACTAGTAGCTTCTGAGCAACATGTTACTCACCAACCCCTTGGATGTTGCACCCAGTAGCCTCAAAGCAGGAGCATATTTTTGAATTCCAGGCTTGGAGGCAAGTTATGGTTGTTTAAAAACCAGATGTATTGCCAAACAGAGCCTCAATGTAGGTGGACATTCCACATATCGGCTACTAAATGGCCAATCACAGGCCTTATTTGTAGTGATGGGTGAATTTATACGCCAGGCACGAATTCACGTAAAAAAAAATTGTCGACGGCGTCAAAAAAAGGGACGCTGGCATCAAAAACGAGACGCAAATTTGCCCATCACTGTTTATTTGGCACCCCAGGAACATTTTCATAGTGTTGTTCCCCAACTCCTTTTACTTCTGAATGTTGCTCACGGGTTGTAAAGGCTGGGGATCCCTGTTCTAACACATGGTGCCCCTGCTGGAATTGAACCCAAGACTCCACCACTGCAAGAACGCAATGAAAATGTAATAACAGGGAGAGCATAATATACAGTGTAACCCCATGATGCCTGCGCCCCTCTATTTACATCCGGCAGTGTCTCTGCAAGAAGATCTGCTCTTTACAGCATTACTGCTCCTGACAAACTGTCAGCATCAGCGGATTTGGAGGTTTCCGACTTTGCAACTGATCAACACAGATGGATGAGTAGGGTTGCCACATTTTCCCCCACAACAAATCTGGGGGGAGACGGGCCTTGATGCAGCAGGGGCGGAACTGTGATGTTGGGCGCGGGGCTATGACATGGTGAATGCCCGATTGTCGCATCCAGCTCTGGAAATCCTGTCATGTTTTCCTAATTTGGGAAAACTGGGCAGCCAGTTTTGACCCAAAAAGCCCTTCAAAAAACCGAAGCACAGTAGGCTTTGAGAAACTGGGGAAAATGCCATTTACGTGAATAATTTCCTGCTATTGAAAGGAACCGTGTAATACGTGTGTTATAATCTATTAGATTGTAAGCTCTATTGAGCAGGGACCTCTATTCCTTTTCGATCAGTTGTATTTGGGTTTACAATCTATAGGGGTCATTTAGGCCTGGGATGCAGTGTGCGAAGTCCAAAAAAGGGGCTCATTCCACTGTTCTTAGCACATTGCTTTAAAGAATGGCCACATGTTTCTGCCCTTCGTTTTGCTGAGACTTGTAACCACTCCCATGAGTTCAATGAAGCCTGTTGTCAGGAGCAGTGTATTCACAAGGGGTGGGGGTGAAGCTTCATTACATGAGGCTCAGTTAGTTTGGATAGAACCAACTTGGCACTAGGATTAGGGTATCACTTTAATGATGTCACACTCGATATTGTTTGTGCTGTACAACTGGGGGTAACAATCTGATTGACATTTAATTGTGTTTAATACAGTTCTTGATGGTTTTAATTCCAAATAAATAATCATTTTCTAATATAACATAAAGAATTGTATTACTGGAGGGTTAAATATGTGTGAAACGAAATACATTGGCTTTGTGTTCCCCCTTTTCTTCTATTCCCCGGCCTGTAGTCTTTATCTCCCCTTACTATGTTCATTCATCAGAGAAAGCTTCACTGATAGTAATATTGGCAGTTAGTGATAGATATCTGCTGGTTGTCATGGTGACGTTAGCAACATGTATTTAGTGGGATTTAACCCTATAGGAGTAATGGGGTTGCTAATTGGTAGAACAGTTAACAGAGGAATCCGTAGAGTGGGCTCCAGTGTGAGTCATTTGTTAACCATTAGGCCAACGTTTCCAAACAAGATATTTTTCTCCGAATCATTTGGGGGCAGCAATAATAAGGCAGAAACAGATGGGAGAAATGCCAATAGTCACAATGATAAAGCAAAACGGTTTGCATTTTGCCCTGCCGTCGCCTGTTCCCAATACAGGTATGGGACCTGTTATCCAGAATGCTCGGGGCCTGGGGCTTTCCGGATATTAGATCTTTCTGTAATTTGGATCTTCATAACGTAAATGGGAAGTAAAGTCTAAAATAGAATACGGCTAGAAATGCTGTATTTTGTATACTAAACATAAACATGAACTTACTGCACCACAAGCCTAATCAAACAAATAATTTATGCTTTCAAAGTTGGCCACAGGGAGTCACCATCTTGTAACTTTGTTAAACATCGTTGCAAGACCAAGACTGTGCACATGCTCAGTGTGGTCTGCTTAGGGATTGTCATAAATGATCAAAACAGAATAAGTCAAATAATATCTGCCAGAAGCCGTTACAGCAAGACTGATTAATAATCAGACTATACAGACTGCACTGGGTCCTGTGTTGTCATGTAATCTAATGTGGATTTTATAGTTTTTGTATTGTTTAATACAAACTGTCTCCAACTCTGCAGAACCAGTGGCTGCAGCATCAGCCACTGGTTTAAATCTGGCTCCATTATCTTTGTCCCTGCAGCTGGAGTTGGAAACAGTAAAGGGGATGTAAAGGCAACAATAAAATCCAATACAAATCTCTACACAGTCGCCGACTGCTCGACAGGGAAACAAACAAAGCTGCTTGAGTTCTGCATGGCTGGGAAGTAAGGCGGGGCTCCCCCTGCTGTTCATAAGTATGATTGTTTCCCTGCAGAGCAGTTAGGGACCGTCTGACAATTCCTATCCACAGCAGTAAATGAAGGGAGAATTTCACTGCATACAGTCAGGTTTCTTATAAAAACAGTACACATTTTTTAATTAATATATATTGGAGATAGGTTTCTTTTTCATTAAAGAAAGTTAAAATTACATAGTTACATAGTTAAATTGGGTTGAAAAAGACAAAGTCCATCAAGTTCAACCCCTCCAAATGAAAACCCAGCATCCATACATACACCCCTCTACTTTTAATTAAATTCTATATACCCATACTAACTATAGAGCTTAGTATCACAATAGCCTTTGATATTATGTCTGTCCAAAAAATCATCCAAGCCATTCTTAAAGGCATTAACTGAATCAGCCATCACAACATCACCCGGCAGTGCATTCCACAACCTCACTGTCCTGACTGTGAAGAACCCCCTACGTTGCTTCAAATGAAAGTTCTTTTCTTCTAGTCTAAACGGGTGGCCTCTGGTACGGTGATCCACTTTATGGGTAAAAAGGTCCCCTGCCATTTGTCTATAATGTCCTCTAATGTACTTGTAAAGTGTAATCATGTCCCCTCGCAAGCGCCTTTTTTCCAGAGAAAACAACCCCAACCTTGACAGTCTACCCTCATAACTTAAGTCTTCTGTCCCTCTAACCAGTTTAGTTGCACTTAGTCTCTGCACTCTCTCCAGCTCATTTATATCCCTCTTAAGGACTGGATTCCAAAACTGCACTGCATACTCCAGATGAGGCCTTACCAGGGACCTATAAAGAGGAATAATTATGTTTTCATCCCTTGAGTTAATGCCCTTTTTTATGCAAGACAGAACTTTATTTGCTTTAGTAGCCACAGAATGACACTGCCCAGAATTAGACAACGTGTTATCTACAAAGACCCCTAGATCCTTCTCATTTAAGGAAACTCCCAATACACTGCCATTTAGTGTATAACTTGCATTTATATTATTTTTGCCAAAGTGCATAACCTTGCATTTATCAACATTGAACCTCATTTTCCAGTTTTCTGCCCAGTTTTCCAGTTTAGACAAATCACTCTGCAAAGTGGCAGCATCCTGCATGGAACCTATAGTTCTGCACAATTTAGTATCATCTGCAAAAATAGAAACAGTACTTTCAATGCCCACCTCCAGGTCATTAATAAACAAGTTGAAAAGCAAGGGACCTAGTACAGAGCCCTGCGGTACTCCACTAACAACATTGGTCCAATTAGAAAATGTTCCATTTACCACCACTCTTTGTAGTCTATCTTTTAGCCAGTTCTCTATCCAAGTACAAATACTATGTTCCAGGCCAACATTCCTTAATTTAACCAGTAACCTTTTGTGTGGCACTGTATCAAATGCTTTAGCAAAATCTAAGTAAATCACATCCACTGCCATCCCAGAATCGAGGTGTCTACTTACATTCTCATAAAAAGAAATTAAGTTAGTCTGGCAAGATCTATTACGCATAAAACCAAAGTAAAAATGGGATTTTATTTTTTTGCCTTTACATGCCCTTTGTCTACTAGAAAATCATGTAAATAAACCCAATATGCTGGTTTTGCTTCCAATAAGGATTAATTATATCTTAGTTGGGATCAAGTACAAGCTATTGTTTTATTATTACAGGGAAAAAGGAAAGCTTTTTTTAAAAACTTGGAATTTTTTGATAAAATGGAGTCTGTGGGAGACGGCCATTCCATAATTCAGAGCTTTCTGCATAACAGGTTTCCAGATAACCACTCCCATACCTGTACTAGAAACAAATGCTACACACTCCAATTAAAATATGAAGAAATTCATGTTTTGTTTTTTTAATTGAATATTTCTCTTGGCCTTGTTGAAGTTCTTATGACAGCTTCAATTTTACTTATAATTACTGTATGTAATTCCCAGTGCCGGGGTGGTGACTTTTATCTTTAATTTGTTTTATTATAGGCATTTGCAAGAGAGTAATTATTAAATATGACTTTCTTTTGTTTCTTTCAGAACCTGCTATTTAATCACGGATAATTCCTCAGGAAAAAAGGCAGAGAGAGGAGAGGACGACCATATCACCACTTTTTCTTTATATAAAATGCAGCATTGCGGCAAAGCAATTCCTCATCCCTTGTAAATGAAATTAACTCCGTTGTATGTGCGAGTGCATGATTAAAGGGGAAGTTCACCTTAGATTAGACATTAGAATTTCAAGATAAACTGCAGAGGTGAGTTTGGATTGAGGTACCCTTATCGATCACATGGGGTGATAATCTGAACATGAATTTGAAATGTACGTTATGGACCTCAACAACCAAAATAATACCTAAGATGTATTTCGATAAATGATTCTTCATCTAAGTGGATACTATACCCTATAATTAGGTTGGGAGCTTTATTTTATTGTCACGCTATACAAAGAGCATTCTTTCCTTGCTTGTATGGAACTGAATGGGAACCTTGCATTAAGGTTGTTAGCCTAAATATTCCCTAAAAATAGTAGCATCATAATAGATATATCTTGCATAGATGCCTTTGAACATTCCCAGCATATAAGAAGGCATTTTGGCCACTCCTGCAGTCTAATAAGACCACACCTACCTGCTCTAGCTCTGCCCCCTTTCTGAAAGGCCACACCTCTTATTGTCAGCAGGGATTGGGACTGTTCAACTGAAACAGGACTGCTGTGGGCTCCATGCTTTGCACTCATTATACTTTTATTGAAAGGAAATAATGGAACGTAAATGGGTGTATTTACTGTCATTTCTTTATTCTGGGCTTTCGCGCATATTACCACAGTAATTGAAGCATTGCAGTTGACGCTATATTGATTTTTGGATTTTTTTTTCCCATCAATTTGCATCGAAGGGCAGATTCGGGGATATTAGTCGCCCAAAGTTTCCTCATGAGGCAACTTCGGAAAACGAATCGCTTCAAGTACCATCCCGCCATCGATTTTCATTCTAGCTGACGGGAAGGCAGTTTAGAGATTAGTTGCCCTGAAGAAGAGGACATTTCTCGTTGGACAACTAATCTCCCCGAATCTGAGCGTGTGCCTCTGCCCTTAAACGTAAGACCTGGATTCTATGGAAAATTGGTGGCAGTAGGCTCAAGGTGTTGGCTAAGAAATTTGTAACAAATAAAAATGTTGCTTGGTAAAACTGGGCTGGGATGTTAATACTTGTGCACCAAGTTATTTCCAATGTTATCAAATTCAACCTTACACACTGTTCCAAAGAAAAGGACAACAGGCCACCCCTTTAGGCTAATGGCACACTATGCTTTTTCTCCATTGGCATAAACACGCCTGTGGAACAAACTCCACTTTGACTCTCCTCTGCTTCAGATGCGAGTGTGTAATTCACCTGTCATTGTGTCACGCTGCAGATTTAGGCCACAAAGTGCTCAAATGTTCATGGTTTGTCCAAATCTGCTTCTTGTGTGCAGTGACGGGGAGATTACAGTCCTGCCAATATGGATCAGAAGGGGCGGATACAGAGTTTTCTTTCTACAGGAGAAAAGGCATAGTGTGTCTTTAGTCTTAGGAATAAATTCACTACAGGGTGAATTTTCGTCCGCAAACTCTCCACTACACTAAGCGCCACTTCGGTGTAAATCTGTTACCACTAAGCTAATTCGCTAAAATGTGAAGTTGCATATCAGCAGCCGGACACTGGCGAAGTTTCTCTAGCGTTAATTCGTCAGCGTGAGCATTTTAGCGATCTTTTCGCTAGCGTTCATTTATGCCTAGCAAAACTTTGTTCATACTCTTACAGTTAGGTCAATTTGAATAGGGCAGGTACATAAAGTTCGTATAGACGTCTTTATTAGAGATGTCGGTGCAAATGCAATGGAAGTGGCCACTTATTATTACAATTGTCCAAGGAAGCAAAATAAAGACAAAAGAAATCTAATCTAATGCCCTAGACATGAGCCCACCCTAAAACAAATGCCCCTCAAATTGATTAAGAAAATGTTAACACAAAAATCTATCATAGTTAGCACTTTTGAAGGAAATCCTGCTTTAAAATATGAAAGAACGCAAGTGTTTTTTATAACTTTTATGACTTTCCAGCATACAGGATATGATGTCACTGACATAATATTGGGGAGTATGTAGCCTAATCTTGTCAGTTCGCCAGTTTGACAGGTCTAAGGTGGCGAAGGAAACTCTGGCGAAATAGGTAACGTTCTGTAAAATAGTGAATTTGCGGAGTATCGAACTTGATGGGCAGTTGTCTCTTTTTCAGATTGATCCCCATAATGCTAATATGCCATAGGGTCAGCCTTTCACTGTGAGAAATTACATCATTCCATAGAGATAAGATGGTGAGAAGGGTCTTCAAGAAATGCTCTAGGCCCTGATTTAAGGGAGGAGAACATGGATGGCCAAACACAATTAATGCAAGGGACAAGTTACATAAAGGCGGAAATGCAGGGCTTGCAGTTCAAGTTTAACACCAAGACCTTTTTGAGTCACCACTCAGTCGCCAATGATCATACATTTCTGCTGCAAACTGGCCAAATTGTAGGGGAAACAAATCACTATGTGCATCTTCATCTTTAAATGAGACATTGCAAGGAGTACGGCAGCCTGTTCAATGGAGAGGAGACATGGAGTATGTGAGTGAGCAGAATCACGTAAGGAGCACTGAGGGAGATATCACTTATGTATTTGCTTGATCACAAGTAGAACATGTGTTGTTGTACCACCAAACTAAGTTGTGTGGAAAATATTCACTAGACTGTTGTTTCACAAGAATTCTAAGGTCATTTCTTTGCTGTAAGGAGAGGAGTGATGGAACGAGCTGAAAATAATAAGTTCAGATATCACTAAGCGAAAGGTGGAATTAATAGGAAGAAATTGCAGATAAAGATTGTGCTAATGAAAATGTTTAATTCCAATCAGTTGTGTAGTTATTACACTATGGGTGAGAATCAGTCATGTTGCCCTTGTGTTGGACTGTACCTCTCCACTGCTCTCAGGAAGGTTTCAGATTTGCAATCATACACAAACAGGTCATGATACATAAAAATACAATTCATTGTAGCTTTTCACCGCCCATTTCATATATATATAAATGTATATTCAATGGAACCATTGTGATTGGATATCGGTGACAGTTTCCTTAAGCAGTTAAAGGCCTATTCCTTGTGTTTTGTGTGAAAGTAGACCAATAAACGTCGTTTAATGTTAAATGACCCAATTATTAGCCCTGATTTCCAGTGGATGAACTGAACTTTTTCTATAATTTTGATGAGTGTTAAGAATATTATTTTCAAAATAGTCTGGGCTTCATCCATGGCAAGTGAAAACGACTTAGTATTTAACAAGGCAACTTGTGGGCCCATCAGCTAGATCTTAAGTCAGACCATGTATGGGACAGATTTCAGATTGTAGGGCATTTTTAGACAAAAATCTACCCTGGGTGCTCAGAATTACAACTTTTGCCAGTGTTGATAATATGGGACTGAATCAGCTATTTCTCCGCCAGTGCAAAATTGACGGTGAAGAATCTGCTAAAGTAACATTCGACTTGGGCTCCTGAATCCACCATTTTGGATCCAATCGAAGATCTGCGATTGGTCTGAATTTATGACTGAGGCAATAGTCACCTGTACATTGCTCCATGTGACCAGTAATGGGCAGCAATTGTTTTGATATATTGGTGATCAAAATGCCCCATGTTTTATCATAACCCTTAGAAAGAAGACTAGATTCTCACCCCTGAAGCATGACCTAAACGCTGCTAAGCACTTTTTCAATTTTTCAGAAATATAAGCTTTATTTTTTCATAGCCATGTACCTAAAGAAGTAATTATATCTGAGAATAAATAATGGTTACTGGCCGTGCTTTCAGGTGATTCTCATGGGGAGGCAGAAGGATCCTTGTGTCATTGCCCCTATATAATTCTTTTTAAAGAAATACATAAATAGAATACAGGTCTTATTATTAACCCCAGTACTGTTACCTATTGTATTTCTCTTGGAGGCCAGTTTATGTATTAAGGCAGAGAAATGGTTAAGCACAAGTTGGGCCGGAGGAGTAGCAGAACGGAGAAGAGCAATTAGAGCAGAGCTGTGCAAGTCCCATTCAGCTATTCCTACATTAATCTTCACCTCCCAGTCTTTGCCACAAGCACACACAGGGGAAATAAAAAGAGAGCTTCATTAGAGGAGGGACTGCCGCCTGGCAAGCGACTATTGATTTTGGTTTGTTGGCTTCGGGTGCAGCCCACTCAGCCTGTCCTTATTTAACTGCACTCTGCATTGGGCAACTGTAAGAGTTCTGGTTCTGCACTGTCACTAGGAACCTTGGGCGGCTGCATGCCATGCGATATAAAGTCATATCTGTGATATATATCTTCCATAATGTACATTCTGTAGGGATGGTTTTAAGCCTCAGCATTACAAGGACTCCTCAGAGATGTATCTTGCAGCTGGTCAGTAACTCCCGACGGCTAAATGTGGCTAGTGTCAGACTGGGACACCGGTGGCCCACCCAAAAACCTTTGACTAGGGGCCCACCAATTAATCTTAGACCAGGGGCCCATACTTAGTACTGTTATTCTTCCTCTCCTCACACAACCAAATGTCTAGCAACATAAAGGCCCACTGACATCTTGGCCCACCGGGACTTTTCCTGGTATCACGGTGGGCCAGTCCGATACTGAATGTGGCTCAGCCCTGGAGATCTGCAAGTAGGACATCCTTATTTGTTTGCGGCCCCTTTCCTTCTGGCAGAGTTTACAGCCCCCATTCTCTCTTATTTATCCATTGAAAGTGCACATTGGCATTTAGGAGGGTAAAGCAATCAGAGGAGACAATATGCAGTAAAGCAAGAGGGCATTGCTGTTGCACAATCTTTTCCCGCCCAGAGGAGGATAAATGGAAGCCATACCAATGCAGTTAGATAAAGAGGGGAAGGCACATTTCTTTTAACTTTGCTGTCCCCACATTGGAGTTTCTATTAAGGGGTAACTGACTGGGCTTTCAGCTTTGCCTAGAATACCATTGTCTCATGCTGGCTGGGCCCCTAGCTTCTTTATCTTGTGTCTACCTGAGTATAACCTTCCATATTATTTAATGTACAATGTAAGTAGAACCCATGACACTGCTCCATCAATCTTTATCTTCAGCAAGCTTATAGTGTATCTCAATGGAATTGTGTATACATATCATTTCCCACTGCTGGGGAATTCTCTAATGTATAACTTTTACAGTTGCGAGTTCTGCTTCATCGACTACCTTCATTCTCTATCACGCCCTTCTATACCTGTTACCTCTACTTCTGCTAATAACTGCTGCTCTGCAGGGGCCCAACAAGTTTCTGGATAGGGCCCAGCAACATCTCTGTGACAGGCGAATCATTCATGTTGCTGTGACTGGGGACCCTAGCAATGGGGAGGTTCTTATATTTTACATAGTAACGTAGTGAGTTAGGTTGAAAAAAGACACAAGTCCAGCATCGGACTGGGACACCAGGGGCTCACCCAAAAGCCTTAGAAAGCTCCTATCCAGGGGCCAACTCCGGAGCACAACTACTATTATTCTTCTCATCCTCACTCAACATCTATTCTCCTAGTCTCTTTTCTTGACATACCGTAATCTATTATTCCATCTATTTAGCCTTTTTGTTCTCATAGAAATAGGGAATGGCCATGTAATAGGCCAAATGTTTAGCAGCATGAGGGTCACTGACACCTGGGCCCACCGGGAGTTTTCCTGGTATCCCTGTGGGCCAGTCCATCCATGTCCATCAAGTTCAACCTTTAAACTCTATTTTAACCTGCCTAACTGCCAGTTGATCCAGAGGAAGGCAAAAAAACACATCTGAAGCCTCTCCAATTTGTCTCAGAGGGGAAAAAATTCCTTCCTGACTCCAAAATGGCAATGGGACCAGTCCCTGGATCAACTTGTACTGTGAGCTATCTCCCATAATCCCTCACTTGCTAAACACCATCCAACCCCTTCTTAAAGCTATCTAATGTATCAGCCTGTACCACTGATTCAGGGAGAGAATTCCACATCTTCACAGCTCTTACTGTACAAAAAACTATTTGGGACTCGGATGAATCCTTGGTGAAAGATTCGCCAGAAAACTGAACCGAATGCTAATTTGCATATGCAAATTAGGGTTTGGAAAGTGGGAACAATTCTTTTTTTTTGTGATGAAAAGTCACGTGATTTCCCCACTTGCCCAAAATTTACATATGCAATTTAGGATTTGGTTGGGCCAGGCACAAGGATTCGGCCCAATCCTGCCGAAAAAGGCCGACTCCCGAACCGGATCCTGGATTTGGTGCATCCCTAAAAAAAAAAACCCCTTCTGAATATTTAAGTGGAACCTCTTTTCTTCTAATCGGAATGGGTGACCTTGCGTCAGCTGGAAAGACCTACTGGTAAATAAAGCATTGAATTGTGATACGCTATACCCCAATACTCCACGACCTGTTTCTAGAAACACAGTTGTTAAAT
The DNA here is from genome assembly GCA_038501925.1 of Xenopus petersii. Classification (NCBI taxonomy): domain Eukaryota; kingdom Metazoa; phylum Chordata; class Amphibia; order Anura; family Pipidae; genus Xenopus; species Xenopus petersii. The sequence continues at coordinate 118,565,951 of CM076679.1, read as the reverse complement.
AACCTCTACCAAAGCGAGCATGTAAATCTATACTGTACCATGGATCCATCTGTTTGAGCTGAACAGCTTGGCTCCTGGAAATTGACACTTTCTATAAAGCCGCCAGTATAGACTAATGGAAAGATGGAACCCCGGACACATGCCAGGACTTACTGGCACAGATTGGAGTCTAATATAAAACACAGGTTAACATGAGTCGTGGTAGAGGCATGTGCTCTATTCATCAAGGTTATATTTGCCTTTGTGTGACATTCCGTATGTATAAGGAAAAGCAGCAGCTGCTGAATATTCAAGAATATTGTCTCCTATTCATTTAATAACAAGTACAGCATATTCTGATTCATCCATTGGACTGCAGGGAACACAATCAACTACAAATCTATTCACCTGCTTCTCCGATATATTGATGTTGTTTGCACATAGATTGCACAGGAATCTGGTCTCGTGTGTGCGGATTATATTGGAGTACTGTGTATAAAGTAATGCAACTGCTAACTGGATGCAATGTTCCCTTTTATTTCTATGTAGACTTGGTGCACAAAATCAAATCTGCAATGAACAGAAGTCTGAGAATTCTGTGCTGTTTTTGGTTGCAAAACGCCATGTTTATTTTTAACCCACAAAGCAGCATTTCCCCCAACAGTTCCAGCATCTTTGTGGCAGTGATTTTTTTTCTGCAGTGCAGCATTAAAATGTGTGCGGCCTATGGATGTAACCCACTATGGGAACTGTGGAATTTTGCCATATCCCTGGAGGGCACACAATTCCCCAGATCAAACATAGAGAAGTACAAGGAGCATCTTTTGATGCAAAGACCTTGAATGAATGGCGTCAATATGTGCGGTATTTGTGTCCATTTTAGCAGGAATGTTCACAAATAAGGCTTTTACGGGGGAATGTAATAAAAGTCGGTAACGGAAAAACTATTTGCAATTGGAAAAGTTATGCCTTTGAGCAAAAAATTTTTCTTTGAGCGAATTTTATATAGCTTTTGCGAACCCGGAAACTGTTTAGCGACCACTTCCGACGGTGGAAGACCGTTTGCGAATTTTATGGTTTGCGCCAATGCGCAGTCAATGTAATAAAACTTCTTACTGAAAAAGTCGTTATGTTTGCTCCAAAAGATTACGATGTCTTCGAGCACTTCTTAAGAGCAATTACAATTCGCAAAGAGCAATTAAAATTCGCAATGGAATAACAGTTTAAGGAACAATATTACATTGCAAGATGTGGATTTATATTCTCACTGGTGCAGAATTGAATTGTTTTTCTCTTTGCGACTTTAATTACATTCCCCCCCCTAAGTGTCTTGAATTTGAGTCAAACCAGTCTACTGTCAGTGTGAGGTTTGCATAAAGAATAGTGAAAATAAGTATCACATTTGTACATTCTGTATGTTGTGTAATGCAACAGCTGGACATATGTGAGAGTGGGAGAGAGGTGTCAGCTCTTGGGTTATAGAGAGTCAGTGTAGGCAGCAGTAGACGGGCCCTTAGTCAATTCTAGCTAAGCATTTGGGGGTCACCATTCTTGCCCAATTCTTTGTTCATCAGCCAGTTGTGCTGTTGTCATAAACAAATCCTCCTTTCCTGACTTTGACTCTCAGCCTTCACCTTCCAATGAGGAATCAATATCTTTCCAAGACCAAATTCCCACTCTTGTGATCTCAATGGCCTCTTAGATCAATGGAATTATTTTAAAGAGGCCCAGGCACATTACACCCGACTGAACTCTGTTCTCTAGTTAATTTGTAGCCTTCTGACCTGCTGCAGCCGGGTGATTGGGCTGTAGGCATGATGTCTTTTAATGATGTGCCTTAGGCTAATGCCCTCCACTGCCTCATAGCCACATATTTGCTACAAAGCTGACATCCGGCAACCTAAACACATGCGCATCCGAGCCTTACGCCCACCAGTGCTAATAAGGAATTTCATGAGTTGGCAAGAAATGATCACGCTCTCCCCAGCACACTCTCTGTATTATATTAAAAGGGAACTTTACTATGATCAGGAAAAAAAAACCCTGACGGTTTTCAAAAATATTTAATTCTATTTAAAAAAATCTCAATAGAGAAAATCCAAAGGAGAAGCCAACTGTGCTTATGGCGCTTGATAGTTGAGCAGAATATTTTTTTCTAATAGAAGTTTCCTATACACTTATATGATCCATTATCCAGAAAGCTCTGAATTACAGAAAGGCCATCTCCCACAGACTCCATTTTATCCAAATAATTAAAATGTTTCAAAATCACTGCCTTTTTCTCTGTAATAATAAATAGGGATGCACTGAATAAACTATTTTGGATTCGGTCGAACCCCCTAATCCTTTGCGAAATCTGAATACCGAATCAAATCCTAATTTGCATATGCAAATTAGGTGCATATGCAAATTAAGTGTGTGACGGGAAAACTTTTATTTTACTTCCTTGTTTTGTGAAAAAAAGTCACATAATTTCCCTTCACGCCCATAATCTGCATATGCAAATTCGGATTCGGTTCGGCCAGGCAGAAGTATTCGGCCGAATCCTGCTGAAAAAGGCCAAATCCTGGCCAAATCCCGAACCGAATTCTGGATTCGGTGCATCCCTAATAATAAAACAGGAGCTTGTACTGGGTCCAAACTAAGAAATAATGAATCCTTATTGGAAGCAAAACCAGCCTGTTGGCTTTATTTAATGTTTGTGATTTTCTAGTAGACTTAAGGTATGAAGATCCAAATTATGAAAAGATGCATTACCTGGAAACCCCCAGGTCTTCAGCTTTCTGGATAACAGGTTCCATACCTGTATTGCACGCGGTTTCCCCAAGCCCAGTGTTCTTTAACTGGGGTGGCTCTTTAGCCAGTAAAGTCAGTCAATATTAATAACGGCCAATGATGATTAATAATGGCTGCTCCCCCACCATGATTTATTTACTGACATACAATACAAATTCACGGCAAAGTCGCCCACCAATCACTAGTGAAATGGATTTCGGATTTGACACCAGTCAAGTCAGGGTTAATTCTTCTTTACTTCTAATTCTGCTTTTGTGATTTGATTTATTTCTCTTTGCAGCAAATAATGGCCGGGCTCCATTTATTATAGATCCGAGCCGGCATCCCCTCGGAAAACGGCTGAATAAAAGTTGATCCTTTTATTGGCTAAGTAATTATGCAGCAATTGTGTCATGAGAGGAGGTGAGGACTTGGCCTAAGGGGACAGGAATCCAGGAGATCGAGGACTGCTGAGTCTTGCACTTAGTCTGTCTCCAGTCTATGTATCCAGATGTATATGGGACTTTAAGACTTGGAGAATTATGGGAACACGGCACCCTGTTATGCTGGACGTTAAAGTGTTGGATTCAACAGTCATTCATGTCAGTGGAACCACAATGGGTTATAAATATGGCTGCTGAATATACACTAACCTGGGGGAGAACAAAGTGTATATTCAGCAGCCATATAGTCAGGGCACAAGGTGTAAAAGCCTTATCAACAAAACAAGTAAAACACTGATTAAACAAATAAAGTGTATTTTATACAATCTGATTTTTTTTTAACTCACACTTGCATATTTTACTATTTTTAGCTTAAAAGACCAGTAACAAAAAATATTTACAAAAAATGTGTTTCTACTAAAAAAAACACCAAGACAGTTTTAACTTTAAATCAGCAAAGTCTTTATTAAGAATTTACTTACCGATTCTTTGCTTGCGCTCCTCTTCAGAAACGGCGACAGGGCGACGATCCATTGTGTGCGCTCAATTTCTCCTCCTTGCCTTCTATAGGAGATAGCCAGGGAGGAGAAATTGAGCACCACACGATGGATCGTCGCTGTTTTTTTTTTTTTTCTTTAAAAATTTGATGGCTGACTGACAGATGTAGTAAGAACTAAAGACAAATTCTGAAAAAAATGTCTTTAAAATGTTGTGCAAAAGACAAAAATCTGAAAATGGTCTGTTTAAAAGACAAATTCAGAAAAGTCGAGATAGAGGTTTGTGAATTTGGTGGGAAATCCGACACTTTTATCTCCACTTTTATTTTGTCTTAATATCAGCACTTTTGTGAATTCCCCCCTAAATATCCAATTTCCTTTGACTTAACTCTACTAGATACTGTATATACATCTTCACATTCCATAGCACTGCTCCTTTGCTGTAAAGCAATAGTACCCAATAAGATTTTTATTTGTCCCATTCATTTTTATGGCAAAAACAACCAAAATCTCTCCCATCTGCTACGTTGGCCATAGCCGAAAGTCCCAAATGTTCCTTTGTCAACTGATTGGGTGCAAACATGAATTCTAGGGAGTGTTTCCTAGGAGCTTTTATGGATCCTAAGAAAGATGGCCAGTTGTACCCCCTGTACAGTGTCTGGAGGTTGCGAACATTCTAAATTAGGAAGGTACAAAACATAGGATCAGTTTTAGAATAGGGCCGATATGGCATTGCCTTCATCACTGGCCCCTTAATTCATTGATACATGTACAAAACCAATGCATAATGCTATATTTAGTGTGTCTATCAGGGTTGTCCAACCAGCAACCTTCTATCAGCTCCCAGCATCTGTCTTATAGTCAAAATAGATCATTTCTTATCCACTTCTATAGTTCCTTCCTGCATTACCTCCTACATTACTCATGGTGTTGAAGTTGATGAAGCACTAGAAAGCAAAGCATTGAAGGCAAGTTAGACAAAGGTCATTGGTTGACTGACTGTGGACAATGAAACAAGAAATGCTGCTAATGACCTCGTTATTCATAGATCTCTAAGGCAGAAGAAGAAGTGGTGCACCATTAGCAGTGGGATTAGTTACAGTACGACAGAGGCGAGATAGAAAGACAAGTTAATGTTACAGTAATCAGGACGGGAGATCATGGGTGCATGTATTGTTTTGTGTAAGTGAGGTGGAAAACAGAGTGAGTTCAGTGGTAGCATGATAAAGTCTTCAGATTCAAGGGGACTTTAAAGAGGACACTCAATTGCTAAAAAGCAATAAGTGCTATTAATAGAGCAATTAAAAGATCACAGGAGAAGTTTGTTGGCTCTTTATGATTATACATCTGAATGAGTATGGAGCTATTTTGTTGTGTTTCATAGTTTTAGCAGCACTGAACCTGTGGCAGTGCCATACCAACACACTTGTGTTCCAAATAATAGCAGTGTGTGTTTAAAAATGTGAATAAAGCTTGAAATCCGTATAATAGCTGTTATTGCACACAAATGCACTGGGAACACTACACATTCTATTACAAATCAAAACATGAAGAAAAAATTATCAAATGAGTGTAATTCCTTTACAGGAAGTGAAGAAAGGAAATATTAGGCTGTTCCAACAAAATAGCAGTGTCTGTATTCTTCTTTACATACTCATTCACTGTATAAACTGAAAAATGGTTCAAGATTTTGCTTTCCTTTCGAATGACTGAACTAATATTCAGTTGCATAATCAGTGTTTCTGAAAACTGCTGCACATCTGTGTTACATGGAGTCCACCAACTTCTGACACCTGTTTCCACAATTCTTCTGCATTTCTTGATTTTGTCTCAAAAACAGCATTTTTGATGTCATCCCACAAGTTTTCTATTGGATTAAGGTCCAGGGATTGGGTCACTCCATAACATCAATCTTGTTGCTTTGGAACCAAGATGTTGCTCATTTATAGGTGTGTTTCGGTTTGTTGTCTTGTTGAAACCCCTGTTACAAGGACATTTCCTCTTCGGCATAAGGCAACATGATCTCTTCAAGTATTTTGATGTATTGAAACTGATCCATGATCCCTGGTATGTGATAAATAGGCCCAACACCATAGTATGAGAAACATCCCCAAATCATAAAGCTTATGCCTCCATGTTTCCCTGGCTTCACTCTGTACTGTGATTTCAATTCAGCGTTTGGGGTCATCTGACAATCTTGCTTCATCACTCCACAAAATGTTGCACCGTGCAGGCTAGTCAATGTGTTCTTTGGCAAATTGTAAGCTTTTCAGCACATATTTTTTCAACAATGAGACTTCTTGCCGATAACTTGGCTTCACATCGAAGTCTTCTTATTGTAACAGTATCACAGGTAACTTTACTCCTTCTTTGATGTTCCTGGAGCTGATCATTGGCTGAGTCTTTGCCATTTTGGCTATTCTTCTATCCATTCCAATGGTTGTTTTTTGTTTTCTTCCACGTCTTTCAGGTTTTGGTGACATTATAAAGCACTTGAGATCATTTCAGCTTAGCAGCCTATCATTTTCTGCACTTCTTTATTTGGAACAAGCTATTATTATTTGGAACACTGCTATTATTTGGAACAAGCCTCAATGAATGGTGATCAATGACACAGAACCAGCAGCATGTCATGACTGTTTGATCTGTTGGGTTTCTATTACACTACTACACCTACTAGTAAATGATTTGCCATCTAGAAATATAATTTCAACCAAAAACAGTGATTGATCAGGTTAATGATGTCGGACTGCTATTATTCTGAACACAACTGTATATATACATATCTGCATGACACCAACATTCCATTCACATCAAGAACTTTCCTTTATTGACCGAAAGATTGGAGTTATAGTGATAACATTAGCTATATTAGTCATTGCTACTTCAAGAAAACGAGAGCATGTCTGAATGCTAATAACCTTATGAAACTAACCCTACTACTGTATGTGCCTATGACTATAAGATCCACTGGGGCAGGGAATGAGCTGTATAATAGTGCCTAGTATTGACTGTGCCAAGGATAATCTTTAAGATGCTACTGGAATCCAACTTCAGATTAGTGTATCAAGGGCAGGGAGGGGGAATAATTCGGGCACTGATCCATAGAGCACCCCAGATGAGCTGTGAGGAGACTCTGAAAATGAAGCACTGACTGTTAGCAGAAGCAGCTTAGGAACTGAGACAATGACACAACTGGGACGATGATGATAATTGTCCATCTATGTGGAAGGCATTAATAGGTTGAAGAGAAATTGTAATAACTGTGAGAAAATGATTGGTCACCGAGTTAAGCTGAGCAATATAAGATCTGTTTTAGTAATGGCAGATCTTTAACTGACTTGGACACCAACACTCTGGTTCAAATTGATGATAAAGATAAAGGGGGCCAAGGGAGACAAATTGGGAGCGGAATTCATCAATGCAGATTCATCAAGTAGATAGCTGTCCAATTTTTGGCCAGGTATTGGTCAGGCAGGCCATCAGAACAGCGCCAGCCATGGGCCAATTTGTAAGGTTTTAGAAATCCAAGGACCAGAACTCATTCTTAAAGATTTTGGTAAAAAATTTAGAGAAAGAAAAACTACTCCTGTGAATAAAAGCCAACAAATTGCTGAGTCTGAGGGCAAACGGGAGGTTGAGAATTAGATGCCGATAAATGTGGGAAGATGGATGAACAGATAGTTCCTTCAGGTAAGGAAGTCATTTATTTGTATTAGTAGCAGAAAGGAAATGAGATCATGAGAGAGGGAGACAATTAAGATATGGGACAAAGAAAGGAGAGAATGTCTGAACAAGATGGATCAATAAGCCAGCATTACTGAGGAAAAAGAGTGAAACACAAATATTTCATCCTCTTGTACAGTTAAGGAAGGGGCTGGAATTAAGACTTAAGGGAGTTGGAGGCTCTGATTTGGGACAGACTATGTCAATGTTAGGGCTGTAGGTTTATTAGTGGCAACGGGTGCTGAGTTAAATAGTAATAGAAAAACCTGCGTGAGACGGTGACTTCCCTGATAGCACAGAATCATGTTGTCTCAGTGGGGGAAGGTTTAAGCTACGAGCACAAACATCCAATATGTCTTTGGTTATGAAGAGTTATTTGAAGGTGCATTACAGCTGCCTGGGTGTTCCTTTCTCTTTAAGTTGACAGTTGGTTCTGCAAGTCGTTGGGCCTTACCTCCCACCATGTGGTGCTTTACTCCGAAGGCACATTCAGAAATGGGCATTAAGTACATGGCAGCATTTGTGTTTGGTTACCTCAAAACAGTACGTCCTGCAGTGAAAATGGCTGCCATTTCTACATCTCTCACAAATAACAGGCCGTGTTTAAGAGCGGATATCAATAGCGTGCGGAAACCTGGTATTATTAGGTGAGCTAAGAAAAAGCTATTACAGCTGGGGGATAGAGACAAACACATAAAAAATAAATTGTTTAAATGTAAACCCTTTGACAAAGAATGGGAGCAGTGTTTGGTGTGAGGTGGCGCACACATTGGCACCCAGAAATAAAGCAACTGCCACTTATTATATTATTCCTTATTTGTGTAGCACTGGCATATTCCACAGTACTGAGATTATACGGGTCAACGCAGTTGTGTTTGCTTGAATTTCCCTGCAGTCAGTTGTATGTAAAATCCTATTCATTACAGGGCAGATTTATTAAGGGTCGAATAGTAAATTTGAATTTTCAAATAGTTTTTCGGTCAAAACTCAAAAATTTGATTTGCGAATAATCCATACTCGATTCTGATTCAAAATTCAAGATTTATAAAACCTTAACCCTGGGAACAATTTGAATTCAACTATTCGTCACCTAAAACCTGCCGAGTTCATGTAGAAGTCAATGGCAGAGGTCCAGTGACCCATTGGAGATGTTAATAGCCTTCCTGACATTCGAATAAACCAGATTCGAGTTTAGTTGAATTCGATTCTAGTTTTTGAGTCAGTAATATTAGTTTGAGGTTTTAGATGTTCACATTTTTTCTTAACCTCCCATTCGAATTTAGAGTATATTCGAACATGAATTTCAAATTCGACCTTTCATAAATGTGCCTCTACATGGACTGCTGTCACAATGTGCTCCTTGCACTTCTATATAGTTACGCTCGGTGCCCTGGCTGCCTCCTATTCTGTTTCTGTGATGCAAAGGTACCCTGGAGCCTCCATAACCTCGAGACCAGAGCTCCCTCAGCGGCCTGCGTGACTAGCCGCAACACTCCAAATGGTGTTCATTTTGATGCATTTGGCACAACTTCCCCAGTGACAGCAATGGTGCTGGAGTTTTGGGTAAAAACATTGCATTTTTGGAGAAAAACCACGGCGATTGAGTGTGAAATTGCACTTTGCTCGTTGCAATTTTGATTGGAAATTACAACTTATATCACATCCATCCCTGCCCATTTATATACAGTTGTGTTGAAAATAACAGCAGTCTGACATCACTGACCTGATTAAACACTGTTTTTGGTAGAAATTATATTTACAAATAATTTACTAGTAGGAGTAGTAGAGTAATAGAAACCCAACAGTCATGACATGCTGCTGATTCTGTGTCACTGATTCATTCATTGAGGCTTGTTCCAAATAATAGCAATGTCCATAATAATAATAATAGCTTGTTCCAAATAATAGCAGTGTCCATAATAATAATAGCTTGTTCCAAATAATAGCAGTGTCCATAATAATAATAGCTTGTTCCAAATAATAGCAGTGTCCATAATAATAATAGCTTGTTCCAAATAATAGCAGTGTCCATAATAATAATAGCTTGTTCCAAATAATAGCAGTGTGGAGTTCAATTAGTGAGCTCATTCGTTCTGTGAAAAAACAGGAGTTAATTCTGGCCCTTATTTAAGGAAGGAAGGAGCAAATGATGTGCTGCTGGTTGTAGTGTGTTTCTCTCTGAAAATGGCTCGTTCCAGACATTGTTCAGAAGAACAAGGTACTTTGATTAAAAAGTTGATTGGAGAGGGGAAAAACATAAAAGAAGTGGAGAAAATGATAGGCTGCTCAGCTAAAATGATCTCAAATGCTTTATAATGGCATCAAATCCTGAAAGATGTTGAAGAAAACTACCATTGGAATGAAGACTCAGCCAATAATCAGCTCCAGGAACATCAAAGAAGGAGTAAAGTTACCTGTGATACTGTTACAATTAGAAAACGCTTTTGTCATGCCAAACATCCAGAAAGAAGCCCCCCCCAAAGTCCCAATGATGAAAAAAAAATGTGCTGAAGAGCTTACAACTTGCCAAAGAACACTTTGAATGGCCTAAAGCGAAATGGCACAACATTTTGTGGACTGATGAAAGCAAGATTGTTCTTTTTGAGTCTAGGGGCCACAGACAATTTGTCAGACGACCCCAAACACTGAATTCAAGTCACAGTACAGAGTGAAGCCGAAGGCATAAGCATCATGATATGGGGATGTTTCTCATACTATGGTGTTGGGCCTATTTATCACATATCAGGAATCATAGATCAGTTTCAATACATCAAAATACTTGAAGAGGTCATGTTGCCTTATGCTGATGAGGAAATGTCCTTGTAATGGGGGGTTTCAACAAGACAACAATCCCAAACACACCGGTAAATGAGCAACATCTTGGTTCCAGACCAACAAGATTGACGTTATGAAGTGGCCCAATCCCCGGCACCTTAATCCAAAACTTGTGGGGTGACATGAAAAATGCTGTTTGCGAGGGAAAAGCAAGAAATGCAGAAGAATTGTGGAATGTAACAGGTGCCAGAAGTTGGTGGACTCCATGCAACACAGATGTGCAGCAGTTCTGTTTTGTTGTTCCTTTTTGCATCTTGTATTGTTATTGTAGCAGATCTATTCTGTTCGGAAGTTCAGCAGCCATGCTGGAGGCCAGGCTTCCATGTGGTTGTAGCACCCCCACACCTGTCTCTTTAAATGGTGGAACAATACCTTTGGAAATGGGTGTTGGTCTGGGCAGTTTCTCTCTCTTAAAAGCCGCAAGCGGGGGAGGATTAATCTCATGGAACCAATGCTGGGGTCTAGGTTGTCTCTCCCCTTTGAAAGCTAATGGCGGGGGAGGACTAAGCCCTATGATGAAAACCAATGCCCAGGTCGGTAGACCTTTTATTTCAGGTAATGCTCTTATGCCGGGAGGCTTTAGCATTTGAAATTATGACCAGAGGTAAATAGTTAGGGACCGCCATATGGGTTTTACCTTGACCTGGTATGGTGGCTTATCAATCTTTACTGATATGACGGGACCAGGGAATGTGCATTGATCAATTTTTCTTTTTTTTTTTCTATGTCTGTAGTTAATCAGTAGCACTTCCATTGTATTTTAGTACATTTTTATTGGAGTGCTCCCACAGCCTTTCCTTTTTGTATTTTGTTGGAACAGGCTAATATTCCTTTTTCTTTTAACTTTTTGTAAATGAATAACACTAATTTGATACATTTTTCTTCATGTTCTAATTTGAAATAGAATGTGCAGTGTTCCCAATGCATTTGTGTGTATGGAGCTAAGGATTTTGATCTTTATTCACTTTTTTAAACACACTGTTATTATTCTGAACACAACTGTATATTGGCTCCAAGTCATTTGGCTCAGGGTGCAGTGTTACGGGTAACCTTGAACTTATCATCTGTCATTGCCCAGGTGCTTCCCAGTCATGTGCAAATAGAAGGCAAGACCCCTGTGATGTTTCATGTTGACACCGGCAGAAGAACTTGCCGATATTAGAGAAATCCTTGGGTGGCATATTTTTTGATTGGCTTGGTAATGACATAAAGATGTTGGAATATGGGGGGTGACACTGGTGTTTGTTCTTTTCTCGTCTACTATTAGTGAATGAGGCCTTTGATGGTGAAAAGAATCAGTATGAATTCATGTAATATATGTGTGCTTCTGTTTAGCACGTGCCCTCTTTTTCTATATGTGACATGGAATTATAAGCTCTATTACATGTGAGGGAAGAGTATCTGAGTGATCTTGCCTATCCTATAACAGATCCAGTCCTACCACGTCCAATCCTGGTTGCTTTATACTAAATAGGAAGCGCGTGGAATCAGTCTGACCTCCATTTGTGTCCATTTGACCTTGGGACTGGAGCCCTGAGTCCCTCCTGCAGTAATGGGGTTAAAGGAACATAGTAGAGAAAAAAGGAAGGCAAGGAAATAACAAATCATTTCTTTTTGAGCGTTTCCCTGAAACATCAAACAAGCCCCACGCCAGCTTCTGAACGTGCAAATTCAAGGCTGCACATCCAGCCAGAGCAGATCAATGTTCAATAGTGCTCCCCGGCCGTCTCAGCTAACAAGCTGGATGATATAGCAGGAGGCAGCTATAATTGGGGATGCCTGGCAGGGGAACTTGCTACTGTATGTGAATTGGATTTTTAGAAACCGCAGTTACTGAAATAAAAAAATGGATGCAGTTTCTTTACATTGAGAATGAATTCGGCCTTTGTACGATAGGAACAACTGGAAAATACATCATTATGGAGCATTTTCAAAAATGGATTGTACCGTTCCGGGACAAGCGGCATCGAGCTCTGACTTACATCTGTATAATAACCCAAAAATGCCTGGGTGCCAATAAATGAGACCAATGAGCTGGCAGGTCAAATCCAATAGCCATTTGATTTTTGGTTAGGAGCTAGAAGAGCGGGAGACAATAAAATCTAAATGGATACGTTTACTGCAAATTTTGGAGGCTGAAATAAATGCCATGCATCATGCAAATACAAACCGAATCCGAACCCTAATTTGTATATGCAAATTAGCAAGGGGGAGGGAAAAATTGTGCGCGTCCAAAAAAAATTTGTGACACATGATTTTAAGAATTCGGATTAGGTTCGGCCAGGCACAAGGATTCGGCCGAATCCGAATCCTGCTGAAAATGGCCGATTCCTGGCCTAATACTGAACCGAATCCTGGATTCGGTGCATCCCTAAATAAAAATGAAATGCAGCAGTGGTTGCCAAACTGTAGTAGAACAGCCTCTAGCAGCGACTGGTGGGGGTGCAGCCTCATGGTGAGAATGGGGGTGAATGTTTATTATTTGCTTTAGTCTAGATAATACTGGTACTATTGCAATATATATATATATATATATATATATATATATATATATATATATATTCACAAATATATATCTAGCACTGTTGTCTTAGATGTTTATACAAAGCTATAGTCAGGTGATCCCACTGGTGTCTAATAAAAGGGCAGCCAAGTTTGGGAGTTTTACTTTGAAAGCAGCAAGTAAGTTGCAGGTAAAACAAGTCCCCTTTGTAAAATGTATAATGAAGCAATAGAATTCTTAATGAATCAGATGAAAATTGAGAGTAGGACTGGCCAGATATGGGATGACTTTGATGTAGTTGGCCAGCTTAAATATATTGCAATATATGGACAAACAATCCCTGTTTTGTTTAAAGGGTAAGGCATTTTTCAGTAGCAGTATGATGAAATGTCTCTGTCTTAAATGTATTGATAATGGGTTGAGTGCAGAGGACTCTTGTATTTGTCTATATATATATATATATATATATATATATATATATATATATATATATATATATATATATATATATCTAGCTTTATGCCTTTAAATGGTCACAGAATTCCTTGAGCTTATAATATCCTTATATTTTACAATAGGGGGTGCATTATTCCATATATATAATCTATAATCGGAAACTGGTCCTGGTAAGTGATTTGTACCTGGTCCTCCTTCTTGCCACCCAAAGTCCCATGTCACTAGCAGTTTATAAATGTAACACCCACCTCCACCCACAGACACACACAAACAGTTCTGTTTAGAGCAGGTGCAAATAAGAGGGAATATTACTTGGGTCCCCAAAGGAGCTTTATGCACAATAAACCAACAGTCTAAGGTCACAGGTTTGAACATCAATAATTGGCCCCAGAAACTGTGCCCTGTCCACATCCATTCCTGACCTCCTATTGTCAAGGTGAGCGAGGTGCCCTCCAACACGCCCAGGTATGAAATGACTCTTCGTTTGTGGGAGTCAGTGATGGGTGAAATCAGTTAAAAGGGAAGACAGTCAGATGAAAAGAATAAATAAGAACAGAGGCGGCGGTTACTCGTGCACAACTAACAAAAGATTTTCTCAAGCATCAGTAACTTTTAATTTCCTCTTCTCTTTAGGATTCTTAAACACTGATGCAAGTCCTTAAACAGCCACATTATATTTCTCCAAGTATAACCATGACATTTATATATACAATGTTTATTTTTGTATTTCTACTGCTTTACGAGGTGGTTCCTACATATCTTATTTAGGATCAGTACAAGGTACTGTTTTATTATTATAGTGAAATAACGAATACTTATTTTTATTATTTGGATAGAATGGAGTCTATGGGGCAAATTTACTAAAGGGCGAAGTGGCCGTTGTTAGTGAAAATTTGCCAAAACAATTCGCAGGGACATCGCCAATTTACTAAAAGGTGTAGCGGACAATTTGCTAGTGAAAGAGCTCATCGCTAATGAAGTTTCGACCCCTTAAATCATGGGAATTTTCTCTCAAACGGACGACCGTTACACCTCAAATTCACCAAAGTGCAAATTTTCCCCTACGTTACCCTTTTCCCCAGAGTCTGCTTCCCCCGGTTATACCTGGTGAATTGATAAGATAAAGCTTCATCCTTCTCAATCTTATGTCAGTGACATCATATCCTGTATGCCAAAAAGTTATAAAAAAAAAAGACAAAACACTGTTTTTTTAATATCTTATAGTGGGATTATGTTTAAAAGTTGTAACTTAAATATATATTTAAATTTTTTTTTTAACCATTTGAAGGTCATGCCACATTTGTTTTAGGGTGGGCTCGTGTCTAGGACATTAGAAAATCTCTTTTGTCTTTATTTTGCTTCCTTGGACATTTGTAATAATAAGTGGCCACTTCAAGCATTTGCACCAACATCACTAGTAAGTGTACTAACGAAGTTTCACTAGGAAGAAAGTAACTCTAGCAAAAGTTTGCGTTAACTTTTCGACTAATTTTCGCCAGCGTTCGCCTGCCAAGACGTAACTTTGCATTATGATGAATAAGCGTATGTGCTGCGAGTCTTCCAAGGTGAAAATTCGCCCTTTAGTATATTTCCCCCTATGGGAGATGGCATTCCTATAATTTGGAACACTTCTTGATAACTGGCTTCCATAGAAATGATTCTATAGATGTATTCTAACTGGGTGGTTAACTGGGTGAATCAGCACAAATGGGGTGCAATGGCCATAGTGGAAAGGCACAGTTGAAATACTTTGCTACAGGTATACTTTGATATTAATCAATGAGTGGATTGTCTTATGCACAAAGAGAGGTGAAAGATGGACCTCCAGTGTCGGACCTGCTCCAGTGTCGCACAGCGGCATTTTGACTGCTGCTATTTTCTGCCAAGTGCCATTAGTCATGATATTTGTACTTAGCTCCATCTTTGAGGTGGAGATTTCTGTATGTGAATTACCAACTTCTTTTTCTGAAACTTTTTCTTGTTCGGAATTCTGAAATTTTGAACGTTGTGACTTCAGTAAAACGGACATCTCCAGTTCACCTCAATCTGTGAAAGTGTGTTGTGTGTGTGTGGGGGGGGGGGTTCTGGCTCTGCTCTTGTAGCACAGCAGAGTGGGGAGGGAAGACTTCCCAGTTGGGCTGGAAAGCAGCAGCAGCCGCCTTTGGCCTCGGGAGGAGCCCTCAGCTACTCAGATGCCGCCAGGTCTTAATAACGAGAGGTGCAAGGCGAGGGGTTTTGGGCAGGCTGAGGGGCACAACTGTAAAGCAAAGTCTTTGGGAAGAAGGTCGCAATACAAGGTGTTAGGCAATAGAGTAGTCAGATCAGGCCGGGTCGTGGCAGGCAGTGAATAAACGTAGTCAGGCAGGCAAGGGTCAAACCAGGAAGTCAATCAGGGGGTTAAGCAGAATCAAAGTCGGTAATCAGGCAAGGGGACAGGATTCAGAAGTCAGGATCGTTAAATAGGCCAGGCAGGGGTCACAACAGGAATCAGGTTCAAATAGAATAGCACAAAGCTCAAAATAGCACCAGGAATAAACTCCTAAAACAGGCAATGCAAAAATGAATGAAGTCCCTTTAAATACTCTTTGAATTTCGCAGCATTGTGCGCCTATGCGCGCTGACGTCATCATGCCTCTGCGTCCATAAAGGGGACGAGACGTATGCGCGCACGACCCTAAGAAATAGTCATGGTGCAAGAAGAAGAGTGGCGCGGAGGGCGTCCCCACCGCTGGTGCGGCAGGCGTCCCTGGCGCACCAGTAGACCACCAGGGTAAGCTGACTTCATTACACTCAGCTAGCAACAGGTGAGGAAGAGTAGGATGCTATGCTTGCCAACCATATAGTAGTCAAGCACATAAATGTCCCAAAATCTTCCTGCCTCATGCCTCCTACAATGGACCATCCCAATCTCTGGGAGACAGAAACACATTGAGGAGGGGTATGAGTGCAGCATTCTATGGTTGTATTGAGTAAGATAAGGCAATGACTGGTTTCCCATGTAATTCTGGGCAAGTTAGCACACGTGAGTGTCAAATAAAATTACTTTGCTGCATTCAACCATGGCCCATTCTTCACTGGATACTTCACAACTGTATTCCCCGCAGTGCTCAGAGCACAGAAAAAACTCAAAACTTTTCTCCCAATCAGTAAAGTTTTTGATGAATGGAGAAAAAAGATCAAACAGCTGGGAATCTTTCTGGAACCCCCAGTCATTAATTTGTGTCATCAAAGTGAATTTTTGTCCCAGTAGAGCCCAGTAAGATTGCCAGTCCAGATGAGATGTGTTTCTGTTCGGTGGGAGGGGAGGACACATCTGAGCGAGCAAGGAGAGTGGAGACATTTGTGCAATTATACCTGAATCACTGAGGAGGATAATTTCCAGACCCATCTCACTAATTGACCCCATCGCTGGTTATTGTAACTAACAAGACCTGGATGAATTCTCAATTTAACACCTTGTGCACAAATGGAAAGTCTGCGAAGGGACACGCTCTGCGCTCTTTATAGATCAGCAGTAATATTTTAGTTCCACCAAGACTGTCCTTCTGCAAGGTCACCAGGCCTACTGCTCTTCCAACAAGGTGACTGTTTGTCTGGCCAATCACACTGCTCTAGCACAACTTTCTTTCTAACACTGTCATCTACAACACTTACCTCTTCCACATTGCACCTTTACAGCTTAACCATAAACTGGGATAATTGAAGAGTGATGACTATCAAATCTACTTTTCTTTAAGGAAAAATAAGGTAGAAACGCAGAGGGTTGTTAGATGCCTGAGACCTCAGGCTGGTGATCCACTTCTTCCAAAAATGCACTGGCCTGTGGTTCTTCTCAGCACTGCTCTGCCATACTCCGTGGTCCTGTATCTAGGGCAGTATTTTTAGGAGGTGGGGGGGGGCAGACTACTATAAACAAATGGCTAGTTGCTGCTGGCAAATCTGCATGTGAAGTCTAGCGCCCATGTTTGCATTTTCATAGTAACTTAAGATCTTTCTGTTCATTGGCAGCTACAACAACACGACTTTTAGTTTTCAGAGATCCAAAACTTCCTTCTTTCCTAAACAGCCACAGCCCCCATGCAAATATCTGCTCTGCTCTTCATTAGCCTCTCTGCAGGCTTCTCTTCTGCATCACTTGTGCAACATCCCAAAGGCCCTGCTAGGGTGACTGGTAAGCATTTGCACTGTACAGGATCCCCAACATACAAAGGCATTACCTGCTCGCTTGATAAAGGGCCTGGTAGGCCCAAAATGTTGCCTTGTGGATGCTATGGGCTGAACAAAGTCTTCCTTGAACACTATTGCAAATCATACAGTGTGCTGCTGGTACTTTCTTCAATTACCTGCTCATTGAGTGACCAATCACAAAGAACCTCAAACAGCTCCCAGACACCTCCCAAAGCTACACCTACTGTATCTAGGTCTGTCTCACTAGAGCCCATGAGTGAAGAGTATATGCACTATTTTCTTACTAAGCAGTCACACTGTTTGCGGGGCGACTTAACTTTAGAATTACTACAAGCTTAGAATGCTAATAGACAGTGTAGGACTCACATACAACAAGGGGCCTTGATGTGGCAAGTGAGCTTACATATTTTGGCCAAAGTGTGGTACTAACACCTTTTTTTTTTTGTAATACTTTTTTTTAAAGGCAACCGTGCTCTGGCAATCTGTCTCCTTCTTTTTATGTACAAATATTGGCTTTTTATTGTTTATGGCAACTGGTCAACTCCAGAATGTGGGTTAGACTGAGCACTGGCCCAAGGTTCTTCTTGCAGTGGGTCAATGCCACAGCGTGGGTTAGACCGAGCGATGGTGATTTGTTTTTGTGTTTTTTGTCAAGGCAAAGCGCCCAGTATTTGCATTTTAGCAAAGTATAAAACTGTAGATAGGGCAGGATGCCAACTATACATATTAGGGGATTGATGCCCCTGTAACCCTTGCGACTGAAAGAGCTGAGCACCTTTTTCAAAGTGGAGTTGTCATGTTATTGGGTGTAAGGGTAGTGATGGTAAGAGGGCCCAAGGGGATGCTAGGGCTAGTGCCATCTCGCTGTATATAATCCTTGTGAATATTTAGATGCTGCAGAGACTTTCAGCATTGCTTGTTAAGGCAATGACAATGCAAAGTGTCCCACACAGGGACAGTGGACCCAGCTCTACTGACAAACACAAATGCTAAAACTCACTCAACGCAAGCAGAATTCACATGGAACCATGAAAGTTTCACTGTTTAATTCAGGATCAACGCTGAGTGCGGCGGGAGTTCCTTCATTTGCTCTATGCAGATTATTATTGGCATTGTGTTGATGATAAGGTCCCTGGCAGAGACTCCAGCCTGCGAGACAATCTTTTCACCAGTATTGTTTTGCATTTATTGTACAGAGTTTATAATTTTGCAACTAACATGCCATTAAAACCCATAATCCATCTTATTTTTGCTCGAATCTTTGTATTTTTGTTCTATGCTCCTTTCTTCCTCACTGCTGTGAATACAGTTAATCTGTGAGCAGACAACAATTCAATTTCCTCCTGTTCCCCTTTTTAATTGTTACTGGTTTTGTTTAAAAAGGTTAATTAAATGTGCCAAATATTGCTTTGTAAGAGGATTTTTCATACTTTCCACACTCCCCCTTGTCTATTGTTCCAAGATGATTTCACCCCTTTGCTTTTATATTCCATCTCCTCCCTGACTGTGCAGGAGCAATCGGATTACATGTTCATTGCCTGTGTCATATCAATAGCAATACGCCTGTTCCCCTGACACATCAAATCTTTTTTATTTCTGTAGCCATCGCTTTTTCTCCTTTTTACTGCTGTGTGACCTCTCTGTCCTGCCTAAGACTTTATACAGTTAAAATATCTCTAGATGAATCATTTAGCAACCCATGCACAACTGCAAAGAGCTAATCACAAAGTATTTGCACCTATACATGTGCCCATTGATTTGGCTCCAATGACTCAGGGTTATGCACATTGGCACAAGGGAACCCTGAATCCAAATATTAAAGGAGAACTAAAGCCTAACTATAGTAGTAGCTAGAAATGTTTTACATTATATATTGGGCTTCTGTACCTGCCCAAGGCAACCACAGCCCTTTAGCAGTAAAGATCTGTGTCTCCAAAGATGCCCCAGTAGCTCCCCATCTTCTTTTCTGCTGATCACTGCGCATGCTCTGTGCTGCTGTCACTTACTGAGCTTAGGGACCCACTCACAATATACAGTACACATAGAATAGAAATGTCACAATATAAGGCTGATTAGTAATTAATACAGATAATTACTACATGGCAGCACAGAAACCAGTGCAATTAGCATCAGAGTTTAATAATCAGCCCTGTAGCATCAGCTTATATTACAGGCCAACCTCATTTTCTGCTGGATAATTAGTGACGACCCCTAAGCTTAGCTTCTCAACAGCTGCTCAGAGCCCACTGAGCATGTGAGTGTCACAGACACTTTCCAAGATGGTGACCCCCTGTGACAAGTTTGAAGTCCTGGATCATTGCTGCTATTGACAAGCTGAAAGTATAGGCTGGTGCAACAAGTTCAGTATATAGTATATGTTATTTTTAGCCATATTTATTTTTAGGGTTTAGATCTCCTTTAAAGATGTGCTGTTGACTCAAAAACTATTCATAAAATAGAAAATGTTTATTCAAAACATTTTATTTTATAATATAGACATACAGACCCCATAGTACTCTGACTTATGCATTTCATACACTTCAGCACCCTACCAGCAATTCTATGATTCCCACCTGCACATGCAACTGACAAATAAACAGATCAAGGCATGTAACCATATGAAGATGTCACAGGGTGCTGCTCAGAATTCAGCAGGTTGGCAGGCCTTGACATGTAACTCTTACTTTCACTATAATGGGGTCACTAGCTTCCCCACCCAACTGGTTAAGAATGAGCAGCTATAGAATTTAATATATTACAGGTATGGGATCTGTTATCCAGAATTCTTAGGACCTGGGATTTTTTTGGATAATGGATCTTTCCTTAGGTTGGACCTTCATACCTTAAATCTACTAGAAAATCAAGTAAACATTAAATAAACCCAATAGGCTGGTTTTGCTTCCAATAAGGATTAATTATATCTTAGTTGGGATCAAGTACAAGCTACTGTTTTATCATTACAGTGAAAAAGGAAATTGTTTTTAAAAATTCTGATTATTTGATCATAATGGAGTCTATTGTAGATGGTAGTTTTATTAATGCGTAGAAAAACCGTTACTTTCCCTTTCTCCTCCGTCACTCCATATGCTCCAAACGCTCCACAGATTCTATAGCGTAATACTGGATTATATAAAGATAAAATATTTCACTCACATTTCGTTTCCATTCATATAAACACCCAAAGCAAGCTTTTTAGCAGGTTGGATCTGGACTGGAATAGGACCGACAGGAGTCAACAAAACAAAAGGACTAATTTTTTCTTTCTCCTCCTGTGCTGAGTAACACACATCGTACAAGAGCTGCAAGTTCTGTAATTATTTAAAGGAGAAGGAAAGCTACAGAGGCATTTTATTGCCAATAGATTAGCTGCAATAGTGCAAGCTAGAATGCTATATTTATTCTGTAGAATATTTTACCATACCTGAGTAAAAAGCTCTAGAAACTCTCTGTTTGTTTAGTATAGAAGCTGCAGTATTAACATGGTATGACATCACTTCCTGCCTGAGTCTCTCCTTGCTCTGGGCTCAGATTACAGTAGAGAAGGGAGGGGGGGGGAAGAGGAGCAAACTGAGCATGCTCACGCCCAGGGCAATGAGGTTTAAGCTGAAAGCAGGAAGTCTGATACAGAAGCCCATGTGTACACAATAGAAGGAAAGAAATGTAATGTTTCTTTTGACAGGGGACTCAGAGCAGCACTACTTTGGGGGTTTACTGGTATATTTAGATGGACCTTTCTGATAAGGCTTACTTAGTTTTTGCCTTTCCTTCTCCTTTAAACAAGAATAATGAAAATGCAGGAAACAAGTCACTGAAACAGGCCATGGGTCAGGGCTGGCAGAAAGAATCAAGTTTGTATAAGAGGCCGAAAGGTCAAGGGCAGGCAGCAAACATACAAAGTCTGGAAACAGACCAAGGTCAAAACCAGGTGGTCAGATAATGGGGATCCAGGACAGAGCAGGAGCAGGATTTATGGGAACAGAAACAGTATCAGGAACAAGGTTTTCAGGAACAGGAGCAAGATCATGATCAAGGTTTTAGGAACAGGAACAAGACCATAGGAACTTGAGGCTTGGAGTCGGCAGAATGGCCAATAATCCAACACCAGGGAGATGGAGAATCAGGCTTAAATAACCCTTTAATGAGCAATTGCCTGCAGCTGGAACATGGACGTTGACTAGGGAGTATTGACTGGGAGGAAGAGTCACACTGTGGCTCAAGCAGGAGGGGCAGCAGCCAATAAACAGCAGGTTCCTCGTTCTAAACCAGCAAGTTCTTGACAGTGGTTTTCTAGTGCAGAATATTCTGCTTGAAAAGCCTCACAAAGAAAGTGGAGTAGTTCCTCTGTTACAGTGAAGGGCAACCAGGGATTCAGCACCTTCAAGATCCCCAGCTGCCCATGACAGCAACCTCTACTCTTCAACCCTGACAATGAGCTGAGCTATATGCTATTTGCTCCTCGTTGTGGAACAGTAAGGGGGCTACACTTTATTCTTTGCCCTAGGCAGCAAAATGACTGGCACCACCTCGGAGTAACACAAGTGTCTCCTCAATCTGTCATATTGTAACTGTTAAATTAAATCCCTGTCCTACCAGCAATTGTTTAAACAGATTCAGGGAAGGAAATCCCTAGACAAAATGAAATATGTCAGACTCACTTTACAGAATCCGTTTCAATAATATATGGAACATGATGGTAGAAAATGTCACAGAATTATTTTTCTCCAGATATGAGCTATTCAGGTACAGAAGGGAAGACAAATTTGAGACAGTGAGCCCACACTTATATAAAGAGGTGCATAAAGCTTAGTATAAAGGGATAAGCTGGCGATGTGTAAAAATGAGAGTGACCATCATAACAAGGACAGGCTTGACAGCTTGTATTGATTCTTGTCAGGATAAGCCCAGGATCGATCCCTGGTTTCCTGGGTTCTGGACACGGCACCTTGCCAGATGAGCCACCAGGGGCTCTTGGGGCTCATCATGAACTCTTGTTACTTATGTTATCTGCCTGTTCACAGTTTGTTCTTCTGTTCCTCCCTATTCTCCACCCACCTCGTTTACCCTCATGTGTTCCCCATTCCCAATTACCTGCCCTTTATTAACCCCGCCCTGAGCTTTGCTCAGGGCTGAGTCATAAATGTTTCTGTGCTGTATCCTGGATCCTGTACCCTAAATGCTTTGGACTTTGAGTACCTTGTTCCTGAAATCCTTGTTCCTGTGTGAGTACCCCGTTACCTCTTATCCCGTGGAACCCCTGTTTTGACTTTGGCCTGACCCTATCTTCACCTTGCCCTTCTTGCCTTTGTTTACCCTTTTTGATGCCATTAAAACTTTGTTTCAACCCTGCCCATGCCTCCTACCATCTTTGGCTACACCCCAGGGCTTCCCCCATATCCGCTCCCCAGGGAGTGGCTCTCCTCGATCACCCTGGTTCCCAGCGGTGATCATTACAGTATGACTCAGCCTAACAGGAAGCCCTTGGAAAAGCCCTCCACGCATTCCTTTACCGGTGTGGAACTACAACTCCCTTGGGGTGGGGAGAATGAGGCTAAAATCAGCTCCCATTTCTCTGATGATGTTTGGCAGGACTTTGTATCTGACGATGACTGGGAGGATTCTGTCTTTGATGAGGATTGGGAGGATTTAGACTTGGAGGTAGCTGAACTTCAAACTGCTATCAGGCCTGTGTCTGTTAAATCGCTTCCAGTCCTTTGGCCCTTGTCTCCCCCACAACCTTCTATTCCCGGGCCTGCTACCCCTCAACAACTGCTTCTCCAGCAGCGTCGGCTGCCCACTGTTCCTGAGGGGGTTTCCCAGCAGCCTCAGCTGCCCGAGGCTCCAACTAAGCTTCCCCATCGACTGGCTCCCCAGAGTCTGCCTCCTGTACTTGTGCCGGCTTATGTGACCCTAGAAGAGGGGCTTCTGCCTTGTCCTGTGCCTCCAGTAGTGGGGCTTCTGTCTTGTTCTGTGCCTCCAAAAATGGGTTTTCTGCCGTGCCTTGTACCCCCAAGAGAGGAGGCTTCGCAGCAGCATCGGCTGCCCACGGCTCCTGAGGTTTCCCAGCAGCCTCGGCTAACCAAATGTCCAGCTAGACCTTCCCGGCGACTGGCTCCCAACTGGCTGTCTGCTGTGCCGGCTTCCCAGCCTGTCCTGTCTGCTGTGCCGGCTTCCCAGCCTGTCCTGTCTGCTGTGCCGGCTTCCCAGCCTGTCCTGTCTGCTGTGCCGGCTTCCCAGCCTGTCCTGTCTGCTGTGCCGGCTTCCCAGCCTGTCCTGTCTGCTGTGCCGGCTTCCCAGCCTGTCCTGTCTGCTGTGCCGGCTTCCCAGCCTGTCCTGTCTGCTGTGCCGGCTTCCCAGCCTGTCCTGTCTGCTCTCCCGGCTTCCCAGCCTGTCCTGTCTGCTCTCCCGGCTTCCCAGCCTGTCCTGTCTGCTCTCCCGGCTTCCCAGCCTGTCCTGTCTGCTGTGCCGGCTTCCCAGCTTGTCCTGTCTCCAGTGCCGGTCCCCCAGCAGCTGCCTCCTGTTCCAGTGCCGGTCCCCCAGCAGCTGCCTCCTGCTCCAGTGCCGGTCCCCCAGCAGCTGCCTCCTGCTCCAGTGCCGGTCCCCCAGCAGCTGCTTCCTGTTCCAGTGCCGGTCCCCCAGCAGCTGCCTCCTGTTCCAGTGCCGGTCCCCCAGCAGCTGCCTCCTGTTCCAGTGCCGGCTCCCCGAAAGCCGCTTCCAGCCTGTGTGCCAGCAGCCCAGCCGCTTCCAGCCTGTGTGCCAGCAGCCCAGCCGCTTCCAGCCTGTGTGCCAGCAGCCCAGCCGCTTCCAGCCTGTGTGCCAGCAGCCCAGCCGCTTCCAGCCTGTGTGCCAGCAGCCCAGCCGCTTCCAGCCTGTGTGCCAGCAGCCCAGCCGCTTCCAGCCTGTGTGCCTGCAGCCCAGCCGCTTCCAGCCTGTGTGCCTGCAGCCCAGCCGCTTCCAGCCTGTGTGCCTGCAGCCCAGCCGCTTCCAGCCTGTGTGCCTGCAGCCCAGCCGCTTCCAGCCTGTGTGCCTGCAGCCCAGCCGCTTCCAGCCTGTGTGCCTGCAGCCCAGCCGCTTCCAGCCTGTGTGCCTGCAGCCCAGCCGCTTCCAGCCTGTGTGCCTGCAGCCCAGCCGCTTCCAGCCTGTGTGCCTGCAGCCCAGCCGCTTCCAGCCTGTGTGCCTGCAGCCCAGCCGCTTCCAGCCTGTGTGCCTGCAGCCCAGCCGCTTCCAGCCTGTGTGCCTGCAGCCCAGCCGCTTCCAGCCTGTGTGCCTGCAGCCCAGCCGCTTCCAGCCTGTGTGCCTGCAGCCCAGCCGCTTCCAGCCTGTGTGCCTGCAGCCCAGCCGCTTCCAGCCTGTGTGCCTGCAGCCCAGCCGCTTCCAGCCTGTGTGCCTGCAGCCCAGCCGCTTCCAGCCTGTGTGCCTGCAGCCCAGCCGCTTCCAGCCTGTGTGCCTGCAGCCCAGCCGCTTCCAGCCTGTGTGCCAGTGGTCCCGTCTGCAGTTCCTGTGCCAGTGGTCCCGTCTGCAGTTCCTGTGCCAGTGGTCCCGTCTGCAGTTCCTGTGCCAGTGGTCCCGTCTGCAGTTCCTGTGCCAGTGGTCCCGTCTGCAGTTCCTGTGCCAGTGGTCCCGTCTGCAGTTCCTGTGCCAGTGGTCCCGTCTGCAGTTCCTGTGCCAGTGGTCCCGTCTGCAGTTCCTGTGCCAGTGGTCCCGTCTGCAGTTCCTGTGCCAGTGGTCCCGTCTGCAGCAGCCTTTTCGGTCCCAGACGTGGCTCCAGGTGGTCCTCCGGTCCCAGACGTGGCTCCAGGTGGTCCTCCGGTCCCAGACGTGGCTCCGGTCCCAGACGTGTCTCCAGCCTTTGACCCTGGCGGCTCTCCAGCCTTTGACCCTGGCGGCTCTCCAGCCTTTGACCCTGGCGGCTCTCCAGCCTTTGACCCTGGCGGCTCTCCAGCCTTTGACCCTGGCGGCTCTCCAGCCTTTGACCCTGGCGGCTCTCCAGCCTTTGACCCTGGCGGCTCTCCAGCCTTTGACCCTGGCGGCTCTCCAGCCTTTGACCCTGGCGGCTCTCCAGCCTTTGACCCTGGCGGCTCTCCAGCCTTTGACCCTGGCGGCTCTCCAGCCTTTGACCCTGGCGGCTCTCCAGCCTTGGATCCTGATGGTCCTTCAGTCCCCATCTCCAGTCATTGGACTAAAAAGGATGGGGGTCTTTCGTTTGGGTCGCCCAGAGGTCGACCATTAAGGGGGGGGTACTGTCAGGATAAGCCCAGGATCGATCCCTGGTTTCCTGGGTTCTGGACACGGCACCTTGCCAGATGAGCCACCAGGGGCTCTTGGGGCTCATCATGAACTCTTGTTACTTATGTTATCTGCCTGTTCACAGTTTGTTCTTCTGTTCCTCCCTATTTCTCCACCCACCTCGTTTACCCTCATGTGTTCCCCATTCCCAATTACCTGCCCTTTATTAACCCCGCCCTGAGCTTTGCTCAGGGCTGAGTCATAAATGTTTCTGTGCTGTATCCTGGATCCTGTACCCTAAATGCTTTGGACTTTGAGTACCTTGTTCCTGAAATCCTTGTTCCTGTGTGAGTACCCCGTTACCTCTTATCCCGTGGAACCCCTGTTTTGACTTTGGCCTGACCCTATCTTCACCTTGCCCTTCTTGCCTTTGTTTACCCTTTTTGATGCCATTAAAACTTTGTTTCAACCCTGCCCATGCCTCCTACCATCTTTGGCTACACCCCAGGGCTTCCCCCATATCCGCTCCCCAGGGAGTGGCTCTCCTCGATCACCCTGGTTCCCAGCGGTGATCATTACAATTCTCTTGCCTAAAGGGGAAGTATATGCTCATATATAAGATCAGTTCATTATTCCATGCACTGCCATTTCGTAGTCTGAATATAGTGCTGGGATATCATAGCTCCTCTGGGGTTCTGGGTTCCCTAAAAGCCTGTCTTGGCCAGGGCCCAAGTACCATTACATATGTCCATGGTGTAGCCCTGTAGCGACTGGTGTATGCACTAAAGCTCATATCCTTTAAATCCTGTATGTATTTCAGCATAAAGCTACACAATAATGTGCAATAAATATCTATTCTAAAACATAAGAGTGCACAGGGCCACGTGAATTCAGCATGCAAATTTCTCTCTTACACGTTTAGGCTGTTAGTAAACATTTTTGCCTTGTGGGCAGAATCTAAAATTGTTGAATTAAATACTAGTTTGATTAAAGAAAAAAAAACACTTTCAACTGGTAATTGGAAATAGAGTGCAGTACTGGAAATTGTTGATATAAAGGGGGCAGGAGCTTCTGAAATGTCTTTTTAATGCTCCAATAAATAGGGGTGATGGCACACGTCTGCACAAGTTATAGGGGCGAGTGCCGTCTGATTTCCACTGAGTAGCTCTGAAAGCCACTATCCAAATAACAATGAATAAATGCTTGCTTATACAGCATAACCTGTTAATAACCCCTTATTCAGAAAGGCCATCTCTCATAGGG
This sequence comes from Xenopus petersii, assembly GCA_038501925.1. NCBI lineage: Eukaryota > Metazoa > Chordata > Amphibia > Anura > Pipidae > Xenopus > Xenopus petersii. Next base: position 118,539,063 of record CM076679.1, on the reverse strand, counting down.
GCAAATCTACTTACCTTCGAAGTTGCGCCAGCATTGACTTCACCAGGCGTAGATTTGCCAGGGCTGCGCAAATTCACGAAGATTCAAAGTTGCGCACAAGTTACCGATCGTTTGCGACGTTGGGCTAGCAATGTTACGATCAGCGGTTCGAAGTTACACTGGCGATCGGAAATTTGCATACAGCGCGAAGTAGAAGTTTGAATGGACGTGTATGCTGCAGCAAATAAATAACACTACACAAGCCCAGGGAAACTTAATAAAATTATATAGAGCTGATCTAATGCTCTACACATGAGCCCACAGTATAGTATAGGTGCCATATGTTAACAAAAGTAGGGGGGAAGGAGGGTACCCTAAAAGAAATTTCCAATCTTTTTCATCCTATCACCCTATAAAAAGTAAAAATTTTAAACTTTTTTTTTTTTTTTTTTTACAAACTCCTATCTCCTCTATTGCACTTCACCTGGTCTGACCTGGCGAAGAACACTCTGGCAAAAGAGGTAACGTTCATGAACAAAAAACTTAGTAAATTTGCATAGTTTCGCCCTTCGCCAGAGTGCAACTTTGCCTGGGGTTAGGCTGCGAAGTTGCGCTAGTACATCTACTTCGCTAGCGAATTTTTGCCAGGGATACTTTTAGTAAATTGGCGAAGTTAGTCTAGACTCAATTTATCTAAATAATGCAAGTTTTAAAAAATGATTTCCTTTTTAGCTGTAATAATAAAACAGTGCCTTGTACTTAATCCAAACTAAGATATAATTAATCCTTATTGGAAGCAAAATCATATTGAGTTTATTTAATATTTCAAATGAGTTTCCAGTACATTTAAGGTATGGAAATCCAAATTACGGAAACATCTGTTATCTGTAAACCCCAAGTCCTGAGCATTCTGGATAAAAGGTGCACTGATAACCCCAAAGAGTAAAGCACAAGGTTGCAAAGTATTTTGTGCACGGAACATAAGTGTAAGTCCTTTTATTACTTATTATTACCCTACCCTTGTTTGATATTGTACCTCCAAAAGCATTAACCTTATTGGTTTTAACATGGTTCCAAATGTAATGTGCCAGATACAGTATGTGCTGTTTTTGGGGTGTAGGACACAGGGCAAAAATTAGGCTGTCGCTCCAATATAAGGGCTCCTGGTGCAAGTTACCTCAAAGGTGAACTTGATTATTTCAAAAAACAATGCAGGATTTTTAATTGATTGTATTTAGAAAGTTTCAGTGTGATGAAGCTTATATAAAATTTTCATTTTCGCGATAGTTCCCCTTCTCTTTGCTTATCTTAAAATGTAACAAATGTATCTGTGCATCTGCCACGTATTCTGGGCTCTCTGCCAAAAGCCAATTAAGTTTTAGAAACATTGTATCTTTTACTGGCCGTTCAGTGCAGGAGATCAAAAAGAAAGTCGGGACATTTCAGTAACAATCCGAGACTGCAGGGCTGAGCTGTCAAAATCAGGACTGTCCATCGAAAAACGGGACAGTGGTGAGATATGTCATACTACTCCCTTAGTGGAGGAGCCCCCTGCTCTTGCTGGTTGATATGAATAAGTTCATGCTCTGCAGTTATTTCAGGCAAAGACTGGCTTTATTTATAACAATGAATTATAATAGTTGGCCTGGAAAGCAGCTGGGAAAGGACTTTTTTATGCCATAGAAATCTTATGGTGATTCCCTTCTTGGAGCCCGGAGAGATAATGCACTGCCCCATTTAACTGCAACTGAATGAATTCAGCACTACAATTCCCAGGATGCAACTCAGCCACAGAACAGATGAAAAGTTCAGGAAACTGTTCGTAAATGGCAGCTCAGCCCGTAGCTTGTGCCAAGCCAGGCAAAGTGCCAGGAGGAGGAGGCTGCCAGCTACTCACACATAATGTACTTCCATGATCTCTGGGGTACCATCATTGGGTGCAGCTGCTGCCTGAGCCGGAGAATTTGTCACATCCCGTGTGCTACTAAAGACTCGTCTCTCTCTGACACGTCCCTTTGATTTCTGGTGCTCGTACAGCACAACAGATGGTGCAGTCAGATACCATTTGGTCTCTTCATTAATATCACTAACCAGATTAGTGAATGGGACGTGACTACGTTCTCTGGAACTCAGCAGTGAGCCCTGTCTATTCTAGAGAAAGTACATATATAACCTCCTGCTCTTCTAGATATCCCCCCCCCCGCCTGCTCTAGAGCACTGACATCTACTATCTGTCTCCAGTCTCTGTCTTTTATAGATAACATAGCTGAAAACTCACATTTAACCCTTCTTTCATGCAACTGTCATAAACAATTATATGACTTTTAAAAGAGCTAAAAATACACAAATCATTTTTATTTAAAGGGGACTTATCACCTAGACATACAAAGCTGTATAATAAAAGTTGTTTGCAAGTTAAATATGGAATGTAAATTATTTTTTAAATTAAAACATCCATAAATAATAAAATCTCAGCTGTCAATCATATATTATTGCCTGCCCTCCTCTATGCGGGAGACACAGAGGCGGGGCAGGCAGTTACTTTCACTTTCCATTCTGCCCTTCCTAGATATTCTCCCCTCCCTCTACTTTCACTTTCCATTCTGCCCTTCCTAGATATTCTCCCCTCCCTCTACTTTCACTTTCCATTCTGCCCTTCCTAGATATTCTCCCCTCCCTCTAGTTTCACTTTCCATTCTGCCCTTCCTAGATATTCTCTCCTCCCTCTAGTTTCACTTTCCATTCTGCCCTTCCTAGATATTCTCCCCTCCCTCCTCATCCTCTTATTTGTGTAGCCAGTGCATGGGGATCATGTTCCCATTCTGCCCATAAACAAGATTTTGGCATGATACAAAGCTTGTGTTAAAGGGAGGTTCACCTTTTAGTTAACTTTTAATAAGTTATAGAATGGCTAATTCTAAGCAACTTTTTGATTGGTTTTCATTTCATTTTTATTATGTATAGATTTTTTTTTATTATTTGCCTTTTGAACCTTTCCAGCTTTAAAATGGGGATGTCACTGACCCAATCAAAAAGAAAAAAAAATGCTTTGTAAGGGCAAGGCCAGAGGTGGCGTTTACACTGTATTTTTAAAAAGCTCCGGCAGGCTAAATACGCATAAACTGCACTACCACTGAAACTAATGGAAATGCACTATGGCAATTCACACATGGCGCTTGCAAGCCACAGGAGGCCGGTATTGGTGTTTTTCAGCAGAAACGCCAATACGTCAATAAACTACCAAATCAATAGACTCTATAGGATCTGTACATTTGAAACCACACTTTGCATAAATACATAGCGTATTTTAAATATGGCGTCCAAATTCTCAATAATAAGAACAACGCGTGTGGTTTCAGTGGCGTATTTATGCCAGGCGTTTCTTTTTTTAAAAAAACGCTACGTAAAAACGCCAGGTCTGGCCTTCCCCTAAGGCTACACATTTATTGCTATTGCTACTTTTTCTTGCTCATCTTTCTAATCAGGCCTCTCCTATTTATATTCCAGTGTCTTATTCAAATCAGTGCATGGTTGCTAAGGTAATTCGGGCCCTAGCTACCAGATAGCTGAAATTGCAAACTGGAGAGCAAACACAAAATAACTCCAAATTATAAAAAACCAATGGCAAATCTCCGAACATAACGTTCTACATCATACAAAAGTTAATTTAAAGGTGAGCAACCCCTTTAAAGGAACAGTATAGTGTAAAAATAAAAACTGGGTAAATAGCTAGTATGTGCAAAATAAAAAATGTTTCTAATATAGTTAGTTAGCCAAAAATGTAATGTATAAAAGCTGGAGTGACTGTACTATATTAGAAACATTTTTTATTTTGCACAGCCTATCTATTTACCCAGTTTTTATTTTTCACACTGAACTGTTCCTTTAATAACAGTGTCCTCAAAAAGGCACTTGCCTGATTGTCATGTTTGTTAATTGCAAGAAGAATGAAACAAGATTTAAATCATTTAAATACTGTAAATGAAGTTTATTTTGCTTGACTAACATCATAAAATAGGATTTGGAATTATGTCTTAGGATGGAGTATACAGGTATGGTATCCGTTAACTGAAAACCCGTTATCTAGAAAGCTCCAAATTACGGAAAAGCCATCTACCATAGACTCCATTATAATCAAATAATCCAAATTATTAATAATGAATTTATTTCCTTTTTCTCTGTAATAATAAAACAGTACCTTGTACTTGATCCCAACTAAGATATAATTAATCCTTATTGGAAGCAAAACCAGCCTATTGGGTTTATTTAATGTTTACATGATGTTTAATGTGCTTGTGTTTTTATGATACAGATAAATGGCTTTGCTTTTGAATTGACACCCAAGTGCCATAGCGGGTGATATTTTAAAAAGCGCTGTATCAAAGCCATGAAATAGGTAAGAATTACAGGTGCCTTCTTCTGCTTAGAACCTAATTAAAAATATGTCCTGGGGTTTTTCTTTCTCCTTTAAGGGCAGAAATACACATGGAGATTCGGGAAGATTAGTCGCCCGGCGACAAATCGCCTCTTCTTCGGGCGACTAATCTCCCCGGCTAGAATCGAAATCGCTGGTGAGATGGCACTCAGATCGCTTTGTTTTCTGAAGATTTAGATTCTAGCCGACGGGAAGGCAGTTCAGGGAGATTAGTCGCCCGAAGAAGTGGCGATTGTCGCTGGGTGACTAATCTCCCCAAATCTCCGTGTGTGTCCCTGCCCTAACAGGTGATTACTTGTTTGCTAATGTGAGTGAGGCTCATATCTCTGGTCACCAACAAAGGGATAATAAACTCGCTTTCCCCATTACAAATGCTTTAATTGCATTGCTTTGATTTCTTACTTATATTTACAGCAGCTCATTAATATGCATACAACTTATTAACCAAACAACACATGGTGGAGCATTAGATAGGCCGCTACTGCGGTGAGCCCTGGGCTATGATCACATCCCTGCCCTCTATATAATGCATCATTGCTGATCTTCATTTCCCATGTAAATATCAGCCTGCACATAAACAAACATTATTCCACGTGCTGGAAATCACTCTGCATAACATTATAACTTCAGAGCAGGACTGTACATTATACGTATATCAATATGCAAATTAAAATATGAAAGGGTGCCGAAGGGTTAATTGCTGGGAATTAGGCACATATTACTTTGGGGGCTATGTAATAACATGAGTTAAGATTGTCCCGGCTCAGTAAAGCATAGCAATCAATCATTAGTTAGCTTTCATTATTCTAGCTGCATAGTACCTGTTCATTGGTTGCTATGGGTTACTAGACTGGGACATAACTTTAACCTGCTACTGAATCACACCTTTGCTTGGCTTTGTCTAAGGACCCCCAAATGCTCTTCAAACACAAAGAAGATATTTTTACTTTGTATAACGTGGTATTTACAAGTACAAGTATGGGATCCCTTATTGGGAAACATGTTTATCAGAAAGCTCAGGAAGGTCATTTCCTATAAGAGTCCATTCTAAGGAAATACTGTAATTCTAAAAAAAGGATGAAAACTGATGGAGGGAGATGTTTATAGGGGTAGGAAGAGTGAGGGTGAGAAGAGAAGAGCAAGATGAGAAAAGGAGGTGAATAGAAGAGGAAAAACAAAGGGGGTGTTAGGATCCCTGGACCCACAATCCTCTTGTGCGCGTCTGGTGCATCTATAAGCATCTTAGAGCAGATTTAAAGGGCCTGCGCCCAATAGTCCATTGCCCAATGTAGGTTCTGTTTGTTAGTTCCTGGGTGCTGTTATTATTCTGATTCCTGTGTTCTGACCTCCTGCCTGTTCTCACTATGACGTTAGCTGCCTGTCATTACCCGCTTGCCTGTTTTTTTGACTACGATTCTGATTTTATACTGTGTTGCTCTCTCAGTTTTGACACTGCCTGTCCCTTAACTACATTCTGCTTGATTCCTGTTCACCTGATTTACGCTCTGGTTCCCATGCCTGCCCAGAAACTGAGCCTTGGTTCTCTCACAATAAGTCCTGGCGGGATCCGAGTAGCAGAGGAGATCATCCCAAAGCGAAAGGTGGCGGTTATAGGCTGAAGAGTGAGCCGTGACCAGGAACCTTGGGTCTTTGTCTGAGTTCAAGGTAACCAAGTGTGACAGGGCGAAAGAAAGAGGTAAGAGAATAAAGAGAGTATGGGGAGCAGGATAAAACAGAAGAGAAAAAAGCAGGGCTAAAATGGGCAGGGGTGTAACTAATATACAGAAGAACTAGTGAGGACTGGTGGACTAGAGAGTCTGGATCATGGAGTCTGCTTTATGGTGGTTACATCTGCCCAGCTGTCGGGGCGACTAATCTCCCTGAATCTGCCTGTGTGCCCCCGATCCTTAATGTGCTTTAGATGTTAGATTTTCCTGTGGTGGAAATAGGAACTGGGACAACTGGTAGATCCTTTGGTGCTGTGGCAGTGCATCTCTGTACTGGAGAATAAAGATGAGCATGGGATGAGGTGTGTTCATATCAACGGGGTACAAAATGATCAGTCCTGTGTGTGTATCTTTAATAACATTTAACAAACTGTCCTTAATGAAAAAAACTGCTTTAAGTGCATTAGAATGGCAGAAAATGCTAAGCCTGTAACAGTGGTACGGGATAATGAAGTTGGTATGGATTGACTGGCGAGGCTTAAGCACCACCAAACAGCTCACAGTTTTCGGATGAGACTTACAGAGCTTCAATTTTAGATTTGCGATGTTGCTGCCTTTGTAATGTCTCCTACTTTTTTCTTTCTTTTTTGTGAAGCAGCAAACAGCTCCAGCACATACAGCTGTCAAGGTCTGGGGATCCAAGAACTCTGAGATGTGAGTCTTTTGGACAGAACAAAAAAAATTACATCTTGATAGAATTCTGACTTCAAGATTGAGGCTGCATTGACATATATCAAGGTGTTTGTGGAAAAAAAAGAGGAGCCTGTCTGTGAGACTGCCTTCCTAAAATGTGAATGTCATGTGCCAGAGACAGCCCCTAGTGGATGGATAATAGACAATTAGTGGCACATTTACTAAGCTCGAGTGAAGGATTCGAATATAAAAAACTTCGAATTTCGAAGTTTTTTTTGGGTACTTTGACCATCGAATAGGCTACTTCGACCTTCGACTATGACTTTGATTCGAACAATTCGAAGTAAAAATCGAAGTATTTGCGGTAAATCCTTCGACTTCGATATTCGAAGTCGAAGGATTTTACTTCGAGGGTCGAATATCGAGGGTTAATTAACCCTCGATATTCGACCCTTAGTAAATGTGGCCCCTAGTCTTTAATTTCTCTATAATTGTCTAGTGAACAGAACATTGCACGCATGTATTAAATCTGCACATTAGTGTAAAGCCCCCCCAAAGGTACCACCTAGTAGCTGCTAGATCATCTGTCTAAACCATGTACTAAATCTGGGACATTTTAGAAAACCCTGCTAGGGGGGCTGTGTTTAAAAAAATTCAAAGCCATAAATACAATTCTGCTTAATAAAAGAAGCTGTCGTTCTAAGCAACTTTCCAATATACACTCACTACAAACTTCAAATGCCATTTTGAAACAATGGAATATAAGGCAGCCGATGGACGACCTTGTGTACACGCATGCAAGGCTGGCCTCTGCTGCATTGTTTCAAGACAAAGAACCAGAATTACAGTTACAAATAACTTGCATAGAATGAAAAAGAATGTGAGAGTAGGAGCCAGAGTTGAAATCAGTAACTTGTGAGTAAATCCAAGTGAGTCAGGCAAGTTCTTTTTTTTTTTTTTTTTTCAATAATGTTTTTATTTCTGTTGTACTTGACGATTATGTACACAGGTTATACATATAGCAAAAAAAATAAATAAATAATAAATAAATAAAATAACAAATAACAAATAATTGTCAGAACAAGTCAAGTGAATATGAACTCAAGATAGTAATTAACATATCTGCACCTTGTCAAAGTGACCATTACAGAATCACAAAATATCTCCATCTCCAGAATTGAGCTTTATGAACAACCTGCATCAACTAAAACTCTGTAGGTAATGGTATTAAATCATTAATTTTCATTCACAGGCACCTTGATGCAGTAGCAATCTATTAAGGTAGTGACTCCTGGGGGCCTCCATAGTGGTCTGTGAGATTGTGGTGTTCAACAGCAATTGGTCCGCCTCCTGGACAGGTACAGCTCCACGTAGTAATTCCGATTCATACCATGTAGTGTACTGAAATATTTGTATGGTTAATTGTCTGGTGGCGTGCGGTAATGTGTTAATATAGGTGGACCAAGTGTCAATGAACTTTGTTGTACGTTTTTCTTTGTCTGTCAAAGTCTCCACCCAGTCCATATGAAAGATGTGTTGTAATTTTTGTAACACCAAAGATATAGGTGGAGCAGATTGCGATAGCCATTTGTGGAGTATCGCTTTTCTAGCAGCCGCTGCTAAGCGGTCAGCCAAAGCTTTTTCTGGTTTGGAAATGTTGGTATCAGAAGGAGATTTACTGAATATAGCCCATGTTGCTGTAGGTAACATTATTTTCCCAGAGACATTGTTCCAATAGTTGGCGACCTCCCCCCAGAATTCTTGAATACGTGGGCATGACCATAAACAATGAATTAAGTCTGCTCTGGCATCACCACATTTTAGGCACTTATCTGAAATTGTTGTACCAATATGATATCTTTTTAGGGGGGTTAGATAGGTCTGATGTAATGTTTGTAGAGCCATCTCCTGGTAAGTGCTGGCTGGTAACTTCTTCATAACTCGTGTATGAAGTTGAAGAATGTCTGCATTATCTGCTTCTGGGATTATTGCGGCCCATTTCTGGAGATTGGACTTGTGTATGTCTAACGTAGATCTGATTTGTCTGTGGATTTGGGATGTTGATTTTATGGTGTCCCTTCTAAGCCATAAGAAATCTATCGGGTTGTTTTTATCTTTGTCAGTAAGTTTGGCCAAGTATTGGGAAGTAAAATGAGTCAACTGTAGTAACTGAAATTGGTGGAGCTGTAAAAACGGGTACTTCTGTATTAAGTCCGCCATTGGCTGTAAGGGGAACTTGTCTGTAATTAAATCTTTGATATTCTGCAAGCCCTGCGTTTGCCATAAATTAAATATGGTAGAATTTAGACCTGGAGTGAAATTTTTATTTTTGATCCAAGTGAGGTGCATTGAGTTAAAAGAAGATATATTCGTTTTTTTGCAGATAGTATGCCAAGTTCTATAGGTGTGGATGAAAAGTGGGTTATCTTGCATGTTTTTGGGAATGTCTTTTAATGGTGTATGTAAAAGAGAATTAAGAGAGGAGCCTTCTGCCAGTATTTCATCAATGGATATCGTGGTATAGACATTCCTATGGTGAATCCAGTCTCCCACGAATCGTAAGAGAGCTGCCTCATTATATTCTACAACGTTTGGGAGGTTAAGTCCCCCGTCATGTTTTTGTTGCTGGAGTTTAAAAATGTTGATTCTAGGCCGTCTTTTATTCCATATGAAAGTCCTGAAAATGTGTTGTATTCGTTTTATATCCGTTGGCGGTATACGGTAAGGTAACATTTGGATTTTGTAAAGAAGTTTGGGAAAAATTACCATTTTTATTAAATAAATTCTGCCCATGAATGATAAATTAGTGTTTATCCACTTCCTAGATTCTTGTTCTACATGGTCAATGGTGTGTCTAATGTTCATTTTGTATATGTCGTGGTGGGATTTTGGCAATTGAATTCCAAGAAATTTAATATGTGTCCTGGCTTTATTAAAGGGAAAAGGGTTGGAGGCAAGTTCTTTTTGAATGTTAAAGATCACTATGTTTGACTTGCTTCAAGTTAGCCTAGGATCCACTTATCCATCGTGAAATACCAGTTATTTAATTACTAGCTTCCACTGAATGAGACCACCTTCCACTGAGTTGGATTTGCTTCCACTAGCTTCTATTGGGTTCAACTTGCTTCCATTGAGTGAGACTAGCTTTGAGACTAGTTTCCAAAGAGTGAGAACTTCCACTGAATGAAACTTGCTAGCTTGCATTGACTGAGACTACATTCAATTGAGTAAGACACATTTCTGTTGAGTGATGTGAGCTTCCATTGGGTGCAACTAGTTTCCACTGAGTGAAACTAGCTTTGATTGGCGAGACTAGCTTCCAAAGCATGAGACTAGCAGCCACTGAGTGAGACTAGCTAGCTTGTATTGAAGGAGACTACATTCAACTGAGTAGGACTCACCTCTATTGAGTGTGTCTAGCTTCCACTGAGTGAGAGGAGCTGTGATTGGTCAGACTGGCCTCTATGAGTGTAAGTGGAAAGCCCATTGAGTGTCTCATTACGTCCTGGTTAGTAGTAAACATATTTCCTGGGGCCCAGCACTGCACCATATATGTCATCGCTTTCTTCCAATCATCAATCAGCCATTCCCCATTGAGCGAGCTTGCCATGACTATCTCACTGATATTTAGACCAGTTTCTTCTGGATGTAACTTACTCGTCATAGGACTAGCTCCTAGTCATTAAGAACCCGTACTAACAAACTGGGCCAAGAGGTAGAATAATTCTAGTTAGTCTTCTGGTGGAGGGGGGCTGTTTGGGCCTCTGTGTACTTGACATGCCATGAACTATTTTGAATTCCTGTTCCCGGCCAGCCAGTAGCAGCAGTTATATAGAAACAAACATTTTAGTTTCAATCAGCAGCTACAGTGTGCGAGGGGCAGTCCTCTACCTGCAGGGGGCGCTAATTGCTGAGTGTCAAAGGGAAAACGCCTTTTGCCAGACTTATATCTTCCTTATAAACTACTTTGGGATAGTTTCATGTCAAGTGACACCGGTACTTAATCCTTTTTCTTGATGAGTCTGGCCAACATCCATGCTATTAGCAAATGAATACTGGGACCCGATTGGACTAAATCTGAGTGATTGATGATGTGATCCAGGGAAAGAATACTTTGTAAGACAGCTGCCTTTCACTAGGGAATTGCTATTGTAAGCAGTACCTGACTGCCTGTAATATTCTCTGCAATGCTGGTTCTGACAATTGAAACAATGTAGCATAATCCAGACGAAAAGACGGAGGTGATCCTGAGCCTTCTGATGCCCTGAGGTGGCTTTCGTGCTGTTGCCCCTCACACTCAACTATTCAGTGTTGGAAGAGGCATCAGAGGGGGTCCAGGCAAATGCTCTCTCTGTACTAGAAGAGCTGAATTTCTAGTTGGAAAACTGGAAATTTGGCTCTTAAAGTTAGACCCAGAGAACAGAAAGGGACAGACTGATGCTGCTTTATGCTGCTTTAAATTAATCAACTTTAAAACAATTGAACATTTTTAAGGCTTCATAGTGGGAATGTAAGTGCTACAGGTGAAATCTGGGCTGAACTCCTCTAATATGTAACACTGGGACATAACATTTGTGACTTTAAATTCAACGGAAACTGGTGCTTTATGTGTCAAATACTGTATATCCAGCCCTAATGCTGAACAAGGAGAATTATGTCTTGTTGTTTCGTGCTGCTTCATTTCTATGCAAAGATAACAAAAAAAAAGGAGAATATAATAAAAATGTAGGTTTCTCTTGTGCAAAAAGGGGTTTTAAAAATCAGTTTCCATGGCAACCAGATCAAACATTCAGTCTGATGAGTGATGGGCTGCTCTGGCCGTACTGCCCAGTAGATGGTGCTCTATCTCTTATAGACGTTGAGAGCTGAGCAGGAATTCCGCAGCTGGGATGCTGTTAATTTGACAGATCACCTAGAAGCAATGGGTAAGGGATGAGTTGTGCTTCTCCGGGGTCTGATTTAAGCCACTATTATATGGACTGAGCTCAGTAGTCAAAACATTAATTCATATTTAACTGGTAAACGACACTTGAAAGGCCAAGAACCTGAATACTGCAAAAGGTCAGGCTGGGAAGAAGCACTATGGCAGCAGTTATCACTGACAGGGAATAAGAGTCAGAGACCACCTTCCAGCCGGGGTGCCACTGGCTGACAGTTGCAAGGCTAATCCGAAGGCTGAGTTCCACTAGACCAAATATAATACATGAACCATTAACTGCCGGCCAAAATCAAGTTGATTTTAAAAGATTCAATAAAAAAAATAGAACATTTTCTGAGTCAGGATTAAATGATTATTAAGACTCAGGATTAAATGTTTATGAGAGGAGAAGGAAAAAAAAAGCAGAAAAACATTGTACTAAAAATTGAGGAAGATCTATGCACTCCATTGCACTTTGCCCGGTCTGAGCTGGCGAAGGCAAGTCTGGTGAATGGGGTAACCTTCAGTAAAATCCGCATCTTAGTGAATTTGCATAAGTAACGTCCGTTCACCAGAGAAAATTCGTTAATAGCGTCTATCTCCTTCACTAGCGAAATGAAGCCTGCGCCCGTTAGGTAATCAGCGAAGTTCTGAAATGACATCACACTGGCAAATTTTCGCTAGCGTTAGTCACTTCGCCCTTTAGGAAATCTGCCCCTAAAAGTTAACTTAAAGGTGAACTATCCCTTTAAATGCTGGTGTTTGAAGCAAAGACAAAAGGCTACACTGAGAATAGAATAAGCCTAAGGATTTTACAAAAGCCCCAAGAATAATTTTGTTTAATCAGAATTAGTGATGGATAGGTCAAAAGATTTTTAAATTGTACTCGACCCTAACATATTCCTTGCCACGGAGTTGTTCTCCATTTTTTAACCAGACCCAACTTGCTCAGGTGATGTCACAAATAGGTTGGGTTGGTGCAGTGACATCATCGGAGGGGTCTGGTGCATGTGTGCCATCAAAGGCTGTAGTACTTTTCATACACATTCTGTATAGCTTACATATTTATAGAAATGTAATGCTACTACTTTAAATATATTTGGTACATGAATATTTCAGTAACGTAGGATTATTGACTCTTTCATTTATCCTGATATATTCTAGCAAATGCTTCTATTGTGCAAGAAATTCTACAAATATAAACACATGATGTCATTAATATGTTATACGTATATAAGGTTCTCTAATGCAGGTTGCCCGATGCAAAGACTGATATATTGGACCCCCAGGATGGTCCATGTTCTATATATTAGCTGCGGATCTACTGCTACTAATCTCTATATCTGAAGGGGAAATAAATGTATTTCCCCCAAAACTATTTTGTAGTTACTGTAGCTTGCACCCCCTTCCCTAAAGTACACAGAATTTCCCAGCATGCCGCAACAAAAAGTAACATGTTGAGGTTATACTTTCCCTTTAAATCTATACATGTGAGTTGGATTTAATGGCTGCCATTGTCCCGCAGGTGCATGTGACAGAACCCTGTGTAACAAGCGGGAAACAACTGCAAATACTTTAACAAACTGAGGATCTTATTTGAGAGCTGCTTATACCGTATTCTTGTTATAGGGATAATTCTGTAATAGGATGAGCAACAGGGGCAATAACAGGATTTAGCTACTGATGAGGTTGAAATCTTAATTAACTAGTAAATCTCATTATTACAGACTCTGCATGTTCACACACACAGGCTGGTGGCACAAAAAGAACTTTATTCCTTCTCACTTAAAGCTCATTGCTTTCCTGTGTTAACCAAGAGCCAGACCTTTTTCTGTGCACTAAAGCGCAGGGAACCAAACCTTATGTTACATAGTCAAGAACTAAAGTTTGCCTTATACAGTTCTGAGCTACATCTTGTGCTATATAATACAAAACCTTGTGTTTTACAGTCAAGAACTAAAGACTGGGTTATAATGTACATAGAGAACCAAACCTTCTGTTATATAAATGAAAAATAAAGACTATTGGAGAACCATTAGAGAACCAAACCTTATGTTATATAGTCAAAAACAAAAGCCTGGGCTGTATAGTTGAAAACTGAACCTTGTGTTATATACTCATGAACTAAAGCCTAGGTTATACGGTAGAGAACAAAAACGTGTGTTAAATAGTCAAGAACTAAAGCCTGGGTTGTACAGTAGAGAACCAAACCTTATGTTATATAGTCAAGAACTAAAGCCTGGGTTGTACAGTAGAGAACCAAACCTTGTGTTATATAGTCAAGAACTAAAGCCTTGGTTGTACAGTAAAGAACCAAACCTTGTGTTATATAATCAAGAACTTAAGCCTCGGTTGTACAATAGAAAACCAAACCTTGTGTTATATAATCAAGAACTAAAGTCTAGGTTATACAGTACAGTATAGACACAAACTTTCTAGTATACAGTATAATAGAGAACTAAAGCCTGATATATACAGTAGAGGACCAAACCTTGTGTTACATAGTCAGGAACTAAAGCCTGGGTTATACAGTAGAGAACCAAACCTTGTGTTATATTGTCAAGAACTAAAGCATGGGTTATACATTAGAGAACCAAACCTTGTGTTACAGTATATAGTCAAGAACTAAAGCCTGGGTTATACAGTAGAGAACCAAATCTTGTGTTATATAGTCAAGAACTAAAGCCTTGGTTGTACAGTAAAGAACCAAACCTTGTGTTATATAATCAAGAACTTAAGCCTCGGTTGTACAATAGAAAACCAAACCTTGTGTTATATAGTCAAGAACTAAAGTCTAGGTTATACAGTACAGTATAGACACAAACTTTCTAGTATACAGTATAATAGAGAACTAAAGCCTGATATATACAGTAGAGGACCAAACCTTGTGTTACATAGTCAGGAACTAAAGCCTGGGTTATACAGTAGAGAACCAAACCTTGTGTTATATTGTCAAGAACTAAAGCCTGGGTTATACATTAGAGAACCGAACCTTGTGTTACAGTATATAGTCAAGAACTAAAGCCTGGGTTATACAGTAGAGAATCAATCCTTGTGTTATATATTCAAGAACTAAAGCTTCGGTTGTACAGTAGAGATCCAAACCTTGTGTTATATACTCAAGAACTAAAGCCTGGATTATACAGTAGAGAACCAAATTTTCAAGTCAAGAACTAAAGCCGGGGTTGTACAGTAGAGAACCAAACCTTGTCTTATATAGTCAAGAACTAAAGCCTTGGTTGTACAGTAGAGAACCAAACTTTCTATTATATAGCAAAGAATTAAAGCCTGGATTATGCAGTAGATAACCAAACCTTGTGTTCTATAGTCAAGAACTAAAGTCTGGGTTATACAGTACAGTATAGAAGCAAACCTTCTATTATACAGTATAATAGAGAACTACATAGTAACATAGTAACATAGTAACATAGTAAGTAAGGTTGAAAAAAGACACATGTCCATCGAGTTCAACCTTTTTTTTTTTTTTATTAACTACCTATCTGCCAGTTGATCCAGAGGAAGGCAAAAAACCCATCTGAAGCCTCTCCAATTTGCCTTAGAAGGGGAAAAATTCCTTCCTGACTCCAAAATGGCAATCGGACTAGTCCCTGGATCAACTTGGACTATGAGCTATTTCCCATAACCCTCTATTCCCTCACATGCTAAACACCATCCAACCACTTCTTAAAGCTATCTAATATATCAGCCTGTACAACTGATTCAGGGAGAGAATTCCACATCTTCACAGCTCTCACTGTAACAAACCCCTTCCGAATATTTAGGCGGAACCTCTTTTCTTCTAATCGGAATGGGTGACCTCGTGTCAGCTGGAAAGACCTACTGGTAAATAAAGCATTAGAGAGATTATTATATGATCCCCTTATATATTTATACATATTCATCATATCACCCCTTAAGCGCCTCTTCTCCAGCGTGAACATCCCCAGTTTGGCCAGTCTTTCCTCATAGCTAAGATTTTCAATACCTTTTACCAGCTTAAAACCTGATATATACAGTAGCGAACCAAAACTTGTTTTATATAGTGAAGAACTATGATGTATTATATGTCAAGAACTAAGGTCTGGGTTATACAGGAGAGAACTAAACATTATATTATATTGTGAGGAGTTAAGAGCAGGGCTATACAGCAGAGAGCAAAATAGTGCATTATATAGTCAAGAACAAAAGTCTGGGTTATACTTAGGGGCCGATTCACGAAGGGTCGAATTTCGAAGTTAAAAATACTTCGAAATTCGACCCTCGAATTGAAATCCTTCGACTTCGAATATCGAAGTCGAAGGATTTAGCGCTAATCCTGCGATCGAACGATCGAAGGATTTTTCGTTCGATCGAACGATTAAATCCTTCGAATCGAACGATTCGAAGGATTTTAATCAAACGATCGAAGGAAAATCCTTCGATCAAAAAAAGGTTAGCAAGCCTATGGGGACCTTCCCCATAGGCTAACATTGACTTCGGTAGGTTTTATCTGCCGAAGTAGGGGGTCGAAGTTTTTTTTAAAGGGCAAGTACTTCGACTATCGAATGGTCGAATAGTCGAACGATTTTTACTTTGAATCGTTCGATTTCGTTCGACTTCGATCGAATTCGAACGAATTTAACCAATTCGATGGTCGAAGTACCCAAAAAAAACTTCGAAATTCGAAGTTTTTTTCATTCGAACCCTTCACTCGAGCTGAGTGAATCGGCCCCCTAAGAGAACAAAACTTTGTGTTATATAGTCTAGAATTAAATAATTGGTTATACAGTAGAGAACTAAACCTTTGGGGTAATGTAATAAAATGTCATTTCTGTTTTTGTTTTCAGTAAATGCTACCAGCTGATTGGTTGATATCGGTAGCTAGACCAATAGCAAACTTATGATCATTTATTAAATACCCCACTTGTATTATAGTCAAGAATGTGTTATACAGTTGAGATCCAACCCTTGTGTTATATAGTGAAGAACTAAAGACGGGGTTATACAGTAGGAAATCAAATGATCTATTATATAGTGAAGAGCTAGGGATTAGTTTATTAGGTAGAACTTTTATATTGTAAACTCTATTGATCAGTGCCCCAGTCCTCTTTACCTCTACTATTGTTTATTGTTTGTATCTTATCTATATTTAATATATACACGCTTCTGTTGTACAGTGCTGCATTTTATATCTATGCGTTATTAGAAATAATAAGAGAACTATATATATATATAAAAGATTGGTCTATACAGAAAATAATTTAATAGTGTCTTCCACAGTGAAGAACTAAAGTTTACGGGATCCCTTATTCAGAACCCCTAGATCCAAAAAGTTCCAAATCATGGAAACTTTTTACCCACAGAGAACTTTTTAGGCAAATAATGCAAATTTTTTAAAATTATTTCCTTTTTGCTTTATAATAATGAGCCAGTAGTAACTAAGGTGCATTATTTAATGTTTAAATATTTTTTGTTAGACGTAAGGTATGTTGCTTTAAATCCCATATCCACTAAACCCCATGTCCCGCACATTACGTATTACAGATCATATACTTGTACAGTGTTTAATATTGTTACAATGTACAGAACCAAGTACTGTGTATCAAGAGCTACTGTAGAAACTGGGTTATACAATAGAGAATCTAATCTTGTGGCATAGGCTAAAAACTGGATTATACAGTGGGGAACCCAATCCTTTGTGAATAAGAACTAAAGCCTGGCTATATGGTTGAAAACAAATCATGTGTCATACAGGAGAGACTCAGGCCATATGCTATAAACTAGATAACTAAGTACAGGGCTACACATACTGGATTATATGGTAGAAAATGAATTCTGTGTAAAATGGGTTTTTGTCTGGGATGTCTTTAATTTCTGGATTATATTACACATGCCGGTTATATTAGTACTTAAAATTGGGTTCTCGAGTTGAAAATAAAACCCTGTGTATAAATAAGATTTGACACCAAGGGTCTAGGGTAGTTGTAGTAAAACAGCTAAAGTACTGCAGGTTGGATGGTCCTGCTTCATTTAAATAATGGGTCTCCTGGTGCCCCTCTTCTACTAAGGACAGCTTTGCCTAGAAGAGATGAAGGTTTTGGACAGAGCTGGGCAGATAGTTGACACTTCATCAATTTATAACAGGACACAGTATACATACAGGGGCGTAACTACAGAGGAAGCAGACCCTGTGGCTGCAGGGGGGTCCAGGAGGTACAGGGGGCCCCATGAGGCTCTCATTGATGAGCAATTTGAACATATATTGGTAAAACAGGACAAACACTGGATATGTTGGGGGCCCTAAAATTAATTTGCTGTGGGGCCCAGCAACATCTAGTTACGCCACTGTATACATATGCATTTTGCAGGACTTTTTGGCAATGAATTTAGATGTACAGTATGCTTCTGCCATGCAGAATGCAAATGTAATGTGTGTCTGGTTTTGACAAAGGGAACCCAGTGTATCTTTTGGGACCAGGAAGACACAGAGATTTCCAGAAAAAGTAGCTGCGTGAAAAGTGTCGTTGCCAACAAGGGGATACAAGCAAGACCCTCAACGGTATATCTGGCTCTGTATGTGACAGGCTGGATAAATGGATTATATTAAGGCCAGATGTGGATGAAAAAAATTGACATGGCTGGGGTCAGCACAGGACACAATACCTTCATTATCTGAAGTGGATAATATGAAACTGGAAGGGGATCTCCAGAGAGGACACAGGTGCCGGTGATTAGGCCGGATCCTTGAGGAGGAAGCCTGGAAAAGCCTCCAGCTGAAAAGCTGCTCCTCCGGCTGGGAGACACATTAGTGCTGAGCCACAGGGACCCAAATCCAGGTCCCGTACATCTTGACAAGACTTTATAAATAATACAAGTGGCTGCACATGTGAGATGCTGTCCTAGACCTGCCAAGAACTAAAGTCTGCTCGTAGAGTCTTCTTTATCTCCCCTGTTACCTAATCAGGCGGCTTTGTATACCATTCACCAGCTACTGGTCATACCAAGGCTTGTGATATCTTATTAATCATATGCGTATCTTGCTAGTGCAATATTTCAAACTCATACAAACCCCCAAACTGCCAAATCAAAAAGCTTTTTCCTTCCAACGAGTTCCTGTTAAAAGCATTGACTAGAGCACCATGGTGTTTGCTGAGCGAAAGTGTGGCACTGGGGGTGCAGTAGAGCAAGTCTGCCGTCAGCCAGGCACTTTGTCAAACAATAATATTTTAGAGAGAACTTTGGCTTCTTCCATAAGGTTCTGTGCATAATAATACAGCACAGCTGCTAAATGCTGGTGAGTTTAATCCAATGGGGAGGTTCAGCTTTTTGGCCTGGAGAAACAATAGGCTTCATGCTAGCAAACGTGCAATTCTCAAATATATTTAAACATACTTATAGGTATATATTTATTTCCCTGCAGGAATTAATCCAACAGAATGTATACTTGGACTGCAGCACAACTCTGAGAGTGGGCGTCATATAGTGATGAACTGAACACTATACTTTGGATAAAGGCAAAACATGTAGAGATTTTCCATGGGTGCAGGCATATAAATATACAGGTATGACACCTTTTATCCAAAATGCTCGGGACCTGGGGTTTTCCAGATAAAGGATCCTTCTGTATTTTGGATCACCAAATAGTCTACTAAAAAATCAGTTAAACATTAAGATAAGATTGTTTTGCCTCCAGTAAGCATTAATTATGTCTTAGTTGGGATCAAGTACAAGGCACTGTTTTGTTACAACAGAGAAAAAGAAAAAAAAATTCTAAAAATTTGATTTGATTAAAATGGAATCTATGGGAGATGGCCATAATTCAGAGCATTCTGGGTAAAACGTTTCTGGATAACAGATCCCATACCTGTAACAACAAGCATTTATGGAGACATATAACTTCCAGTTGGGTTTATCTGATTCTTCTTTGATATTCGTTTCAATTAATAAACCAATATTCTGATATGAACTCCATTATAACAAGCCCTTTCTGGATCTCACAGCAACAAGATGCAGAAAGTCTAATTCCATAGAATGATGGGAAATACAGTAGTAGTGACAATCGAGCTGTCAGTCACAATCAGGACACAGGGGCAGTCATGGGAACGGCATAAAAATATTCACCTAACGTTGTGCAATAAGCTGTAAGCTCCCTCGTGTTAACACCTTCATGACTGCTTGGTTGTGTGGCCCTGCCATGAATGGGTTGGGAAGGTGTTCAAAGTAAGTGTGAATCTTTCATTAATTGGCTGTGTAGAACTGAGGGTTTTTATTTCTTTCTTGTCACTCATTACTGTACTGGTCGGCTGACTATAAGTGATTTACAGCTTAAAAGCTCCCTCTAAGCACATTATCCCTGCTCCATCAGAAAAAATCATCAAAATGCAGAGGACTCAATCAGGCCCATATAGATACACAGAAATAAATATTTAATGATCGTTATTTCATACTCATCGGCATTTGCACATTCCACGATCATCATCCGTTCAGTTCCAAATTGCACTTTTATCCATTTCATTAGATTAGTCCCATCTATAGCAAACCTTATCTGTAATTATCGTCTCTGATATTCAGTATAGCAGCATGATGTATGCAGTCTGTCTAATCTGCCATCATACCGTTATTCGTGGAAATTACCAAATTGTCCTGTGTTAGAAACAGGGGCATAACTACGGAGGGAGCAGACCCTGCAGCTGCAGGGGGGTCCAGTAGGTATAGGGGGCCCCATGATGCCCTACTAAATGAGCAATTTCAATATATATTGGTAAAACAAGACAACTTCTGGATATTTTAGAGGGCCCTAAAATGAATTTGCTGTGGGGCCCAGCAACATCTAGGGACGTCACTGGATGGAAATAAGCCAGGGAACCTGTGGGGAATGTACTCCAGTTTATATAAAACCACAATTAATGGCATGTAAAGGCAAGAGAATAAAATCCAATTTTTACTTTCTTTTATGAAAAAGAAACCTATCTTCAATATACTTAATTAAAAAATGTGTACTGTTTTAATAAGAAACCTGACTGTATGCAGTGAAATTCTCCCTTCATTTAAAGCTGTGAATAGGAATTGTCAGACCGCCCCTAACTGCTGAGCAGGGAAACAATCATACATATGAACAGCAGGGGGAGCCCCCTCCTTACTTCCCAGCCATGCAGAACTCAAGCAGCTTTGTTTGTTTCCCTGTAGAGCAATTGGCGACTGTGTAGAGATTTGTGTTGGATTTTATTTTTGCCTTTACATCCCCTTTACTGTTTCCAACTCCAGCTGCAGGGACAAAGATCATGGAGACAGATTTAAACAGATAAACTGGGATTCTATTTGGAGGATTATTTGGAGGATTATTTTGCTGCAGCCACTGGTTCTGCAGAGTTGGAGAAAATTTATATTAATCAATACAAAAACTATAAAATCAGCATTAGATTACATGACAACACTGGACCCAGTGCAGTCTGTATATTCTGATTATTAATCAGTCTTGCTGTATCGGCTTCTGGCAGATATTATTTGACTTGTGCTGTTTTGATAATTTATGATGATCCTTAAGCAGCCCAGACCACACTGAGCATGTGCACAGTCTTGGTCTTGCAAAGATGTTTAACAAAGTTACAAGATGGTGACCCCCTGTGGCCAACTTTGAAAGCATAAATCATTTTTTACCTCCCTCCATAGGAAGGAGGTAAAAGGTATGGGGGGGCCTTAAAGTCACAGCCTTGATAGGTTCCAGACGCCCCAGTCTGAGAGAGATATATATATATATATATATATATATATATATATATATATATATATATATAGAGAGAGAGAGAGAGAGAGAGAGAGACAGAGAGAGATATATATTATTATAATAATCATAAAAAATAACACCTCCTTGTTTTGCTAACTGGGATTTAACATTCTTCTTTTTTTTTGATATAAAGAAATAAAAGGATAGGAACTAAATAAACTCTCAGTTGCAGCATAATGATTTCATAAATCTGCCCTGTGAAGAATTCAGCCTAATGCAGCAATCACACAGCACATATATCTCATAAGTCACGATTAGACACATGGATAAGTATACAGTATAGTGTATGTACAGACCCTAATGAGACATAATCATTATATAGCGCCCGTTACAGAAATCTTGTTAAACCATATTATATAATATGATCACCCATGTTTACACATCCTGATTAATTCCGAACCATGCTGGCGGCCACAGATGGGACCCAGACACATTTGCTGTGCAGAAGATGACCCTGCATTATATCTCTGGCTCCCTTTGTGCCTTGATCCACTTGCAGACACCGAAGGGCACAATCACTTACCATGGCACAGTCAGCAAAATGCAATTTCAAGCGCAATCACAGTTTTTCCCCCCACAATGCACAGCTATAACTAGGGATGTAGCGAACGTCGGAAAAAAAGTTCGCGAACATATTCGCGAACTTGCGCAAAAATGCGAGCGGTTCGCGAACGGTTCGCGAACCCCATAGACTTCAATGGGAAGGCGAACTTTAACATCTAAAAAAGACATTTCTGGCCAGAAAAATGATTTTAAAGTTGTTTAAAGGGTGCAACGACCTGGACAGTGGCATGCCAGAGGGGGATCAAGGGCAAAAATTTATCTGAAAAATCTGCCTGTGTGTGCTTGGAAGAGATAGTGTAGGGGGAGAGCTGTTAGTGATTTCAGGGACAGATGATAGTAAGTTTGCTGGCTAGTAATCTGCTTGATACTGCTCTGTATTGGAGGGACAGAAGTCTGCAGGGATTTGAGGGACATTTTAGCTTAGGTAGCTTTGCTGGCTAGTAATCTACTGTTCTCTTTAAACAACTGCCATACATTGACCTTGTAGGCATTGTTTGCCCAGTTTTTTTGGACGCAGCCACTGAAGCACAGTTGCCAGAAAAAATATGCCATATAAATGCTGAAAATAGTCATTTTTCGCCATACGTTGACCTTGTAGACATTGTTTGCCCAGTTTTTTTGGACGCAGCCACTGAAGCACAGTTGCCAGAAAAAATATGCCATATAAATGCTGAAAATAGTCATTTTTCGCCATACGTTGACCTTGTAGACATTGTTTGCCCAGTTTTTTTGGTTGCAGCCACTGAAGCACAGTTGCCAGAAAAAATATGCCATATAAATGCTGAAAATAGTCATTTTTTGCCATATACGTTGAGTCAACGTATGGCAAAAAATGACTATTTTCAGCATTTATGTGGCATATTTTTTCTGGCCTCTGTGCTTCATTGGCTGCGGCCAAAAAAACTGGGCAAACAATGCCTACAAGGTCAACGTCGTTGACCTTGTAGGCATTGTTTGCCCAGTTTTTTTGGCCGCAGCCACTGAAGCACAGAGGCCAGAAAAAATATGCCATATAAATGCTGAAAATAGTCATTTTTTTGGTCGCAGCCACTGAAGCACAGTTGCCAGAAAAATTATGCCATATAAATGCTGAAAATATAAATTTTTTTGGTTGCAGCCACTGAAGCACAGAGGCCAGAAAAATTATGCCATATAAATGCAGAAAATATGCATTTTTTTGGTCGCAGCCACTGAAGCACAGTTGACAGAAAAATTATGCCATATAAATGCTGAAAATATAATTTTTTTTGGTTGCAGCCACTGAAGCACAGAGGCTAGAAAAATTATGCCATATAAATGGACAAAATATGCATTTTTTTGGTTGCAGCCACTGAAGCACAGAGGCCAGAAAAATTATGCCATATAAATGCAGAAAATATGCATTTTTTTGGTTGCAGCCACTGAAGCACAGAGGCCAGAAAAATTATGCCATATAAATGCAGAAAATATGCATTTTTTTGGACGCAGCCACTGAAGCACAGTTGCCAGAAAAAATATGCCATATAAATGCTGAAAATAGTCATTTTTCGCCATACGTTGACCTTGTAGACATTGTTTGCCCAGTTTTTTTGGTTGCAGCCACTGAGGCCAGAAAAAATTAAACCAGTAGGGTTTGCACCCTAGTTTGTAACGGTGGCGGAGGGAGGAGGACGCTAAAGGACAGCTGTGTGTGGAGTCATGAGGCTTGAAGAGAAGGACAGCTGCATAGAAGTCAGAACAAGTCTTCCGGCGTGCAGTAACCCTCCGAGATCCACCCCTCATTCATTTTAATAAAGGTCAGGTAATCGACACTTTTGTGACCTAGGCGAGTTCTCTTCTCAGTTACAATCCCTCCTGCTGCACTGAAGGTCCTTTCTGAGAGCACACTTGAGGCTGGGCAAGACAAGAGGTTCATGGCAAATTGTGACAGCTCTGGCCACAGATCAAGCCTGCGCACCCAGTAGTCCAGGGGTTCATCGCTCCTCAGAGTGTCGATATCTGCAGTTAATGCCAGGTAGTCCGCTACCTGCCGGTCGAGGCGTTCTTTGAGGGTGGATCCAGAAGGGTTGTGGCGCTGCCTTGGACAGAAAAACATTTGCATGTCTGATGTTACAGACCGGCCAAAGGGCTTTGTCCTTGCAGGTGTGCTCGTGGCAGGATTACTGGCACCTCTGCCCCTGGAATGTTGATGAGTTCCTGAAGTGACATCACCCTTAAAAGCATTGTACAACATGTTTTGCAGGCTGGTTTGTAAATGCCGCATCTTTTCGGACTTGTGGTATGTTGGTAACATTTCTGACACTTTATGCTTGTACCGAGGGTCTAGTAGCGTTGCGACCCAGTACAGGTCCTTCTCCTTAAGCCTCTTGATACGGGGGTCCTTCAACAGGCATGACAGCATGAAAGACCCCATTCTCACAAGGTTGGATGCAGAGCTATCCATCTCCGCTTCCTCATTATCAAGGACTGCATCATCCACGGTCTCCTCCCCCCAGCCACGTACAAGACCAGGGGTCCCCAAAAGGTCACCACTAGCCCCCTGGGAAGCCTGCTCCTGTTGGTCCTCCTCCTCCACAAAGCCACCTTCCTCCTCTGACTCCACTTCTGGCACCTCTCCCTGCGTTGCAGCAGGTGCCTGGGTTCGTTCTGGTGATTCCGACCATAAATCGTGCGCTTCCAGCTCCTCGTCACGCTGGTCTACAGCCTCATCTGTCACTCGTCGCACGGCACGCTCCAGGAAGAAAGCGAAGGGTATTAGGTCGCTGATGGTGCCTTCGGTGCGACTGACCATATTTGTCACCTCTTCAAAAGGTCGCATGAGCCTGCAGGCATCGCGCATAAGCACCCAGTAACGGGGGAAAAAAATCCCCAGCTCTGCAGATCCAGTCCTACCACCCAGTTCAAAAAGGTACTCGTTGACGGCCCTTTGTTGTTGCAGCAGACGTTCCAACATAAGGAGCGTTGAATTCCAGCGAGTCTGGCTGTCAGAAATCAAACGCCTGACTGGCATGTTGTAGCGCTGCTGAATGTCAGCAAGGCGTGCCATGGCTGTGTAGGAACGTCTGAAATGGGCCGACACCTTTCTGGACTGGGTGAGAACGTCCTGGAATCCTGGGTACTTGGAGACAAAACGTTGGACTATTAAATTTAACACATGTGCCATGCAGGGCACATGTGTTAAATTTCCCAGTCTCAACGCTGCCAACAGATTGCTTCCATTGTCACACACCACTTTTCCGATCTGCAGTTGGTGTGGGGTCAGCCACCGATCGGCCTGTGACTGCAGAGATGACAGGAGTACAGATCCGGTATGGTTTTTGCTTTCCAGGCACGTCATCCCCAAGACAGCGTGACAACGGCGTACCTGGCACGTCGAATAGCCTAGGGGGAGCTGGGGGTGCACAGGTGTGGAGGAGGAGAAGGAGGACCCAGCAGCAGAGTAAGAAGAAGAAGAGGAAGAAGACGAGGTAGAGAGCGATGGAGGAGTAGAGGTGGTGGCAGAACCGCGTGCAATCCGTGGCGGTGACACCAACTCCACTGTTGTTGTTGTTGTTGAGCTACCCATTCCCTGCTTCCCATTCCCAGCCATTACCAAGTTCACCCAGTGGGCAGTGTAGGTGACATACCTGCCCTGACCATGCTTGGAGGACCATGCGTCAGTAGTCATATGGACCTTTGGCCCAACACTAAGTGACAGAGATGCGGTAACTTGGCTCTGCACATGTTGGTACAGGTGTGGTATTCCCTTTTTAGAAAAAAAATTGCGGCTGGGTACCTTCCACTGCGGTGTCCCAATTGCTACAAATTTGCGGAAGGCCTCAGAGTCCACCAGCTGGTATGGTAAAAGCTGGCGGGCTAAGAGTGCAGACAAGCCAGCTGTCAGACGCCGGGCAAGGGGGTGACAGTCAGACATTGGCTTCTTACGCTCAAACATGGCCTTCACAGAAACTTGGCTGGTGGCAGATGACTGGGAATGGGAACAGGTGGTCAAGGTGGAAGGCGGAGTGGAGGGTGGTTCAGATGGGTCAAGGAGAGCAGAGGTAGAGCAGTAAGATGCTGGACCAGAAGGAGTGTGGCTTTTAGTTTGCCTGTTGCCTTTGAGGTGTTGCTCCCAAAGTGCTTTGTGCTTGCCGCTCATGTGCCTTCGCATAGAAGTTGTACCTATGTGGCTGTTGGGCTTACCAAGGCTCAGTTTCTGACTGCACTCATTGCAAATTACAATGCTTTTGTCAGAGGCACACACATTAAAAAAATCCCACACTGCTGACTTTTTGGAAGTGTGCGATCTGGCGGTAACAGTAGAAGTTGGCGGCATTGGCGGCAATGGCGGGTGCGTTGGCTGGCTGAACACAGGTGCCGATACATGTTGTTGCCCTACTGATCCCTGCGGGCTGTCCTCCCTGCTTCTTCTAAGTCTTATTCTCCTACTGCCTCTCTGACTCTCCGTCTCTCCATCTGAACTACCCTCCTCTTGCTCTCTTCTACTAGGCACCCACAAAACATCAATCTCCTCATCATCATTCTCCTCAGATGCATCAATTTCTTCTGACACATCACAGAAGGAAGCAGCAGCGGGGACCTCCTCCTCATCACTCATCATTATGTCCATCTCTGTCGTGTTCTCTGCCAGAATTAAATCTGGTGTAACGTCCTCATCTCCTTCATCTTCTTCTGCCAATAATGGTTGCGCATTACTCAGTTCAAGAAACTCATGGGAAAATAACTCCTCTGACTCCAGTGAAGAAGGGGCACCGGTGGTGGAGGAAGTGTTACGTGGGGTGGCCATAGCAGTGGAGGATGAGGAGGATGTTGTGGTAAAGTTAGAAACGGTAGAGGATGGGGTGTGCTGTGTAAGCCAGTCAACTACCTCTTCAGCATTTTGGGAGTTCAGGGTCATTGGCTTTTTAAAACTGGGCAATTTGCTAGGGCCACAGGATTGCATAGCAGCACGGCCCCTAGCACGGCCTCTGCGTGGCGGCCTGCCTTTGCCTGGCATTATTTTTAAAAAAACAACAACAACAAAAACTCAGTTGGTTTTTCTGGAAACGATAATACACACAGCTAGATGGCGGTTTGAAGAAAACACTGTGCAAATAATGCCTACAAGGTCAACGTATACACAGCGGTGGATACGGATTACGTAAAATATAAGAATGCTGCTTGAAAAAAAGTAACTCAAGTGGTTTTTCTAGAGACGATAATATTATCAATATTTAGACAAAATGTGAACAAGCTCACACAGCTAGATGGTGGTTTGAAGAAAACACTGTGCAAATAATGCCTACAAGGTCAACGTATACACAGCGGTGGATACGGATTACGTAAAATATAAGAATGCTGCTTGAAAAAAAGTAACTCAAGTGGTTTTTCTAGAGACGATAATATTATCAATATTTAGACAAAATGTGAACAAGCTCACACAACTAGATGGCGGTTTGAAGAAAACACTGTGCAAATAATGCCTACAAGGTCAACGTATACACAGCGGTGGATACGGATTACGTAAAATATAAGAATGCTGCTTGAAAAAAAGTAACTCAAGTGGTTTTTCTAGAGACGATAATATTATCAATATTTAGACAAAATGTGAACAAGCTCACACAGCTAGATGGCGGTTTGAAGAAAACACTGTGCAAATAATGCCTACAAGGTCAACGTATACACAGCGGTGGATACGGATTACGTAAAATATAAGAATGCTGCTTGAAAAAAAGTAACTCAAGTGGTTTTTCTAGAGACGATAATATTATCAATATTTAGACAAAATGTGAACAAGCTCACACAGCTAGATGGCGGTTTGAAGAAAACACTGTGCAAATAATGCCTACAAGGTCAACGTATACACAGCGGTGGATACGGATTACGTAAAATATAAGAATGCTGCTTGAAAAAAAGTAACTCAAGTGGTTTTTCTAGAGACGATAATATTATCAATATTTAGACAAAATGTGAACAAGCTCACACAGCTAGATGGCGGTTTGAAGAAAACACTGTGCAAATAATGCCCACAAGATCAACGTATACACTACTACAGCGGTGGATACGGATTACGTAAAATATATTATGGCTGCTTGAAAAAAGTCACTCCGGTGTTTTTTCTGGAGACGGTAATATTATGGATATTTAGACAGAATGTGAACAAGGTCACACAGCTAGATGGCTGTTGGTTGAATAACACACTGGGCAAAAAATGCCTACAGGGCAAATAATGCCTAAAAGGTCAACTTATACACTACTACAGCGATGGATACGGATTACGTAAAATTTATTATGGCTGCTTGAAAAAAGTCACTCCGGTGTTTTTTCTGGAGACGGTAATATTATGGATATTTAGACAGAATGTGAACAAGGTCACACAGCTAGATGGCTGTTGGTTGAATAACACACTGGGCAAAAAATGCCTACAGGGCAAATAATGCCTAAAAGGTCAACTTATACACTACTACAGCGATGGATACGGATTACGTAAAATTTATTATGGCTGCTTGAAAAAAGTCACTCCGGTGTTTTTTCTGGAGACGGTAATATTATGGATATTTAGACAGAATGTGAACAAGGTCACACAGCTAGATGGCTGTTGGTTGAATAACACACTGGGCAAAAAATGCCTACAGGGCAAATAATGCCTAAAAGGTCAACTTATACACTACTACAGCGATGGATACGGATTATGTAAAATTTATTATGGCTGCTTGAAAAAAGTCACTCCGGTGTTTTTTCTGGAGACGGTAA
Organism: Xenopus petersii; assembly: GCA_038501925.1. Classification (NCBI taxonomy): domain Eukaryota; kingdom Metazoa; phylum Chordata; class Amphibia; order Anura; family Pipidae; genus Xenopus; species Xenopus petersii. Next base: position 118,510,333 of record CM076679.1, on the reverse strand, counting down.
TATTATGGATATTTAGACAGAATGTGAACAAGGTCACACAGCTAGATGGCTGTTGGTTGAATAACACACTGGGCAAAAAATGCCTACAGGGCAAATAATGCCTAAAAGGTCAACTTATACACTACTACAGCGGTAGTAAAATAAAAAAAAGTAAAATAAAAAAAAAATGAATATTAAAAAAAAAAAAATTACAGTTGGTGCTGCTGAACTACTAGGAGCAGCAGATTAGCACACCAGTCCCACTCCCCAACACTGCTAGACTAATAGCACTGGGCTCTTATAGTAGTAGTAGTAGTAGTAGTAGTAGTAGTAGTAAAACAACAAAAAAATAAATAAAAGCAGTCCTTACAAGGACTACTGTTATTGCAGCAGTCAGCAGATGAGATCAGAAGCAGGACAGCTGCCCACTGCAGCTACATACAGAGCACTGCAGTAGAAGGTAGATTACTAGCCAGCAAAGCTACCTAAGCTTAAATGTCCCTCAAACCCCTGCAGACTTCTGTCCCTCCAATAACAGAGCAGTATCAAAACGATTACTAGCCAGCAAACTTTCAACTGTCCCTGAAATCACTAACAGGCAGCAGCTCTCTCCCTACACTATCTCTTCAGCACACACAGGCAGAGTGAAAAAAACGCTGCAGGGCTTCGGTTTTTATAGGGAAGGGGAGTGGTCCAGGGGAGAGCTTCCTGATTGGCTGCCATGTACCTGCTGGTCTGGGGTGAGAGGGCAAAAAAAAAGCGCCAACAATGGCGAACCCAAAATGGCGAACGTCGCGCGACGTTCGCGAACTTCCGGCGAGCGCGAACACCCGATGTTCGCGCGAACAAGTTCGCCGGCGAACAGTTCGCGCCATCTCTAGCTATAACCCAAATTCCACTGTTTTGTTGTAAATGCACTGCTCCTACTGCAAATGCGCCCAAAATGGAAGCAACTGCGCCTGTGCTTTGTCACAAATTGGGTTTGGGTACCAAACATTTTCTAAGTCTGTCTGGCATCATTTCCGGTGTTTGTTATACAATTTACTGAACAATTGAGCTGATTGACACGGGGCAATGAGGAAACCCTAGAGGTACTACCTGGTCTGGAGGTGGTTTCCCTGCTTAAATAAACACAGCAGCGCTTAATTTGGAACGGAAGGCATGAAGGGCAACTATAGGAGTGAGAAGAGTGCAATTTAGACTCTAGTATCTGTTATGAAAGTGTTTTTTGGTGCAACTCATGGACCTCTTTTCCATCACTAAAACATCACTCACAGCCCATAAGAACATAAGGGTGCACTGTCATAGATTACAGTAAATAATAAGGTACTATTCCATCAGTAGGATACTGCTTCTGGACGAATCTATTGAGAAACCTGTAGGCAAGAAAGAGGGAACAGTGCTTCATCTGTACTCTGATGTCTCAAGCTAATGCTAATATGCCGTTACTACTGTTCACTATCTTACCAGCCTTAACTACTTACTAATTCTTATCTGATTTATTTTATTGGACAGAGTAGATGGCACCATTTCTAAAAACATGGCTCACTCTTTGCCGAAATGGCCTGGAGGAATCACTATTGCATGTAGTCCTTACTTTGTCCTGCCAGCACCAGAGGGACCTGCAAAATGATCTAGAAGTATCTTATTTATATTGACACAACAGTCTAAAGTGGTGGTCCCTGACCTTTTATACCTGTGAGCCACATTCAAATATAAACAGAGTTCGGGAGTAACACAAGCATGAAAAATGTTCCTAGGAGATGCCAAATAAGGGCTGTGATTGCCTATTTCATAGCATCTATTTGGACTGGCAGCCTACAGGAGGCTGTGTTTGGCAGTACATTTGGTTTTTATGCAACTGAAACTTGCCTTAAAGCCTGGAATTCAAATATAAGCACCTACTTCGTGGCCATTGGGAGCAACATTTTGCTCTTGACTCACTGGTTGGGGATCACTGGTCTACAGGATCTGCTGGTCTACAAAGCAAAGAACCTCAAGAGTTGATGTGAATTCCTGTATATCTATTTTGATCCCAATAGTAAGGTATCTTGGCTAAATGTCAAATAAAGGATAAGGATGGCTGAAATTGCTGTTGTGTGTGTTTATGTAACTTTTATTAACGTGTAAAGACTCATAGGAACTAGTCCAAGTGTTCATGTAGCAGCATACAAAGTAGCAATAACTACAATTACTCACTCAAAAGCATTAACGTGATGGGCTCACACAAGTAAAGACCATCAAGAAACTCCTGTTGGGTTCCCTTTCACCCTGAATCCCCACAAGCATTGGGCTCTACTATAAACTATATGATTTTCTTCTCTTCTCTTCTTGCAGTTTTAGTTCCTTGTAGTATGCAACTCCTTATGTTCCACGTATGTAATTCATGTGATTTAGTTACATAAACACATTCTATGAATACATGTTATTAATAATAATAATAATAATAATAATAATAGTCATGGATCATAACATAACATGATTTAGTGTCTATATGTTGAAGCCAAAGAGATTGATTGGAACTACATGGGCAAATATCTAGAATGTGAAATGAGAAAAATGTCCCACTATTCTCACTAATACGGAACACATGTCAAAGGATATATAACATCTGCTGATGAATAATGGTTATAATTCTCTAAATAGGTAACTTTGGAGCCAACAGGGCAGATGCAGTAGTGACTTACCTGTAATAAAATGTCATGGAAGGTGAGTGTTTCCTCAGTGCCAGATGCAGCTCTGCTAACGACCTGAAAAGAAGAAATTTGCAATGATATTTGGTTTCTGTTAATGAATTTGGGAATTATAAAAGATGCTTATAATGAGACTTTTTATTTTATTTAGACCTTTTGCATACATGTGCTAGCTAGAGTTCCTCTGACGATTCGATCTTTTTGAAAAATATGCAGAGTTCTGCTGCAATACTTCCAACCAATCAGATCTAGTCTGATCAAACTGCCTCTCTGGAACCCTCTTTCTGTTTATTGTCTGGGATAGTGTCGGACTGGCCCACAGGAATACCAGGAAAACTGTGGGCCCTCATGCTGTTAAACATATTTCATGGCCATTCCCTATTTCTATGAGAATAAAGAGGGTAAATAGATGGAATAATAGATTATAGTATGTAAAGAAAAGAGACTAGAATAGAGGTTGAGTGAGGAGATGAAGAATAATAGTATTGAGAGTGGGCCCCTGGTCATACGGGTTTTTGGGTGGGCCCCTGGTCTACAGGTTTTTGGGTGGGCCCCTGGTCTAAGGTTTTTGGATGGGCCCCTTGTCTAAGGTTTTTGGGTGGGCCCATGGTCTAAGGTTTTTGGGTGGGCCCTTGGTGTCCCAGTCCGACACTGTCTGGGGATGCATAGATACCTGCCCCCTGTTTTCCCTACTGAAAATATTGAACCTTTTCTAAAAGAAGCTGAATGATGGTTTGCACCCAACTGCAGCCAATTGTAAAAAAAATAAAAAATTGAACCAACACAGCATCACTGTCCAAAAGTGGTTAAGTCATGATTAGGAGATTATGCCAGTGGAGTTCTGTTTAACACAAATAGATCAGGGCCAGAAGTCTGTGCTCAGGTACCAGATGGCCGACTAGGCTACAGCAGGGGCCTGTCATTGCGTTTGATACAAGACTAATTGCAAACACTCCAACTTGAAGCTTTTACAAGACAGGCTGATTGCCGGCTACATCATGTAACTGCGCCGTTTACACTCCACGTGGCTGCTGCCATTTGCATATTGCAAGGGAAAGCAAATAGCCATGTTCGGCTGTCATCCACTTTTAGTAGAAAGACATATGCTTTTGCAATCTGCCTGGTGTGGGTGCTGGCAACAAAATATTTCTTGCAATGTGTTCTGTCTCTCTATGGAGGGTTTCTTCAGTAAATTCTCACACTTTCATTGTTATGGCAAGAAGTTCCCCCTCTGCAGGACAAAGGAATACTTGTGTCTGTATGAGTGGGTTCAACCCAAATTAAATCCATTAAAAGGGGTTGTACACCTCTGTTGTGTTGTTAAAAACATAATATGTAATTCTACTCCACTTTCTTAAGAACATTTCAGTTACCTGTATTTGTTAATGTAATTGCTATTGAAAGCAATATCTGATGTTATACTTCTATTCACTGCCTGACTGCAGAAACCTGACTCCTAAAGACAAAACTCTAGTCCCAACAATGCTTTGCTAGCTTCTATTATTCTGCTTTTCAGGTCTGGTAAAAGTGTAAACATTTGGGGCCATATTTATTAAAATTGATATTAGTGTAAAAAGCATGAATGTCTCCTCATTTATTAAAATGAGTTATAAAAGTTATCAAAAGCGCAAATGAAAAAAATTGTGAAACAAATAAACACCTTTTATTTGCTGTTAACTCAAGCTTATTTGTGCAATTATGAGTGACTTTTTCATCACCTTACCAGCTTATAGATGGTGTAGTTTTATACTATAGCACTTTTTATTCTCGACTATTGTGGTTTTAATGTCATTATTCAAATACTTGTTTTTTTTTGTGCTAAAAAAGTTTGATTTGGGAAAAATAAAAAATAAAAACATTCATAAATTATCCCCTTAGTGTATAATGTAATATTCTATTTTTTGTCTTTCAGTTCTGTGTCTTTCCAGCTTCCAAATTAATATTCTCTCTGTTTGTCGGGATATACTGACTTCTGTAGCAAACACATAGATGCCAGGGAGGCTACATTTTTGTCATAATTGTTACTTTCTATTGCTTATATTTCAGTCCAGGTCCTCTTCAACTCATTTTCCAGTCTGTCATTCAAATCACTGCCTGGTTGCTTGGTTAATCCCTGCCAACTAGCCAAATAGGAGAGCTGCTGACCAAAAAGCTACTGTAAATATTCATGAGACGCAAAATATAAAACATAAAGACCATTTACAAACTGGCTAACAGTAGGACTATCTACAGTCTACCAGAAGTATTTTTAATTATTTAAATCAAGGAATATACAAGGCATTGTTGGAACTGGAGTCTTAAGCCCCCCATACACAGGACGATAAAAGCGAGTTCGCCAAACAAGTGGATTTCTACGTCTATGGCCACCTTTAGTTGAATATTATTTCCTCCAAGATCTTCCCATGTCCCTCAGTTAATAACATCACCTTTGATTTGATCTCACAGGTTCAATGCCTAGGAGTTATCTTAGACTAGAATCTGTCTTTTTCACCACACATCAAAGCAAAGAACCTAGCCTGGTTAGGATGAGATGGGCTAAAATGAGCCAAAAAGCCCTTCACGTGCAAAACATGCAGCATTAGGCCTTCTAAAAACAGAAGGTATTTACTTCCCATGTGCAAAATAGATACAGTAGCACTGCCTTAAAAGAAAAAAATTAGAGTTTAACTCTCACATAAGGCAATATGGGTAGATGCAAATCACTCCTTTATGTCCCGTTGGACTATGTATCCTTAACCACTGGTTTTATAGCACAGATGCAGCCTAAGAGTTTGCAGTCAAATATCTAAACTTGCAGACAATCTGTTTCAATCTTGTTAGATCTCATCAGTGCTAGATATTGGAACATGGCTTTTGAGTGGGTAGGACTTGTGGAGTAGCAAAGCAGAGAACCGAACCTGGTTAGGGTGAGACAGGCTAAACATGCAAAACATGCAGAATAATCTACAAGTCCTTCCCCCTCAGAAGCCATGTTCCAATGACAAGATCTAACAAGATCAAAACAGGCTCTCTGCACGTTTGAATCTATGACTCTGCATGTCTCTGCATGTCTCAACATGTCTCTGCCCATAATGCCTTTTGTAAGAGTAAAACTCTTTATTTTTGCTATTAAGGCAGTGCTGTGTATATGGCACAAGGCAAGTAAATACCTTCTGTTTTCAGACGGCCTTATGCTGCATGTTCGCCACAGATCCAAACATATGTATAAAAATATATCACATAGGTAGAACCCTGCTTCATCTAAACAAACCATTTAATAAAAACAATACCCTTTTTTTTTTACGAGTGCTTTCCATTGGCTAATCCTAAATATAAAACTGTAATTTTAAGTACTTAGGGCCGCCCCCTGGGATCACAGGTCACACAAACATTCCAAGGGCGGCACACGTACATGTTAGGTCACATGAGCCAATTAGTGGACAGAGTTCTGTCTTAAATTCCCACACTTCTTCCTGTTACAGTTAGAGCTGCAGTATTTCTGGTCAGGTGATCCCTGAGGCAGCACAGAGAATATCATAAAATGGTGGCTCAATGGAAAAGATGCAATATTTACTGATACATGTTTGAGTTGGGAAGATTTTTTAATAGGCCACTTGAAGGAGCAGTAACATTAAAAAATTAAAGTGTTTTAATGGAATGACAATATAATGTACTGTTGCCCTGCACTGGTAAAACCGGTGCGTTTGCTTTAGAAACTCTATATAAACAAGCTGTCGTGTAGCTATAGGGGCATCCATTCAAGCACAGAAGATAACAGATAAGTTCTAAAGAATCCCATTGTATAGTACAGAGCTTATCTATTATCTGCTGTGTATCCTGTGCCTTTTCTTCTTTTTCCAGCTTGAATGGCTGCCCCCATGGCTACCCAGGAGCTTATTAATATAAACTATTGTTGTGTATCTGAAGCAAAGACACCGGTTTTACCAGTGCAGCACAACAGTATATTTTCTTTACATTAAGACATTCTCATTTTTGGTGTCACTGTTCCTTTATTATGATTTAAACTGTTGGTATTCATTCTGAAGGTATCGTTTTCGTTTAAATGATCGTAGCCCTCCCACATTGGCCTGAACCGCCTCTTTCCCCCCGTCTCCATTGTGTGAGATGCCTTATTGTCTTGTGCTGAAATGCAAACACGGTGGGGCATGTATTAATTGGTGCACAGTGCTAAATACATGCCAATTAACTTCTCATTACTTGTGTACATTGCATAGACACTCTCTCAAGCATGAAGGATATTACACCAGACTGCTGAGTGTTTAGATTGCCAGTCACTCGCCCACTCACCCAGTACCACTAATCACAAAATATGCCCACAATGTGTGTGTGTGTGTGTATATATATATATATATATATATATATATATATATATAATGTATATATATATATATATATATATATATATATATACATAAACACACATATATGCTGTGACTGAGCTCAGAAGCAGACTCCATGGCCCTGTCTGTCGCTGCATTAAATTCACTTTGCGCTGTTATTATTTGTCTTCTTCCAGAGGAAAAAATCTGCATCATTTTAAGAAAAAAACACAGGCCTCTTTTCCTTGACCTCCATTTGAAACACAGATATCTCCTCACCTCTTGTACAACTCACATAAGGAACTCGCAGGCATCATTATCTTTTAACTTTGCTGGAAGTAAATTCTACACGGTTGCTAAGCGATGGATGGGTGATCACCTGACTTTCCAGAACCTGCTTTTGTAAGTAATGGCTGAGGAGAGATTGTTTACCTCAGAATTGAATGGGTTTATAACGTTGGGTTTAGCATCAATGAAGGGATATTGAATCATTGCTTGGAATTTTGAGGCGCGTGACTTTGCTCATCTGGCCTTTTTGAGGCAAACCAAGTAGTTTAAGGCCTATATCTGGCTGAACGTCCATAGAGGGACAAGTGTGAAGAGGCTCTTCCGTTCCCTCTCCTCTGCTTGAATTGTGGCACCAAAACACAAAGGTTTGCATTTTGGAGCCAAAATCCATCACATCAGTCCGCAATTGAGCAGAGACAATGTATACAGGCACTTCATTAGGGTTGCCACCTTTTGGCCCGGTTGTATCTGGGCGGGGGATGGGGCTGTGGCACAATGGGGCGGGTTATGATGTCAGGGGCGGGGCTATGATGTGGCCATCGTCAATCATAGGGAATCCTGCCTGGTTTTCCTAATTTGACAAACCAGCAAGGCATCCCTTAAAAAAAAACTTGTTTTCCAAGTCAAAGCCGGACAGGTGGCAATCCTACACTTCATGCAGTGGCATTCCCCTCACCTGTCCTGTGTTTTGCAGGATAGTCCAGATTCTGAGACTCTCGTTTATCTCCTGCACTGACACCAGAATAAGATGCAAAGTTTCTGAAATTTAATTCAATAAGAGGTTTTTGGCAGAGAGCCCAGATCATTCAGCACCTGCATTTAGATACAATTGTAACTATTTAAGATAAGCAGGTTTCTTGGAGGAACTGAGACTGAGCTGAGTTCACCTTCATTAGCAAAGCTGTTATAACACATAAACCATTGCCCTAAAACCCCCAGAAAAGTGTTTAGGCATTTCATAACCTGGCAAATTTTGTATAATGGATGTTGTACTTAGGGGGTTTGCCCATAAAATGAGTGTGGTCAAAAAAAGTTCAGTGCACTACAAGCACCAGATCTTTTTGTCCCTCATTCCATTTTTCGAATGTTGGAAGGTACAGTATGTTGTGGATGAGCGGAGAAACACAGGCCAAGATCTGCTACATCTGACACAAGCCTAAGATAACAAAAGCTGTCTATAGTCCACAGTGACATATTAAATTAGGGCATAAGAAAAAAGGCAATGGCACACTGGGCACGATCAAGCAGGGTAAACCCTTGCAGAGATTTATTTGCACACGATGCAACGTTTCGGGGTGGTCCATACAATTTAACACCATACATTCAAAGTGATTGGTCATTTACTGAAATTGTTGGTTTTTTAACCCCTCTTTTTCTTGTTGCTTGTTTTAAGTGTGATGTCACATGTGTAATTAATTATGCAAATTTTGCAAATGACCAATCACTTTGAATGTATGGTGTTAAATTGTTGCTCACTGCCTCACTTCGACATGCTTGACAAAGGGGACCACCCCGAAACGTTGCATCGTGTGCAAATAAATCTCTGCAAGGGTTTACCCTGCTTGATCGTGCCCAGTGTGCCATTGCCTTTTTTCTTATGCCATTGGTTTGGGGGGGTGCCGATCCCTCCTGGTATTTGAGCACCTGGCAGAGTTCCTGAAGGCCAGGGTGTGCGAGGTGAATCCCTCTTGTTTCTGGATATTAAATTAGGGGTCATTTTAGGAAGAGTGAAAAAAAAAAAAGATGTTAGCCAACTTGTTTATCGAACCCAGCTGAACATGAGCACATATGGGTGCAGGTCTTTGCTGTGTGTTCCAAGATGGAGAGCAAGAACCTAAACCTTCCCAATGTATATAGTTTTGCCTGCTTTCTGCAGCAATAGGTGCAGGTCTTTGCTGTGTGTTCCTAATGCATTCATTGGGATGGCAGACTGGGGGGTGACACATAGGCATCTCTCATGCCACCCCCTAATTCAGACAGGCAAGACACAGAGCTCTACCATTGCTGCACAATTCCCCTTTCACCTGATTTTTATTCCACCGTGAGGCACAGTGCGCAGCCATCTCCTCGTTTAAAGGGCATTTAAAGGCAAAAAAATAAAACCCCACTTTTACTTTCTTTAATAAAAAAAGAATCCTATCTCCAATATACTTTAATTAAAAAATGTCTTCCATTTTTATAAGAAACCTGATTGTATGCAGTGAAATTCTCCCTTCATTTACTGCTGTGGATAGGAATTGTCAGACGGTCCCTAAATGCTCTGCAGGGAAATAATCATACTTATGAACAGCAGGGGGAGCCATCGCCTTACTTCCCAGCCATGCAGAACTCAAGCAGCTTTGTTTGTTTCCCTGTAGAGCAGTCGGCGACCGTGTAGAGATTTGTATTGGATTTTACTTTTGTCTTTAAATCCCCTTTACTTTTTCCAACTTCAGCTGCAGGGACAAAGATCATGGAGCCAGATTTAAGTAGATAAAAATTGGATTCTATTTGGAGGATTATTTTGCTGCAGCCTCTGGTTCTGCAGATTTGGAGAAAGTTTGTATTAAAAAATACAAAAACTATAAAATCCACATTAGATTACATGACAACACAGGACCCAGTGCAGTCTGCATATTCTGATTATTAATCAGTCTTGCTGTATCGGCTTCTGGCAGATATTATTTGACTTGTGCTGTTTTGATCATTTATGACAATCCCTAAGCAGCCCAGACCACACTGAGCATGTGCACAGTCTTAGTCTTGCAAAGATGTTTAACAAAGTAACAAGATAATGACCTTCTGTGGCCAACTTTGAAAGCATAAATCATTTGTTTAATTAGGCTTGTGGTGCAGTAAGTTCATGTTTATGTTTAGTATACAAAGTACAGCATTTCAAGCTGTATTCTATTTTAGAAGTTCTTTCCCCATTAAGGAGCACTAAAGTCTGTGATTTTGCCCCACTTATTGCTGTAGTACTTCACATGTAAATTGTTTTAATGCATGACTTGCCAGTTCTCCCATTTTTGGCTCCTATGTAGTTGGTTTTTACATTTTTTTTTCATTCATACTCTGACACTTGAAAACCCTCTTAGTGATAATTAAAGGCAGAACGCCAACATTTTTACTGTGGAGAAAATTTCATTTTTAAGAAACTTGCCAGTACACATTCATTAATATGTAAATGGTTTTAAAATAAATTAAAAAAAAAATAAAGAAATACAATTTGTAAATTGAATTGCAATTAAAAGCATTATTTGTTTATCCCTATTTTTTTTTTGTTCTCTGGTTTGTAAATCTGGTGGCCTTTCTGGAGGAAAGAGCAGGAGAGCAGAGAATATATATAGCCAGTAGAATTACATTTTCTTCCATTATGGAAAAACAGTTTTTGGGTGGAGGGCTAGTTAAATTGGTTTGGGCCACAAGCAGAAAGTGGTGCAGAAGAAGTAGATTTTATATCTCTAAGCATTGCAGCTTATGCTTCCTACTCCGTTTTTATGGTTTTCTAGTAAAAGCAAACAGTCTCATGTACATATAAGGCTTATTATTTTTTAAGGTTAAAGGTCAGTCAACATCTTCAGCACCTCCACAGTCAGGCATTGTGCTCGTTCCTTTTATAAACCCTTTTGCTTCGACATAATCATTATGATGTGGATGGATGATGGTATTTTTTTATCTGTCTGAAACCCACGTTCTCAAAGAAGAAAAAAAGAAAATCTGTCCCTTTTCATATTTTTAACTCCCCAGCATTTGCATTTTTTCTTGTATACAATCTGGACCTTGGTCTCTAAGTGACTAATCCTATTATCTTTCCTGATAACTTTAGCTGTCATTTTTTACAGGTCCGTTGCCTTCAGTCATAAGGCATTTTAATCGCAGAGTATGATATCACAATACCATTAACAGCAGAAAGGAGAGGATTATTGTTCAAGGTTTAGCTCCAACATTGGGATCTTTGGAGACTTGGTCCATAAGACGGCCAAGTTCTGAATGTTCCTTTAATTTCTTTGGGGATAATTCTTCTCATCCGTTTTCTGTAAACATCAGACCTATTAAGTGCCAGGCTCACCACAAAGACTCATAAGATAAAAACCATTGAGACGCCACCTTGAATTTCATTTCAATGCGCTGGCAAAAAGTGTTTTTCCATTTCTGTTCTTATAATGATATTTTACATGAATATTTAATCAACGGTTCACAAATATCTTGTTTGTAAATGACGCTGCAAAATAAAAAGTGTTAGAGTTTGTTTCAAGGACAGATCTAAATAGGATAATATTATATCTTTAGCTTGGTGCCATATGCCATATTACATGGAACCCCCTAATTCAGACAGGCAAGTCATGGAGCTCTACCAGTGCTGCACAATTCCCCTTTCATTGGATTTTTATACTACCATGAGGCACAGTGCGCAGCCATCTCCTCATTTAAAGGGCATGTAAAGGCAAAAAAATAAAATCCCATTTTTACTTTCTTTAATAAAAAAGAAACCTATCTCCAATATACTTTTATTAAAAATGTGTACTGTTTTATAAGAAACCTGACTGTATGCAGTGAAATTCTCCCTTCATTTACTGCTGTGGATAGGAATTGTCAGATGGTCCCTAAATGCTCTGCAGGGAAACAATCATACTTATGAACAGCAGGGGGAGCCACCGCCTTACTTCCCAGCCATGCAGAACTCAAGCAGCTTTGTTTGTTTCCCTGTAGAGCAGTTGGCCACTGTGTAGAGATTTGTATTGGATTTTATTTTTGCCTTTACATCCCCTTTACTGTTTTCAACTCCAGCTGCAGGGACAAAGATCATGGAGCCAGATTTAAACAGATAAACTGAGATTCTATTTGGAGGATTATTTTGCTGCAGCCACTGGTTCTGCAGAGTTGGAGAAATTTTGTATTAAACAATACACAAACTATAATTAGATTACATGACAACACAGGACCCAGTGCAGTCTGTATATTCTGATTATTAATCAGCTTCTGGCAGATATCATTTGACTTGTGCTGTTTTGATAATTTATGACGATCCCTAAGCAGCCCAGACCACATTGAGCATGTGCACAGTCTTGGTCTTGCAAAGATGTTTAACAAAGTTACAAGATGGTGACCCCCTGTAGCCAACTTTGAAAGCATAAATCATTTGTTTGATTAGGCTTGTGGTGCAGTAAGTTCATGTTTATATTTAGTATAGAAAATACAGCATTTCTAGCCTTATTCTATTTTAGACATTCCTTCCCCTTTAAGAAGCACTAAGGTCTGTGATTTTGAACCACTTATTGCTGTAGCACTTCCCTTGTAAATGACCCCCTTTCGTGTTTTAATGCCAGTTCCCCCATTTTTGGCTCCTATGTAGTTGGTTTTTAAATGTGTTTCATTCATTCTCTGACACCTGAAAACCCTCTTAGTGATAATTAAAGGCAGAGCACCAACATTTTTACTGTGGTGGTTCACCTTGAAGTTAACGTTTAGTATGTCATAAAATGGCTAATTTTAAGCAACTTTTTAACTGGTCTTCATTACTTATTTTTTTGTAGTTTTTGAATGATTTGCCTTCTTCTTCTGACTCCATCTAAAGGCAAATGCTCTGTTTACAAATATTTTAATCTGGCTTCAAATTTCTTGTCATTGCTACTTTTTATTACTCATCTTTCTATTCAGCCCTCTCCTATTCATAGTCCAGGGTAACTTAGACCCTATTGGGGCAATTGCAAGCTGGAGAGCTGCTGAGCAAAAAGCTAAATAACTCAAAAACCACACATAATAAAAAATTAACAACAATTGCAATTTGTCACAGAATATCACTCTCTACATCTCACTAAAAGTTACAGAAACTCAAAGGCGAACAAACCCTTTAATATTGTTCAAGATAATTTATTTTGCTTTTTTTTGTCAATGGGGAATAAATAGCTTGACAGCACAATAAAACAAATGTCTCCTAGTCAGATATCACTAAATGTTTACTCATAGAAGCTCTAAGAAACAGTGTATTTCTATGTGGATTAAACCTGAGGTCTATTTCTCTACATCTATTAGATTCAGGCAGAAAAGAAACCCTTGCATTCAGATTTGTTACTTTTAGAGGCAGAACTTTGAGCATAAAAAGACAGATGCCAATTTAATCTATTGCATCAAGGTGTCTGAACCAAGAAATGTGTTTTATCTCATAAACAGAATGCCAGACTGAGGACAAAATACAGCCTTATGAACAACTAGATGCCTGTTCCTTTTGATGTGTGTTGGAATGCCATGTCCACAAGATTGGTTATTCTAATGTTCTTGTCATGGGATATGGCAAACATGTTTATACTACTGAAAGCTTATGGATAGATATATTATTTTGGGAACCAATGCAAGGGCAGAACAATCCACAGTGCAAGCAGTTTAGTATCACCATTGCCCAAAAGCTTGACTTGGAATAAAAGAACCAAGATCACACAGGTATAGGACCTGTTATCCAGAATGCATGGGGCCCCCGTAATTTGGATCTGGTTAATGGGCTCCCATACATGTATTGTGTTTTTTATATAATATGAAAGAGTTTCCCTTTTTTGGCTTGTAACAGACTTGTTCTGCTTTTGCTGAGAAGCTCATTTTTTATTTTGCCCCAAAGCCCTATATGGATTGCTTATCCCACTTCTAACCGTACTTTAATTTGTTATCTTTATGAAATAGTACTGCAGACCTTATTGCAAGTCCAGGCCAAGCCTACTGGCACCCTAGGCAACCCGGCCGGCCAACCCACTCCCCTGCTATGCGAGCCTGGATGTGAACATGTGTGTATATGCGCCTTAGCAGAGGGGAGGACAGGGGAGAAAGGGGAGAGTGGCAGAGGGGAGAAAAGGGAGGGTGACAGAGGGGCAGGAGAGTGACAGAGGGAGGGAGTGGAGAGTGACCGAGGGGAGGCAGAGGAGAGTGACAGAGAGAAGAGGATGGGAGTGTGATCTAGAGGAGGGCATGGGATGACAGAATGGAGGGGGTGAAATGACAGAGGGGAGGGAGAGTGACAGAATGAAAGGGAGAGTGACAGAGGGAGGGAGGGGAGAGTGACAGAGGGAGGGAGTGGAGAGTGATTGAGGGGAGGCAGAGGAGAGTGACAGAGAGAAGAGGATGGGAGTGTGAGGGAGAGGAGGGCTTGGGATAACAGAATGGAGGGGGTGAAATGAAAGAGGGGATGGAGAGTGACAGAGTGAAAGGGAGAGTGACAGAGGGAAGGAGGGGAGGAGGGGGGACGACAGAGGGGAGAAACAGAGGGTGAAGAGAGTGAACATTGACTTGGGAGAAGATCCTTAAAAAGGTACCTGCCCAGTGCCCCCCTATCACTGCGCCCTAGGCAGGCGCCTCTTATACCTACCCCTAGTTCTTGCCCTGCCTTATTGGCAGTCTCTCATATTTTCATTCCCAAACGACAGAAGTTAATAGTAGGCAACATGAACAATGACAGACGTCTGTCCACCATCTACTGCTGCAGCAAAATGATAGTGTACATGTGCCAGTAGCCTATGAAATAAATGGGATTTGTTTGGACAGATTCAATATTTACCAGTGATTTTATTTTCCAGTGTTTCTATAATGCCAAAGCCTATAAAAAAAAATCACCATAACAATGGAATCCTACTCACAACGATAAGCAGATAAGCATTACCATTATCTGCAGACTATATATATATATACTTGGCAGAATTCAGTGTGACAGTGCTAAACAGATCCTTCCAGCAGGGGAGAGGTTAAGGGTAAGAGTAAAAATATATTTCAGTTCTGGGATGATCCAGGTGAAAGCTGTTCCAAGCAATTAGTGTAACAAGGGAAGTTTGCCAGTCTCCTGCGGCATTGAAACAGAATGGGAAATGTTTGTAACTTCTCGGAGCTTACTGACTTTCACTTGGGTCCCATCCTAAGGGAAGCCCTGAGAACATGCCGGTGGCCAGAGAAGAGAGGTTTCAGCTTGATAAGTGGCTCCCTGGAGATTTCATGCTGCCTCCACACTGGTACTAACAGACCTTAGAGAAAGACAGGCTGAAATATGTTGAGGGTTAATGCCATTTTATTGTGGATTTACCTGTACCTTTGTCTCTTTCTCTTTAAAGGACAGGAACCCTGATTACTCCAAAAACTCAAATTCTCAGGTAATGAATGTCCTCAGTATTAAGGACCAGTGGTTCTCAACCTTTTTTTCTTCAAGGCCTCACATACTTAATCAACACACTGATCTCACTCTTCTGAAGCATCTCTAGTGAAATTACAATAAGGGCTACAAGTATCTGCAAACATTAACATAGTAGAATTATTTACACTGCCGCCAAGGAACAACTCTCAACCTGGAGCAACTGGAATAAAAAGCTTTGTCTCAGACATTCAAAAGAACATATTTCGATTCACAGTTTTCAAATAAACTCTTCAGTCTGGAGCCATTTCGATTCAGAAATATACTGGCATTTTAATAGACTTTATTAAGAAGAAGCAGCTGATATAGATGTGTGGGGAACAAGACAATCACTCCAGTCCATGTCAGAATAGGAAAGAAGTTGCCGAAGAGACACTGGCCTCACAGTAATTCTTATCTAGACCAAAGATTGGCAATTTGTGCCTCTCCAGACATTGTAGAACTACAGCCACCATAAGTACCTTTGCCATCACCTCCCTTTTATGTGACTTCTATCAGTGGCTTAACTAGATATTACTGGGCCCCATAGCAGATTATTTTTCAGGCCCCCAGGTTGACCAGTTGTACCAGTATTTAATAAAATTGTATATGAATTACGACCTCATGGGGCCCCTATACCTCCTGGGCCCCCTGCAGTCGCAGGGTCTGCTTCCTCTATAGTTACGCCCCTGACTTCTATGCTTTACACAATTACTGTATATAGCTTGCAACCTCCAATTATTCTTATCTTGAATGGTTAGGTACTGTGCAGCATGTCCATGAATGATCCAGCTCAGCTCACTTCTCCATCTGCTCTGATGTCCTGACCACATGTTTCTAGCCAGCAAGTTGCACCAGCCCCCTACCCAAAATGTGGCTTGGCTGACTTGCCCAATGAGTTATCTGAATTCCATGCATCACATGTTCACTGGTTAGATATAACTCCTGCACAATGTAGGGGGTGAATGGTTGGGTACTTTGTAACTTGGCCACCAATGCTCCTGCTCAACTCACTTTTGCATCTGTTGATGTCCCATCCAAATTTCAGTATTTTTGTACAATATTTGGAGCTTGTTGCACCAGCCCCCTACCCAAAATGTGTCTCTGCTTGACAGACTTGTCCAAACAGTTATCTGATTATCTGAATCCCACGCAGCACATGTTCACTGGGTAGCTACAACTCCGGCACAATATAGGGGGTTACAGGGCTTCTCGGCATCACCTTCCATGTGAACAGAAAGCTTTGAACAGATGGATTTGTCAGCTTGTGATTAAACCACCTGGCCTCATGTTATAATTATTTACTCCTATTGCTTGCATACGTGTTAGGAAGGTAAGACTATAAATAAGGACTAAAACACAAACAATCAGAACCAAGCCAGAGGCAAACAATTCACTGAAGAAAATTAGTGAACCAAATTATCAAAGTTATTAGATTTAATTAATAGTTACAAAATTAAAGTTAAATCAGATTGAAAAAAGACAAAGTCCATCAAGTTCAACCCCCCAAATGAAAACCCAGCATCCATACACACACCCCTCCCTACTTTCACATAAATTCTAAATACCCATATCTATACTAACTATAGAGTTTAGTATCACAATAGCCTTTGATATTATGTCTGTCCAAGAAATCATCCAAGTCCCTCTTATAGTCATTAACTGAATCAGCATCACAACATCACCCGGCAGTGCATTCCACAACCTCACTGTCCTGACTGTGAAGAACCCCCTACGTTGCTTCAAATGAAAGTTCTTTTCTTCTAGTCTAAAGGGGAGGCCTCTGGTACGGTGATCCACTTTATGGGTAAAAAGGTCCCCTGCTATTTGTCTATAATGTCCTCTAATGTACTTGTAAAGTGTAATCATGTCCCCTCGCAAGCGCCTTTTTTCCAGAGAAAACAACCCCAACCTTCAATTAACCCTTGATATTCGACCCTTGATACATTTGCCCCTAGATGTTAGTTACTTGCATCAAAGAGTGTTTTTTGCACTTCCATATAGTTGCCACTCAGTCCATCCTGCCACACATTCTGAATCAAGTGTTTTTGCACCTCTTGACACAGGGAAACCCTGGAGCTGAAACCACCTCAGAAGCAGTCGGTTGTTCCAAGGTTTCAGCTGCACCTTCAATTGCATTAGGGCAGCGTCTGTGGTGAGCAAACATTGCTGAAATTGTGGGGGAGAGCTCTACCAATTGGTTTGGAGATGGTGGTAGCTTCAGGCTTCCTCAGATGATGAGCTGGCACTGCCTGGCGGCTTTTATTAGTTTGTGTATGGCCACTTAATCCATAGAAAAACAATGTTCAGCATCTGTATGATATAATTACTTTTTCTGTCTCATGGTGTTATGTCAGTGGTATATGTTTCCCAAGAATTTGTTGATGGAAAAAAATTGCTAGTCTAGAAGCTCAGTGCAGAATCGGAAAAGTAAAGGATCCTCTAACTTCCCCTTTCCTAAAAGGAAAATAAACCAAAGGGGTATTTAAAGCTCTGCTCTTTATCGACCAGCTTGCTTTTCTCCAAGAATGACACGAAGATCAATACTTTCTGTGTATCTTCACTAGATTAAAGGCCGAAAGGGTGCAAACAGCTTTGCGTCCAAGATATTCAGTGGTCGGTGAAAAAATAAATGAAAGCACTTTTCATTGAAACAAGTATTTAAAAAAAAGAAAAATTGTAAATAGGAATAACATTTTATTGGCCAAAGCACTTTAGCCAATCACAGGCAAGTGGAAAGAAAGAAAAAAGTGGAAATCTAAAGGTCAGCCAAGCTATATTAAATTTCCCTTTAGGTCTATGGCACAAGGGAAGATTTTCTGGCATTTTGGTGCCATTTTTCCTTTTGTGCCATTTTTTTTTTTTGTGGCAATCAAAATTGTGGGCAGTTTTTATTTTTCACCTGAAAACCCACCACGTATTCATCTCACAAAAGATGTAGATCACTGCACAAGTCATCCGATTCATTTATTTGATATATACTGTGCCCATTGGCAGTGGGGTCCCTGTGCATGAAAACTGGTATCTCCCACCTTAATCCATAACAAGACATACTTGTTTTGTGACAGTCCCCCAGTTCTATTACTCTGGCTGGACTGCATATAGGTTTGATTTGCCCATGAACTGGTGGGGCCACCAACTCCTGACAAATAGACCCATTCTTTTTCCAACTGATACTGGAAATGTCTATTCTATTAGCACAGGATAGCCTGACTTCACCCTCTCCAGCTTGTTCTCCGAGGAACAATAGCTTTAACTGGAGATTTACTGCTATCCCGTGAGTTAATGGTGGGTTGCATTATGCTTCTCAGGAGAATTTAATAATACTTATAAGAGGGGAGATCACAATATGTTTCTTTTATTCAGTGTAAGAGAAGAGAGCTAATAGCTAGTCCAGTTGGTCTGCTCAGTTTGCCAGTGGGGAACTCCTGATTATTACGTTGCAAAAAGCTCAGGAGCCCTGGTGCCCAGAAGCAGAATAATAGACCATTTACAGATAATGAAACAAGGGAAATCCTCTAATCTGCTGTATATATTTGTTTCTGCTTTGTTACAGCAGTGTACCAATCTTAGCAGGGTTAAATATTTCTAGTGATGGGACCCGAGGCAAGGCAGACTTTTGGGTTTTCATTATTTACATAAAGAAAGACTTTCGGAGCTGCTTGGTCCAAAGTCTCCCAAAGCCTCACATGGAAACTTTAAAAATATGAAGAGACGCATATCTTTTCCCACTTGCGATTGCTGCTAGGAAAGAATTTACAGGAGATAAGTCGACCACGGAAGAGATTTATCAGGGGTGACTAATTCTAGTGTGCCATAGGCCTTAGAGTTGTGCGGCAACTCAAGGATTTCATTGTGGGCAACGCTGATGTAAAATATTACTGTTCCCATCTTGCCCTCCTATGCCCTACTATACTACAAGTGCTACTCAGGGGAGCCACATTGTGTGGGATTAAATTGATTTTGTCATGATTGTTTTGTGTATTATGTATTACTAAATTGGACTGTGTACGTTGCAAATATTTAACTTTACCATTAAAATGTTTATTCTTGAACAAATACATTTATTTTTTGTTGTTGTAACTTTGGTGTGTAAGCAGCCATCTCAGTACACTGTGCCTGATCCTGTGCTTTCAGATTTGAGAAAGCCAGTTGGATGACTGGTGAAACATCTTCAAGAAAAAAAACATAGCATGTCCAGTTGATTTGACATATTTCTACAGATATCCAGCACTTCACAATGGAACTGCTTTCAGATAAGCTATTTTTTCTCCTACTGAATGTAACTGAAGGTGTCATGACTTGGGTGAGCTGGACTTGGGTGTTTTACTATAGAGTGCTATTCTTATATCCATATATACCACTAGATGGGGCATGGGAGCAATTTTAGCAATGAGGGTGCCATGGAGCTGTTATCTTATTTGCTTCCCATTGTTCTGTGGGAGGGAAAGATATCACTCCAATTTGCAGTGCAGCAGTTTAGTGTGACTGGATTTTATCAGAGCACAAGTCAGATGACTGAGGAGCACCTGGGAAACAACATGTTTAGCCCAACACCAAATTTCGGAATGTTTGTTTTTTTAAAATATTGATTTCTATGCTAGATTCTGCTGGAGGAGTGGTATTAACTGATGCATTTTATATAAAAAACATGTTTTCCCTTGACAGAACCCCCCTTAAAACAGCTCTGCAAAACTACAAGGACTCAGGGTGTCCAATTTGTAAACCCATCAAGACTCCCTTCACTGAACCCAGATGCCATCTCTTGCTAGTGTTGGTAAGATTTGAATTTCCCTTTCTGCCTTCCTATATCATTATTGCACTTCACTCGCCATTTACTATATAATATAAGCAAGGAGAGCACCATGCCCTGTGACTTGAGTAGGGTTGGTACCTACGATATCTAACTGGGATGCCAGGGGCTTACTGGAAAACCTTAGACCACGGCCCACTTTTTAAACTATTATTCCTCCTCTCTTCAGTCAACCTCTTTATACTTCTAGTCTTTTATATCTACTTACTATACTTTATTCTTTCATTATAAAGCCTCTTTTTATCATAAAGAAATAGGGAATGTGTGTGAAATAGGCCAAATTGTTAGAAGCAAGAGGGCCTACTGAAACCTGGGCCCACTTGGAGTTTTCCTGGTGGGCCAGGATAAATAAGCAATAATAGTAATGCCATTTTATGAAAAGGGAAATAAAATAACAGATATTGGGGCAGCACTGTGGTGCACTGGTTGGCACTTTTTGCTTGCAGCACTAGTGTGTTGAGTTGGATTTCAGCCAGCTGACTATCCACATGGAGTTTGTATGTTCTGCCTGTGTCAGTGTGGGTTTTCTTCCCACACTCCAAATGGGGGATTTGAATTACCCAGATACTGATTGGAGCAACAGTACTGCCAGGTCAGTTAATGGGAACACGTTCATAAACTTGCAGCTTGACAATTTTATGGCACAGGTTGTTGAGGAGCCAACCAGAAAAAATGCTATTCTGGATCTAGTGATCTCTAATGACACAGAACATATAGCGAATGTGCAAGTAATTAATCCCCTGGGTAATGGTGACCAGAGCATTCATTGGGGCATTATGTTTTCAGCAAAAACCACAGAACAGAAATGGTTTAAAATTCCTGTTCTCAATTTATTCCCTTAAGGAGTAAATATAGAAGCACTAAGAATCACCCTATGTGGCTTAATATAGAAGTAAAGAAGTTAATAGGAAAGAAGAAAATGCATTTAAGAAATACAAGTCTGTTGGGACAGAAACTGCATTTAATAATAATAAACACTATAATAAATGTTGTAAAACAGCAATCCGAAAGGCAAAAAAAGAAAATGAGGAGCACATTGCAGCTGAGACTAAGGCTAACCCCAAAAAGTTTTTTAAGTATATAAATAAAGTAAAAAGATGTGTGTTGAGAGTGTTGCTCCAATAAACAACGGTACCAGTATGATTGTAACAGAAAAGGCAAATGTGCTAAATCAGTTCTTTTCTTAAAATGTATACAATAGAGGAGTCTGAGTTCTCAGGCTCACTTCATAGCTGCACTGATGGCTCAGCTCAATCTAGTCAGGATATGATTCATAAAGCTTTAATACAAATGAAAACAAGGTGCAAGGGCCTAATAGCATACACCCCCGGGTTCTAAGAGAGCTTAGTTCAGTTTTAGCCTGGACCCTATTTCTGATTTTCTCAGATTCACTTCCATTTGGTATGATACATATGGATTGGAGTAAAGCTGATGTCATTCCAATATTAAAAAGGGATTATGAACTCAGCCTGGCAATTATGTGCCAGTAAGTTTAACATCTGTGTTGGGCAAATTATTTGAAGGCTTGTTGAGGGACTACATTCAAAAATATGTCCTAGTGAAATGCATTATGAACAGCAATCAGCATGGCTTTATGAAGGATACGTCATGTCAGACAAATTTGATTGCTTTTTATGATGAGGTAAGTAAAATGCTGGACATTGGGGGAGCAGTAGATGTGATCTATTGGATTTTGCCAAAGTGTTTGATACAGTGCCCCCCAAATCACTACTTTCTAAACTAAGGTCTGTTGGTCTTTAAGAAGTCATTAGCACTAGAGATGGCGCGAACTGTTCGCCGGCGAACTTGTTCGCGCGAACATCGGGTGTTCGCGCTCGCCGGAAGTTCGGAAGTTGCCCTCTCACCCCAGACCAGCAGGTACATGGCAGCCAATCAGGAAGCTCTCCCCTGGACCACTCCCCTTCCCTATAAAAACCGAAGCCCTGCAGCGTTTTTTTCACTCTGCCTGTGTGTGCTGAAGAGATAGTGTAGGGAGAGAGCTGCTGCCTGTTAGTGATTTCAGGGACAGTTGAAAGTTTGCTGGCTAGTAATCGTTTTGATACTGCTCTGTTATTGGAGGGACAGAAGTCTGCAGGGGTTTGAGGGACATTTAAGCTTAGGTAGCTTTGCTGGCTAGTAATCTACCTTCTACTGCAGTGCTCTGTATGTAGCTGCAGTGGGCAGCTGTCCTGCTTCTGATCTCATCTGCTGACTGCTGCAATAACAGTAGTCCTTGTAAGGACTGCTTTTATTTATTTTTTTGTTGTTTTACTACTACTACTACTACTACTACTACTACTACTACTATAAGAGCCCAGTGCTATTAGTCTAGCAGTGTTGGGGAGTGGGACTGGTGTGCTAATCTGCTGCTCCTAGTAGTTCAGCAGCACCAACTGTAATTTTTTTTTTTTAATATTCATTTTTTTTTTATTTTACTTTTTTTTATTTTACTACCGCTGTAGTAGTGTATAAGTTGACCTTTTAGGCATTATTTGCCCTGTAGGCATTTTTTGCCCAGTGTGTTATTCAACCAACAGCCATCTAGCTGTGTGACCTTGTTCACATTCTGTCTAAATATCCATAATATTACCGTCTCCAGAAAAAACACCGGAGTGACTTTTTTCAAGCAGCCATAATAAATTTTACGTAATCCGTATCCATCGCTGTAGTAGTGTATAAGTTGACCTTTTAGGCATTATTTGCCCTGTAGGCATTTTTTGCCCAGTGTGTTATTCAACCAACAGCCATCTAGCTGTGTGACCTTGTTCACATTCTGTCTAAATATCCATAATATTACCGTCTCCAGAAAAAACACCGGAGTGACTTTTTTCAAGCAGCCATAATAAATTTTACGTAATCCGTATCCATCGCTGTAGTAGTGTATAAGTTGACCTTTTAGGCATTATTTGCCCTGTAGGCATTTTTTGCCCAGTGTGTTATTCAACCAACAGCCATCTAGCTGTATGACCTTGTTCACATTCTGTCTAAATATCCATAATATTACCGTCTCCAGAAAAAACACCGGAGTGACTTTTTTCAAGCAGCCATAATATATTTTACGTAATCCGTATCCACCGCTGTAGTAGTGTATACGTTGATCTTGTGGGCATTATTTGCACAGTGTTTTCTTCAAACCGCCATCTAGCTGTGTGAGCTTGTTCACATTTTGTCTAAATATTGATAATATTATCGTCTCTAGAAAAACCACTTGAGTTACTTTTTTTCAAGCAGCATTCTTATATTTTACGTAATCCGTATCCACCGCTGTGTATACGTTGACCTTGTAGGCATTATTTGCACAGTGTTTTCTTCAAACCGCCATCTAGCTGTGTGAGCTTGTTCACATTTTGTCT
Source organism: Xenopus petersii (assembly GCA_038501925.1). NCBI lineage: Eukaryota > Metazoa > Chordata > Amphibia > Anura > Pipidae > Xenopus > Xenopus petersii. The sequence goes on along the minus strand of CM076679.1, from coordinate 118,486,769 downwards.
AAATATTGATAATATTATTGTCTCTAGAAAAACCACTTGAGTTACTTTTTTTCAAGCAGCATTCTTATATTTTACGTAATCCGTATCCACCGCTGTGTATACGTTGACCTTGTAGGCATTATTTGCACAGTGTTTTCTTCAAACCGCCATCTAGCTGTGTGAGCTTGTTCACATTTTGTCTAAATATTGATAATATTATCGTCTCTAGAAAAACCACTTGAGTTACTTTTTTTCAAGCAGCATTCTTATATTTTACGTAATCCGTATCCACCGCTGTGTATACGTTGACCTTGTAGGCATTATTTGCACAGTGTTTTCTTCAAACCGCCATCTAGCTGTGTGTATTATCGTTTCCAGAAAAACCAACTGAGTTTTTGTTGTTGTTGTTTTTTTAAAAATAATGCCAGGCAAAGGCAGGCCGCCACGCAGAGGCCGTGCTAGGGGCCGTGCTGCTATGCAATCCTGTGGCCCTAGCAAATTGCCCAGTTTTAAAAAGCCAATGACCCTGAACTCCCAAAATGCTGAAGAGGTAGTTGACTGGCTTACACAGCACACCCCATCCTCTACCGTTTCTAACTTTACCACAACATCCTCCTCATCCTCCACTGCTATGGCCACCCCACGTAACACTTCCTCCACCACCGGTGCCCCTTCTTCACTGGAGTCAGAGGAGTTATTTTCCCATGAGTTTCTTGAACTGAGTAATGCGCAACCATTATTGGCAGAAGAAGATGAAGGAGATGAGGACGTTACACCAGATTTAATTCTGGCAGAGAACACGACAGAGATGGACATAATGATGAGTGATGAGGAGGAGGTCCCCGCTGCTGCTTCCTTCTGTGATGTGTCAGAAGAAATTGATGCATCTGAGGAGAATGATGATGAGGAGATTGATGTTTTGTGGGTGCCTAGTAGAAGAGAGCAAGAGGAGGGTAGTTCAGATGGAGAGACGGAGAGTCAGAGAGGCAGTAGGAGAATAAGACTTAGAAGAAGCAGGGAGGACAGCCCGCAGGGATCAGTAGGGCAACAACATGTATCGGCACCTGTGTTCAGCCAGCCAACGCACCCGCCATTGCCGCCAATGCCGCCAACTTCTACTGTTACCGCCAGATCGCACACTTCCAAAAAGTCAGCAGTGTGGGATTTTTTTAATGTGTGTGCCTCTGACAAAAGCATTGTAATTTGCAATGAGTGCAGTCAGAAACTGAGCCTTGGTAAGCCCAACAGCCACATAGGTACAACTTCTATGCGAAGGCACATGAGCGGCAAGCACAAAGCACTTTGGGAGCAACACCTCAAAGGCAACAGGCAAACTAAAAGCCACACTCCTTCTGGTCCAGCATCTTACTGCTCTACCTCTGCTCTCCTTGACCCATCTGAACCACCCTCCACTCCGCCTTCCACCTTGACCACCTGTTCCCATTCCCAGTCATCTGCCACCAGCCAAGTTTCTGTGAAGGCCATGTTTGAGCGTAAGAAGCCAATGTCTGACTGTCACCCCCTTGCCCGGCGTCTGACAGCTGGCTTGTCTGCACTCTTAGCCCGCCAGCTTTTACCATACCAGCTGGTGGACTCTGAGGCCTTCCGCAAATTTGTAGCAATTGGGACACCGCAGTGGAAGGTACCCAGCCGCAATTTTTTTTCTAAAAAGGGAATACCACACCTGTACCAACATGTGCAGAGCCAAGTTACCGCATCTCTGTCACTTAGTGTTGGGCCAAAGGTCCATATGACTACTGACGCATGGTCCTCCAAGCATGGTCAGGGCAGGTATGTCACCTACACTGCCCACTGGGTGAACTTGGTAATGGCTGGGAATGGGAAGCAGGGAATGGGTAGCTCAACAACAACAACAACAGTGGAGTTGGTGTCACCGCCACGGATTGCACGCGGTTCTGCCACCACCTCTACTCCTCCATCGCTCTCTACCTCGTCTTCTTCCTCTTCTTCTTCTTACTCTGCTGCTGGGTCCTCCTTCTCCTCCTCCACACCTGTGCACCCCCAGCTCCCCCTAGGCTATTCGACGTGCCAGGTACGCCGTTGTCACGCTGTCTTGGGGATGACGTGCCTGGAAAGCAAAAACCATACCGGATCTGTACTCCTGTCATCTCTGCAGTCACAGGCCGATCGGTGGCTGACCCCACACCAACTGCAGATCGGAAAAGTGGTGTGTGACAATGGAAGCAATCTGTTGGCAGCGTTGAGACTGGGAAATTTAACACATGTGCCCTGCATGGCACATGTGTTAAATTTAATAGTCCAACGTTTTGTCTCCAAGTACCCAGGATTCCAGGACGTTCTCACCCAGTCCAGAAAGGTGTCGGCCCATTTCAGACGTTCCTACACAGCCATGGCACGCCTTGCTGACATTCAGCAGCGCTACAACATGCCAGTCAGGCGTTTGATTTCTGACAGCCAGACTCGCTGGAATTCAACGCTCCTTATGTTGGAACGTCTGCTGCAACAACAAAGGGCCGTCAACGAGTACCTTTTTGAACTGGGTGGTAGGACTGGATCTGCAGAGCTGGGGATTTTTTTCCCCCGTTACTGGGTGCTTATGCGCGATGCCTGCAGGCTCATGCGACCTTTTGAAGAGGTGACAAATATGGTCAGTCGCACCGAAGGCACCATCAGCGACCTAATACCCTTCGCTTTCTTCCTGGAGCGTGCCGTGCGACGAGTGACAGATGAGGCTGTAGACCAGCGTGACGAGGAGCTGGAAGCGCACGATTTCTGGTCGGAATCACCAGAACGAACCCAGGCACCTGCTGCAACGCAGGGAGAGGTGCCAGAAGTGGAGTCAGAGGAGGAAGGTGGCTTTGTGGAGGAGGAGGAGGAGGACCAACAGGAGCAGGCTTCCCAGGGGGCTAGTGGTGACCTTTTGGGGACCCCTGGTCTTGTACGTGGCTGGGGGGAGGAGACCGTGGATGATGCAGTCCTTGATAATGAGGAAGCGGAGATGGATAGCTCTGCATCCAACCTTGTGAGAATGGGGTCTTTCATGCTGTCATGCCTGTTGAAGGACCCCCGTATCAAGAGGCTTAAGGAGAAGGACCTGTACTGGGTCGCAACGCTACTAGACCCTCGGTACAAGCATAAAGTGGCAGAAATGTTACCAACATACCACAAGTCCGAAAAGATGCGGCATTTACAAACCAGCCTGCAAAACATGTTGTACAATGCTTTTAAGGGTGATGTCACTTCAGGAACTCATCAACATTCCAGGGGCAGAGGTGCCAGTAATCCTGCCACGAGCACACCTGCAAGGACAAAGCCCTTTGGCCGGTCTGTAACATCAGACATGCAAATGTTTTTCTGTCCAAGGCAGCGCCACAACCCTTCTGGATCCACCCTCAAAGAACGCCTCGACCGGCAGGTAGCGGACTACCTGGCATTAACTGCAGATATCGACACTCTGAGGAGCGATGAACCCCTGGACTACTGGGTGCGCAGGCTTGATCTGTGGCCAGAGCTGTCACAATTTGCCATGAACCTCTTGTCTTGCCCAGCCTCAAGTGTGCTCTCAGAAAGGACCTTCAGTGCAGCAGGAGGGATTGTAACTGAGAAGAGAACTCGCCTAGGTCACAAAAGTGTCGATTACCTGACCTTTATTAAAATGAATGAGGGGTGGATCTCGGAGGGTTACTGCACGCCGGAAGACTTGTTCTGACTTCTATGCAGCTGTCCTTCTCTTCAAGCCTCATGACTCCACACACAGCTGTCCTTTAGCGTCCTCCTCCCTCCGCCACCGTTACAAACTAGGGTGCAAACCCTACTGGTTTAATTTTTTCTGGCCTCTGTGCTTCAGTGGCTGCAACCAAAAAAACTGGGCAAACAATGTCTACAAGGTCAACGTATGGCGAAAAATGACTATTTTCAGCATTTATATGGCATATTTTTTCTGGCAACTGTGCTTCAGTGGCTGCGTCCAAAAAAATGCATATTTTCTGCATTTATATGGCATAATTTTTCTGGCCTCTGTGCTTCAGTGGCTGCAACCAAAAAAATGCATATTTTCTGCATTTATATGGCATAATTTTTCTGGCCTCTGTGCTTCAGTGGCTGCAACCAAAAAAATGCATATTTTCTGCATTTATATGGCATAATTTTTCTGGCCTCTGTGCTTCAGTGGCTGCAACCAAAAAAATGCATATTTTGTCCATTTATATGGCATAATTTTTCTAGCCTCTGTGCTTCAGTGGCTGCAACCAAAAAAATGCATATTTTCTCCATTTATATGGCATAATTTTTCTGGCCTCTGTGCTTCAGTGGCTGCAACCAAAAAAATTTATATTTTCAGCATTTATATGGCATAATTTTTCTGTCAACTGTGCTTCAGTGGCTGCTACCAAAAAAATGCATATTTTCTGCATTTATATGGCATAATTTTTCTGGCCTCTGTGCTTCAGTGGCTGCAACCAAAAAAATTTATATTTTCAGCATTTATATGGCATAATTTTTCTGGCAACTGTGCTTCAGTGGCTGCGACCAAAAAAATGACTATTTTCAGCATTTATATGGCATATTTTTTCTGGCCTCTGTGCTTCAGTGGCTGCGGCCAAAAAAACTGGGCAAACAATGCCTACAAGGTCAACGACGTTGACCTTGTAGGCATTGTTTGCCCAGTTTTTTTGGCCGCAGCCAATGAAGCACAGAGGCCAGAAAAAATATACCTCAGGGTTTGGTATTGGGTCCACTTTTATTTATCTTCATTATTCACTTAGGGGAGGGTATTGTAAGTAATGTATCAGTGTTTGCAGATGACACAAATCTATCCAGCTCAATTAATTCCATCCAGAATGTGGCATCCTTGCAACACAATCTTGACAAACTGGCAATCTGGGCAGCTAAGTGGCAAATGAGATTCAATGTTGATTAATGTAAAGTCATGCACCTGGGATGTAAAAATATCCAAGCCACTTATACCCTTAATGGGACTGCACTAGGCAAATCCATTATGGAAAAGGACCTTGGAGTCCTTGTAGATGATAAACTTGGCTGTAGCAAGCAATGCCAGTCAGCAGCATCAAGGGCAAATAAGGTCTTGAGTTATATTAAGGGACATTGATTCACAGGAAGAGGGGGTCATTCTTCCACTGTATAGAGCACTGGTAAGGCCCCATCTAGAATATGCCGTACAGTTTTGTTCACCATCACTCAAACAGGACAATATTGTATTAGAGAGGGTACAGAGAAGGGCAACTAAGCTGGTAAAAGGTATGGAAAATCTTAGCTATGAGGAAAGACTGGCCAAATTGGGGATGTTCACACTGGAGAAGAGGCGCTTAAGGGGAGATATGATAACTAGTGATAACTATGTATAAATATATGAGGGGATCATATAATAATCTCTCTAATGTTTTATTTACCAGTTGACGCAAGGTTACTGGTTCCGATTAGAAGAAAGGAGGTTCAGCCTAAATATTTGGAAGAGGTTTTTTACAGTGAGATCTGTGAAGATGTGGAATTTTCTCCCTGAATCAGTGGTACAGGCTGATACATTAGATAGCTTTAAGAAGGGGTTGGATGGCTTTTTTGGCAAGTGAGGGAATACAGGGTTATGGAAGATAGCTCATAGTACAAGTTGATTCAGTACTGCTTGATAACCAAATGACTTGAAATTTCTGTCTGCAGAATCAAAGCCATGGAATGGATTTGTTTGGCATTACAGAATACCTCAGGACCAAGAGCCAAGGATCAACCAGTTCTATAGAATATACAGAAGAAAGCAATAGCTTAAAGGAACAGTAACATCAACATTTTTTGAAAAAAATTTCATTAGAATACAACGAAAAAAAAACAAACACCAAGACAAATTAAAATTTAAAATTGCAAAGCCTTTACTAAGAAATAACTGACCGAAACTCCACTTCCGCTCCTCTTCAGAAAAGGTGACATGGCGACCATCCATAGTCGGGTCCCGGGTGAGCAGTCTGAGAGGTACGGCAGGGATGGGGTGCTGCATCTCGGCTATGGGGTGCATCCTCATGATGTCTGTAGGCATGGCAGCCCCGGGTGCAGGACGGACTATGGCTACAGAATAAGAGGTGCACGTGCATCCTCTCTGGGATGGATCAGGGCTTCAGGGGAGAAGAAGCGTACATAGCCCGGTACTGTGTGCACAGTTCTCCTCACACAGTCTCTCTCCTTTCCTTGTCACGTGAGGCGACTGTAGCAGTGCCAATTCACAAGTGCTGGAGTTACTATTGGATCACCAACATTATACGCCAACCCGCAGGGCAACACTCTACCCTGCCTGGGTCACACCGATCTGACTAGAAGGAGTAATAAAGCATTGCCCGTGTTGGCAGTGAGAGGATTTGGCCGGTTCACTACTTCACTCACTTCCAGGCTGTGGGAGCAGGGGAGAATAATGGGCTCCCTGTAGAAGGAGCCGCACACCGGGCACTTCAGCTCTTCATCCAGCTGGGCCGCTTTCCAGCACCGTCCGACATTTTCTGCTGTCAGTACAATAGGAGATATAGCCAGGGAGGAGAAATCCAGCGCCGCACTATGGATGGCCGCCATGACGTCTTTTCTGAAGAGGAGCGGATGTGGAGTTTTGGTAAGTTATTTCCTAATAAAGGCTTTGCAATTTTAAATTTTAATTTGTCTTGGTGGCTTTTTTTTTCGTTGTATTTTTTTTTTTTAATTTTTTTTTAAGTTACTGTTCCTTTAAATGAGTGATTGCATTCTTGGGCTGCTTGCAAGGATGCTTCTGTTGCAGCTGTTACCTGTGGTTGCACACCCAATGCCACTAAACCTTTTACTTTTCCAGCAACTACACTAGGGCAAGGGGTGGGGGCACATTCCAATCAAAGGTAGCAATTGGACTCTCTTCAGTAATTTAGATCAATTTCTGGTTAAAATGAAGGAAAGTCACCAGGTGCTGCCCCTGCTAAAGTGCCACCTACGGTAAAGTTCTGACCTTGCTTCATGGCAATAACACACTGGGTTACTGAAACATGTTCTTCAACTGTGATGGTTTCAGCCATAGAGGGTCTGACTCCTCCACAGTGGGAACTGCCCAAAAATTCAATGCTAGCCACCAGTTCCCAAGCAGTAGAGGTTGTCAAATATATTTACTAACCGGACTTTCATCTTACTATATAAATATTCCCGAATGTCTTCTCCTCCAACTACATCTCAGGCATTCCAGACATTTTTTTCACAAACATTTGTGAAACACACAATGTGAGATTTACTTTTAATTTTGTATGCTGCATTTACTACATTTTCTATACAATGTAAGTGCGAAAGTATATTGCCGTATTAGGCATATATTTCTATAACCTCAAATTAAGAATATCTAACGAAAAAGAGTTGTCTAATTCAATTGTTAGCACTTGTATAATTGGAAAATTGTTTGTGATTACACATGAGATTTTTCATTGGTCTAACTAAGCATTGCGTGATGTAGTCCTTTTTGATTGGGCTAGGTTTTGTGTCATGTAATTCCTTCTGATTGGTCACTATCCCTATTAAAAACTTGTAAAGGGATATGTCCAATATGCCCGATTGGCATGAAATGCGTCAGGCTTTTATGTCCTTCATTTTTACAACGTGTCTATTATTATTCATAAACAAGTCAATAATGAAACAGTACATAAACAAAATTCAAAAAATTGAATGTAAAAGCACAAAGATACAGCATCAAATGGTGTTCTTCATGGACAAACCAAGAGCAATAAAGATCTCACAAAAGATCGTAAAAGTAAAACTGAACAAAATAAAAATTACATTACAACAAATAAAAATAAATAAATACACGAAAGTGGGAAATAATTAAAATAAAAATTCCAGGAAATATTTTGACTGATCAATTCCCATATTCAGAAGATCTTGTAAACCCCAATTTAGTTAGCAATTCTTTCTTGGGTTTATCAATTAAATCTAGAATTATTTGCTTTATCTTTTCTTTTGCTACTGCATTTATTACCACCGGCTCTTGTGCATGCATTTGGGATGTTTGTCAAAGACGCTACCCGTAAACCTTTTTCCCCAAATGAAATCATTAAAACCAATAGTAGGTCAAAGCCCTTGTTATCTAGATCTTCCAGTGCCATTGTGTGCTGCCCAGTTGCATTAACCATAATGTTTGAGCTTAAAGGGATACTGTCATGGTTTTTCAAAATGAATCAGTTAATAGTACTGCTCCAGCAGAATTCTACACTGAAATCCATTTCTCAAAAGAGCAAACAGATTTTTTTATATTTAATTTTGAAATCTGACATGGGGCTAGACATTTTGTAAATTTCCCAGCTGCCCCTGGTCATGTGACTTGTGCCTGCACTTTAGGAGAGAAATGCTTTCTGGCAGGCTGCTGTTTTTCCTTCTCAATGTAACTGAATGTGTCTCAGTGGGACATGGGTTTTTACTATTGAGTGTTGTTCTTAGATCTACCAGGGAGCTGTTATCTTGTGTTAGGGAGCTGTTATCTGGTTACCTTTCTATTGTTCTTTTGTTTGGCTGCTGGGGGTGGTAGGGAGGGAGTGATATCACTCCAACTTGCAGTACAGCAGTAAAGAGTGATTGAAGTTTATCAGAGCACAGGTCACATGACTTGGGGAAGCTGGGAAATTGACAATATGTCTAGCCCCATGTCAAATTTCAAATTGAATATAAAAAAAATCTGTTTGCTCTTTTGAGAAATTTGAGGATTTCAGTGAAGAATTCTGCTGGAGCAGCACTATTAACTGATTCATTTTGAAAAAAATGTTTTTTCCCATGACAGTATCACTTTAACGGTTAAACTTATTAAACCGATTGTCTTGCTTATTAAAATCCACTGTTGCTCATTAAGGAGGCTGTCTAGTTGTTGCACAGCCACGTGGCTCATTAGCAAGCAGTCCTGGTGATAATTACAGTGCACTTGCTGTCACTGTATGGTAGTTGCAGTAATTAGGCAGCAGTCTCTGCTAGAGGCATGCCCTCTCACGGCTTGTCTCATTAGCATAAGTACCAAAAAGGCATAGAAAAATGTTGATATGTGGGTGGTTTTCACAGTTAAAAAAAAACAACTATTTTCACATCATTTGCACTTATTTCTATAAATAAAATAGGGACAATACACTGACCAATTATGGATTTACAAAATGTATTTACTGCATAGATTCTCTTGAATACCCCTATGCCCAAGTGATGGTTCACTCCACCCATATCAATATGCTAAGGACATACAGTATTAAGACATTGGAGGATTATGTAATAAAAGGCACCACGTTTGGAGCAATAACCCGTAGCAACCAATCAGCACACAGCATTTACTGGTTACCTGTTTGAAAGCAAACATCTTATTGGTTGCTATGGGTTACTGCTCCTTTGCAAACTTAGTGCCTATTACATCTGGGGGTTTGAGTATTTAGCTACCAAAAATCCCCTCCCCTTTGAACAAAACAGGGATTGTTTGTCTATACATTGCAATATATTCAAGCTGGCCCTGTTTTGTTTAAAGGGTTGGGCACTTTTTGGTAGAGTAATGCACAAATTGTTTTAATGTCCTTTCTCCCACATATATAAACATTAAAATATGCCTAAGAACCCGGTCAAAGGTGCAATTCATTTGTTTCATCATACTAAACATAAACTGTAGTCTTCTTAGAGGTCTGTCTGATGGATAGAACTAAGAGGGATAATAATATAAAAGATGAAGAGTTCACTAATGGTCTAGTTACCCATAGAAACTTATTAGCAGGTACCGTTTAGTAGTCAGCTCTTTAAAACAAACTTAGCATTAGGGTAGGACTCCACGAGCGATTTTGTCGCAATCCGACGCGCTGCGACAAAATGCAGCGCAGCGTCTGCATCCGACCATCGTGTTGCGTCGGATCAACGCCGCGACACCATGCAACAATTCTATCTCTTACCTTATTTTTGTCGCACGCGACAATTCGCATGCGTTTTGGTCGCAGCGCGTCGGATCGCGACAAAATCGCTTGTGGAGTCTTACCCTTAGTTACCAGACCAGGGACCCTCAATTATTTAAATCAACCAGACATCTTGCTGTTCCAGTTGTTAAACCCCTATCTTTAATACGGGATCACTTCCAACCCAATAAGGGCTCTTACACATGGACATTTTTTCCTGCGTTTTTCTTTAGTTTGACACATGTTGAAATGAAGGTTTGAGTGTGAAAAAATGCATTCACTAATTGATTCCATTATATTCTGCCAGGCTGTACTCATGAGAGTTGCGTTTTACTCCGTTTGCGTATGAATACATTTGTTTAGATGCAGCATGCTGCATTTTCTTGCGCTTGACACACATTCAATAGAACAGAGAGTTGCAATTGGAACAGGAAAAAAAAAAGTGTTTAAATGCAACATATGTGCTTTTTGCGCTCAGTGTGCGTTTCAAAAACGCATAAGCAAATGCCCATGTGTAAGGGCAGAGACACACTGTCAGATTCGGGGAGATTAGTTGCCCGGCGACAAATCACCTCTTCTTCGGGGCGACTAATCTCCCCGAACTGCATTCCCCACCTTCTGCCGGCTAGAATGAAAATCGCTGCAGGATGGCACTCGAATCGCTTCGTTTTCTTACGTCGCCTGAAGTTTCCTCGTGAGGCAACTTTGGGTGACTTTGGAAAACAAAGTGCTCCTAGTGCCATCCCGCCGGCGATTTTCATTCTAGCTGGCAGAAGGTGGGGAATGCAGTTCGGGGAGATTAGTTGCCCCGAAGAAGAGGAGATTTGTCGCCCAGTGACTAATCTCCCCGAATCTGACAGTGTGTCTCTGCTCTAAGAGCCCTAAATCTGATCTCATCTGATAAGCCCCTAGGAGAAATGCTTAGTTCATTTGTATTATACATGGGCCTATCTATTTTCTATCAGTTACCTTAAATATAAAATAAAAAATATATCTGAAATATAGTTTCTCCAGCAGTAAATCTTCTAATTAACTAACGATTCTACATTGTTTTCAGGTGTAAATAAAACACACTTTTCAAAAGATAGTGTCAATTAAATTGACTATAACAAATGAAATGTGCGAAATTACTTAATTTTATTCTATGTAAAAAATAAAAAAAACATCTGTAACTGAATAAACCCTGACCTTTACGTTAAAGGGGAACTATTGTGAAAATGGAAATTCAATATAAGCTTCCTCGTATTTAACTAAGAAACTTTCTAAATACAATCAATTAAAAATTCTGCATTGTTTCTGAAATAATCAAGTATCCCTATCTCAGCATCTGTTTCTCTTCATGCAGCAGTTGGGTGTCAGATGAATGATCCAATATAACTTATAGGGGGGCTTCCTTTCCTAGCAGATGAATTGGCGCTCACTCAAATAAATGATTCTAGTATAACCAAAATCTAACAAAATAACTGCATTTTGCATAAATCCTGCATGTAGAGAGACAGGATTACTGGTGATTTTAATAGAGTGAGTTCTAATACAGCTTCTAGGCAAAAGGAGCCCCCTATAAGTTATATTGGATAATTCATCTGACACCCAACTGTTGCATGAAAACAGAATGAGGAGAAACAGATGCTGAGAGAGGGATAGTGAAGATAAACTTGATTATTTGCAGAATTATTAATTGATTGTATTTAGAAAGTTTCTTAGTTAAGTATGAGGAAGCTTATACTAAATTTCCATTTTTGCTATAGTTCCCCTTTAATGTAAAATGATTGTATTTAGAAAGGTGGTCTGAGTTTACAAGATGTTGTAGAGTCACGGGTTCCAAAAACGGTGGAACTTGCCAAGAAGTTGTTGTGGTGCAAGCTAGTATTTGTCCAGTGTAGTTTGGCCAAATGGATTAGAGGTATGGTCAATTTCAGGGGTGTCCTCCTGTTTCATGCTTTTCATTCAGATATTTAAGTTAAGGTTACATAAAATATAGTTATTTGTTAGCATTATACATTTTCTCATAATATTTAAGTAATATTTTCCATGGAACTGAATTGTAACAATGCTTTTTGTATGTAGATCTGAATAGGATATCATCACTAAAAGTAGACCTTGCATTAGTAAAGTATGGGCATGTGACATATAAACACTTTACAGACAGGCACATCCCTAGTAATATGGACACCTCAGTGGGTCCTTATGGGGACCTTGTGCTTATGTCATCCCTGCAGTTCTCACAGTGGATGCTAGATGGCACTGTGGTATAATATAAAAGGGCTTGAAAGCCATGAGGTAGGGGCCATTGCTGCTGAACCTTTCCTCTGTTAGGCCACAGAGGTTAGGGGTGGTGGAACTCAGCCTGAGTATAGTGAAGTGATAGTTATACCCTCTAATAGATCACTCTAGGAGTGATAGATAGGGTATGTAGTCGAGCAGCTCAAAGCTCCGACGAGGATATTAGAAGGATTAAGATCCCGGGTATTACTGACCCCATAGTAGGGCCTAAGTGTTAGGCTCAGGGAAGTATGAGTTTTCTGAGTTCCACCTAAGGTAATCCTGAAGATTGTGGAAATACCTTCTAACAAGCTGCATTGCTCTCTACATGTACTCTTTACTCTGCAGAGAGTTGTTCTATGTTTAATACAGTGAGTATACCTTGTTACATTGATTGATCTATGTTTTACTCTATGTTCCATGCTCCATTGTGAACTTTTGGTTAATAAACTCAGTTTATTGTTTGAGCAAATAAAACTACTGGCGCCCAATCTCTTGTGCATTGCACACAGTTACAGTTACACTACACCCTGCCTCCACCCCACTGCGAGGGCTTGCCCCTGAGAAAGAGAGCTCATCTGTGGTCTCAGCCACAAAGGAAAGTAGCTAAAACTGCCCTCACATAAAGCAGTTTACTATAGCGCTACATATATATATATATATATATATATATATATATATATATATATATATATATATATATATATATATATATATATATATATATATATATAAAGATGAGAGTGACCAAACAAATCCATGGAACTGCTAAAATAAAAAGATGCGCAATATGAATATCATATGTGATAGAACCCCCCTCCTACAAACCTAGTATTAAACATTAATGGGCTCTAAAATACATATAATGCAGGAACATCCCACTGCTATTTGTTTAAGCATTGTGATCTTTTCTCAAGTTGCTTTTGTTTGTTTTTCCAGACATTAGACAAGAGGCTCTGGCACTATCTCCCCTCCTGTACTCACACCTCTCATGCAAGTGATGCAGCAGATAGAAAGATTATGCCACAGATTGTGTACTTCTGCCAGGTCTTTCAGCTGCTCAGGAGACAGTTTATCTCACTTTGAGTTTGTTTGTCTCATGACGGCTGCACATTATCTCAATAAACAGAAAGTATCAAAGGCCCATGGAAAGATAATGTTTTCTTTAGTTATATATCCAGAGCACAGGCCACTGGTTAGTTGGAATTTGCTGTTAAAAAAATATTGCAACATTCTTGTGATTAAGGGGAAGGGCACACGCAAAGATTCTGGGAGATTTAGTTGCATGGCAACAAAACATCTCTTCTTCGGGCGACTTATCTCCCCGAAAAGCCTTCCCTCCGACTAGAATCTAAATTGCCGGCTGGATGGCTCTTGGAGCGATTAGTTTTCCAAAGTCGCCTGAAGTTGCCTCACAAGGAAATTTTGGGTGACTTCAGAAAACGAAGCGCTCCAAGAGCCATCCCACCGGCGACTTAGATTCTAGCCAGAGGGAAGGCTTTTCAGGGAGATTAGTCGCCCGAAGAAGAGGCGATTTGTCACAGGGCGACTGAATCTCCCCGAATCTTAGCTTGTGCCCTTACCCTTAGAGTGGAGGCAGAAAGGGAGAATAGTCGGCCGGTGACAAATTTTCAATCTACTGCACTACGTATGCCATCCGCCAGCGATTCACATTCTTGCTGGCGGGAAGGCATTTCGGAAAATAAAAAAAATTTATAAAATTCTATATCTCAAAAACTACTGTAAAAATATTAAATGCTTTATTTAAACACTATCAGACTTCCAACTGTTTCAAAGTTCCTCTTTTAAATATTGGTTGGATTCTCAACTTATTGACTGTTTGTAATCCTGAACTTCCCTGTTTGTACCTGGACATGCCAAGGTTACAAATGAACTCCAAAGGCATCATGGTAGCTCTAAATTTTTGCCTATCAAGATATTGTGTGTGTCTAGAATAGATGTTGTGCCTCAGGACTGGTCTGAATCCTACTTTGAACCAATGTCAGGGTTAATCCTTCCTTCCATACTAGAAGGACTATAGTCAGACACACAGCTAATGTTGCCTTATTCACATGATAATGCTTTCTATTCATCTCCCTCTGGCTATAGAAGAACAGGCTAGGTTGGGTCGCCAGGGAATAACTGCGAGATTTGCATCTGAAACGCAGGAGTTCGGCATGTTCTGCAGATGGTGCAGAAAAAATATGACATATTTAAACAAAGGCCGTCACAGTAAGAGCCCGTGTGCCCCAGACGTGACTGCACCTTTCATGTAAACACTCCCCTCCAGCAGGGCCACAAACGTGCACTGTATATCAGAAGATATGGAGCATAAATACAAAGTCCAGATTAGAAGGTCTTCCCAAAGTATTTTAATGAGTGGAGAGCAGATACCCATCATTTGATCAAGTGTGTCCTTTATTTTTCTGCTGCTAAAGATCAGAGCTGTACAGACTCTTGGTTGTATTTAATATTCAGCCTGACCGTCGTCTTTAATTTCATGCTCGCCATGCTGTTGTTAAAGAACATGCACCAAGCAAATAGCATCCCTTCTTTAAGAAGACCATGTACTGTACAGTAATTATTTCGGCAAATGGTCATTTCCAGTATATATTAAAATCTGTCAAGACACCATTGTGCCCTCTGCAATCGGGTCTGATATACATAGAGACCACTTTGCAGATGTGATCAGGGTTGCCACCTTTTCTGGAAAAAAACACCGGCCTTCCTATATATTTATCTTTTTTCCCTTTTAATAACATTGGGATCAACCATCATTTTTACCTTCCAGATGGCAACCCTAGATGTGATGGGTCTTTCGTCTACATCAGATCTCTTCAACTGGAAGCCCTAGAGAAAAATGCAAAAGAAAGATATATAGATTTTAGGCTGCTCGTGGGTTTCAAAGACATCTGTATATGATATCTTCATTTTAATATGAGCAGGTCAACTAACTCATGCTTGAATGAATAATCAACAGCTGAGGGCATGACTCTCTTGTAATTCAAGTACTGCCATACAGTACTTGCTAATTAGACCCTGGAAATACTGACCCCCTGCATGTATTCTTTGTTTAGTGCACACAGGACGATTTTGTGATAAACGGTAATATACATTTGTAAATGTTGCTCTTTGTTTGTAACTGTTGCTCTATGCCAAATGGGGACAAAGTAAAAAAGATATATATATATATATATATATATATATATATATATATATATGCACAGAAAGCGGCACTCACAGGGTTTCAAGTCAAAAATAAAGAAATATTTATTAAACTCAACATTTCGATCCCCCACAGGGATCTCCGTCAGGATTATACAGACAAACATATATATATATATATATATATATATATATAATATATATATATATATATATATATATATATATATATATATATATATATATATATATATATATATATATACAACTTTCCCTTGTTTTTTATAGTTTATACAGGAGCAGTGACCAGCTCCATGTTGTAGCTCCCACCCTTCCCAGCTATAGTCAGGTGATCCCACTGGTGTCTAATAAAAGAGCAGCCAAGTTTGGGAGGTTTACTTTGAAAGCAGCAAGTAAGTTGCAGGTAAAAAAAACTGTGTAAAATGTATAATGAAGCAATAGAATTCTTAATGAATCAGATAAAATTGAGCATAGGACTGGCCAGATATGGGATGACTTTGACGTAGTTGGCCAGCTTAAATATATTGCAATATATGGACAAACAATCCCTATTTTGTTTAAAGGGTAAGGCATTTTTTAGTAGCAGTATGCACAAAATGTCTCTGTCTTAAATATATTGATAATGGGTTGAGTGCAGAGGACTCTTGTATTTGTCTATATATACAGTATATATATATATATATATATCTATATATATATATATATATATATATATATATATATATATATATATATAATCTGTCGGTTCAGTGAACGCACTCCTTCCGGATTAGTTTCAATCGATGGTGGTGCGTTGGTCAAAGTGTAATACAATTCAGTAAGCAGGACCCGCACTCGTTCATATTCAGTGAAATAAAAGTGTCTTTATTCACAGGTTCATTTTGAACCTGTGAATAAAGACACTTTTATTTCACTGAATATGAACGAGTGCGGGTCCTGCTTACTGAATTATATATATATATATATATATATATATATATATATATATATATATATATATATATATATATATATATATATATATATATATATATATATCTATATCTACAGTATGTTTATGTTAGAAAATACAAGTCATCTTAAAGTGCCATACATGGTCGGTTGACAGTTCAGAAGAAATAGCCCAAGTGCTCATCAAGTTTGGGTTTGTGTGGCCACCTCAAGATTTAGGCACATGGATGTCCTCTGCGATGTGTTTCAGCTTGTTCTTTCAAAGGGGAACTGTTATCACATACTGAACTTTAGGTGAGTACCAATAAATAACTTTTGAGCACACGGTAGCAGATAAGCTATGGGTGCTGGGCCCCTTGTGAATTTTTTTTGGCGGGGCTCTCATATTAAGCCAATTTATAACAAATCAAAAGGGGTCTTTTTCGACTGCCACCTCCACTCTAGGGTTCCCCAAGTGCCCTGTATCAATGGGAGCATGACACTTGTCCATAGCGAATAGGGAGCTTCCGAACAATCAAAATTATGTCAACTGGACTTGGGCATGATAGTGTCCATTCAGGGTAAGACTGGGCTGGCCCACCTGGTGGGCCCCTGCCAGCCCAGACCTGCTCCCCGTTTGCACCATAAAGACAAGCTGTTGCACTGTTGGCGGTGGCCTTCATGCATGGGTGCATCACGACTTTCATACATGAGCGGCGCATCGCATCTTTTGCACGACGGGGGTGGGAGTGTGGAGGTCTGGAGGGCCCTTTGTTTTGCAGTCCCGGTGGGTCCCCAAGGCTCCAGTCCGATCCTGGTCCAATTTGAGACAAAGTGCAAGGCACAACACCCAACTGATCAACACATCAACACTGGAATCCTGGGCTTCATTATGGGAAAACAAACCCGAAATGGTACCTTGGTCTCTGCACTAAAAAGATCCAGTCAAAACCAGAGAAAATGGAAATATTTGTTAACACTAAAATGGAATTTTTTACACTTAGCACAAACAAAGAAACCAGTTATGTTGACAATCTAGACTGCTTAAAGGGATTCTGTCATGATTTTACGATGTAGTTTTTCATATTTCACTCTACAATAAAAAATTCAATTCCTAGATCTAGATCTAGGCTCCACCAGGCAGCTATTATCTTGTGTTAGGGAGCTGCTATCTGGTTACCTTCCCGTTGTTCTGTTGTTTGGCTGCTGGGGGAAAGGGAGGGGGTGATATCACTCCAACTTGCAGTACAGCAGTAAAGAGTGATTGAAGTTTATCAGAGCACAAGTCACATGACTTGGGGCAGCTGGGAAATTGACAATATGTCTAGCCCCATGTCAGATTTCAAAGTTATATATAAAAAAATCTGTTTGCTCTTTTGAGAAACAGATTTCAGTTCAGAATTCTGCTGGAACAGCACTATTAACTGATGCATTTTGAAAAAAACATTTTTTTCCATGACAGTATCCCTTTAACGCTTTTTATGTTTGGCCCAGGTGCTCAAGCCCCAAATTCTTGTACAATCATAAAAAATAGCCTTACAAATTTCGTGCCACACTGGGACACTTAATTGTAGGCTTAATCATTGTACATGGATAAAAAAAAAAAAAAAAAAACTAGAATGTTTTTAAAATTAGCTAGCTGCCTTGACTTGTATGGGCTGGAATTGTGCCAGCCTGTTTTCCTGTATGACTCTGCCCCCACAGTCAGCGACCGCATGTTCTTTTGCTACATACATTTTCTGAATGAATACGCTGCCGGCATTCAGCAGTAGTGATGGGCGAAAAATTTGCGAAACGCATTGAAGTCAATGGGCGTGAAAATTAATTTGACGCCCGCGGCAATTTTTATATGCGTGCCTATTTTGTCCAAATGCGTTAAAGTCAATGGGCGTCTGAATAATTCTGACGCAACAATTATTATGTGCGCGATAATCCTGACGCGCACCCAAATTTTTTTGACAATTTCGTGAATTTAATCACTGGCGGCAATTCCTGGAAATTTGCTGTGAATTCACGCTTGCCAAATTTATTTGCCCATCACTATTTAGCAGCACTGCATTCATGAGGGGCAGGCTGGGGGGAGCAAGTTTTCCCTATACAATTCAGTGCCATGCTAGGCTGCAAAAAGCATACCTCCCAACATTTTGGAAGTAAGAGGTACAAAAAAAATTTTTACGCATGTAGCGCAGCAATTTTTTGACCACACCCCTTTCTGTGGCCACACCCCCTAATTACCATGTTTGTTTTACAAAATTTGGCAGGTTATGAAAGTTTGAAAATATTTCTCCTTATCTGAACTGTGTTTTTGTGTCTCAAAATTGTTACAAAGTATCTTATTTGCACCTGTTAGCTGTTCTGTGCTCTCTGCTAAAAGCCAATTAAGTGAGAAACTTTGTTTCTTTTTCTGGCTGTTCAGTGCAGAGAAAAGAGGGACAAATCCAGTACAAATGAGGGACTGCAGGTTGAGCTGTCAAAAGAGGGACTGTCCCTCTGAAAAAGGGACAGTTGGGAGGTATGAAAAAGGACGCCCCCCAGCTCCCTAGGCACGTGCCTTCTCTGCCTACCACTGGTTACGTCCCTGATCCAATGCCCTAACTTGTGTATCATTTAGAGGTGCAAGTGAGGGAGGTGGGTGCATAGTGCTCACTCAGGTGGGCACAATTTTGTACCCATGCAGGTGATGCCATGTAAAGTAAAGTTCATGAGAGATTACAAGGGCTGCGTGCCTGGCTGGCTGCTTGCTTGGATGGCCATAAATTGTATCTCTGCCTTAATTAAATCTCCCAGCACCTGGATCAGATTACAGAGAAACCAGGTTGTGCGCCCGGAGGTGTCGGATGAGAGCGGAGGTGATCGTGTAACACCGTATCACTGAACATGATCACCTTTCCGCTGGCACTGGTGTCTGGAAGCAGGTAATTCCCTGTATGTCTGTACCATATGGCAGGCACAGAGTCCAATGATGTTTGCATAGCAAATAAGTATGATTTAGTGCAGGGCTCTGTCACAGCAGCTTGTGGCAGGGCGAGGGGAAAAGTCATTCCCATAATAGTGCAATAATGAACTGCTAAACGATAATGAAGTTCTTATCGAATTCAAATGCCCCGTCCTCATGAAAACCAAACAAATCCATCATGATTAATACTGCCATTACCAGAACAGCCTAATTAATTGGTAATGAGCACAGTCATTTATAGAAATAGGCCTCATAGACTTATTGGTTTGAATGTGTGCCTCTGCGGCTGCTTATGTTACTGACATACAAGGAATTTATGGGTTAAAATGGACTGTAAAATTAAGTGGGATATTACAACAGGCGGAACAAGGGAAAGGAGGCTGTGGTCCTCCAGATCTTGTTAGTTTCCATCATAACATAGTAAGTTAGGTTGAAAAAAGATACACATTCATCACGTTCAAACTTTTAAGTCTTTATATAATCTGCCTAACTGCCAGTTGATCCAGAGGAAGGCAAAAAACCCCATCTGAAGCCTCTCCAATTTGCCTCAGAGGGGGAAAAATTCCTTCCTGACTCCAAGATGGCAATGGGACCAGTTCCTGGATCAACTTGTACTATGAGCTATTTCCCATAACCCTGTATTCCCTCACTTGCTAAACACCATCCAAACCCTTCTTAAACCTATCTAATGTATCAGCCTGTACCACTGATTCAGGGACAGAATTCCACATCTTCACAGCTCTCACTGTAAAAAACCCCTTCCGAATATTTAGGCGGAACCTCCTTTCTTCTAATTGGAATGGGTGACCTCGTGTCAGCTGGAAAGACCTACTGGTAAATAAAGCATTAGAGAGATTATTATATGATCCCCTTATATATTTATACATAGTTATCATATCACCCCTTAAGCGCCTCTTCTCCAGCGGGAACATCCCCAATTTGGCCAGTCTTTCCTCATAGCTAAGATTTTCAATACCTTTTACCAGCTTAGTTGCCCTTCTCTGTAACCTCTCTAATACAATAATGTCCTGTTTGAGTGATGGAGACCAATACTGTAGGGCATATTCTAGATGGGGCCTTACAAGTGCTCTATACAGTGGACGAATGACCCCCTCCTCCTGCAAATCTATGCCCCATTTAAAGGAACAGTAACACCAAAAAAATTATAATGTTTTAAAATAATGAAAATATATGTCCTGTTTTTCTGCTCTGGTAAAACCGCTGTGTTTGCTTCAGAAACACTACTATTGTTTATATAAACAAGCTGCTGTGTTGCCATGGGGCAGTTATTCAAAGCTAAAAAAAAAGCAGAAAAGGCACAGGATACACAGCAGATAACTAAGCTCTGTAGTATACAATGGGATTCTTCAAAAGTTATCTGTTATCTACAGCGTATCCTGTGCTTGAATGGCTGCCCCCATGGCTACACAACAGCTTGTTTATATAAACTATAGTAGAGTTTCTGAAGCAAACACACCAGTTGGACCAGGTCAGGGCACCAGTACATATTGTCATTCCTTTGAAACATTTCCTTTGTTTGGTGTTACTGTTCCTTTAATACAGCTCAAGACCGTATTTGCCCTTGATGCTGCTGACTGGCATTGCTTGCTACAGCCAAGTTTATCATCTACAAGGACTCCAAGGTCCTTTTCCATAATGGATTTGCCTAGTGCAGTCCCATTAAAGGAATAAGTGACTTGGATATTTTTACATCCCAGATGACTTTACATTTATCAACATTGAATAACCCCCTGATAGCAGGGCCACCGCTATGGCATTGCTGCCTGGTGTACGGGACACACAATTTTTGAGATTTTATTGGTGCAACATTTTCATGTACAGAAGCCTTGAAAAGAGGGAGCCTTGAATTTACCCCATAGTCAAGGAAGGTTGAAGGTAGATTCCTTGAATGAGATCCGATAATATTTTAATCTGACAGGTCATCTCAGTCCTTGTAACAGTATCTCACTGTGTGCCGTGCAGTGCAACAACCCTAGACCCCCAGTGGTCCCGCAGAGGATACTGGGAGTTGTAGTTCCCAGCATAGAGTATGCTACAGGTTTTATATCCTTGTTTTGTTACTCTAAGAGCTGTTAGGCGTCTGTGTGTGTTGAGAGAAGGCACAGCACAATACATCTTATAATTCATGTTTTCATCTTTATTAGTAGCTGTAATGGCATTTCCCTAAATACAAAGACGAGCAGATGTTATTGTGAAACTGATTGTGTGTGTTATCAAGAGAAACATATAATATTATACAAGTATAATTAACTCCACTAGATTGGTCTGTTTGGCTGTCATGTATAGGGGCCCGGTGCAATATACTCTGTGTTTCTGTTTCAACCTCAATCTCACTGTCAGTTATTGACATGCAGCAGACCCCATGCACATGGAGGGTGGAACAAGGAGCCTGGACACCCACGGGGTCTAATGTAAAGTTCCAGCTCCCCTGCTGCTAGCATGATACCAGAAGAACAAAAATCTTTTAGATTGTAAGCTCTTTTTAACAAGTCCCTCTTTACCTCTTGTGCCAGTTATAATTTTCTTCTTAATCTCTATGTTCAGTGTATTCACCCATTGATTGTACTGTGCTGTGGCATATGTTGGTGTAATATTATATATTAACATGTATGTTTATAAATACATGTTAATATATAATAATGATAAAGGGATGGTATGGCACAGGAACTTGAGACCCATGGGTCGCCCATATGAATATGTTTGAAACTGTGGAATTTATTGTCATGAACGTTGAGCAAAAATTATGGAAAATCCCATAAGCCCTAAAGTTTATTGAACGAGAGGATCACTTTTAAGATAACTTTTAGTATGTTATAGAATGGCCACTTCTAAGCACCTTTTCAATTGGTCATCGTTATTTATTTTTTCTACTTTTTAAATGATTTGCCTTCTTCTTCTGACTCTTTCCAGCTTTCAAACGCTGACCGCATCTAAAAACAAATGCTCTGTAAGGCTACACATTTATTGTCATTGCCACTTTTTTATTACTCGTCTTTCTATTCAGGCCTCCTTCTATTTTTATTCCAGTCTCTTATTCAGATCAATGCATGGTTGCTAGGGTAATCTGGACCCTAGCAACCAGACTGCTGAAACTGCAAACTGGAGAGCTGCCGAATAAAAAGCTAAATAACTCAAAAACCACAAATTATAAAAAATGAACACCAATTGCAGATTGGCTGAGAAGATCACTCTCTACATCATACCAAAGGTTAATTCAAAGGTGAACAACCCCTTTAAGTTACAGACTGCTCCACAGTTATGTACCCTCTTGCTTTACTAAACACACTGTCCCACTGTTGCAGTTTTTTCGCCAAACCACTAGTACAAAATGCAGGGCCCCAGGGTAGTCCCCCCTCTCCCTTAAAGGAGAAGCAAAGCTACCGAAGCAGTTGCACAATAGTGCAAGCTATTACACTATATTTATTCTGCAGAATGCTTTACCATACCTGAGTAATCAGCTCTAGAAGCTCTCCCTGTTTGTTTAGGATACAGCTGCCGTATTAGCTTGGTGTGACATCACTTCTTGCCTGAGTCTCTCCCTGCTCACCAATAGCTCTGAGCTCAGATTACATCAGGGAGGGAAGGAGGGAGGGGGGAGAGGAGCAAACTGAGCATGCTCAAGCCCAAGCCCTGGAGGTTTAAGATGAAAACATGTGTACACAATAGAAGGAAAGAAATGAGTTTCTTTTGACAGAGGACTCAGATCTGCATTACTTTAATTTATTTTTGTATTTATATAGACCTTTCTGATAAAGCTTACTTAGTTTTAGCCTTTCCTTCTCCTTTAACACAGCTCTGCTGATCCAGGTAGCCGGAAATGCCCTGCTGCTTGCCATCTTGCCCTCAGCGCCGGATTTCTATGCCGGCCGCGCGGGCCGACCAGGCGGCCACGCAGTCCTAGTGCCCGCCTACACTTCCCCTTCCCAGCGCGCCGGCGAAAAAACGCCGGCGCAGCTGGTGTAATTGAATGGGGATGCACACTACCCCATAATGCGGCTTGCCAGCATGCCGCCCCTATTTTTTGCTGCCCTGGGCCCGGGCCTATGTGGCCTTACCACAAATCCAGGCCTGCTTGCCCTGTGCCGCAGCTCCACAGTTTGTGCCTGACTCAGCCGCTATATCAGGATCCCTTGCATTGCTAGTCAGAGAGCATCGTCACAAACCCGTCCAAATGGCTTCAATGATGCAGGCAATTAGTAATGGAAAACCTGTGCCAAGATTCTTATATAGCAGAAAGTGCCGCAAGCGTGGATCTGTATCATTTTTCCTGAGAGTTAACTGGTATTCTGGCAAAAAAAAAAATCTTTATCCTGTTATAACTCAGAAAGTGAATGTCTTCTTTACCCCAGCGCCTGTGCCCTGAAAGCAGAACATCTGTGGTACAACAAACTCTCTGCATAAGTGCCATTGCCTGTGCCACTCGCTGGGTTTCTCCCCCGCTCCTTCCTTAAAGGGGTTGTTCACCTTCAAACACTTTTTTTTTTTAGTTCAGTTGGTTTCAGATAGTTCACCAGAAATAAAGACCTTTTCCAATTACTTTCTATTTTCTAATATTGAAGTGTAAATTTATATTTTTTTACCTTCTAAAGCAACTCTTTAACTGTTCTAAATTGATACATTTAATTGATACATTTCTTATCTTTGTCCCTACTGAGCAAAATCTCTGAGTTTCATTAAAGGGCACCTGTTGGGCAAAAATATTATCCCCAACCAAAGGAGTGGCCCAATAGTGCCTGCACTTCAGTTGGGGTTGACAGTAGGAAGCTCCAGGTACGAGTGGACATGTTGGGGCATACACATGCGCATAATGAGTGAATGCTGCAAGTTGCTCATTATGCTCATGCATGCTATGTCAGAAGCGCATTGTGCGCATGCATACTGCATAACATGGCCGCTTACACTGGGAGCTCCCTTCCGGTACGGGCTGGAAGGTGGGAAATTTAGAAAAAAAAACTACTGTTACCCCCCAACCGGAGTGAAGGGTCTATTAGCCCACACCTTTGGTTGGGGATAATATTTTTGCCCAACAGGTGCCCTATAAAGGCAGCTGTTAGAATTGATACAATAGTTTCTAATATTTCACAGATACTGTTGAGAAATGTATCAACTAAAGGTGGCCATACAAGGGCCGATAAAAGCTGCTGACAGACCGACTCGGCATCGTATTGGCCCATGTATGGGGCTTCCCCCTGGCCGAAAGTCAGCCAGATGTCGGGCAGACTAAAAATCCCGTCGGATTGAGGCCCACATTTGTTTGTTGATCCGACCGCCCGTACTCCTGCAATATAATCTGATGGTTGGGCCCCAGGGCCCAAAATCGGATCAGTCCAATATCGCCCATCTCAAGGTGGGCATCTCGGTTAGAGATCTGTTCGTTTGGCAACATCGCCAAACGAGCGGATCTCTCTGTGTATGACCACAGACTTGCCTCACAAGGAAACTTCGGGCAACCTTGGAAAACGAAGCGCTGCTCGTTCATTGCCACAGGCAATTTTCATTTTAGCCGGCGGAGGGCAGGGGGAAGGCAGGACATTGTCACCACGAAGAAGAGGGGGCGACTAATCTCCCCGAATCTGCTTGTGTGGCCTGGCCCTAAATATATGAACTAAATGTAGCAAATTGTAACAGTTCAAAATCAGCTCCAAGAGAGTAAAATTACACAAGGCAATTTGGCTGGTTGGGATGTCCTGGTACAATGTTTATAGCTAGGATTTAACTGCCCCTGCACTATTACATTTCTGGTGTAAAAAGCAATACATTTCTCAAATGTACTTCCCTCTACCAAGGAAAATCCATTGCACTATTAAGGCTATGGAATGTGAGATGTTTGTTTGTTGGGTCATTGTTGAATGAGTCATTGGGGTGCCGCCTGGCTGTGTTGTTAAAGCTGGTTATAGACGCAAAGATCTCATCGTACGAATCGAGGATTCGACAATTTTTGGAACGTGTGTGTAGAGTGCCGACATTTTTCGTCCGGCGGAAATCAGTCGTTTGGTCTATCAGACAGGTTAGAAAATTTCTGTCGGCTGCGGGTAATAACTCCGATCATACGATTTTCAGTGGGAGACTGTCACTAGCTTTGTCTATCATACGATTGCTGTCAGGGGCAGAACATCGGCTGATCTGTTCTTTAACTACTTTATTTGGTCGGAATGGTAAGACTTTGATCTGAGTGGTTAGTGGCAGGTCGGGAGATGGGAAAGTCCGATCGTACATTGATTCGTACGATCGAATCTTTGCGTCTGTGGCCAGCTTCAGAAGAAGTTGTCAAGGAGTCTGGACTTGGTGTCATGTATGATACAGTAAAGGGTTTACATACAGCCCTGGATAGCAGAGAATGTCACCCTTTATGCAAGTGTTACCCAACCTTTTTTTTTTGTGTTAAAAATGGTTGACAATATATAAATATCCTTGGTTCAGGTATCAATGTCTTATGAATCTCCGGAGCACATTATTGTCAGTGGAAGCCATCCACATGGTATTCAGTATCATTGAGACTATGCCTGTGATGCTAAAACTGTGAGTTACGGCCCATAGGGCAATGGAACAAGGAGAGGTTGATATGTTCTTGCAACCCACATAGTCAAACAGGTGGCAAAATGCTAACAAACCTTCTATGTGGCATTACCTTAGATTCACCGGATACAGCCTGAGAACCACATTTTCTAAAAAGACTGACTCTCACCTCATACAATCGCCGCTGATAGCAGTCCCAACATTTCAGAACAAACTTTCACAATATGTTTACATTTAGGGGGAAAAAACCCATGTGCAACAGTAAAAACATTTGCTTTTGTGCCAGATTGCAAAGCCAAAAGGAAACAGCGAACACAATACATTCATTTATTTTAAACTAGAGAGATGGAGCGGTGATTCAATAGCGTCATACACAGTCACATCTCCCCTGAAACGGCAATGATTTCAGCACCAGACTTTTTTGTATTAAGAAATATAAAAAAACATATAGAGTTAAAAGTCAGGGATTTGTATTTGTTTGGATTAACTCTAACTTTTCCTGACATGGTAATGGTAAACAACATCAGCGAATTGTTCCCTGCCAGTCGTTCGTGCAAATTCAGGTCAGCCGAGCAGCAGACGCAGCCACGAGTCGTGCATTAGAATGGTTGCTGGCGCGCTGAAAGGAGAATGGAATTACACTGTATTTTGTTCCCAACTGGTGGGCTCAATCCTTTCTCTTGGCAGTGCTTTTTTTGCGCAGTGATAACAGTACAATAGGCACACCAAGAAGAAAGGGCAAGGGGAATACTTCATTTACTTCTCTCTTTGTTTCCTGCTCGTTACAATACAGAGGTTTTTGTATTTTGCCATGCAAGTGCGGGTTGGATAAAGAGCAGAATTATAGCGGATTAAACCTGTCTATTATTTTGGTTTGTGCTGCTTGGGAAAATCTTGTTTAGTTTTCTAAAGAGCTGTTTTCTATTGTAAAGTTAACTCTCCGCGGACCAGAAGGTCTAGTACCAAGAAAATGATCTATGTGAGTTGGGTAGTGGATGTTTTTGCTCTGGCCATAGTTCAAAAAGGAGGACATTCTTTGGGCCTCTCACATTGTGATGCCCTTCTCTTTCCGAGCAGCTGTTGATTGTAGGATGAGTGTAAAGTTTTTGGTATTGCACCACAAATATAGTATATTACTTTGCCTGTGCAGTTCTTATAACACCTGGAAGGTAGTTGCACAGACATGCCAAAAGTAGCAATAGGGATAACAGCATAATTGCACTTTTAAAAACAGTAGGTCCAATTTTAGATATAAAGAGATGGTACCTATAGTAGCAGTTGGATAATAGTCTCTGGGAAGGGAGTGTGACTGTGGGATAGCAGGTATAGTAGGGAGAGATGGTGTCTATAGTAACAGTGGGATAATAGTCTCTGGGAAGGGAGTGTGACTGTGGGATAGCAGGTATAGTAGGGAGAGATGGTGCCTATAGTAACAGTGGGATAATAGTCTCTGGGAAGGGAATGTGACTGTGTGATAGCAGGTATAGTAAGGAGAGATGGTGCCTATAGTAACAGTGGATAATAGTCTCTGGGAAGGGAATGTGACTGTGTGATAGCAGGTATAGTAGGGAGAGATGGTGTCTATAGTAAAAGTGGATAATAGTCTTTGGGAAGGGAGTGTGACTGTGGTATAGCAGGTATAGTAGGGAGAGATGGTGTCTTTAGTAACAGTGGGATAATAGTCTCTGGGAAGGGAGTGTGACTGTGGGATAGCAGGTATAGCAGGGAGAGATGGTGCCTATAGTAACAGTGGGATAATAGTCTCTGGGAAGGGAGTGTGACTGTGGGATAGCAGGTATAGTAGGGAGAGATGGTGCCTATAGTAACAGTGGATAATAGTCTCTGGGAAGGGAGTGTGACTGTGGGATAGCAGGTATAGTAGGGAGAGATGGTGTCTATAGTAACAGTGGATAATAGTCTCTGGGAAGGGAATGTGACTGTGGGATAGCAGGTATAGTAGGGAGAGATTGTGTCTATAGTAACAGTGGGATAATAGTCTCTGGGAAGGGAGTGTGACTGTGGGATAGCAGGTATAGTAGGGAGAGATGGTGTCTATAGTAACAGTGGGATAATAGCCTCTGGGAAGGGAGTGTGACTGTGGGATAGCAGGTATAGTAGGGAGAGATGGTGCCAATAGTAACAGTGGGATAATAGTCTCTGGGAAGGGAGTGTGACTGTGGGATAGCAGGTATAGTAGGGAGAGATGGTGTCTATAGTAACAGTGGGATAATAGTCTCTGGGAAGGGAGTGTGACTGTGGGATAGCAGGTATAGTAGGGAGAGATGGTGTCTTTAGTAACAGTGGGATAATAGTCTCTGGGAAGGGAGTGTGACTGTGGGATAGCAGGTATAGTAGGGAGAGATGGTGTCTATAGTAACAGTGGGATAATAGCCTCTGGGAAGGGAGTGTGACTGTGGGATAGCAGGTATAGTAGGGAGAGATGGTGCCAATAGTAACAGTGGGATAATAGTCTCTGGGAAGGGAGTGTGACTGTGGGATAGCAGGTATAGTAGGGAGAGATGGTGTCTTTAGTAACAGTGGGATAATAGTCTCTGGGAAGGAACAGTGGATGTGGGATAGCAGGTATAGTAGGGAGAGATGGTGCCTATAGTAGCAGTGGGATAATAGTCTCTGGGAAGGGAGTGTGACTGTGGGATAGCAGGTATAGTAGGGAGAGATGGTGCCTATAGTAACAGTGGGGATAATAGTCTCTGGGAAGGGAGTGTGACTGTGGGATAGCAGGTATAGTAGGGAGAGATGGTGTTTATAGTAACAGTGGGATAATAGTCTCTGGGAAGGGAGTGTGACTGTGGGATAGCAGGTATAGTAGGGAGAGATGGTGTCTATAGTAACAGTGGATAATAGTCTCTGGGAAGGGATTGTGACTGTGGGATAGCAGGTATAGTAGGGAGAGATTGTGTCTATAGTAACAGTGGGATAATAGTCTCTGGGAAGGGAGTGTGACTGTGGGATAGCAGGTATAGTAGGGAGAGATGGTGCCAATAGTAACAGTGGGATAATAGTCTCTGGGAAGGGAGTGTGACTGTGGGATAGCAGGTATAGTAGGGAGAGATGGTGTCTATAGTAACAGTGGGATAATAGTCTCTGGGAAGGGAGTGTGACTGTGGGATAGCAGGTATAGTAGGGAGAGATGGTGTCTTTAGTAACAGTGGGATAATAGTCTCTGGGAAGGGACAGTGGATGTGGGATAGCAGGTATAGTAGGGAGAGATGGTGCCTATAGTAGCAGTGGGATAATAGTCTCTGGGAAGGGAGTGTGACTGTGGGATAGCAGGTATAGTAGGGAGAGATGGTGCCAATAGTAACAGTGGGATAATAGTCTCTGGGAAGGGAGTGTGACTGTGGGATAGCAGGTATAGTAGGGAGAGATGGTGTCTTTAGTAACAGTGGGATAATAGTCTCTGGGAAGGGACAGTGGATGTGGGATAGCAGGTATAGTAGGGAGAGATGGTGCCTATAGTAGCAGTGGGATAATAGTCTCTGGGAAGGGAGTGTGACTGTGGGATAGCAGGTATAGTAGGGAGAGATGGTGCCTATAGTAACAGTGGGGATAATAGTCTTTGGGAAGGGAGTGTGACTGTGGGATAGCAGGTATAGTAGGGAGAGATGGTGTTTATAGTAACAGTGGGATAATAGTCTCTGGGAAGGGACTGTGACTGTGGGATAGCAGGTATAGTAGGGAGAAACCGCTGGTCATCATTTCTAGGAAATGTCCTTTGACCTTCTGGATTGTGGCAATCAGTGACTGAAGATTTTGGGCATTTTGGCCACTGCTGGTTTCTACTTAGCGCAACAGCATTCAATACACCCCCTGTGGCTGCGGCCTGAATGCCGACTATTGTATATAGATTAATAGACAAATATTTTAAACTGGAAGTCCCCCATGTTTGTGCTTGAGTTCAGCACCTGTAGGGGAGACAGCACTGGGTCTGTTTCTGCTTGAGGCCTGAGCACAACCATAAACATAGCAGCTCCTTCATTCTAAATGTAAATACAAAGAGCATCAATACATTCTTCACTCTATAAGCGTCTCAGTTCACTGGCAATTTAAGTGAAATAAATAGAAAGATAAACGTAAATGGCTCTGTTTTTGTTCTAAACGGTCCACGTGCGCTGGTGTTTATCTGATTTAAACACTTGTTTGTACAAGCAGCGAGCGGAGAAGCACAGCTTTATAATAGCATCTGTTAAGAATCCTGTTTGGAGCGATTTCCATAAAAAGGAGCACAATTTTCTGAAAATCTCCTGCTTGACCTCTACAGCACAATAATGTGAAGGAATATAAGCGAGGGGGGATAATAAGTGGGACTTAAAATGCCCAGCTAATGACTAGCCCAGAATTGTTCTCCATGGCAGCTGTCGATGTGAATTCCTGTCCTCGCTGAATCGAGCGGACAGATACTTGCTGCTTTGTGCAGCCACTCCATTCCTGATATTTTTTTGCCATTACTATTATTATTTCCCCTAATTGATGCAGTGTGGCCGGAGAGGACTGCAGATGCAAATTATCTTCTCGAAAAAATGTGTTTTTAAAAATCATTTCTCCAAAGTCATTAAGTGAAGTGGATGCGAGTCTCCGCAGCTGAATTTCTATTTTTTTTCTCCCCTATATCGTTATGCGCAGCATCCCCACTTACACTGTGTTTGCTGCTTCACTCTCAGCGCTAATTGGCCAGGGACTGGAAGGTAGAGTCCTGCAGCGGGTCGGGTACCCGTGGGTTACCCGCAAAAACCTGCGGTACCCTGCGGGTTGCATTTAGAAGTTCCAGGTGCGGTTAAACCCTTGGGTCAGCGGTTCTGCGGGTCGGGTTGCGGGTTGGGTTGCGGGTCGGGCCGCGGGTCTTCTCAATATCGATATTCACTCCTTTCTTCTGGTCACGTCTACTTCCGATGACGTCACTTCCGGTTTACAATGACATCACTTCCTGTTTTACTCCTTTTTTCTGATCACGTCTACTTCTGATGATGTCACTTCCGGTTTACAATGACAGCACTTCCTGATTCTTGATGGTCAGCGGGTCGCGGGTCCGGGTTGCGGATAAGGTACTTGCGGGTAGGGTCGGGTAGCGGGTCCAATCGGGTAAGAATGCGGGTTGCGGGTCCGGGTTGCGGATTGCAGGTTTGGGTACGGGTCGGGTTTGGGTCCAAAAAAATGGACCCGCGCAGGACTCTACTGGGAGGTACATTGGGATGGAGGTTACAAAAGGAAGAATATTATCCATTATTTATATATCAGCAACATAATCTGCAGAGATTACATATGACTGAAGCAGTGTTTTGTACTGGAACTCAAATACTCATAGCAGCTTTAACAACCTGTTGTCACCTCTTGGCTTCTATCTGCAACACAAAAAATTGCATTTAAACTAGGGGGCAGATTCACTAACAGGCGAATTTTCACCAGCGTCAGCTTTGCACCCCTCGCACCACTTCGCCATGCGCAAATGCACTACGAATACACTAACTCACTAAAATGCGAAGTTTCGTTTCGGGCGTCGATGCTGGCGACTTTTCGGGAATATTCCCGAGTGATCTTGCTCTTAGGTCAATTTGCATAGGGCGGGAATTTAAAGTTGTATGGACGTCTTTATTATAAATGTTGGTGCAAATGGTTTACGTTATCGGTTTTTATTACACATGTCCAGGGAACCTTAATAAAGACAAGAGTTAATATAACAGCTGGACAGCTTCAAAGGAATCACTCCCAGTCATTGGTTCTGTTATGTGGATGGTACATGGGTTAAAATACACACATAGGAGGTACAGACATTCACTGAACACATCAACACAGTGGACCATAACATCAAGTTTACACAAGAAGATGTGCATGGGCCCTGAAAACACGTGGTTACCCACATTGGACCTTTGTGTTAACCAGTAGAAAAAGATGCAATAACACCAAGACTCATTAATGTAACTAGAGGAGGGCGGGCCCTGGTGCGTGACGCGCAGCCTGGCCCCTGCCCCCCTCCGTACGGCCCGCATTTCAGTGGCACGTGGGCTGCTGACGGGGTGCGGGCCCTGGCCTGCTCGCACCCCCTGCTCCCCCGGTAGTTCCGCCATTGCCAAGAATACGGTGAAGGTGGAAAACAGGACAGGAGAAATAACTTGGTCCTCCCATATGTAGCTCGAGTGTCGGAAAAACGTAGAAGAATTTTTAATAAACTCCACATCCCTATCTGCTTTAAACCCAGCAACACACTGAGGCAGCAACTAGTTCACCCAAAAGACCCAACCCCAAAGCACAAGAAGAGTAAAATTGTGTATGCAGAGCAGTGTAGTGAGGAATGCTCTGATTTGTATGTGGGGGAAACCAGACAACAGTTACACCAGCGTATGGCCACCTTAGGACTTTTGCAGCCGATCCCACTTAAAAAAAGGAAAAATCGCCAGCGTTTTTGGAACTTTAAAGGAACAGTAACGTCAAAAAATAAAAGTGTTTTAAAGTCATGAAAATATAATGCAGTGTTGCCCTGCACTGTTAAAACTGCTGTGTTTGCTTCAGAAACACTAATATTGTTTATATAAATAAGCTGCTGTGTAGCAATGGGGGCAGCCATTCAAAGGAGAAAAGGCTCAGGTTACACAACAGATTGCAAATAAGCTCTGTCTGTCTAATGGTGTTATCTATTATCCATTAGTTTACCTGTGCCATATAGCCGTTTTTCAATTTCTGCCATTGCTCCACAGCAGCTTGTTTATATGAACTATAGTAGTGTTTCTGAAGCAAACAGATCAGTTTTACCAGTGCAGGGCAACAGTATATGATATTTTCATTACTTTTAAACACTTACATTTTTTGGTGTTACTGTTCCTTTAATGCATTTTGCGGCACACAGGATATGATGTAAGTGACAGAAGATTGAGGAAGATGTAGCTGCTTTTTAGCACTTTGCCTGGTCGGAGGTGGCAAAGTCAACTCTGGTGAAAGAGGTAACGTTCAGTAAAATTTGCCCTTTGAGAATTTTCAGAGTAGCCAGAGCAAAAATACACCTGCTGATAGGGTCTGAAACTGCGCTAGCGATGGTCTTGTCCGTCAGCGAATTGGCACTTGCGCCTGTTAGTGAATTGGCGATGTCCCAGCGGATGGCAACGCTAGCGAATTGTCGCTAGCGTTAGCCACTTCGCTCTTTAGTAAATCTGCCCCTAAGAGTTGTTACTAATTGTTTTGCTCAATGTAGAAGATGTCAAATCCCCCTAGCAGCAGCTCATCTCTTTTGCTAGCTGTCAGCAATGATCTTCAGTGGCTTTCAGTCAAGGAGTAATATAAGGCCTATACCACCCAAAGGCTTCCATTTATGGGAATGGTAGGTGGCACGGAGAGGTATCCATTCTTACTGCCTACCATAGGGCAACCAGTAAGTACACAGCTCCCTCTAATGATGCACTAGTTAGTGGACAATTAGGGGACGGGTGGACACACACACTTACAGGACTCCCCTTGCTTGCCCAGAACAATTTCAGTGCTGTTGAATGGAGGCAGAGATGTATTCGTGGAGCACTCCAGGTCTCTGAGCTTCATTTTGGAGTTTAAATACCTGCGTCCATTGAGGGCAGGATGCAAAAAACATGGCTTCTCGTTTAAAGGGGAACTACTCCTTTGTTTGTGATACTGCAAATTGCAGGTGTTTGGGGACTATGAAGTGGAAGGACAACTGCATCCTTTAGTCAAATGTTTTTGTCTCACTTCCCACATTGTACTCTCCTTATGCACATACTTAGCTTACAGTTCCACTGGTCTGGCCCTCCATCTCCAATCCCCCAGGTTATAGTGTAGACATAGTATACTTCCCAGGGAGAGGCCCAGGGTCAAGACCAAAACTGGACAGAAGCAAAAGGAAAAATAGATTGTCCCTTGCAAGTATTTAAATAGAGAGCTACTGTCCCAATAATATATTGCTGGTTTGGGAACTTTGAACTGCCAGTTGCTTCTCCAGTCCCATGGCTTCTCATCGATTGCTGAGTTTCTATGCAAATACTGATAAGTCCATGAGAAGAAAAGCAAATATCATGAACTCTAGAAACAATATGATGTGATAACCATAAGCAAGCATTGTAGCTTTTGTTCATGATAATTAAGTAAGACATTGTACATCTGGAGGTAGGTTGGACATCCCTAAATATCATGTTTTTTAACCTTAATTAGTGCCTAGTAAAACAGTTTTAGCAGGCCCCACATCTCAAACTCCAGCCTTGATCTAAGGTTACAATATTCCTTACACATAAACAAGGAATAACAAGGCATTTGCATGTAAGCATGATGGTGCTCCCCATTGTGTCGTCTACATGCAGCGAAGCAACAGCCTGATTGTGACTCATCACTGTGGCTGCAGAGGGTCTGCAATGGTGGTCGCAGTCATAAACATTGCTTTCAATTTCATCACTATCTTGATTATTATAACAATAAAGTAGGTTGGAGAAAAGCCCAGAAAATGGCCTATTGATTTTATTTTTCAAATAGCCATGCTGCACTGCACAGGGTTCGGCCTCTCCATCACTCCCCCCCCGTGCCACAGTTACTTAGTAACATGGGGCTTTCTGTTTTCCTTCCATGAAGATCAGTCGTAAGTAATGATTCTATAGGTTCTAGCAGGATGATAAATGAAACCGCACATTCACGGGAACAACTTGGTCTCACAGATAAATAGCGAGTCCCTGCGCTCTTACTCTTGCCAACGCATGAGATGTATTTCCAGGGAGACTTGGATGCTTGGCTGCTTCTTCATAAGAGTCTTATTTTAATCAGCTCACCGTGCAAACCATAAATGACATGCCTAATGGGTAGGGATGTAGCGAACGTCGGAAAAAAAGTTCGCGAACATATTCGCGAACTTGCGCAAAATTGCGAGCGGTTCGCGAACGGTTCGCGAACCCCATAGACTTCAATGGGAAGGCGAACTTTAACATCTACAAAAGACATTTCTGGCCAGAAAAATGATTTTAAAGTTGTTTAAAGGGTGCAACGACCTGGACAGTGGCATGCCAGAGGGGGATCAAGGGCAAAAATGTATCTGAAAAATCTGCCTGTGTGTGCTTGGAAGAGATAGTGTAGGGCGAGAGCTGTTAGTGATTTCAGGGACAGATGATAGTAAGTTTGCTGGCTAGTAATCTGCGTGATACTGCTCTGTATTGGAGGGACAGAAGTCTGCAGGGATTTGAGGGACATTTTAGCTTAGGTAGCTTTGCTGGCTAGTAATCTACTGTTCTCTTTAAACAACTGCCATACGTTGACCTTGTAGGCATTGTTTGCCCAGTTTTTTTGGACGCAGCCACTGAAGCACAGTTGCCAGAAAAAATATGCCATATAAATGCTGAAAATAGTCATTTTTCGCCATACGTTGACCTTGTAGACATTGTTTGCCCAGTTTTTTTGGACGCAGCCACTGAAGCACAGTTGCCAGAAAAAATATGCCATATAAATGCTGAAAATATAAATTTTTTTGGTTGCAGCCACTGAAGCACAGAGGCCAGAAAAATTATGCCATATAAATGCTGAAAATAGTCATTTTTCGCCATACGTTGACCTTGTAGACATTGTTTGCCCAGTTTTTTTGGACGCAGCCACTGAAGCACAGTTGCCAGAAAAAATATGCCATATAAATGCTGAAAATATAAATTTTTTTGGTTGCAGCCACTGAAGCACAGAGGCCAGAAAAATTATGCCATATAAATGCTGAAAATATCAATTTTTTTGGTTGCAGCCACTGAAGCACAGAGGCCAGAAAAAATATGCCATATAAATGCTAAAAATAGTCATTTTTTGCCATACGTTGACCTTGTAGGCATTGTTTGCCCAGTTTTCTTGGTCGCAGCCACTGAAGCACAGTTGCCAGAAAAAATATGCCATATAAATGCTGAAAATAGTCATTTTTTGCCATATACGTTGAGTCAAGGTATGGCAAAAAATGACTATTTTCAGCATTTCTATGGCATATTTTTTCTGGCCTCTGTGCTTGAGTGGCTGCGGCCAAAAAAACTGGGCAAACAATGCCTACAAGGTCAACGACGTTGACCTTGTAGGCATTGTTTGCCCAGTTTTTTTGGCCGCAGCCACTCAAGCACAGAGGCCAGAAAAAATATGCCATAGAAATGCTGAAAATAGTCATTTTTTTGGTCGCAGCCACTGAAGCACAGTTGCCAGAAAAATTATGCCATATAAATGCTGAAAATATAAATTTTTTTGGTTGCAGCCACTGAAGCACAGAGGCCAGAAAAATTATGCCATATAAATGCAGAAAATATGCATTTTTTTGGTTGCAGCCACTGAAGCACAGAGGCCAGAAAAATTATGCCATATAAATGCAGAAAATATGCATTTTTTTGGTTGCAGCCACTGAAGCACAGAGGCCAGAAAAATTATGCCATATAAATGCAGAAAATATGCATTTTTTTGGACGCAGCCACTGAAGCACAGTTGCCAGAAAAAATATGCCATATAAATGCTGAAAATAGTCATTTTTCGCCATACGTTGACCTTGTAGACATTGTTTGCCCAGTTTTTTTGGTTGCAGCCACTGAAGCACAGAGGCCAGAAAAAATTAAACCAGTAGGGTTTGCACCCTAGTTTGTAACGGTGGCGGAGGGAGGAGGACGCTAAAGGACAGCTGTGTGTGGAGTCATGAGGCTTGAAGAGAAGGACAGCTGCATAGAAGTCAGAACAAGTCTTCCGGCGTGCAGTAACCCTCCGAGATCCACCCCTCATTCATTTTAATAAAGGTCAGGTAATCGACACTTTTGTGACCTAGGCGAGTTCTCTTCTCAGTTACAATCCCTCCTGCTGCACTGAAGGTCCTTTCTGAGAGCACACTTGAGGCTGGGCAAGACAAGAGGTTCATGGCAAATTGTGACAGCTCTGGCCACAGATCAAGCCTGCGCACCCAGTAGTCCAGGGGTTCATCGCTCCTCAGAGTGTCGATATCTGCAGTTAATGCCAGGTAGTCCGCTACCTGCCGGTCGAGGCGTTCTTTGAGGGTGGATCCCGAAGGGTTGTGGCGCTGCCTTGGACAGAAAAACATTTGCATGTCTGACGTTACAGACCGGCCAAAGGGCTTTGTCCTTGCAGGTGTGCTCGTGGCAGGATTACTGGCACCTCTGCCCCTGGAATGTTGATGAGTTCCTGAAGTGACATCACCCTTAAAAGCATTGTACAACATGTTTTGCAGGCTGGTTTGTAAATGCCGCATCTTTTCGGACTTGTGGTATGTTGGTAACATTTCTGACACTTTATGCTTGTACCGAGGGTCTAGTAGCGTTGCGACCCAGTACAGGTCCTTCTCCTTAAGCCTCTTGATACGGGGGTCCTTCAACAGGCATGCCAGCATGAAAGACCCCATTCTCACAAGGTTGGATGCAGAGCTATCCATCTCCGCTTCCTCATTATCAAGGACTGCATCATCCACGGTCTCCTCCCCCCAGCCACGTACAAGACCAGGGGTCCCCAAAAGGTCACCACTAGCCCCCTGGGAAGCCTGCTCCTGTTGGTCCTCCTCCTCCTCCTCCACAAAGCCACCTTCCTCCTCTGACTCCACTTCTGGCACCTCTCCCTGCGTTGCAGCAGGTGCCTGGGTTCGTTCTGGTGATTGCGACCATAAATCGTGCGCTTCCAGCTCCTCGTCACGCTGGTCTACAGCCTCATCTGTCACTCGTCGCACGGCACGCTCCAGGAAGAAAGCGAAGGGTATTAGGTCGCTGATGGTGCCTTCGGTGCGACTGACCATATTTGTCACCTCTTCAAAAGGTCGCATGAGCCTGCAGGCATCGCGCATAAGCACCCAGTAACGGGGGAAAAAAATCCCCAGCTCTGCAGATCCAGTCCTACCACCCAGTTCAAAAAGGTACTCGTTGACGGCCCTTTGTTGTTGCAGCAGACGTTCCAACATAAGGAGCGTTGAATTCCAGCGAGTCTGGCTGTCAGAAATCAAACGCCTGACTGGCATGTTGTAGCGCTGCTGAATGTCAGCAAGGCGTGCCATGGCTGTGTAGGAACGTCTGAAATGGGCCGACACCTTTCTGGACTGGGTGAGAACGTCCTGGAATCCTGGGTACTTGGAGACAAAACGTTGGACTATTAAATTTAACACATGTGCCATGCAGGGCACATGTGTTAAATTTCCCAGTCTCAACGCTGCCAACAGATTGCTTCCATTGTCACACACCACTTTTCCGATCTGCAGTTGGTGTGGGGTCAGCCACCGATCGGCCTGTGACTGCAGAGATGACAGGAGTACAGATCCGGTATGGTTTTTGCTTTCCAGGCACGTCATCCCCAAGACAGCGTGACAACGGCGTACCTGGCACGTCGAATAGCCTAGGGGGAGCTGGGGGTGCACAGGTGTGGAGGAGGAGAAGGAGGACCCAGCAGCAGAGTAAGAAGAAGAAGAGGAAGAAGACGAGGTAGAGAGCGATGGAGGAGTAGAGGTGGTGGCAGAACCGCGTGCAATCCGTGGCGGTGACACCAACTCCACTGTTGTTGTTGTTGTTGAGCTACCCATTCCCTGCTTCCCATTCCCAGCCATTACCAAGTTCACCCAGTGGGCAGTGTAGGTGACATACCTGCCCTGACCATGCTTGGAGGACCATGCGTCAGTAGTCATATGGACCTTTGGCCCAACACTAAGTGACAGAGATGCGGTAACTTGGCTCTGCACATGTTGGTACAGGTGTGGTATTCCCTTTTTAGAAAAAAAATTGCGGCTGGGTACCTTCCACTGCGGTGTCCCAATTGCTACAAATTTGCGGAAGGCCTCAGAGTCCACCAGCTGGTATGGTAAAAGCTGGCGGGCTAAGAGTGCAGACAAGCCAGCTGTCAGACGCCGGGCAAGGGGGTGACAGTCAGACATTGGCTTCTTACGCTCAAACATGGCCTTCACAGAAACTTGGCTGGTGGCAGATGACTGGGAATGGGAACAGGTGGTCAAGGTGGAAGGCGGAGTGGAGGGTGGTTCAGATGGGTCAAGGAGAGCAGAGGTAGAGCAGTAAGATGCTGGACCAGAAGGAGTGTGACTTTTAGTTTGCCTGTTGCCTTTGAGGTGTTGCTCCCAAAGTGCTTTGTGCTTGCCGCTCATGTGCCTTCGCATAGAAGTTGTACCTATGTGGCTGTTGGGCTTACCAAGGCTCAGTTTCTGACTGCACTCATTGCAAATTACAATGCTTTTGTCAGAGGCACACACATTAAAAAAATCCCACACTGCTGACTTTTTGGAAGTGTGCGATCTGGCGGTAACAGTAGAAGTTGGCGGCATTGGCGGCAATGGCGGGTGCGTTGGCCGGCTGAACACAGGTGCCGATACATGTTGTTGCCCTACTGATCCCTGCGGGCTGGCCTCCCTGCTTCTTCTAAGTCTTATTCTCCTACTGCCTCTCTGACTCTCCGTCTCTCCATCTGAACTACCCTCCTCTTGCTCTCTTCTACTAGGCACCCACAAAACATCAATCTCCTCATCATCATTCTCCTCAGATGCATCAATTTCTTCTGACACATCACAGAAGGAAGCAGCAGCGGGGACCTCCTCCTCCTCCTCATCACTCATCATTATGTCCATCTCTGTCGTGTTCTCTGCCAGAATTAAATCTGGTGTAACGTCCTCATCTCCTTCATCTTCTTCTGCCAATAATGGTTGCGCATTACTCAGTTCAAGAAACTCATGGGAAAATAACTCCTCTGACTCCAGTGAAGATGGGGCACCGGTGGTGGAGGAAGTGTTACGTGGGGTGGCCATAGCAGTGGAGGATGAGGAGGATGTTGTGGTAAAGTTAGAAACGGTAGAGGATGGGGTGTGCTGTGTAAGCCAGTCAACTACCTCTTCAGCATTTTGGGAGTTCAGGGTCATTGGCTTTTTAAAACTGGGCAATTTGCTAGGGCCACAGGATTGCATAGCAGCACGGCCCCTAGCACGGCCTCTGCGTGGCGGCCTGCCTTTGCCTGGCATTATTTTTAAAAAAACAACAACAACAAAAACTCAGTTGGTTTTTCTGGAAACGATAATACACACAGCTAGATGGCAGTTTGAAGAAAACAGTGTGCAAATAATGCCTACAAGATCAACGTATACACTACTACAGCGGTGGATACGGATTACGTAAAATATATGAATGCTGCTTGAAAAAAAGTAACTCAAGTGGTTTTTCTAGAGACGATAATATTATCAATATTTAGACAAAATGTGAACAAGCTCACACAGCTAGATGGCGGTTTGAAGAAAACACTGTGCAAATAATGCCTACAAGGTCAACGTATACACAGCGGTGGATACGGATTACGTAAAATATAAGAATGCTGCTTGAAAAAAAGTCACTCCGGTGTTTTTTCTGGAGACGGTAATATTATGGATATTTAGACAGAATGTGAACACGGTCACACAGCTAGATAGCAGTTGGTTGAATAACACACTGGGCAAAAAATGCCTACAGGGCAAATAATGCCTACAAGGTCAACGTATACACAGCGGTGGATACGGATTACGTAAAATATAAGAATGCTGCTTGAAAAAAAGTCACTCCGGTGTTTTTTCTGGAGACGGTAATATTATGGATATTTAGACAGAATGTGAACACGGTCACACAGCTAGATAGCAGTTGGTTGAATAACACACTGGGCAAAAAATGCCTACAGGGCAAATAATGCCTACAAGGTCAACGTATACACAGCGGTGGATACGGATTACGTAAAATATAAGAATGCTGCTTGAAAAAAAGTCACTCCGGTGTTTTTTCTGGAGACGGTAATATTATGGATATTTAGACAGAATGTGAACACGGGCACACAGCTAGATAGCAGTTGGTTGAATAACACACTGGGCAAAAAATGCCTACAGGGCAAATAATGCCTACAAGGTCAACGTATACACAGCGGTGGATACGGATTACGTAAAATATAAGAATGCTGCTTGAAAAAAAGTCACTCCGGTGTTTTTTCTGGAGACGGTAATATTATGGATATTTAGACAGAATGTGAACACGGGCACACAGCTAGATAGCAGTTGGTTGAATAACACACTGGGCAAAAAATGCCTACAGGGCAAATAATGCCTACAAGGTCAACTTATACACTACTACAGCGAGGGATACGGATTACGTAAAATTTATTATGGCTGCTTGAAAAAAGTCACTCCGGTGTTTTTTCTGGAGACGGTAATATTATGGATATTTAGACAGAATGTGAACACGGGCACACAGCTAGATAGCAGTTGGTTGAATAACACACTGGGCAAAAAATGCCTACAGGGCAAATAATGCCTAAAAGGTCAACTTATACACTACTACAGCGATGGATACGGATTACGTAAAATTTATTATGGCTGCTTGAAAAAAGTCACTCCGGTGTTTTTTCTGGAGACGGTAATATTATGGATATTTAGACAGAATGTGAACACGGGCACACAGCTAGATAGCAGTTGGTTGAATAACACACTGGGCAAAAAATGCCTACAGGGCAAATAATGCCTAAAAGGTCAACTTATACACTACTACAGCGATGGATACGGATTACGTAAAATTTATTATGGCTGCTTGAAAAAAGTCACTCCGGTGTTTTTTCTGGAGACGGTAATATTATGGATATTTAGACAGAATGTGAACACGGGCACACAGCTAGATAGCAGTTGGTTGAATAACACACTGGGCAAAAAATGCCTACAGGGCAAATAATGCCTAAAAGGTCAACTTATACACTACTACAGCGATGGATACGGATTACGTAAAATTTATTATGGCTGCTTGAAAAAAGTCACTCCGGTGTTTTTTCTGGAGACGGTAATATTATGGATATTTAGACAGAATGTGAACACGGGCACACAGCTAGATAGCAGTTGGTTGAATAACACACTGGGCAAAAAATGCCTACAGGGCAAATAATGCCTAAAAGGTCAACTTATACACTACTACAGCGATGGATACGGATTACGTAAAATTTATTATGGCTGCTTGAAAAAAGTCACTCCGGTGTTTTTTCTGGAGACGGTAATATTATGGATATTTAGACAGAATGTGAACACGGGCACACAGCTAGATAGCAGTTGGTTGAATAACACACTGGGCAAAAAATGCCTACAGGGCAAATAATGCCTAAAAGGTCAACTTATACACTACTACAGCGGTAGTAAAATAAAAAAAAAGTTAAATAAAAAAAGAATGAATATTAAAAAAAAAAAATTAAAGTTGGTGCTGCTGAACTACTAGGAGCAGCAGATTAGCACACCAGTCCCACTCCCCAACACTGCTAGACTAATAGCACTGGGCTCTTATAGTAGTAGTAGTAGTAGTAGTAGTAGTAGTAGTAGTAGTAGTAGTAAAACAACAAAAAAATAAATAAAAGCAGTCCTTACAAGGACTATTGCTATTGCAGCAGTCAGCAGATGAGATCAGAAGCAGGACAGCTGCCCACTGCAGCTACATACAGAGCACTGCAGTAGAAGGTAGATTACTAGCCAGCAAAGCTACCTAAGCTTAAATGTCCCTCAAACCCCTGCAGACTTCTGTCCCTCCAATAACAGAGCAGTATCAAAACGATTACTAGCCAGCAAACTTTCAACTGTCCCTGAAATCACTAACAGGCAGCAGCTCTCTCCCTACACTATCTCTTCAGCACACACAGGCAGAGTGAAAAAAAGCTGCAGGGCTTCGGTTTTTATAGGGAAGGGGAGTGGTCCAAGGGAGAGCTTCCTGATTGGCTGCCATGTACCTGCTGGTCTGGGGTGAGAGGGCAAAAAAAAGCGCCAACAATGGCGAACCCAAAATGGCGAACGTCGCGCGACGTTCGCGAACTTCCGGCGAGCGCGAACACCCGATGTTCGCGCGAACAAGTTCGCCGGCGAACAGTTCGCGACATCTCTACTAATGGGTAACATTATTACAGTTCTATAGTGTTTCGGTGCACCCCTTCCCTAACTATAGTTTGCAGCACAGGCGCAATCCCTGTCCGAGGAAAATGCAATGATTTTTGTGCAGTTGAGAAAACCTGGGACATTTCCAAAAACAGGTACAATTTGTGGGACAAATGTTAAAAAATCAGGACAGGCTGGTATTTGTACACAGTGTTCAAGGACTGTGTTTTTTTTCCTGACAAAATTGTCATTAATGTAATGACAAAATACATTTCCTGATCACAAATCCCTTTTGTGAGCACAAAATTAATTAGCTATATTTATAGAAAATACATTTAGCTGTTGTCTGCTTTATACTGACAAAACTGACAGAAACAATATTTAGCATTCTATTCATTGTGCTGACAAAAACGATTTGCCACCAAATACAAATTGCATTATTGGAGTTTCCCTTAACGGGAAAACTTCAGGAACAAATATATTAAAGGGGTTGTTTTTAGTATAATGTAGAGTGATATTTTGAAACCATTTGCAAACTGGTTTTCCTTTTTTTTTTTTTTAGATTTTATATTTAGCTTTGTATCCAGCCGCTCTCCAATTTGCAATTTCAGCAGTCTGGTTGCTAGGGTTCAAATGACCCTAACAACAATGCACTGTTTTGAATAAGAGCCTGGAATATTATTAGGAGAGGCCTGTATAGAAAGATGAGTGATAAAAAGTAGCAATAAATGTTTAGCCTTACAGAACATTTGTTTTTTTAGATGGAAACTTAGAATCGAATTCGATAGAATGCGCTATTCCTTCGATTCGTACAATTCTAATTTGGCCGAATACAGACCTATTTGATCGAAAACTGACCTATTCGACCAAAAAAAAAAAAAAACTGTTGATCTTTTTGAATTCGAATTTCGAAGTTGGACCATTGATAAATATGCACCTAAATGTTAACTTAAAAGTGAACTACTCCTAAATGTAACAATATCCTTTGTACTTTAAGCTAAATACCCCCTACCCCGATTCTAGAGCCCAGGGCAAATGCCCACTTGGCTTTACTTAAAACTGACCTGGACCATGATGAGGCCGATTGCTCGCTGAGCTGCTGTTGGAAGGGTCACCGACTCCAATCAGTAAGCATTTTAAATGCACTTCCATATTATTCAAAAACAATGAGCGCCGTGCTGGGATAACCCTGACTTCAACCTGTTAAATGTTCCCACTTATTGTCATTCACTTTTGCCTTGTATATTGGTGTGAGAGTCACTTTAAAGTGGACGGGCTAGGATCAGAATATTAGTAGGATATTAGCTACCTTTTTATTTTCCTTTGGGATTCACAAAGTGATTCCAACCCGGCAAGCTGCTGCTAATAATTCCTGCATCCTATCTATTGTGCCTGGCAGGCTCTCACTCAGTGCATCGCCTGGCTTCTCTCTTCCTCGTATTTTCTGTCACCTTCCCAAGCCA
Organism: Xenopus petersii; assembly: GCA_038501925.1. Classification (NCBI taxonomy): domain Eukaryota; kingdom Metazoa; phylum Chordata; class Amphibia; order Anura; family Pipidae; genus Xenopus; species Xenopus petersii. The sequence continues at coordinate 118,442,729 of CM076679.1, read as the reverse complement.
ACGCAGATAAACATTGTACTGACTCCAGCCTGATGTTTCTCTGCGCGCCCTTATATCACTGTGTTACCCTGCTGCATGGGAATGCGGCTGCTTGTAAAATAATTTTAGGCATTTACAACCCATCATAACTAATTCAAGGGGAAATTACCTTGTGCAGTAAATGTCAGATTGCAAGCCAAACGCTGTAAACTTAGTTAAATACAGAGGAAATTGAGAGAGGACGGGAAGAAGCAGGTTGGGTCCCAGAGTGGGATCTGCACAAGGCAATATGTTGGGACAGTTTGGAATGCTACATACACTATATAGTGAATGCCCTTTGGCTGCACATATTTTTAGATTCTTAAAGCTGCCTAATATCTATCCTACATCATTTTTGGATTGCTATTCTCCCAATGAGTTCATGCACAATAGTACTTTCCTGTAGAGTGAACTTCTGCTGTAGAAGTTTTTTGCCCTTTGTTTCCATTGATAATAACCTTAAAAATGCGCAAGGCTAGAAGAATTATGTGGTTGGGGTGCAATTTCAGGGCAATATTTAGTATGTCAACAGTCAATGCAACCTGATCAGTGGTGAACTGAGGTGCTAGGTGCCCACCCCGGCTGTCACCACATGGCCCCCTGGCTAAACTCATTGCAAACCTACACCTCCTCTCACCCCTTCCTGTGTACCAAGTACCTCTTCTAGCAGCTGCCTTGCGGCTGTGATTGGGGTGGGGAAGGAGCCCCATAAGTCTGGGATCGGAGAAGAGAGCTTATGGTCTGAACTAGGGGTAAGCAGAAGAGGCACCTGCCTAAGGCGCAATAATAGGGGGGCGCTGGGCAGGTACCTGTTTGTTTCTTCTGCCTACCCCAGTCTGGGTTTGCTCCCCTCAATCACCCTCCTCTCCCCTCTGTTGCTCTCTTCTCCCTCCCCTGTCCTCCTCGCTGTTAAGGCGCATACTGTACATGTGAACATTCGTGGTCGGGTGCACTTTGCGTTTGGGAGCACAAGTGCACAGGGGAGATGGAGCAGGGTGGCCAGCCAGATTGCCTAGGGTGCCCGGTCAGCTTGGCCGACCCTGGTTAGACCGGGCCCAATGGGGCCCACAGGGGCTGGAGCCGACCAAGGGGCAAATTTACTAAAAGGCGAAGTGACTAACGCTGGCGAAAATTCGCTAGCGAAGGAGATGGACTGTAGTGCACTTGCTCTTGCGAATGGACGTAATTACGCAAAGTCACCAAGATGCGGATTTTACTGAACGTTACCTCTTGCACCAGACTTGCCTTCGCCACCTCAGACGAAGTGCAATAGAGTAGATAGGAGTTCCTCAAAGAATAGTTGAACATTTTTCTAAGTCCCAAAAAACGCTGGCGCCTTTTACTTTTTAAAGGGTGATAGACTGAAAAAGATCGTACATTTTTTTTGGGTTCCCCCCTACATTTCCTAACATATGGCACCTAAACTATACACTGGGCTCATGTGTAGCACAATATAACAACTCTATTTTATTTTTTTAAGGTTCCCTGGCCTTGTGTAATGTAATGTAGTTACTGCAACATATACGTTCAATGTACTTTAACTTCACGCCGTATGCTAATTAGGCATCGTTAAGATAACTTCGAACTGCTTATCATATTATCGCTAGTGCAACTTTGCAAGCGTTCGGAATCCTGGACGGATATTCGTGAATTAGCGTTGTCTTGGCGCATCTACGCCTGGCGAAGTGTTGTGATGTCAGTGAAGCCGTCGCTGGTGCAATTTCGTAAGTAAGTAAATTTGCTTCCAAATTTTTTTTTGGTTGGACATTTGCATGGCGAATTGTACACATAACTGATCAACAGCCCAGATCTGGGACAGCTGCCATTGACTTCTACATGAACTCGCAAGCTTTTAGATGCCCAAGGTTTACATTCAAGTTTTCATTGAAAATGTTGGGCTCAGCAATTGTTGAAACGTGGAAACCCACGTTTGAGTTAGTAAGTTTTAGAGCAAGCAAAATTGAATAGGGGTTTAAAATTGAACATTCATAAATCAGCCCTATAAAGTTAACACATACTAAAGTGCAGTACAATGAATTAGACTAATGCTGGCCATAGACGCAAAGATCTGATGGTACTAATCGAGGATTCGTACGATTTTCGTCCCGTGTGTGGAGAGTCCCAACATTTTTCGTCCAGCGGAGATCGGTCGTTTGGTCGATCGGACAGGTTAAAAGATTTCTGTCGGCTGCGGGTAATATCCCTGCATGTATTGCCGATCGTATGATTTTCAGTGGGAGACTGTCACTAGCTTTGGTCGGACATAACTTTCGTACGATTTCTGGCAGGGGCAGAACATCGGCTGATCTGTTCTTTTGTTCTTTATTTGATTGGAATGGTTAGTGGCAGGTCAGGAGATGGGGAAGTACGACCGTACGATGATTCGTATGATCGAATCTTGTGTCTGTGGCCAACTTAAGGAGCATTGTGTTCATGTGTGGGGGACGTTACCCCTGCAATTGACCAATCAGTGGTAAGGACCAATTCCATTTGACACCTGGACAGACTCATCCCCATGGATGCATTTTGCAGAACATTATTGATTGAGCTTCATGATGGTCAGCATTTTGCCAACAAAGATTCTGGACTTCTGGGAATTATGAATTGTGGGGGAAAAGACTTGATGCATTACACCGTTCTTGCACTTTGAACTTGGTGATTTAAGCTGGCATCTCCTTGTAGTTGTAGTGAATAATATTTCTGTATAAACAAATGTATGCTTATACATGTACATGGAGAAACACGAATTTGCCTTGGGTGAAGAGTTCTCCATACATGTCAACTAGGACGATGCCAGTTCTGATTAGGAGCCCTGTGTTTGCGGACTGTAAAGAAGTACAAATCCACAGATATGGAATACTCCGAGCACTAAAAGCTCTGCCCTTTATGATGAAATCATACTCCATTGGTTATATAATGGAAAATAAATAGAAGATAAGCCTTGCTTGTAAATAGAATACATTTTCCCCTTAACCTAAATGGTGTTTTTTTTTTTGATAAACCCCAGTGCCCTGTGTTGTCAGGGAAACTCAGTAATTCTGTTTATTACAGATGATTAAATAATCTTGAATGTTATAAACAGAATAATATTGGGAAAGGGCACAATTATGAAACAGAAATGAACACCCCACCATGGATGCCTATAGGGCACTATGCAAAATAACAAATATACTTGAGTTAATTAATATTTTACAGTCAGCCAAAAAGTACTAGGTGAACATGGAATGTTCTGGAGTCAGTAAGGCTGCAGCTTTAAAGGATAAAGAAAGTCAACAATCACTGGTGCCAAAAGTGAGGTGCAGGTGCATATAGCGCACAGCTGTGATGTATGGACCAGCCCGAAACCCGCGGGACACATGAGTTGACACGAGAGTCCGACATGTTTGGGCAGACCTCGCACCCCCCTTTCCGAGTTGCGGGAGGGTGTGGGTTGAGCCCTTTTTGACTGCTCTCCCCGCCCGCGACCTTCCAAATGCCGGCTTCCGACTTCCGGGTTGAACTTTTATAGATGGGCGCCTCCCACCTCACCGCTTTTGTGATGTCCTCAGCAGGGTGGGGCGGTGCTGGTCTATAAAAGGAACAGGTGGGAGGGCGTTTGGCAGGCAGGTGCGGGTCGGGAAATGCCCGACCTGCACATCACTAGAGCACAGGTGAATGAAAAGCCAAACTTAAAGGAAAAATCTGACTTTTTCACTCTACTGCTCATGCCTCAGCCCAGAAATTATGAAAGAAGCAGAAGAAGAGGATTGATCTGTGGTTCTCATTGAGAAGAATGCTTAGAGGAGCACCAGCCTGGAGTATCAGGTATGTGATTACAATCACTATGGTTGCCCAACATTTAGCAGTAGTGATGGGCGAATTTATTCGCCAGGCGTGAATTAGCGGCAAATTTGCGCGATTCGCCGTCGGCGAATAAATTCGCGAAACGGCCGCGAAAATTCGCGGAAAAAATTCGCCGGCGTCAATTTTTTTTTCGAAAAAACGGACGCCGGCGCCAAAAACGAGACGCCGGCGCCGTTTCCCGAATTTTTCGCCGTTTCGCGAATTTCGCACGAAATTCGCGAATTTTTCGGCGAAGCGAAACTGCACAAATTCGCCCATCACTATTTAGCAGCCCCCAAGTGATTGTGACTTTCCTTCTAGCTTAAATGGACAATATACTGTACACCTACATTCAGCTTTCCATAGTGCTCCTATGGCATTCCAATCACCTTTATAAAGAAACCAACATCAGTTTTGGCTAGAGGCACAGTCTGCCTCCTCCCTCACTCTTGCTGGTATAAGGAGTTCAGCCATATTGCTGGATAGAAAAAGAACGATTCAGCTCTAAATTTTGCTTAAAAACTCTTTTTAATGTGGGTTTTATACTGTTTTAAGTTGAGTCCGACTTAAATATGGGTTTATGGTTTGCAGAAACTATAAGAAGAGAAGAATGAGAATAGACGAAATTCTATTAGTAAACTGAGCAACAATCCAATAATATATGCGCCGGAAATTGCCAAAAGAGTATCTCCACAACCGCAAGGGTATATCAAACCAAAAGTTATATACAAAAAAAGCTATTTATACTCTTAAAACCGGCTGAGTATTACTTAAATATTTGTATCAACATGTGTATGAATAAAAAGGCAATGTTTATTAGACAACCGTGCCAGGGAATCACAATACAAATAAAAACAATTAAAGAGTATAAGAGTATAACAAGAGTATAAATCCCTTTTCTTGTATATAACTTTAAGAATGAGAATAGCACAATGGGAGAGCAAAGTGTCACGGCCATGGCTTTTAAAGCATGTGAATAGCAGACATTTATAATTTTTATAGGTGAATATACATTGAATAGAAAGTATAGTTGCTGGGTTCTGGCTGCTGGGCAGAAATGAGAACTGAAGCTGAAAAAAAAAAGAGGGTAGTAAAAGAGTATAACTGTGGGTATACGGTGAAGGAGGATGTTTTCTTGAAAGAGAAATGTAGGCACATGGAGAACCAAGCCAATTATATATGGAGATGAAAATAGTCTAATGTTGTCTTCAAACTGATCGTAGCTCTAACATATGCTGATATGGATGAACAGAACTGAGAAACTAGGGATGTAGCCTGGTATTTTCTGCCAGTGCCACCTCTAAAGAGGGAGGGTGGTACAGTTCTGCTGCTCTCACTGTAAGATGTAGATTTAGATTGAACATTCATCCAATATCAAGTAATAACCGTAAATGACATAATCTAGAGCTAAATCTTAACAATTCTACAAATGCTATTCATTATGTTATGGGCTTTCCTACCAGTACCCTTTATTATTGTGTGCCTCTGAAGATGCCTCAGTATAATCTTTTCTGCAGCAAAATGGGCTGGGCTGCTGTCATTGTGTATGCTTAGGTATCAACTCACAATATACCGCATATATACAATATAGAAGTCACGATCCAAGGTAAATTAATAACTAATTGAAATTCACACTACACACTAGGGGGGCGTGGGGCCCACTGGGGCTGCTGATTCTGGGGCCCCAACACCTCCCTCCTCAGGGCCTACGGCAAAGACATTTCAGGCCCCCCATTCCTAGTAACAAACACCCCCACCCCCGTGTTTACCTTTTGCTTGCTCACGACTGGGCCAGGGATGAAGGCTGGGGGGCAGCGGCAATAGCAGGTATGGACTGGCAGGGTCCACCGGGTTTTTTCCTGGTGTTGGACTGACCCAATCCGACCCTGTACACTGGCATCAGCTTTTATGTAAGATGAATAACATTTTGACGATTTCAAATGACCCCTAAGCTTAGCTTCTCAACAGCAATATATTTATAGTGAACCATAAAACTGTTTAGGAAGGGAAGACAGAGGAGATGTGTTGTAGACATTGGAATCTATTTGTACCGCTTTACTACAGTTTTTTTGACGAAAAGATTTTTTAATTTCTTTAATTAACTAACACAGGAATGAGTCTGGCGGGAAAATGCGTTACGTCAGACTCCGCCAGACTCTGTATATTAACCTGTGTGTGTATTGCTGTACCACTTTGAAAAAGGCTGGAGATATTTTGCCATAAGACCTGTGAGTGAGACTTCTATGGACTATGTTGATATTGATATCTTGAGGACTGCACCCAAGCATTTGTTTCTCTATTTTTCGTGAGTGCCGGCATCCGTCACAAGTATATACAGTATATATATATATATAGAGAGAGAGAGAGAGAGAGAGAGAGAGAGAGATGAAGAAGCTCGCACTCACAGGACTTAAAAGGTCAAAAAGTGTTTATTTGGATCAAAAATCGACTAACGTTTCGGCTTGCACTCAAGCCTTTCTCAAAGTGAGTGCAAGCCGAAACGTTAGTCGATTTTTGATCCAAATAAACACTTTTTGACCTTTTAAGTCCTGTGAGTGCGAGCTTCTTCATTCCTCTACTTAATCCTTGGGCTTTTTTGCACCCAGGCAACTTTGACCTATAGACGTGCAGTGCCGGCTTCCAGACTACTATATATATACGATATATATATATATGTCTATATATATATATATATATATATATATATATATATATATATTATATATACTGTATATATTCCATGGGGCTACCAGCACTCACGACAAAGTTAGTAAGTAGTTAGTAAAATTGGTCTTTATTTACAGAACTTCAGTCTGATGTTTCGGCCCTATCCAATGCCTTTCTCATATATATATATATATATATATATATATATATATATATATAACAAACAAGGGAAAGTTGTGCTCACCACTATTTTTTAAAAACATTAGGGGTGCAATGAGGGTGTGACCACAAAATACATATATAGTCAACTACAAGAGGTCCTCTGCACTCAACCCATTATCAATATATTTAAGACAGCGACATTTTGTGCATACTGCTACTAAAAAATGCCTTACCCTTTAAACAACACAGGGATTATTTGTCCATATATTGCAATATATTTAAGCTGGCCAACTACGTCAAAGTCATCCCATATCTGGCCAGTCCTACGCTTAATTTTCATCTGATTCATTAAGAATTCAATTGCTTAATTATACATTTTACAAAGGGACTAAGTTTTACCTGCAACTTACTAGCTGCTTTCAAAGTAAACCTCCATACTTGGCTGCCCTTTTATTAGACACCAGTGGGATCACCTGACTATAGCTGGGAAGGGTGGGAGCTACAACATGGAGCTGGTCACTGCTCCTGTATAACTATAACAAACAAGGGAAAGTTGTGCTCACCACTATTTTTTAAAAACATTAGGCGGGGGTGCAATGAGGGTGTGACCACAAAATACATATAGACAAATACAAGAGTCCTCTGCACTCAACCCATTATCAATATATTTAAGACAGCGACATTTTGTGCATACTGCTACTAAAAAATGCCTTACCCTTTAAACGACACAGTTTATATATATATATATATATATATATATATATATATATATATATATATATATATATATATAGCCTTTCTTTCATTCTTGATTCTGCTGCAGTTAAATTATTGGAGGTTACTACCCAATATTTGTCGTGGCAATAAACAGGGTTAAAGGTCTGCACAAGGTCAGAGGGCACTGCTCAGTTGCAAGAGGCATTAACATTCCTAGTGAGTAAAAAGGATTCCCAGGCAAGAGGTACTTATCAGAATATCCGAATGTGATAGTAAGACAGGGTTTCATTACATTAATACCAGCTTGCAGCATGTATAATAGGCTGAATAGACTTAGTCTGATTTACTCTTGCTCATCTCTAATATATCATGAAAGTCACTTCTGTCCAGAACAGTTAATGCATCTTTTGCAAAGCCTATTATATAGCTGATTAAACCCCTCTGGACCCTTCAGATTCATCATTACATCCAAATCTACTCAGTGCAGTGGGTCCTGCTGACAGGTAACAGGGATTTCAATGACTGAGCGAGTGGCTGGCTTGTTATGCAAGTGCCATATCTACCCGGCCTCCTCCTGCCCTGTGCCGCCTTCACTGGCGCGACGCTTAGAAGGGGAACCAGAATTATATTAAGGGAGAAAAAACTCTCTGTTTCAGAAAGCACAGATTATTATTATTACGATTTAACTTCCACAGTGTTGTACATTATATGGTTGTATACATTAAACATACAAGAAAACATAAAGCATGACCAATAACCTATACAAGAGGGCAGGACAGGGCCCACTTCACCTCTTGAACTGGTTATGTGTGTTTGCCTGTTTAATGTATTTGTTATATGTACAACATATAATAACAATGAGGGCCCTGGCCAAAAGAATTTAGGCAGATTTATATGAGGAACTCATCTAGGCATATTTTGGATTCATTGATGCAGTTATATAACTCAACCAAATATAATGATAAGGAGATCTGTGTAGATGAAGAGCATATATGAAAACCAGCCAGTGTCACAGTAATCTATTGGTGTATGGAGTGCCACTTATCCTTCTCAAAAGCTTTTATCCCCACTGTTACTATAGGCACCATCTCTCCCTACTATACCTGCTATCCCACAGTCACACTCCCTTCCCAGAGACTATTATCCACTGTTACTATAGGCACCATCTCTCCCTACTATACCTGCTATCCCACAGTCACACTCCCTTCCCAGAGACTATTATCCACTGTTACTATAGGCACCATCTCTCCCTACTATACCTGCTATCCCACAGCCACACTCCCTTCCCAGAGACTATTATCCACTGTTACTATAGGCACCATCTCTCCCTACTATACCTGCTATCCCACAGTCACACTCCCTTCCCAGATACTATTATCCCACTGTTAATAGAAGCACTGCCACACTACATGTGCAGGAAAGAAGTAAAATGTCAATTACACCACCATGCTGCCCAATGCAGCTAAATGCTAATGGTTGTTTCATTACTTTGGTAAGATACAACTAAAAGAATAACTCATTGCTTGTAACATGTCTACAACAAACTAAAAAGCTATGGATTTTAATAGGCCATTTTCTCTTCTGCTTACACATTAGGTAGTGTTTTTTTTAAGTAATATACAGTATAGAGGAAATGGCTGAAAGAAAACAAAGAGGAAGAATACACTGAATTGAATCAATTTTGCACGACAACCTTTGCTCTGCTCATGTGATGTGTTTAATTGCCTCATGGCAGCCTGTGCTGTCACTTAATAATCCGCATGTAGATGTACAACAGAGTGAAGCAGAACAGGTCAGCGAGTACATAAAGGAAGGTGACACTTATTATGTTTATGGCCCATTTGTAAGGAATATATCAAGGCCGGCTATAGGGATGCTAATGTTAAGCAGCAGCAGGAATGGTTGGGGGTATAAAAAGAGTAAAGAAAGCTTATATCAACATTTAATAAATGAAAAAAGATGTGTTCTTCTTTCTGAGCTGTGGTATCTGGGCAGATTTAGCAATGTGGGTCCTTTATAGGTTTTTCCCTTGACCCAATGTTGCTTTATCAGCTGAGTCTGTATATGCTCTTTTGTAATCAGCAGCACTTACAGCAAACTGGATATTATTCTATTTCATCCTTTGCCTCTGCATTTAAAGGGGAGGTATGATAAGAACTGTAGGGCATGGCATGCTCCCCCTCCCAATAATAAAGTTATGGAATGTGCTTGCTGCATTCTGGTAATGGATTTCCTACACATAATCCAAGCTAAGTGAAGCTCTGCGTCCAGACTTGTGATGAAAGTAGGAATGATGCCATGATTAGCTAACTGAAAATATAATCACTGGAAGCTTTCACGGAATTGCCACCCCCCTCGGGCCTCATGAATCACCCCGTGCTCTGTGACAGGGCATGATATAGGGCGACGTGATGTCATTCTAGGTGGGTGCTTGCAGAATGGACTCTACATCTACATAAAATCTGGTGCCTCCACCCTGTGGGATTCGGGAATAGACACAGGCTTCCCAACTAGAATAAAGTATCTTTATTTTTAAAATAAAGGCCATCTAGTACATCATTTATAGGATAATGACATGTGCATAGTTCCCAACTGTCCCATTTTTTGCGGGACAGTCCCGATTTTGACAGCTCAACCTGCATTCCCGGATTGTTACTGAAATGTCCTGACTTTCTCTTTGATCTCTTGCAATGAAAAGCCAGAAAAAGATACAAAGTTTCTAAAACTTAAATGGCTTTTGGCAGAGAGCCCAGAATACTTGGCAAGAGCACTTAGATACTTTTGTAACAATTTAAGAGAAGCAAAAAAAAAAAACAATTGTAACAATTTAAGATAAGCAAAGAATCAATTGTAACAATTTAAGATAAGCAGGTCTCTTGGGGAAACTGTGACTTGCAGTTTAAAGGGCAATTCACCTTCATTAGCAAAACTGTAATAACATAAAAACCACAGAAATGTGTTCAAACTTTCATAACCTGCCAAATTTTGTAAAATGAACATGGTAATTAGGGGGTGTGGCCACAAAAATGGACATGGTCAAAAAATGTTGTCGCACTGCACACTGTACCTCTTTCTATTTCGAAAATGTTGGGAGGTATGAATGGGGCACATAATGCTTTGTATCATGCATGAGAGGTGGTTGACAGACTTTTTCATTCCAGACCCAACTGGAGGTCAGAGCTCATAACAAGATCACAGTCACAGATATAGGAAGTGATGAATCAGGCATGGTTTTGTTCCTCAAAAACAAGGCATCCACCAACTCCACGTATGTATTGAGAGTGTAAGCTCTTCATCTTAATTGTAACTGTTCTTATTTGTACACATATGGGATCCTTCATCCGTAACTCATTATCCAGAAAGCTCTTAATTATGGAAAGACCGTCTCTGATAGACTCCATTTCGTCTAAATTTTTTAAAATGATTTACTTTTTCTCTGTAATAATAAAACAGTACCTTGTACTTGATCCCAACTAAGATATAATTAATCCTTATTGGAAGCAAAACCAGCCTATTGGATTTATTTAATGTTTACATGATTTGCTAGTAGACTTAAGGTATGAAGATTCAGATTACAGAAAGATCTGCTATCTGGAAAACCCCAGGTGCCGAGCATTCTGGATAAGAGATCCCATACCTGTATAATATTCTGTACTTATTATTTATTACTGTAATGACCCCCTATTTGTTGTAATAATTTATTGTTCTGCTGTTGTCACATTTGGCACCGTATATCCAGAACCCAAGCTAAGCTCCCTGGTCTCGGCTCTCACTTCTACCTCTAACCGTCGCCTTTCAACTCGGGACGAGCCCTCGGCTAATTGGATGCCGCCAGATCAATACTAGCAGTTTTCACAAAAAAAAATAATAATAAATCTCACCCTGATTTGCCATATGTTTGGTCTTGCAGGTATATATGGTCAAATAGGCATTCTCTCTAAAACTCACCGTAAGCCATTTAGGCTGAGCCCCCCCCATCACCCCACCAAGTCACCTTAGAGGGACCAAATCAACAGTTTGTGAACGAATGCCTCCCATGGAATTAATCTAGAAATGTTACACTAATTACATGCAAATGCTTCGCTTCCACTGGGGCCTTTCACTTGTCAGGTCGGTCCTTAACAGTAAGGACTTCACTATGCTACTGCAGACCTGCTCAGGGAGACTTGGTTCTCTACCAGCTGCTGTGGTGTTTGTCTCACTCCTTCAACTTTTCTTGGTGCTCCTCCACCCAGCTCCAATTTGGGTTTCCTACCAGATCCTGGAGCTTCTCATTGGCTTCCTATTAATATCTTTACAATTAGTTTGGAGCTGGCGTCCCAGTTACAGAATGTTCAAAGCTCCTCCTAATGAGGCAGATCTTGCGGCACACACAAAACATTAAGGCCTGGTTGATGTTTTAAGTTCAATAAGAGACTCCGGCCAGGAATCTAAAGTCACGGAGGGGCAGTTTCTGCCTGTGAGATAGAGGTGACACTGGAGAGCATTTAAGTGCATTGCCAGGGTTCAGGAGACATTGGGAATTAACGCCATGGAATGATATTTGCCCTCATCTATTTTTGTTTTTATTATTAATTCGAATATACATTTATATTTATCTCTCTGATAAACATACACTCCCTTAGCACTAAGCATAAAATATGGCTTTACTACAACAAGTATTATGTCTTGCTAATACAGCTTCCAGAGCAGTGAGATTGAATGGTCATCACTTTGTGCACCATGTTAGACTGCAAGCTTTTCTGGTCTCTCTGCAGCTATAAAATATGCAAGCTATAAAATATGCAAGATTAGGTTAGAATATGGCAGTCCAAGAGAAAACATGACATCCACGTCTAAGCCTCACAAACAGTGGAGACAGTGGCAAATAGCATAGAGGTTACCTAGACTAATGTTATAAATAAGAAGGGCACCAATGGGAATATGCCAACATGGAGGCCCACCATGAGGCCCCTGGGAGATCCTCTGGTACTCCAGCAGGCCAGCCCAACCCTGGAACACAGATGTCGAATCAGCTGATTCCCAGCAGTCTACAGGCAATAACCCTACTTAAATAAAAGATTTTGGCATAACCAGTGGGGCAGGGGGGTCCATCATAGATGGGAGGATGGGAGGCAAGGAGTAATTCTATACCAGTAGCCTTCCAGTGTTTACCTTTGCTGGAGGGGGTCTGCACTAGAAAAGACAAATTTCTGATATTAAAAATTACCAGGAGTTGCTTTTTGCAGCCCCGGTTAACTTCTCAGTGTTGCCACCTGAGGTGAGTTTCTCAACTTGTCTCATGTTAGCAGTATGGTTGCCACCCTTTAATAAAATTTGCACCGACCAGTGGTGGGGGTGGGAACAAAAGGGTGGGGCGTGGTGTGGTGTAAAAGGGGCGGGTGTGATGTAAAAAGGGGTGGGCATGATGTAAAAGGGGAGCGGAGACACATCGCGCGATGACCAGAAGGAGGCAAGAAGGTACATTTTGATTGGGGCTGGGCCAAGGGCTTTTGTTAGGAGTATTACAAATTTATCGGCAGCTACATTGCCGGTAAATTTGTAATACCGGCACCGGCCTTGGCAGGTGTTTTACCGGCTAGCAACCCTAGGTAGCAGTGGCCCTCGACCCCAAAAAAAAAATTTGTAGGGAAAATGATGTTATACCACTGGGTCTTGCTGCTGTGGAACGATATTTCACCCACATCACATACATTATCCGCAACAGCTTTCAGCGATATCTTGGTATCAGGCACTGTAATCCACCAAAATCAGGAAGGGGCCAAAACCATGAAATTTGTATTTTATGAGTTATGACATAACCAGGAAGAAATTTGTGTTGGCAGAAAACCTAAAACATGAGGTTGATACTGATTGGCTCTGTTTTTCTGAATTCTTTAAGTTGGTGAATTAAAGAAATGTTGGCAGAAGCCCAGATGGGTCTCAACAAGGGGGGTTAGGCTGGAATCTAGTAATGATCTAGTTAGTAACATGACTATAACAGCAGGCCAATAAATGGTTGCTAAGCAAGGTTGTATTTAGGTTCCTTCTACATAGGCACCTGAGGGCCAACCTGCTGCCCTAGGCATGGGCCCTTAGGTGCCAATATATTGGGTGCTATAAATTATTAGTCCTGGAGCAAACTTTGCACCACAGTATGTTCCCCCTCCTTTTCTAGCTGCAAAGTGTTTCTATTTTTACCTCTGTAATAAACCCGGCAATATATTCCAGTGCACCTCTTCTTCCCTTTCTAGTCTGTTTTATGTGAAATCGCTAAATCATCTAAATTGTTACATTATGTTTACAAAAACAATCAAGGCAAACCAGTTACATTTTATTGTGCCTGAATTAGCCGTAGATGTCACAACACCCATTAAAGGAAATTCTAAAGCTCTCAGCTGTAAGCCCTGCTGAAGTATTTGCTAAATGAACAGGAGCTACGAGCACAGCGGAGACAATCCACCTGAACCCCTACATTTTTTTTCCTACTGAAGCTCCTGGCAGGTCAACAAAATTGCATCTGGTGGGTTTGACCGTCCCAGGACTAGATAGGGTGTGAGGCTCACTTACTAAACTAAAAAGTGCGAAATTTAGATGCAAATCTGTTCCTGGAATTCATGCATAACTTGTACAAGATTTCCCATTCCAAATTAATCACTTGTGGCCCACGGCAACAATAAAAGTTTTTGCTTGTGAAGAACTAAGTGAAAGACAGTTGTATGTGTAGATTCTATGAAACTGCTGGAAATAACAATTCTTCAAAGAAAGTGAGAATTCCAGGGCTCCCTTAGGTCATGTATTTGTACCTTGCATGAAATTGTATTCAATTCCACAACTCAAGAAAATAGACTGAACCAATGCATTGGCACTAGGTGCACGTTGTAAGAAGCAGGTTTGGAAGCCCATTGGCCAATCACAGGGCCAAAATGATGTCCAGATCACTGTTCCTTCAGATATTAATTGGGCAGATAGAGACTGTTTGTGGGTGGTTGGAAAAGTACTCCAATAACCAAAAGGCTGTAAGGTGGGCCACATATATGTTCAGTATGGATGCATTAAATCCAAAGGTTTGGTTGAATTCAGAACCCTCTGCCAAAGATTTACCAATACCAGAATACCAAACTGAATCCAAACCCTAATTTTCTTTTAAAATTTTTGAACCCCCCAGAAAAATGTATTATATGCAGGTAAAGGATCCATTATCCAGAAACCTGTTGTCCAGAAAACTCCCGGGCCGGCCGTCTCCATTGGATCCATTTTAATGAACTAATTCTAAATTGTCCAATTGGTACCTTGGATTTGATCCAAACTAAGATTATTTTTCATCTGTGTACACAAATGAAGAACCAGTAAGTGAAGGTTTCCTTCTTAACACTCCCAATTCTAGTAATACAACTAATGATGCATGGTTCACACATGAAGAAATTCAAAAGAGACTTGAACATGTTAAGATTAACAAAGGTCCAGGGCCAGATGGTATTCATCCCAGGGTAATTAGCGAGCTTAGCTCTGTGATTGCCAAACCTCTTTACTTAATTTTTCAGGATTCATTGAGATCTGGCATTGTGCCGAGAGACTGGCGAATTGCTAATGTGGTGCCTCTATTCAAAAAAGGATCCCGTTCTCAGCCTCAAAACTATAGGCCAGTTAGTCTGACGTCAGTATTAGGAAAGCTTTTCGAAGGGTTAATAAAGGATAAGATACTGGACTTCATAGCAAATCATAATACTATGAGTTTGTGCCAGCATGGTTTTATGCGTAATAGATCTTGCCAGACTAACTTAATTTCTTTTTACGAGAATGTAAGTAGAGACCTCGATTCTGGGATGGCAGTGGATGTGATTTACTTAGACTTTGCTAAAGCATTTGATACAGTGCCACACAAAAGGTTACTGGTTAAATTAAGGAATGTTGGCCTGGAACATAGTATTTGTACCTGGATAGAGAACTGGCTAAAAGATAGACTACAAAGAGTGGTGGTAAATGGAACATTTTCTAATTGGACCAGTGTTGTTAGTGGAGTACCGCAGGACTCTGTACTAGGTCCCTTGCTTTTCAACTTGTTTATTAATGACCTGGAGGTGGGCATTGAAAGTACTGTTTCTATTTTTGCAGATGATACTAAATTGTGCAGAACTATAGGTTCCATGCAGGATGCTGCCACTTTGCAAAGTGATCTGTCTAAACTGGAAAACTGGGCAGCAAACTGGAAAATGAGGTTCAACGTTGATAAATGCAAGGTTATGCACTTTGGCAAAAATAATATAAATGCAAGTTATACACTAAATGGCAGTGTGTTGGGAGTTTCCTTGAATGAAAAGGATCTAGGGGTCTTTGTAGATAACACGTTGTCTAATTCTGGGCAGTGTCATTCTGTGGCTACTAAAGCAAATAAAGTTCTGTCTTGCATAAAAAAGGGCATTAACTCAAGGGATGAAAACATAATTATGCCTCTTTATAGGTCCTTGGTGAGGCCTCATCTGGAGTATGCAGTTCAGTTTTGGACTCCAGTCCTTAAGAGGGATATAAATGAGCTGGAGAGAGTGCAGAGACGTGCAACTAAATTGGTTAGAGGGACGGAAGACTTAAATTATGAGGGTAGACTGTCAAGGTTGGGGTTGTTTTCTCTGGAAAAAAGGCGCTTGCGAGGGGACATGATTACACTTTACAAGTACATTAGAGGACATTATAGACAAATGGCAGGGGACCTTTTTACCCATAAAGTGGATCACCGTACCAGAGGCCACCCCTTTAGACTAGAAGAAAAGAACTTTCATTTGAAGCAACGTAGGGGGTTCTTCACAGTCAGGACAGTGAGGTTGTGGAATGCACTGCCGGGTGATGTTGTGATGCTGATTCAGTTAATGCCTTTAAGAATGGCTTGGATGATTTTTTGGACAGACATAATATCCAAGGCTATTGTGATACTAAACTCTATAGTTAGTATAGGTATGGGTATAAAGAATTTTAATTAAAAGTAGGGAGGGGTGTGTGTATGGATGATGGGTTTTCATTTGGAGGGGTTGAACTTGATGGACTTTGTCTTTTTTCAACCCAATTTAACTATGTAACTATGTAACTATTATTAGAGGAAAAACAATCATATTGGGTTTATTTAATTTTTTAAATGATTGTTTAGCAGACTTATGGGATGGTGATCCAAATTACAAAGTGATATTATTCGGAAAACTCTAGGGGGCAGATTTACTTAGGGTCGAATATCGAGGGTTAATTAACCCTCGATATTTGACTAGGAATTGAAATCCTTCGACTTCGAATATCGAAGTCGAAGGATTTAGCGCAGAAAATTCGATCGAACGATCGAAGGATTATTCCTTCGATCGAACGATTAAATCCTTCGAATCGAACGATTCGAAGGATTTTAATCCAACGATCGAAGGAATATCCTTCGATCGAAAAAAACTTAGGCAAGCCTATGGGGACCTTCCCCATAGGCTAACATTGAGTTCGGTAGCTTTTATCTGCCGAACTAGGGGGTCGAAGTTTTTTTTAAAGAGACAGTACTTCGACTATCGAATGGTCGAATAGTCGAACGATTTTTAGTTCGAATCCTTCGATTCGAAGTCGTAGTCGAAGTCGAAGGTCGAAGTAGCCCATTCGATGGTCGAAGTAGCCCAAAAAAAACTTCGAAATTCAAAGTTTTTTTTACTTCGAATCCTTCACTCGAATTTAGTAAATCTGCCCTTAGGTCTCGAGCATTCTGGATCACAGGTCCCATACCTGTATCATTCCGTGGCCCAGTGCATTAAAATCACATTACTTTTAGGCTTTTCCATTTCTCCACACCGGACATATATCCTGCAAAAATGCTGAAATTTCTAACAAGGCTTGCCATGTGGATGGCATATTGCCCTGCTATACCTGCTATCCCAGACTCTTTCTACTTACAACTGCAGCTCAATAGTGTCCCCATGTGCATGGTCCATAGCAGTCACCCCTACTGGGGCCCCTTGAAGGCCACTCTGAGCTCAGCAGTCAAGTTACTGTTTCACCCCAATTCCAATAATACAGTAGTGATGGGCATAATTTCTCTAAACTGACACAATTTCTAAATAAAACTTGGGAACAGTGTGTGCCAGATTGCCGTTATTAGTTTGGGCCTAACGTCCCAGTTACAGAATGTTCAAAGCTTTTTCAGATTGCAGAACCCTTGGTTATGGAGCTGCTTCGGTAAACAAGCCGCTAAAGAGAATATTAAATATGGAGATGATGCCCACTCCTCTCCTAATACAGAGTGGCACAGTGTAGGCGCCCTATGTCTGACAGTCTTAAACACATGGAAGAACCTCTTGATCTGATCACTTCAGAGGCTCCACCGTGACACATATCAGCTCTGCACAAATGATACATTCTGGTGCCTGATACATATTTATGTTGCTGGAGGGGCGGGAGGGCTGCAAAACAGAAGCAGCACAGCGTAGGCTTTTTAGTCCATAACCCCACTGTTCATAATCCCTTCTGACAAATAACCGTCAGTAGTCAGCAGTACATCTAAGCAAAGCCGTCTTCAGGGGGAGACCACCCCTACTCCCAAAAAAGCCTTTATATAATATGGGAAACTGAAAAGAGTTCATTGCTTCCCAATGATTTATCTCTTTTAAGAGAAAGTGGCTGCAGCTATGGGATAGTGTGTGCAGTACGACAAGAGCAGGAGAGCACAAAGGGGTGCAAAATCATGTCCCTCAAGTGCATTGGCCAGGGCCAGATTTATGATTTGGGTGACCCTCTCAGTCCTGTGACTGCTCCTCACGCCTGCTCCTTGCTGTCAAATCTCCTGATCATCTCCAGTGCTTCTGAAAACATTTGGATGTGGTTGGGTGGCATGCCACCCTAAAATCTTTCCATCCTAGGCCCACTATATATATGTTGCATTGCTTAGAATTACCAATTACCACCAGGAGTGCAACTGTCAGGGTCCATCATGCAAACTGAAGGGCACTCTTCCCGGCTCCCAGCCTCAGCCAAGGGAGATCAGAGGGGACAGTTTGGACAGGGGACTGGATCTGAGTTGGTGGAGCCCATGTTTTTTTCCCCAATGTTCCACCAACTCAGTCCAACACTGCTGTTAGCCTCCTACATAATCTGTGAACCCCCTCATAATCCATCAAACCCATCAATGTCTGATTTACTAAATCCCTTCCACTTACCAAACACACCTTGCCCAACCACAACTGCTCATATAACCCTTTGGCTGCACACTTGATCGCTAGCTCATTCTTCATTGCTCTCTTTCTCAGAACTGTGCTCCCCACTAGCACCCAAGGCAGGTGTCTCTGTCTTGTCTGTCTCTGTCCTGGCTGGGGTTTATTAACTAAAGTATAAACTACAGTCTATAACCCCTTAGAGCTCATTTAATTTAGAGACAATCGCAAGGACTGGAATGTCCTTCAGCAGTCTGGTTGCTAGGGTCCAAATTACCTTAGCATTCATGCATCGACTCAAATAAAAGACTGGAATATAATTAGGAGAGGCCTGAATAGAAAAATGAGTAATGAAAAGTAGCCATAATAACATGTTTGTAGCCTTACAGAGCATTTGTTTTTAGAAGGGGTCAGTGGCCCCCATTTGAAAGCTGGAAAAAGTCAGAAAAAGAAGGCAAATAGCTCAAAAAAATATTAATGAAGACTAAATGAAAAGTTGCTTAGAATTGGCCATTCTATAGCATACTAAAAGTTAACTTAAAGGTGAGCCAGGCCTTTCAGATGGGACTGCTGGGCAACCCTGCCTGCTTAAGGTGCCAGGACAAAGAAGCCTCTTTTCTTCACTGTATCTAGTTATGCCAAGCTATCCAACCCTTATGGTTGCAAGTATATGACTACTGGCACCAACCAACCACATAAAAATTTAAGCCAAACATTAAATGGGCCTTTTTCAGTAAAATCCAGGGGGGACAACAAGTAACCAAAGCCAAAAAAGTACTGGCAGAAAAATTGGCAGCAGTAGCCAGAAAGGCCACACATTTTTTGACACCTGGTCCACATACATCTTTAATCTCCCCTCTGAGAGGCCATTGACAGCAGATACATTCCAATACACAACTTGTTACGATCGAGAAAGTCTTAGGGGCACTAATTCCCTGCTATACCTTGGACCCTAGCTAACTGTAACTGCCTCCTCCAGGATTAGGGTTGCCACTTATTTGCCGTAATAAAACCGGACAGTGGGTGGTGATGTCACACAGGGGCAGGGTGATGACATAACTGGGCAGTGAATAGGGTGGAGCAGGAGGAGAAATGGGTCAGGTGGGCAGGAAATTGGGAAGAGTAGGCGGGGGAATGGGCAGGGAATAGGCGGGCCTAAACATATAAGGGGTTATTTTTACGGACAAGGTTAGGGAAGGGAGGAATTTATAGGGTGTTAGGAATGTACCTGCTATTACATTGCCGGTGAATGTTAAATTTTGGCCCCAGCTGGTGATGTACCAGTCAAATACCGGTTGGGTGACAACCACACCCAGGAGCCCTCACATTACAGATAACAGGTATTTTTCCAGAGAACTATATCTAGGGTTGGTGACTACAAGCATCGCAGGTTTAGGCTAGTTCTGTTATTTTGTGTTCTTTTAATCGTTTTATCTTTTATATTCGTTTATGGGATTCCTTATATTATCTACATACGGAAGTGGGGCACACCCAAATGTGTGATTGGCAGCTACCTCTCCCTTTATAAACTCTTTACTCTTGCAATAGACCTCATTTTATTAATAAACCTGTTTCATGAAGCACGGCTTTTGGACTGAAGGAAGAACTGGAAAAACCTTTATTGATACATTGGCAGCATCTTTTGTCATAACAACTGTTAATGTTGATCTATGGAATCCTTTTGTTACGAGAAACTCAAATAAAAACATTGTAAAAAAAACCCCCAAATAATAAAAAAAACTATTGCAAATACTGTAGGCTCAGACTATCACTCTTTACATTAAACTACCCATGTTGATTTAAAGAGAACAACCCCTTTAAGGTCTGACAGGAGTTCCTACAGATATTAGTTTTGTTTCTTCTGTTTCTTTGTTAGGTATTTATAAACATTTAAACCAAACTAAGTTTAAGCTATTGCCCCATCCCTTCCAGGCTTCAGTGTGCCAGCCTTGCCCCATAATCACTTAGAGCTTTGTACCAATGTGCCAGAACATGATTTAACCCATTCTGTAAACTCTGTTACAGCCGATGAGACTAATGGCTTCCAGGGCCCATCTGCTGCTGTGAAATAAGGTGTCTTTTGTAATAAATTGGAATATTTATCAAATTAGTCCCCATGATCATATTTAGATCTTAATGATTTCTCTAGAAATCAGATGAATTTTCACCTGCCACTGGAAATGTTTTCTTATTAGCTCTGTCAGCTGGAAAGAGAGGTGCACAAGCATTTCTGAATCAACTCAATATTCTCTCTGCAAAGAAGAGTTTCTCTCTTTCTGCCACCTCTACTAGTGCAAAATTTCTCTCTTCTACTTCTACTGCAACCTTTCTCTCTCCAACTTACACTAGTGCAACCATTTTCTCTTCCACTTACACTAGTGCAGCTGTTCTCTCTTCCACTTCCACTAATGCAAGATTTCTCTCTTCCACTTCCACTACTGCAACCTTTCTCTCTTGCACTTACACTAGTGCAACCCTTCTATCTTCCACTAAAGTTGGCCATAGATGCAAAAATCTGATCGTTCAAATTCTTGAATGATCGGACTTCCCCATCTCCAGACCTGCCACTAACCATTCCGATCAAATAAAGTAGTAAAAGAACAGATCAGCCGATATTCTGCCCCTGACAGCAATCGTACGAAAGTTTATGTCCGACAAAGCTAGTGACAGTCTCCCACTGGAAATCGTCCGATCGGCAATACACGCAGAGATATTATCGGCAGCCGACAGAAATCTTTTAACCTGTCCGATCGACCAAACAACCGATCTCAGCCAGATGAGAAATGTCGGGACTCTCCACACATGGTCCGAAAATCGTACAAAGCCTCGATTCGTACAATCGGATCTTTGCGTCTATGGCCAGCTTTACACTAGTGCAACTGTTCTCTCTCCCACTTACACTAGTGGAACATTTCTCTCTTTAACTTACACTATTGCAACTTTTCTCTCTTCCACTTACACTAGTGGAACATTTCTCTCTTCCACTTACACTACTGCAATCTTTCCCTCTTCCACTTACACTAGTGCAACCCTTCTCTCTTTTCCACCTATACTAATGTAAACCTTGTATCTTTAACTTACAGTAGTGCAACCCTTTTCACCTACACTTATACAACCCTTCTCTTTTCCACCTGTAATAGTGCCACCTTTGTCTTTCCCACTTATACTAATGCAAACCTTGTCTGTTGAGCAACTGTTTCTTTGGCATTTACACTGGTGAAACCCTAATCTCCACCACTTACACAAGTGCAGCCCTTTCTCTTTGCCAAGCTTTGTCTCTTCCACTTATACTGTTAAGTCGAATTTTTATTTTTATTCAGCCAAATCCAAAGTGCTTTAGACTCCAGCAAAAAAACTGAAATAAATAGAACTGCTCATCTCTACAAAGTAACTGACTAACAGAATATCTACTTGATACAGAAATGTGGCAGGCTTTAACTATTTTTTAGGTGATAATTTCCATTTAGTTACAACTGAAAAGAGAATAGAAAAGTACTTAAAATGGGCATGTTCTTCGGCGTTGCTCTCCAATCACAGCCTCTGGGATAATTCCTTTACTGTAACATTCCTATTAATCTTGGTATCCGCGCTAAAGAGGTTACAATGTTTTACCACTCAGAGAATGACAGTGATAAACCTGGAACTCTCAGCTCTGGTGCTTATGTATGGGAAACCAAGATATTCTGCCACTTACTAGAATGTAATGGGTTGTATACTAAAGTCTATATTATTGCAATTCTGTTTTCTTCACCATTAAGAACTATTCTGTTTCTCCAAATTATTTTTAAAATGTTTTATGTATTATTTGTAGAGGTATGGAACCTGTTATCCAGAATTCTCAGGATCTGGGTTTTTCTGGATAAGGGATCTTTCAGTACTTTGGATCTTCATACCTTAAATCTACTTGAAAACCATTTAAACATTAAATAAACCCAATAGGCTGGTTCAGTTTCCAATAATGATTAATTATAGTTAATAATATTCTAATAATAATCTCAGTTTGTATCAAGTACAAGGTTCTATTTTATTATTACAGAGAAAAAGGAAATCATTTATAAAAATTTGGACTATTTGAATAATATGGAGTCTATGGGAGTTGGTCTTCCCGTAATTTGGAGCTTTATGGATAATGAGTTTCTAGATAACAGATCCAATACCGCTGATATGTTGGAAACTTTTGTTAATTTCCCAAAAATTCTGTCTCATCTCTATAATGTTCCACCAACATTCCTGCATATTACAGTTTCCCCACTTTTCCCCATATTACATCAAATAACATTTACAGTCTTCCTGAAACTGAACTCACTGTACAGTTAGGGGATCTGTTGTCCAGAATTGGGACATGGGGTTTTCTGCATATGGGATCTCTTTCTGGAATTTGGATCTCCATACCTTAGCTTAGCTAGGGCCAAATACAAAGTGTAATTTTTAAAAAATTAGGGATATTTGATTGAAATGGACTCTATGGCAAATGTCTGGATAGCAGGTTTCTGGATAAGGGATCCCATACCTGCACCAGCGGAAAAGGTTAACAGCCCTATAACAGTAAAGCTTCAGGCCTTCAAAACGGTCCCCATCTTTGATCTTTCTTTGAGTATCAGTGGCTCTGCACATGCTCAGTATGTTCTGGGCTGTTGTTGAGATGCTAAGTTTGGGTATTGTAGTAAATCATCTAGCAGGGTCTGTCCCTAGGCCTAGTCAACTGACAACTGCCCAGAGCATGTCCAGGGAATCAGTAGAAAAGGAGATGGGGAGCTACTGGGGCATCTTTGGAGGCACAGATCTTCCCTGCTAAAGGTTTGTGCTTGCCTTGGGCTGGAAAAGAAGCCAGAAACATAAACTTGTAGCATTTTAGCCTACTTTTTGTTTACCTCTACATCTCTAGTTCTCTTTAATGTAACTTCCAGAATGCCCCTCTATACTGTATATTATAATAAGTTACAGCTGTAATGCTTTGCTCAACACCTGCAATGCTCCCCTATTCTGAATACTGACTCTATGGCCATTATTATTCTTCTTCCAACTTCCCAACAATTGTAGTTTTTCATCCTTCATCATGGTTCTCACCATCCAAACTGCTTCTGCAATGTCCTTCTGTTTAACATAATTGCTCTCAACCTTTGTGATGCTTCTCCATCTTTGCACAGTGCTCCTAAATCATCCATAAACCCCAACAAGGTTACTCTTACTTTCATAATATTGACCCATTCTGCCTAATAGTTTTACCCCTTACCCCTAACTGGTAATGCTGCTGTATCTTCCATAGGCTTCATAATACCTCCACCAAATCCCAGAAAACTCTTCCTCTCCTCCCCCTACTGTTCTTTAAAGGAGAACTAAACCCTAAAAATGAATAGGGCTTAAAACACATGTTTTATATACCGAACTTATTGCACCAGCCTAAAGTTTCAGTTTTTTTAGCCTTATATTATGACATTTCTATGTGTACTGTATATTGTGAGTGGGTCCCTAAGCTCAGTAAGTGACAGCAGCACCGAGCATGTGCAGTGAATCAGCAGAAAAGAAGATGGGGAGCTACTGGGGAATCTTTGGAGACACAGATCTTTACTGCTAAAGGGCTGTTTCTGCCTTGGGCTAGTACAGAAGCACAAAACATAATGTACAACATTTCTAACCTACTTTTTTAGTTTAACTTTCCTTGTCCTTTAACCACCAATATGTCACATCTCCTAGACTCCCCCGCTTGACTTTCACGCCATGTAGTTCTACTATACAATAACTCCCAAGAAGTGAAATTAAGAGATGCTACACAGAAGTTTATACTTTAAAACAACTTGAGAGAGTGTATAGACCCTGAAACCCTATAATAACAACATTGTGAATGTGTAACTGAATCTTCTCCAACGACCCTTATTGCTAAAACAAAATAAAAACAATTCCACACAGGGGACATGAAGGTATAACTTCCAGTTTTATTACATTTCACAAAGAAAACTTATAAAGAATAAGTTAAGTTTAATATGATCTGGTTTTATCCCACATCTTTTCTGTTCTTAACTCTTCACCCACTATATGTACTCTATTGTCAAATCCATGTCTTGCAATCATTAAGAAGTTCTAGCACAGAAAGGATTTAATGATTTGAGCAAGTGAAGTATTGGGAACATACAGACCTCCTTGCGGCTACTTTATTTCTGCAGAAGTAAAATATTCTGCTCTGTGCACAGTATTTGCCGTAGAAGCATTTGTTTTAGTTAGTAGTGTATTTGGCACACAATTGGATTGTATCTAAAGTGCCGTTTACTAGACTTTTTCAGTTCAAGCCCGGCTTGGAAGTCCAGGCTTTGGGCATGTCACCTCCTTATACTAAATCAGTGTTAGACATATAAGAACATATTGGTAGTGATGAGCGTAACGGCAAACATTTGCGAAACTCAATGGGCGTTTTTACTACTTTTTTTGTCCAAATGCATTAGGGTTAGGGATGCACCGAATCCAGGATTCGGTTCGGGATTCGGCCTTTTTCAGCAGGATTCGGATTCGGCCGAATCCTTCTGCCAGGCCGAACCGAATCCGAACCCTAATTTGCATATGCAAATTAGGGGCGGGGAGGGAAATCACGTTACTTTTTCTCAGAAAACAAGGAAGTAAAAAAATTTTCCCCTTCCCACCCCTAATTTTCATATGCAAATTAGGGTTCGGATTCGGTTCAGTATTCGGCCGAATCTTTCACAAAGGATTCGGGGGTTCGGCCGAATCCAAAATAGTGGATTCGGTGCAACCCTAATTAGGGTGGTGGCAGAAGGGGAGATTAGTCACCCAGCAACAAATCTTCTCTACTTCGGCAAGAATATAAATCGCCGGCGGGATGGCATACAATCAATTGGATTTCCAAAGTTTCCTGATGAGGCAACTATGGGCGACTTTAAAAATCCGAAGCTATTCGTATGCCATCATCTGGCAAGAATACGAATCGAATAGTTTTAAACATACAGTACAGACAAGAACAAAAGTTGATCTATGCACATTCCCTGGCCCCCCTGTTTCACTAGTAATTTAGTATCTATGCAAGTGCATGTATATTAAAAAACAAGGGTTTTAGTTACAAAATGATGGTCATAAAGTTGATAAGCCACCATACCATGTCAAGCTAACCCCCCTTACGTTGGTTTCTTACTATTTACCTCTGGTCAAATTTTTCATAGGTTGTCACCTGCCTGCATAGTAGCATGTCTTGGGATAAATGGCCCATGCCACTAATTAAATCTCCCGAGGGGGGTCAACTCCACAGGTTTGTAACCAATGATCTATACAGTGAAGCAAAACAGACTTGAGGCCCTTGTGCAGAATGTGGCCCTCTAATTAGTTTTCATAGTTCATAGCTTGTCCAAGGACTTCCTTGACCTCTTTGCATAACACCATCATTTTATTGTAATTTGACCAAATCGTGTGGTTTATCATACAGTATAACTGCCCATTGCGAGGAAATGTTTCTCTGCACTGATGTAGTGAGCTAAAGGCTTACGTGTTGTTATAGCAGCAGCAGATGTAGCATGGGGGCTACAGGTTCAACATCTAGAAAGAAAACTTCTACTGTCACATGGAAACAATTCCCCTTAAGGGTCAGGGCACACAGGTAGATTCGGGGAGTTTAGTCGCCTGGCAACTGCCTCCCCTGCCTTCCCGCCGGCTAATATCTAAATCGCCAGCAGGATGGCACCCGGAGCAATTTGTTTTCTGAAATATGTTTCCCAATCTTACCGGTTTCCAGGGTAGGAATGGTGCAAGCCTTGTGGTCTATCTCTACCAACTGTAGACAGGGAGATCACGCAGTTTGTTAACCAACTTGTGGAAACCCTGGAGCTATTGCCATGGTCAGGGTGGCACAGATTCTTTGCAATCGGTTTTGATTTTTTATTATTTGTGGTTTTTGAGTTATTCAGCTTTTTATTCAGCAGCTCTTCGGCAATCTGGTTGTTAGGGTCTAAATTACCCTAGCAACCATGCCTTGATACGAATAGGGACTGGAATATGAATAAGAGAAGCCTGAATAGAAAGATGAGCAATAAAAAAAAGTAGCAATAACAATAAGGGGGTTATTAACTAAACTCTGAATGCAAAAATCATGAAAAATTCATGATTTTTTTTATAAAATCAGATCTTTAAAAAATCACAAATTTTTCGGAATGTATGAAACCCTGAGGATGGAAAAGTCTGAATCAGAAAATCCGGCATCTCAGACCTGTCGAGGTTGCATATAAGCCATTGGGAGAAGTCCCAATGATTTTTTGATGTGCACTGGGTTTTGTGCAATACCCCAAAAACCTTGAAAAGCGGATGAAAAATCTTGAAAATCTGATTTTTTTCCCGCAAAGCAAATTTTCGGGAAAATGTAATAAGCATAAAAAGCCCGAGCCGATTTGATCGGCGTTTGTAGCTGAAAATATTGAGATTAATTCAGACTTTGGTAAATAACCCCCTATATGTGTGGCCTTACAGAGCATTTGTTTTTATAACATAGTAAACGTTAAGATAAAGGTAAACCACCCCTTTAAAGGGCAATTTCAGCTTCATTAGCAAAACTGTTATAACACATAAAACATGGCCCTAAAATTCCCAGAAATGTGTTCAAACTTTCATAACCTGCCAAACTTAGTAAAATAGACGTGGTAATTAGGGGGTGGGGCCATAAAATGGGTGTGGTCAACACATTTCCGCTGCACCTGATCTGTTTGCCCCTCTTTCCATCTTTCAAATGTTGGGAGGTATGCATGTGGAAATGCAAGACTGTTCTTTTTGAATGAATGAATTGCTTCAATATCTGTTCTCCCCTTGGGTCCATGCGGGTGCATTTGTACATAGGACCCCCTCTATTGGACAAAGCTGGAGATTACGACTTGAACTTCCAGAATAAGAAAATATATACCCCTCACTATGTATCAATTTAGTTTGCAACGAATCATAACAATTCCCCTTTCTTCCATAAAAAGGTAGAAATTTATTGTAAAACGTAACCCTTCTGGCAAAATGGGAAATAAAGATGATGGAAACTTTGTGCTGCTCGGCGCATCTGCTTGACTTGTGTTTGTTTCTTAAAAGAAATACATAGGATGACATCTGTGTATAACAAGGGTTGGCTTGTCTTCAATTTCGACTTTCTTGGCTCTGAATCGTCGGCACTAAAGTGTTAAGTCGCTGTTTATTCCAAATGTAATTGACACTGGAAACGGTTTAGCCCAAACTTCAGCACATAACATGTTCCCATATGTCAAGGAAATGGCCTTATCTTTGTCCCTGAAATGAAAACTATTCCAAGTATTTTGTATGTCTGTAAAACTGGAATGCCAATGGGTGATATATGGCTACCGGAGAGCAGCCGTGTTTACCAAGGTTTGTTTGGTTTTCATTTCACGCACACAGAGCTCCTCCAAGTTCCATTCAAGAAGGATATTTAGATGGTTGAATATTTAAAGGAAAACTATACCCCTGGAAAAAAGTAGGTCTCAATTAAAGTTGCGAAATGCATTTTATGTTAATGGGAGTCAAAAAAACCATTTCCGCGCAACAACTCCAAATGCATTAAAGTCAATGGGCATTTTTTCTTATGGCAACTTTTTTGTCTCTGTGACAAATTTGTTGCGGCGACTTTTTTGTCATGGTGGATCTTGCTGCATTTTCGAGAAAAGTTTTTGCAGGATCCATGCCTGCCAAAAAAATTTGCTTATTACTACTGTCAGGTGCTCTCTGAGGCAACATAGAGACCATCACAACATGGCAACCCAAGGTAAAAGATGTAAAAGGGCAATAAGTACTGATATCTATATTCCAGTTTGGGAAATATTTTTAATAGGCTATTTAATCTGATATAAACTCTCTGATGCTAAAGTATTCATTTTGGGAGAATAGTTTCCTTTAAGGAATCTATAAATGGAGTAGAATACATTGAATTGCAATGTGCTGTAGTCTCTTCATATTGCTAAGTATGCACTGGAAGGAGGTCTAACAGTGCCCATACACTGGCCAATACACTAAAGGTGGCCATAGATGTAACAATTACGATCTTTCTTGGAAAAGATCTTTTTCACTACACACACGTGTAGAGCTGAGTTGTCAGATATACAGGTAGAAACAATAGAATTCTACCTGTATCTGCAGGCAGCAATAACATTGGCCGATGTTTGGGTACTTTTAAAGGTACCCCGAAAATTTTACATCCAACCTGATCGATGAGCCGACCGATATCCAAGTCTTCTGCCGATATCGGTCGCCTCGTTTCCCACCATACGTGCACCGAATATCATACGAAAAATAGTTTTGTGCAATATTATCTGTGTGTCTATGGCCACCTTTAGGTGTCCAGTTGATTCTCCCTTTGGCCAAACAGGCCATACCATACAAGGGCCAGTACACATGTAAGGCTACTTTTATATTGTTCCATTTCTTAGGGTTGACCACCCAATGGATCTTAACAGCAGCAGTAGCTGACAGATTTTTCACTGGGACAGATAATCCTTGATCCACCTTTACTGCAGCATCATCTAAGGGTGGTGACACACGCTAAGATTCGGGGAAACTCAAGAGGAAACTTCGGGCGACTTCGAAAAACAGAGTGCTCCAAGTGCTAACAGCCATCGATTTACATTTTAGCCTGTGGGAAGCCTTTTCAAGGAGATTAATCGCCCAAAGAAGTGGCGATTTGTCGCTGGGCGACTACATCTCCCTGAATTTTAGCGTGTGTCACCACCCTAAACGGCCGCACAACTTGCAATCATACACAGATAGACAGGCTATGTGTTTGATATCCAATGTTGTAACTTGGCCCCAGGGCCAGATTTACATAGTGGGTGCCCCTAGGCCCACTTCCGTTTGTTGCCCCTGTCCCCTCCCCTTCATTCGTGCAAATTTTCATAATCTGGACTGGAGCAATGGCGCATGGGAAATTAAAAAAATTATTGTATCTCCAGCGCATCTTCAGTGTTTTTGAACCAATGTTGGTGTGGTTGGGCAGCATGCCACCCCCTAAAATCCTACCGCCCTATGCCCGGGCCTTGGTGGCCTTTCCACAAATCCGGGCCTGCTTGGCCCCCTGCAAAATTATCTTTGGATCAACTCAATTTTATGCCACCACATCCCCTGTACTTCTGGGCCACACTTTTCTAGGGCCAAGCGATCAGATTACAACTATGGGAATTGGGCGAGAACCACATGAACTAGTCAATACGGTCCTGGATGGCAGGGAAATTCAAACTGGCCTATTTTTGGCCAGATATCGATTGGCATACATACAACTGAAGCTGACACATTCTTGTTCCTAATTAATATTATTTGAATATGCAAAGGTTTGGATTTCAGTCAAGGATTTGGTATACAGATATGGGATATGTTATCCAGACCTGAGTTTTTCTGGATAAGGGATATTTAAATAATTTGGATCTCCATACCTTGATTCTACTAAAAAAAAGGAATTCATTTTTAAAAATTATTTGGTTAAAATTGAGTCTATTGGAGATGGCCTCCTGTAATTAGGTGCTTTCTGGATAATGGGTTTCCAGATAACAGAACCCGTATCTATACAACCAAATGATGGATTGTCAACATTGCTAGAAAAGTGAGAGAAATTGCAAGTTTTCTCCCAGTCCAAAAACATATTAATAGGTTTAGTAGCAGATTGTAAGCTTAATTGGGGGGGTAAGGACTAATATGAGTGACTAAGTGAAGCACTGCATTGTATGTTGGGTCTGTATAATGATAATACTAATACTAATAATAATACTATATATGGGAATGAAAATGGCATAAAACAGTGAGATTACCAGGGAGAGTATTTATTGCTGCCCAGAAAAGACTTGCATAGTATAATGGGTAGGCATGTGCTGGTATCTCCAAGTCTTTACATCACAGGCGTTTTCCCCTGAGACGACTGCAGAGATCAAACACCTTGGGTGACATTGCTCTAACAGCAGCTAAAGACAAAACACAACCTCGGCCCCAGATATAAAAAGCAAGGGTAGTTATGGGAAACAATCACTGACACTTATTACATACTTGAGTAGACACAAATACAGACTCTTGACATTGAAATGAAAATTTTGCTCCAGATTGCTGTAGGAAAAACAACATAAATCTCGTGCTCCCTACGGATATGAAAATATTTGCATACTGGGGATAAAGCAGTAAAAAGAAACCACCATAACTTGGATTGCCATGTTCATAGTTTAATAGTAAGTTAGGTTAAAAAAAGACACACATCCATTAAGTTTAACCTTTTAACTCTATTTATAACCTGCATTATTGCTACTTGATCCAGAGGAAAGCAAAAAACTCAATTTAAAGTCTCTCCAAAAATTCCTTCCTGGACTCCAAGATGGAAATCGGACCAGTCCCTGGTTCAACTTGTACTATGAGCTATCTCCCATAACCATGTATTCCCTTACTTGCTAAAAAGCCATACAACCCCTTCTTAAAGCTATCTAATGTATCAGCCTGTACCACTGATTCAGGGAGAGAATTCCACATCTTCACAGCTCTCACTGTAAAAAAAAAACGGTTCCAAATATTTAGATGGAACCTCCTGTCTTCTTATTGGAATGGGTACCCATGTGTCAGCTGGAAAGACCTACTGGTAAATAAAGCATTAGAGAGATTATTATATGATCCCCTTATATTTTTATACATAGTTATCATTTTGCACCTCAAGCTCCTCTTCTCCAGCGTGAAAAACTCCAACATAGCCAGTCTTTCCTCATAGCTAAGATTTTCCATACCTTTTACCAGCTTCTCTGCACCCCCTTTAATTCAATAATGTCCTGTTTGAGTGATGGAGAACAAAACTGCATATTTTAGATGGGGCCTTACAAGTGCTCTATACAGTGTAAGAATAACCCCACCCCTTCCGTGACTCTATGCCCCTTTTAATACAGCTCAAGACCTTATTTTCCCTTGATGCTGCTGACTGGCATAGCTTGCTACAGCCAAGTTTATCATCTACAAGGACTCCAAGGTCCCTTTCCATAATGGATTTGCCTAGTGCAGTCCCATTAAGGGTATAAGTGGCTTGGATATTTTTACATCCCAGGTGCATGACTTTACATTTATCAACATAGAATCACATTTGCCACTTAGCTGCCCAGATTGCCAGTTTGTCAAGATCATGTTGCAAGGATGCCACATCCTGGATGGAATTAATTAGGCTGGATAGTTTTGTGTCATCTGCAAACACTGATACATTACTTACAATACCCTCCTCTAAGTCATTAATAAACAAGTTAAATAAAAGTGGACCCAATACAGAGCCCTGAGGGACCCCACTAAGAACCTTGCTACAAGTAGAGAATGTATTATTAACAACCACCCTCTGCACCCAAACCTGTAGTTTCTCTAGTACCTCTAGTTTCCTATACAATTGCAAACAACTTCTTTAAGCCCAACAGACCTTAGTTTAGAAAGCAGTTGTTTGTGGGGCACGGTATCAAACACTTTGGCAAAATCCAAATAGATCACATCTACTGCTCCCCCGCTGTCCAACATCTTACCTCGTCAAAAAAATCAATCAAATTTGTTACATGATCTATCCTTCACAAAGCCATGCTGATTGCTGTTCATAATGCCATTCACTAGCAGGCCCTGATTAGTGGGAAGGCCACCTAGGCCCAGGCCTAGGGTGGCAGGATTTTAGGGGGGCGGCATGCTGCCCAACCACACCCACATTGGTTCAAAAAACACTGGGGATGCGCAGGAGATACAATCTCTAGAAAATTTGCATGAATAAAGGGTAGGGGACAGGGGGGACAAACGGCAGTGGGCCTAGGGGCGCCCGCTATATAAATCCGGCCCTGTTCACTAGGACAGCATTTTGAATGTGATACATTAACAAGCCTTCAAATAATTTGGCCACCTGGGGTGTATGCCATCTGGACCTGGCGCCTTGTACACATTCATTTTTATTAAAGCTTTATGAACCATATCCTGAGTCAGGCAATTACTAGATTGAGCTGAGCCAACAGTGTATCTATGAAGAGAGCCTGGGAACTCTGACTCTTCTGTTGTACAGGAATAAATTGAGAACAGTAATGATTTAATATCATTTTAAATGACAACCATTGTTGTTCTGTTTTTTTAGCAGAAAACATAATACCCCAGTCAGTGCTCTGAAGGGAAGCCCTTAAGGCACTACAATTTGATTTTCTGAAATTCAGGGTTTTTGTTGCCTCAGTGTTCACTTGTTTTTTTGCACCAGACATTAAATGAGATCACATTAGTCAACACAAAGTGATAAACAGCAGTGTTAGGGGCCTATCGGCTCCTAGTGGAGAAGTCCGGAAGTCAGGAACAATTTAGGAACACTCAGGAATAAAGGTAGCAATTCCTATAATCGGGCATTGAACCCGTGACCTCGGCATCCTCTTAATTCAAATTTTTGCCCCAGGTTTTGGTTTGAAGAGGGTGGGAAATTTATTACTAGGCAGAAGTGGGGGGCAACGTGAAGGTGGTAAGGGGGATGAAAGCAACACATTAAAATCTTCCCTTGGACATATTCACATACCTTCTGCACAGTCACTGTGGCTATAAAAAAAGCAGACAAATTAGGGTAAATAGTACCTGTGGTCCTATAGTAACAGTGGGATAATGGTCTATGGGAAGGGAGTGTGGCTGTAGGATAGCAGGTATAGTAGGGAGAGATGGTGCCTATAGTAACAGTGGATAATAGTCTCTGGGAAGGGAGTGTGGCTGTGGGATAGCAGGTATAGTAGGGAGAGATGGTGCCTATAGTAACAGTGGATAATAGTCTCTGGGAAGGGAGTGTGACTGTGGGATAGCAGGTATAGTAGGGAGAGATGGTGCCTATAGTAACAGTGGGATAATAGTCTCTGGGAAGGGAGTGTGACTGTGGGATAGCAGGTATAGTAGGGAGAGATGGTGTCTATAGTAACAGTGGGATAATAGTCTCTGGGAAGGGACTGTGGTTGTGCTAGGAAATGGTAGAAAATGTAGTTGAGCAATGGTTGATAGGCCAAATGTTGAACAGTTCTGCATCATAAACATGATAATGGGCCCCTATTCCTGCTAAAAACAGTGCTGGGCCTCATTTCACTCTCACACAGCTCTCAACAGTTAATGGAATTCATCAGCTGAGGAAAGAGAAAGTGTAATTATAAGGTAGGAGCTGAGCATAAAGGCATTGGTCCTTAAGTGTGTATAAGTGAGTGCACCTCTAGCCACAAGGTCACTTTGATGCCACTCTATCCTACCCTGCCAATGTGGGTCCTGGGCAAAATAAAGCTTTTAGATGATTCATGTTCCTGCCTGCCCATGTGCACATAATGTGTGTCGTCTCTGTACGAATTTGGAAGTGCCGTGAGCTCCATACATCACCATCAGCGCCTGACAGAGAGCAAAAAACTAAACCTGTTTCCCCCAGCCTGATTATTCTCCCAGATAATGTGTGAAGGAGTTATCAGCGGAGCAAAGTGGCACCAAATAACTCGTTTTGTTTGCTAAATGGAGCAAACATGACACATGAAAGTCAGCAAATCTGAGTACAAAATGTCTGCGGATCTGAGGCAAAGAGATATTATTTTTAATGTTAATTTCTCCTTCCAGACAGTTTGTGATAATGTCTTTTTCTCTCTATTATCTATCTAGACTTGCAGTTTGACTGGAGACCAGGACAGTAATATGAATGCGCAACAATACATTTATATATATAAATACTGTAAGTTTGTGACTAAAACCAGGATTAAAAAATGAAACACAAGGGGCTGTAGCGAAAAAGTGTTCTCCTGACTGCTCCCTTTACACTTGTGCCCCAGAGAATGTTGCATTGTACACTGAACTCCAGATAAAAATTCTTCCACTTTAGTAGCTTCACGGGGGGCACAGGACAGCCCTACAAGTAGCAGTACCTGCTATAGGTGCTTTCCACTTCCACCCCTCAACAATACAAGGCTAACTAATGCAGCCTCAGAGGGGAAAAAATTCCTTCCTGGACTCCAAGATGGCAAACGGACCAGTCCCTGGATCAACTTGTACTATGAGCTGTCTCCCATAATCTTGTATTCCCTCACTTGCTAAACACCATCCAACCCCTTCTTAAAGAGATACTGACACCAGAAAAATAACCCTTTTTCATATCCATTATAACGTTATCTTTGAATGCTATTTATAATTTGCCATAAAAGTATTCCCCTGATGCTTTTACATTACCTTTCTTACCCCCATGTTCCTCTATGAGGGGGCTGCCATATTTGTGCAGCAGTATTCCGGTTGCATTAGAAACTCTAACTGACAGGTTGAGAAGGGACAGTCAAGTTAGCAAAACAGTCAGGTTTAGGAACTTCAAGTACTTACAAAAGCAGAACTATCAGCAAAAAAAAAAAACAATTAATGTGAACTATATGTAACTTTTAATGTAGATTAATATTTTGAAAAGAAAATTTTTAGTGTCACTTTAAATCCATCTAATGTATCAGCCTGTACCACTGATTCAGGGAGACAATTCCACATCTTCACAGCTCTCACTGTAAAAAAAACCCTTTCCCAATATTTAGGAGGAACCTCTTTTCTTCTAATTGGAATGGGTGACCTCGTGTCAGCTGGAAAGACCTACTGGGTAAATAAAGCATTAGAGAGATTATTATATCATCCCCTTATATATTTATACATAGTCATCATATCACCCCAATTTGGCCAGTCTTTCCTCATAGATAAGATTTTCCATACCTTTTACCAGCTTAGTTGCCCTTCTCTGTACCCTCTCTAATACAATAATGTCCTGTTTGAGTGATGGAGACCAAAACTGTAGGGCATATTTTAACAGTGCTCTATAAAGTGGACAAATGACCCTCTCCTCCTGTGAATCAATGTCCCTTTTAATACAACGTGGGGGAGGGGGGTGCGAGAGGGTGAGAATATGAGTGTGTGTGGGGGGGGGACGCACTATTTTAAATCCAGCCCTGCCAGATACAAGAAGTGCAACAAATGGCTGAAGTAAGCCGCCATACACATCATTTGATGGGGTTGCTATTTACCCACTGGGCCAATAAGAGCTAATATGAAATTGGGGTTCAAACATCCAATGATCTGTTAAAGATGAGTTCTGGGTGGGTTTATAGGCTTTTGTATTGTCCTGGGACCTCAGATGCACGTTATTATGGTCAATATTAATGACCAACATTGTCCAATTATGACTAATGGACCAGTATAAAAATCTGGATGACTCTTGCAGGGGGACTGACACAATTCTATATCTGATTCTGAATACATCACTTGGTTGGATGGTACCCCTTTATCCAATAAATAATGGTTTGGCCACACTTCCTATTCTCTGGTAAGTGCTGTCCCCCCAATCTAGACTGTTGTGTTTCTCTGGGTCCCCCAGGGCCTCCCATCTGCACCCTAATGGCAGCCCTGTTTCCAGAGCATGAAATATGAACATATACAGCTCTCCACATGCCTATATACAGTTGGGTCCATAAATACTTGGACAGACAACTTTTTTTCTAATTTTGGTTCTGTACATGACCACAATAAATTTTAAATGAAACAACTCAGATGCAGTTGAACTGCAGACTTTCAGCTTTAATTCAGTGGTTTGAACAAAAACATATATAAATGTGAGGAACTGAACCCTTTTTTTTAACACAATCACTTCATTTCAGGGGCTCAAAAGTAATTGGTCAAATTAAAAAAACTGAAAATAAAATGTTAATTTGTAATACTTGGTTGAAAACCCTTTGCTGGCAATGACAGCCTGAAGTCTTGAACTCATGGACATCACCAGATTCTGGGTTTCCTCCTTTCTAATGCTCTGCCAGGCCTTTACTGCAGCGGCTTTCAGTTGCTGTTTGTTTGTGGGCCTTTCTGTCTGAAGTTTAGTCTTCAACAAGTGAAATGCTGCTCAGTTGGGGTCAGATCAGGTGACTGACTTGGCCATTCAAGAATATTCCACTTCTTGGCTTTAATAAACTCCGGGGTTGCTTTGGTTGTATGTTTTGGGTCATTATGAAACACCTCACAATCAATTTGACTGTATTTAGCTGGATTTGAGCAGACGGTGTCTCTGAACACCTCAGAATTCATGTGGTTGCTTCTGTCCTGTGTCACATCATGGATAAACACTAGTGTCCCAGTGCCACTGGCAGCCATCACACTGCATCCACCATGTTTTATAGATGATGTGGTATGCTTTGGATCATGAGCTGTTCCACACCTTCTCCATACTTTTTTCTTGCCATCATTCTGGTAGAGGTTGATCTTGGTTTCATCTGTCCAAAGAATGTTTTTCCAGAACTGTGATGGCTTTTGTAGATGTTTTTTTTTAGCAAAGTCCAATCTAACCTTTCTATTCTTGATGCTTATGAGTGGCTTGCACCTTGCAGTGCACCCTCTGTATTTACTTTCACGCAGTCTTCTCTAT
This sequence comes from Xenopus petersii, assembly GCA_038501925.1. NCBI lineage: Eukaryota > Metazoa > Chordata > Amphibia > Anura > Pipidae > Xenopus > Xenopus petersii. The sequence goes on along the minus strand of CM076679.1, from coordinate 118,405,826 downwards.
ATGGTAGACTTGGGTATCGATACGCCTACCTCCTGGAGAGTGTTGTTCACTTGTTTGGCTGTTGTGAAGGGGTTTCTCTTCACCATGGAAATGATTCTAAGCTCATCCACCACTGTTGTCTTCCATGGATGGCCAGGTCTTTTTGCGTTGCTGAGTTCACCAGTGATTTCTTTCTTTCTCAGGATGTACCAAACTGTAGATTTTGCCACTCCTAATATTTCTCAGATGGGTTTTTTCTGCTTTTGCAGCTTATGGAGGGCTTGTTTCACCTGCATGGAGAGCTCCTTTGACCCCATGTTGTCTGTTCACAGCAACATCTTTCATAATCAAGCACCCCCCCCCCCTCAAATCAACTCCAGGGCTTTTATCTGCTTCATTGATAATGACATAACAAAGGAATTGCCCACACCTGCCCATGAAATAACCTTTGTAATTGTCCAATTACTTTTGAACCCCTGAAATGAAGTGATTGTGTTAAAAAAAGGCTTTAGTTCCTCATATTTTTATGCAATCTTTTTGTTCAACCCACTGAATTAAAGCTGAAAGTCTGCAGTTCAACTGCATCTGAGTTGTTACATTTAAAATCTGTTGTGGTAATGTACAGAACCAAAATTAGAAAAAAGTTGTCTGTCCAAATATTTATGGACCTAACTGTTTATATATATATGTGTGTGTGTGATTCTATTCCTCACTATCTCTTTTACCTTGTGAAGCCTTTATGCTTGTGAGATCATTGCGTATGCAATCTACACTACTCTACACAACTTGCTGACACACAGTTTATATCTTTCAACTGGGAAGTGAGTGACAACTTCCTCTATTGTTAAGAGGGAAGAAAAGAATGAGATCCGGGGTATAAAGGAGAACAAATTAATATTCAGGGGCTGGAGGAAATCTTATTTTATGTAGAACAATCTGTATTTTATTACCTGTGCTCACATTCTGGAATACTGATTCCTTCTATTTGTTTTGGATTCCACTTCTCTCCTTGCTGCTAAATGACTATTTGTCGCTCTGGGTTTTATCTCTAGAGGATCAGGAATGTTCAACATGTAGCGTATGGTGGTCAACTACAACTCCCAGAAAATGAAAAGGTCTGTGCTGTGTAGAACAACCCACAATAAAGAACTGTTTCAGATGGGCAGGTGAGTTGGTGAAGATCTTCAACATTTTTAATCTACGGAAAAAACTTATTGGAATGAACTCAGTGATACATTCAATCCTGTCGTTGGTTTAGAAAAAGTTGGCACATTGCATCAAGGTTGTCTATAATTGCTGCAGGGCAAAACAGATTTTATGCCCCATTAATAATTTTATAAATCAATACTCTGCAACATCTGGGACTTCATCTGCTTATGATGTATGACATTCTCACCCAAGGCAGCCTTTTGGCTACTATAAGCACCATCTCTCTCTACTATACCTGTTATCCCACAGCCACACTCCCTTCCCAGAGACTATTATCCCACTGTTACTATAGGCACCATCTCTCCCTACTATACCTGCTATCCCACAGTCACACTCCCTTCCCAGAGACTATTATCCCACTGTTACTATAGGCACCATCTCTCCCTACTATACCTGCTATTCCACAGTCACACTCCCTTCCCAGAGACTATTATCCCACTGTTACTATAGACACCATCTCTCTCTACTATACCTGTTATCCCACAGTCACACTCCCTTCCCAGAGTCTATTATCCCACTGTTACTATAGACACCATCTCTCCCTACTATACCTGCTATCCCACAACCACACTCCCTTCCCAGAGACTATTATCCCACTGTTACTATAGGCACCATCTCTCCCTACTATACCTGCTATCCCACAGTCACACTCCCTTCCCAGAGACTATTATCCCACTGTTACTATAGACATCATCTCTCCCTACTATACCTGCTATCCCACAGTCACACTCCCTTCCCAGAGACTATTATCCACTGTTAGTATAGGCAAAATCTCTCCCTACTATAACCGCTATCCCACAGTCACACTCCCTTCCCAGAGACTATTATCCCCACTGTTACTATAGACACCATCTCTCCCTACTATACCTGCTATGCCACAGTCACACTCCCTTCCCAGAGACTATTATCCACTGTTACTATAGGCACCATCTCTCCCTACTATACCTGCTATCCCACAGTCACACTCCCTTCCCAGAGACTATTATCCCACTGTTACTATAGGCACCATCTCTCCCTACTATACCTGCTATCCCACAGTCACACTCCCTTCCCAGAGACTATTATCCACTGTTACTATAGGCACCATCTCTCCCTACTATACCTGCTATCCCACAGTCACACTCCCTTCCCAGAGACTAGTATCCCACTGTTACTATAGGCACCATCTCTCCCTACTATACCTGCTATCCCACAGTCACACTCCCTTCCCAGAGACTATTATCCACTGTTACTATAGGCACCATCTCTCCCTACTATACCTGCTATCCCACAGTCACACTCCCTTCCCAGAGACTATTATTCCCACTATATTTATGAACAAAGAGAGCGTGTAGGCACCTGCATGATGTTTATAGTTATGTAATATGACTGAAGGGAAATACTGACTTCAGAACATAAATAGCAAATATATATTGTTGAAGTAAGTAAGCTTAAATGACTGCTGGCAAAATATCCTTTGCCTGCTTGCTGTAATTGATATCTATAAGTAGAAGATTCCATGCTAGTTGACTTGAAAGAAAATGAAATGCTAAGCACAAAACTGGTGCTCAATAACATTCTGAAATGGTACCCCCCTTGGGCAATGCATCCAGTCCCATGTGATCCGTAAGGCTACTACAGGCCGAGGTGCTGCCCCAATGTACAGATTCTCTGTTCCTCTCCTCCCCGCATCTGCTGTCCCACCGGGTATCCCAGAAGTACGGAACACATAGCTCCCATTTCCTGTAATTGCTGTAAATGTTCTACACAGCACACTGCCCAAAAATAAGGTAATAACGATAAATAAATAAATAAATATATAATAAACCTATTTGCAAACCAATCGAGGGAGAACGCCAGAGGATCGTTTAAATTATAGATAAGATGCAATCTATGAAATGAAACTCTAATTGTCTCATTTTTCTGTTGCTTTCAGATACTTGATTTTTACTCAGGCGGATAATGTTTTCTCTCCGTTCCATCAGCCAAGATCAGGTTTCTGGGTGGATCACAGTGAAGGATTTCGGCTGTATCATGCAAACAGCTTGCTCGTTTCCAGTTGTTACAATTTGCTGCTAAGGTTTTCCTTTTCAGGGGTCTGCTAGCACTACGTTTCCCAGCATCCCCTGCTCACCATCAAAGCCTTGGTCTATAGGGGGATGCTGCAAGACTGTTGTATGGCTGGTTTTGCTTTGGAAACACATACATGCTCATTTTTACCACTGGGTGTGGGCAGTCATAGTCCATGTAAAGTTGTGCAAGACTGATTGGCATCCCTTGTGGGTCAGTCATGGAAAACTGGTTGAGCTGTTGTCAGTATACCCCATGAAGGTGGAACTCAGCACACTGGGTGTTTCAAGAGGAAATAGTCCTTGTAGTTAAATACTTGCTGCAAGGACTAAATCTATCTTATTTATACCAGTTGCAGATTCAGTCTTTCCTTGAGAAACCATTGTTCTTGGTTTCCAATCAAATTTAGTCTTAGCCTTAGCCCCTAACTGTTAGTATAAGGCCTGTTGCACACACACATCTATGTGATCCCATAGTAAGAAACACTGATGCAAATTGCCCATTCTTGCATGGGTTCAGCTCTCACTCGCATGAATGGCAAGTCCTGCCTATGGTAGATGCTGGCACTGTTGGGCAGGGGTTTGTCTGGGAATATCCATTGCCTGGCAATGGCAACACCTAACATAGGCAGCATTCTCCTCTGAAAATGCAGTGGCCATTAATAAGTAGTGTAGTGTGTCCTATAAATCATAATATCCAGGGGCTTGGCCTATTATGAAGACAACAAGGACCAGGAGCTTTCACAGAATAACATTACCCACCATCGCCAGCAGGATGCAATATATTCTCCCGCATATAGGGAAAAACAGCTGGATGCTACTCAGAGGGTGGAACCTTATTATAACCAGGAGGATAAAGGTTGAGCCATTTCTGAAACTCATTATAGACTTCTGTTGGTTGTGTGTGTGGCCTAGCAAGGGGGACATGATGTGACATGATGGGACATATGATCAAAACGAAGAAATTGTCTGTAGCAAGGATGTCCAACTAAAGTCCTAGGTCCTTTAAGATATTCCTAAGGACCTCAGTCTGCTCCAGGACCCTTGAACAAACAAAAGACACAGCACATATAAGGGGATATCGTTGGTCTATAGCAGTGATGTTCAACCAGATGATGCAACATGATGCTCACCCACTGCTTGGATGTTGCTCCCAGTGGCCTTTTACTTTCTTTTTTTGTGATAAAAAGTCCTGTGATTATGCAAATTAGGATTCGGTTTGGCCGGGCAGAAGGATTCAGCAGAATCCAAATCCTGCTGAAAAAGGCCGAATTCTGGCCAAATCCCGAACAGAATCATGGATTCGGTGCATCCCTAATTATTACAGAGAAAAAGGAAATAGTTTGAAAAATTTGGATTATTTGATTAAAATGGAGTCTATGGGACAGTAGCGTAACTAGATGTTACTGGGTCCCACAGCAAATTAATTTCAGGGTCCCCAAAATATCCAGATGTTTGTCCTGTTTTACAAATATATATTGAAATTGCATATTAGTTAGGGCCCCCTGTACCTCTTGGTTCCCTGCAGCTGCAGGGTCTGCTTCCTCTGGAGTTACACCCCTGCTATGTAATTCTGTAATTCGGAGCTTTCTGGATAACGGGTTTCCAGATAACAGATCCCATACTTGTACCATGGGCGAGTTAGGCCTCTTTCCAAAGAAATACAAACTTTCCATAGAGAAAAAAAAGGGATTATAACAGAAACATTGCACTACTGTAAGCCCCTTTTGGGGCCTGACACTTTCTATCTAGCATTAGTTTGCTTTAAAAACCCATACCGACCCGAAATGATGTGAAAGGTGAAGGAAGCCATCCAATATACTAATGCATTTCGCTATGGAGGATATGCGACCAGCATACATGACGAACATACGGCGGAAATGTAATAAAGATTGAATGTAACAGTTTATCTTTCTGTCAACATTTATTCCTGTGCGAATAAATGTTTTTTTCTATTTCAGCTAATTTCATTGTTACATTTCCCTATTAGGGTATAGTTATCCAATAAATCCTCGTGCAGTTTATCCTGCGGTTATCTACATGACCACCACTGGACTGTGCACTTAGTCAATTCTACATTTGTCTCTATGGGGAATAAAAAGGATATTCTCTGATTAATCCGCTGAACCACATTCGTTATGACCTCATCATCTGTCTCACAGTGAACTCAAAGATCATTTTTCATATTGGGAACGAAGTGATAATGGGAAGGAGCAAGGAGATCAGTTTATTGAAGAGAAAGAGGTAACAAGTCCGATGGCGTTATCATGCAGGGTGTTGCAGGAGCGCCTTGTCATGGCTGAAGACTATTTTGATGGAGGGATTTTTCCAGGATGGGTGCTGATGTGTCTAAAAGCTTTTAGAGTATATTTGCATATTAAATACCTCGCCGCCTAGATATCTATTGTGCATCTCTAAACATGGATACTAATGCATTCTGTATCAAAACAAAAATACTGGAGAGATACATGAACTTATATATATATTCATTCGATTGCTGTCAGGGGCAGAACATCGACTGATCTGTTCTTTTGTACTTGATTTGATCAGAATGGTTAATGGCAGGTCGGGAGATGGGAAAGTCCGATCAAAGTCAAAGTAAACTTTATTGTCATCTCAGCAGTATACGAATATACAGTGAGACGAGACGACGTGGCTCCAGCTAGTACATATCACAAAAAGGCACTTAAAAATACACAATAAATATGTAAACATGAAATGTGCAATATATAGGCAGAAATTGGATATATACATGTGTAAACCTTTAGAATTGTGCAAATAAATTAACGGTTCACAAAGTTAAGTTCACAGTTGAGGTGTGTCTGGAATGTAGTGGGAGGACAGGCAGTGAGTTGAGGAGTCTGATAGCTTGCGGAAAAAACTTCCGCGCAGCCTGTTTGTTCGGGCTTTAATACTGCGAAAGCATCTGCCGGATGGGAGCAGAGTGAACAGTCCGTGTGAGGGGTGTGTGGAGTCCAGTGCAATGCAGGAGGCCTTTCTTACACAGCGCTTGTGGAAGATGTCCTGCAGTGATGGAAGAGCCACTCCAATGATGTTGCCAGCTGCTCTGACAGTCCGCTGTAGAATTTTCCGGTCAGCAGAGCTGGCACTACTGTACCAGATGGAGATGCAGCTCGTCAGGACACTCTCTATGGTGCCCCTGTAGAACACTGTTCTATGGTGGCCCGTTTCAGTGGTCTTAGGAAGTGAAGACGCTGCTGAGTCTTTTTAGTGATGGAGGCGGTGTTGGTGGTCCAGGTGAGGTCATCAGAGATGTGGACTCCCAGGAATTTGGTGTTCTTTACTGTCTCTACTGTGGAGCCATTGATGTTGAGTGGTGTGTGTTCTCCTGAAGTCGACAATCATCTCTTTCATTTTGTCCACGATCATTAACAGGTTGTTCTCACTGCACCAGACCGCCAACTGCTGAACCTCATCTCTCTTCGTCGACTCGTCGTTGTGGTTGATGAGCCCCACCACAGTTGTGTCATCGGCGAACTTGATGATGTGGTTCGAGCTGTGTCTAGCTATGCAGTCGTGTCAGCAATGTGTACAACAACGGGCTGAGAACACATCCTTGAGGAGCTCCTGTGCTCAATCTGATGGTGCTGGAAACCTTGTCGCCAATACGAACAGACTGAGGCCTCTCCGACAGAAATTCCAAGATCCAATTGCACAAAGTGGTACTCAATCCCAGCTCTCTTAGTTTCCCACTCAGCTTTTGAAGGATGATGGTATTGAATGCTGAGCTAAAGTCTATAAACAGCATTCTCACATAACTGACTGTCTTTCTTGTCCAGATGAGTTAGTGAGAGGTGGAGTACAGAAGATATGGCATCCTCAGTTGACCTGTTTGGCCGATATGCAAATTGGAGTGGGTCCAGTGAGCGGGGGAGGGTCGTACGATGCCAGCTTTAGGCATGCGGTATATATAAGATATTTAAATGCATCTTTATCAGAATTCAAAATTGCATTTTTTCACAATCCAAGGAACAGAGCTGAAAAAGATGCAAATGAGAATATACTCGAGAATATTCTCGGAAACTGGACTAGTCGGTATGTATTAGAGATAAAACTTGGCAAGTAAAAGCTGGAGAGGTTCAACAGAACTCAGTGGGAATAGACTCAAAAAACAATGTATTTATTTATTTTCACAGTTTAACTTTTTGTTTATTTTATTGTTATTTATTTATTTTCCCAGTTCAAACATTCAGGTTTTTTTTAGCATCATTGAAAATTAATGGAACAATGTGATTTTCCTGTAAAAAAAAACGCTTGTAATAATATTCTTCATTTTTTAGCTTTTTGGCACCTTTTTTCTCCAACTCAAAAATTCGTAAATAGGTTCCTTAGTGTTCCTTCTGAAAAAAGCTTGAGGTGGCCCCACTATATGACAGAGACCCTGTTCAAGGTGTATAGTATATTTTTCCTGTTCTAGGTGTCTCTACTACACTTTCTAAAAGAAGGGGAATTTCATAACCTATAACTAAATACCCTTTAAGCATGAAACGTGTAAAGCTTATGTCATCATGGGAATAAAGCCCCTACTTTACTATAGCTTGAATATTTTAAGTGCTTTACATGACAATCCTTCTCCTACGTGTGTTCTAGGTGTTCCTGTTGACAGGCAGGACTAGAAGGAATGAAAATACTTCTTCCTTGTGTCACCAAAGGACTTTCATGAAAATGTTCGAATTTCCTTAATTTTTCCGTAAAAATGTTCGAATTGCTCGTTTTTTTCAGTGAAAACGTTTGAATTGCTCGATTTTGTAGTGAAACCATTTGAATTGCTCGATTTTTTGTGAAAACTTTAGAATTGCTCAATTTTTCAAGGAAACCGTTAGAATTGCTTGATTTTTCCTTGAAAACATTCGAATTGCTTGATTTTTTCTTGAAAACGTTCGAATTTCACGATTTTTTGTGAACTTTTACGATTTCTCGAAAATTTTTCGATGTTTTGAGAATTTTGCGGGAAATTCGCAAATTTTTCGGCAAAGAGAAAAGGGAGAAATTCGCCAGTCACTAGCAAAGAACACTCAGCAGCTGCACTTCGATACATTTGTAACAATTTAAGATAAGCAAAAAATCTATTCTAACTATTTAAGATAAGTAAATCTTTTGGAAACTGTGACTCACAGATTAAAGGGCAATTTCAGCTTTTTTCGCAAAATTATTACACATAAAACATGGCCCCTCAAATTTCATTAGCCTGCCAAATTTTGTAAAATGGACATGTTAATTAGGGGGCGTGGTCATAAATGGGCATGGTCAGAGGTTTTTCAATGCGCTATGCTCAGCTAATGTTTTTGTCCCTCTTTATATTGGGAGATATGTATTGTAGCTGAACTGTCTAAGCTCCATCAAGGAGTGGTAGTGGTGTTGGTTACCTGCAGACCACCCACAACAGAAGGATGGGGTCAGACAAGAATCTGAGTATTTTGGTTTAGAAAGATGAAAGAAGAGGAAGAAAGGCAATTGTGGGAGTTCTGCAAAGACTAATGGACTGGATGTGCTACATTGGGCCAGGGTCAGACAGGTCCAGCAGGACACCAGGAAAAAACCCAGTTCCTCATGAGCCCCTCCGACCCAGATCTGTACCCAATGAAGCCCTGGGTGCTGTCTGACCTCGCATTGGCCCTGATTGTGGCTGAAAAAAGAGAGACCAAGGTGGTCTGGAGGGAGAGGGGTGCTGAGGGATTCCAGATAAACCTCATGGCTGGTGCAGGGGCCAGGGGAGCATGTGTGGGGGCCCCTAGGGTGACAGCCCCAGTTGTACCTGGACCATCCAGTCTGACTCTGTAAGGAATTGTTACCATGTTTTACTATATAGGTAACTGTGTTCCCAGGACCCAAATGGAAACCACTCTCCATATGGAGGCAAAGCCATAGAAGCATTTGGGCAAAATGGCCCCATCGAATGGTTATATAAATAAAACAGTACTGTAGCAAAGGTTACATATTACCCCATGGGAGGCATAATTGATGTAATATATTCATATACCTTGTATCCTTTGATGAGGCTTTAGTTGTCTTTTTTTTTTATAAAAGCAGCCATACAAAAATGCACATTACACAGTTTCCCTTATCAGTTCCAACTTGCTTGTGTATCTTTCTGTTTGCAGAAACAAGTAGCCATAGTAACGTTACAGAAGCCCAGATGCATCGTAGCGCCTAGATGTGACCCCGCTAAACATTGTCATAAACTTGCTAGAATGTCGGAAATCATGGCAGTCTCACGCACACTTGTTACATTCTGATACATAGATTTCTCTTTGAAAGTTTTCATTTAAAAGTAGTTTTAGTTACTGGGGGCAGCTGATATAATGGGCCCTTGCTGAGCTTACGTTAGTTATTGGTTAGTGACTATCACACACTAGCAATATGTATGAACCACCTCCCCTGTAACGAGAATCTGAATTAATCAGCCTTTTTTTCTGAATTTTATATACATTCTGTGTTGAATATACAGTAGCAACATGGAAGCTGCCAGAGACATCACCCTCCCGATATTTCGACTGTGACTTTTGGCCACTACATAGATCATGCTCAGTTCACCCAGATCTTGTTATATTACACCCATGCTTCTGTCCTGCCCCTACCAAGAATATGAATAAAAGTGACGCCTGCACATAGACACACAAATTCAATCACCACAAATAAATTCAAAAACATGGGATAATTTACCTGTAAGTCTGGCAAGTAAGATACATCTTAGAAAATGCTTATCCTACCCAAACTGTGGCACTTACTATGGTATACTCTGGTACTAATACTTAAGAGGACCTTTGAGATTCTAAATTCTCTCTTCAGTAAATTTACCCAGGGCAAATCAAAACCCAGACAACACACCACTACATTAACAAGACCAAAAGATAAGGGTGTCATAGCACTTACTGATTTTATTTATACTAGGTAGAGTACAGAGTATAGCCCATGCAATCCCTATGATGTTTTAGGAGGTTTCTCCTCCACTATTCAAGTTATGGATTGTCGTGACGGGACTTCCGACTTCCCCCAAAAAGACCTTTTAACTAAAAACCCAAGCAGCTTGCCCTAACCACAAACAGAGGTGTGGACAGGCAGCAGTGATGCAGAGGCAGACAACAGGCAGAGTTGTGGGCAGTTAACAAAAACAGAGGCAAATAACAGGTAGAGGTGTGGGCAGGCAGGAGTGATACAGAGGCAGATAACAGGCAACGGTGTGGGCAGTAAGCAGAGTCATATAACAGGCAGAGGTGTGGGCAAGCAGCAGTGATGCAGAGGCAGATAATAGGCAATGGTGTGGTCAGTAAGTAGAAGCAGAGTCATATAACAGGCAGAGGTTTGTGCATGCAGCAGTGATGCAGAGGCAGATAACAGGCAACGGTGTGGTAAGTAAGTAGAAGCAGAGGCATATAACAGGCAGAGGTGTGGGCAGGCAGCAGTGATGCAGAGGCAGATAACAGGCAACGGTGTGGTAAGTAAGTAGAAGCAGAGGCATATAACAGGCAGAGGTGTGAGCATGCAGCAGTGATGCAGAGGCATATAACAGGCAGAGGTGTGGGCAGGCAGCAGTGATGCAGAAGCAAATAACAAGCAGAGGTGTGGGCAGACAGCAGTAATGCAGAGGCAGATTTCAGGGAGAGGTGTGGGCAGGCAGCATTAATGCAAAGGCAAATAACAGGCAGAGGTGAGGGCAAGCAGCAGTGATGCAAAAGGAAGATAACAGGCAATGGTGTGGGCAGTAAGCAGCAACAGAGGCCTATAACAGGCAAAGGTGTGGGCACGCAGCAGTGATGAAAACGCAGATAACACGCAGAGTTGTGGGCAGGCAGCAGTGATGCAGAGGCAGATAACAGGTATAGGTGTGGGCAGACAGCAGTGATGCAGAGGAAAATTACAGGAAGAGGTGTGGTCAAGCAGCAGTGATATAGAGGCAAATAAGAGGCAGAGGTGTGGGCAGGCAGCAATGATGCAGAGCAGTGTCGGACTGGGGTGACAGGGGCCCACCAGAAAACATTAGGCCCACTTTCCAAATTAATATACCTCCTTTCCTCACTCAACCTCTTTATTCTCCTAGTCTCTTTTCTCTACATACTATACTCTATTCTTCCATTACTAAGCCTCTTTGTTCCATAAAGAAATAGAGAATGACCATGAAATAGGCCAAATGGTTAGAAGCAAGAGGCCCACTGACACCTGGGCCCACCGGGAGTTTTCCTGGTATCCCGGTGGGTCAGTCCAACACTGATGCAGAGGCAGATGAGAAAGAGAGGCAGAGGTGCTTTAAGTAGCAGTGATGCAGAAGAAATCAAACACAAGAACAGACCGGCAACTGTGATTAACAACAACAACAAAAAAGTCAGCAAAGCAAAGTGTTAAATGGGCCAATGCCTAGGTGGGCAGTAATGTTTCACAAGTGGTTAGCAAGCCAGATCAGGAAAGGCCATATTTAGTCAAATCCCTTTATTTACCATCTTAAGCTTAAGTAGCGCAGTACTGTAGTCTGGTATTAAGGAAAATGGGTTTTATGCTGTTAATTACATCTGAAGTGGTGAAAGTGATGTCCCCTGAGTCACTGGTACAAACAGATCTTTGATGAAAATGTTGTCCTGAGCAGCCATTTACAAATGCAAATAGAGAAAATGAAGAGCACATATTGACAATGGGGAACTTTGCAGATACCACCACCCAGGACCTGGCAGTATATCTATTGTTCCCAGAGCCACCCTGGACCTGGCAGTAATTCCAAGGTTCCCACAGTTGTTTGCGTCAATAGGCGCATCAGAATTGCGTCCAGTGCATTGGGCGCAATTGCAGTAGATGCAACGCAGAGGGTAGCTGCAATGTGGCTGGAGTTATAGGGGAAAACACTGCATTATGGGTTTAAAAAATATTGATTTGTTTCCAAAATTGCACTTTGCACACGGCACTTGGGTTCATTATATAACTGAGCATGCAAGGCCTGCTGGGAAGTAAACTGAAGCAATTTCCCCACGTGGAACAGTGTAAATATAGAGCAAGCAATGGCCGTACCTACAGGGGAGCACAGGGTACAGTTCTCTGTGTAGAGAAGCTGCTTTTTATTAAAATGTTTTATTGGATGACTCCATCCATTCACATTCCCTGAGCTGCAGTCCGTAATCAGTCTGAGGCAGAAGCATATTATTTTGCCAAAGGTAAAGTTATTCATACAAATTGTTACAAAGGAGTCTTGTTAAATGATTATGATTACCCCTAAGTGTCTATTCCATTTGTGCGATCACTCACTTTACATTGGGAATGGCCTAGAGCCATTGCAGGGGTGGCGCGACTTCCTCCATTTTGTTTGATGCTGAATTTGGCTGCACATTTATGGGCACAACAAAGAATAGAGGGACTTTTAAAACATTGCAGCTTCTCTCTGCATTATCTTATAAACAATCTCATCAGAGCTGCCTGGTGAAATAGCACTACATTTTATATTGGTGGCACATGGATGGGACATTAGCGGCCCCCTGGCATACCCCTACTATGTGTGAGCAGCAGAAGATTCTTAGCACAAAAGAACCTGATATATATTGCAAAAACCAAGCCTGAAGTACAGGGCTTGTTTGCACCTGTCAGTGCCATGGTCTGTGCTTTGCTCCAGATTTTCAGCTTACACTAGGGGGCAGATTTACATAGGGTCGAATATCGAGGGTTAATTAAGCCTCGATATTCGACTGCTGAAGGTAAATCCTTTGACTTCGAAAATCGAAGACGAAGGATTTACCGCAATTAGTTTGATCGACCGATCGGACGGAAAATCGTTCGATCGAACGGTTAAATCCTTCGAAACGAACGATTCGAAGGATTTTAATCCATCGATCAAACGATTTTTCTACGACCAAAAAAGCTTAGAAAGCCTATGGGGACCTTCCCCATAGGCTAACATTGAGGTTCGGTAGGTTTTAGGTGGTGAAGTAGGGGGTCGAATTTTTTTTTAAAGAGACAGTACTTCGACTATCGAATGGTCGAATAGTCAAACGATTTTTAGTTTGAATCATTCGATTAGAAGTCGAAGTTGTAGTCGAAGGTTGAAGTAGCCAATTTGATGGTCGAAGTAGCCAAAAAAAATCATTCGAAATTCAAAGTTTTTTTTATTCTATTCCTTCACTCGAACTAAGTAAATGTGCACCTAATAATCTGGAGTACAAGTGCTTGCCGGCCATACACCTTCACATCTGCTCATTTGGCAAGGTTGGCAAACCAATAGATCTCTGCATGATTTGCCCTCCACACCCTGATCCTACTGCAAGCTTATGAAGATCTTTTGAGCAAGGTCGGCATCAACTTGCCAGTGCAGTCCTCAGCCCAAAGTGATATTCATTAATGTTTGATATCTACTTATTTTATGCTAAGATGTTGGTTGGGCAACAGGCCCTGTCTAATTTGCTTCAAACTCTGCCTTCTGCTTTTATCAACCTATGTATGCCACCTTAGGGCACCTAATGCAACCCCATCCCTGTGGCTTGGCACCCACCTGCACAACTACCTACCTCTGCATGACTAGCATAGTGATTCTACCCACAGCAAAACAGCAGTGCATCATCACCATCATGCTCTAGGCACATGCTCTTCTGCCTGCATCTAGTTCCAGCCCTGCACAATATACAGATAAGGGCGCTGCACCAATGAGGAAAGTTGAGAAACTCGAAAGTTACGAGGGGTGGCATAAAAGCCCCTTAAATAGCCGGAATTCTGACTTTTAAATCACATTTGTGCTCTCTGCACTAGCGATGTGGCCCCTCTCTTCCCACTCTGATGCAAAAAGTTTAAGAGTGGAAGGGGGGCAGCATTGACTGGGCTGCCTCGGGGTAACATAGGGGCCTGAAATGCTCCTGTATGCAGGAGGCTTGTCCAGTGAAGCAGATCTAATCATAGGGAACATTGTTTTCCTGTATCTTTGTGCAGTGCTGATATCTAGTGGGATGGACCTTGCTTAGGGGTCAGTTACTCGCTAATACTCTACATACATAAAGCAGAACAAGTTAAACCAGTGCAGGAAAACAGTAAGGTCAGACAAATGGCTGTAGGGTAGTGACTGGGAACTGGACCAGAACGGAGCCCTGAACAGGACTACAGAATAGTCTGGATTTAGCTGGGGTCAGGAATGCAGAGGTCACAATAGTAAAGAGCTGGGCAAGAGGTCAAGCAAGAATCAGGCAGCGTGTAATTAGGAACAGGCACAAGCCACAGGAACAAATAGATAGTAAGCACTTGGGGCTTGATAAGAACACCTCGAGGCTTTGGTGTTCCAGGCTTCATACCCCAACAGTAAGATTCCCCCCCACTAAGAGAACTGCACGTGTATATTTGAATACAAACAAACACATATACCTTAGCAGTCCAGGCTATAAGGGGTCAAGAGCATAAAAGATGGTTCAATCAATAGCTGAATTTATTATAACACTAGTCAGTGTCTTTGATCCGATGGTAATTTAATTATGGCATGCACAACAAAGGTATAAACTATGCAATCCGATAGCAAGAAAGGAAAATCTATAGGTGCACATTATGCGTGGGCCTTGTCTTTCCATACTTACATCTCCTCCGGGTTATACCATCGCTCTAATCAAATCTGAACAAATGGGCGTAATAACTTAAATGCTCGTCTGTCTTTCATTCTCCTCACTTTCCCCCAGCAGGGTAAAAAACAGGAGCTGGGAGCTGATGAAGAGGGGGCTTCAGGGAGATAGATAGATTGGGTTTGGGTCACAATTTGAAAACAGATGAGTTTGGGTCACAATTTGAAGTCAACCAACCTTTAGCTCTCCAGATGTTGAGAAAGTCCCAGCAACCCTAAGCAGGGCGGGAACCAGGGGTAGGCATATAAGGCACTTCTAGGGCATAATGGTTGGGGGGCACCAGGAATGTAACTCTTCTGTCACCTACCCCTAGTTTGGGGGGAATCTATATGCACACACCCATTCACATATGAACACGCTCGTTTGTGCACACGCAAAGGTGGGGGAAGTGTGACACACTAGCTTGGCCCAACATTGCCCCCAAGCAAGAGCAGGAGGGCCTTAGCTTGGACATAGCTGTGTCCATGAACTGTGTAATTGCCACCAGGTCAAGTTGGGCTGTAGGGTTCAGTTCAGAGCATGCTTAACAGGCACATACAAATGCACCCTTACAATCTGTTCAAATGAACAGTTCGCCTATTGACGCTCGGGAACCTTGATGTTACCATGCCGGTAGCTCCAGGATTCCCACTGCGTCAATATACACCTTTGCACTATGGATACATTGAATCCAGGATTCACCTCAGGATTCATACAGAATTCAGCCTTTTTTTAAAGCAAGAATTGGATTCAGCCAGTATCTGGCCAGTGTCAGACTGGGGCATTAGCAGGGGTGATCCTGGGGCTGCTGCAGGGCTTAAAACTTCAACGTCAGAGTGAGTCAAAGGAAATTCATCTCTAAAAATTACAGGAGGCGACTTTATGCTGCCCCTGGTAACTGACTGCTCACTGTTCTCACCTTTCCTCATGGCAGGAGTGGCCGTGGGCATTAGGGGCCCACTGGCACTGCCGATTGGAGGTCCTCACCTCAGTTGCGAGTGCTACCCACACCAACATGCACTGCAAAACTTGCTTCCCTTTTGTGGATGCAATCTCAGGGGAGGTAGGGCCAGCAGGACCCACTTGGTTTTTTTATGGTGTCCACTGACCCAGACTGACCCTGGATTTAGTTGAATCCATCATGAAAGTTATGGGAATCAGCGCACCCCTAATCTGCACACAACTTGGAACAGGAGGTAAGCTGGATGCACTGACGTGAGTACAACTAGGGAAGTAAAAATAATAAACGGCAACTGTGGCTGCAGTGATAAATGATCCCTCAAATGTCAGTCCCAGGAAATAGAATCCTGGTATAATTTTTAGAAGCTTGTCCCAAGGAAAAAAATATCTTTACTTTGAAGGGAACAATGGTATTCTAAGGCTGTAGCAGTAAACCTGCCTCTCTCCAGGTTGGCATTTAAACTGCTATTGGGTCACTGGTAGTGATGGGCGAATATATTTGCCAGGCACGAATTTCCACGTTTTGCCGAAGGTTAATAAATTTGCAAAACTGCCGCAAAAATTCCACTGCGTCAAAAAATTTGGCCGCAACTCAGAATAGTCACACACAAAACATTGTTGTGCGTCAAAATTATTCGGACGCCCATTGACTTTTCATTTGGCCATAATAGGCGCATATAACAATTGTCGCAAGTGTCGAAAATGACACGTGTCAAAATAGTTTTGACGCCCATTGACTTCAATGTTTTTTTTTTAATTTTTCGCCATTTTTCGTATTTTGCGGGACAAATTCACTACGCTCACAGAACCTATGAAATAGGCACAGATACGGTATATGTTGGAATGCTTGGGAACTGGAGTTTCTGGATACATTTTAATTTGTTTAAGAAACATTTAAACAGTAAATAAACCCAACAGAATCAGAATTATTTGCTTAAAGAGGGGTGTATGGTATCCTGGTATAATTCCGTTATTTGGGAGAAAATAGGTTTCTGGATAACATATCCCACCCCTGCAGTTGTTTCAGTATGAGAATGAAGAATGAATAGGAGAGTGTGGGGACACAAAGGTAAGCAATACTAAATAATGATAACAATAAAAATGTAGCCTGAAACACAGAACTGTCAGTTGCAGCCACTAATAATAGAATATGACTGTGCCATGCAGCCGAAACGAGTCCAGTATCAGTACAGAAATGCAAGTGCCATCTGGGACAAGTCAGTAAAACTCTGCATGTACAGCAATGGTTACAGCACCAAAAATACAGTATTACAATAAAAGCCCATTAAAGGTCAGCTACACTCACTTGTGCTTGCTAACTGCCCGTATTCCCTCAGCTGTATTATAAATGTGCTGTAAAGCTGTTCCGCTCTGCACACCCTGGTAAAGCTGGACAATAAAACTATACAAACACACATAAAATACATGTTTGCAGTGCAAGGATATAGTAATTCAGCAGCACCAATTGCAACTATGCCCTATAAGCTCTGCCAGGCCGGCAGAAACTGATTGTAACATTGTTATAATGGGGGGTCTGACAAAAACCAGGAATATGACACTCAGTAGACTGACTATCCACCTGACACATTCTCTTCATAGCAAGTGCATTCATGGCTTTAGTGATTGATTGGCACATGGTGCTACTGGGGGGCCCAGGGCTGAACTTTTGGCCACAGGGGGCCAAGAATCTCAAACTGCGTGGCTGAAGATTCTTGGTCACATTGACAAATAATTGTGTCAGATTTTTGCTCACACTCATATCTCCTTTTCACTTGCTGAAAAGAAGCCCATGAAATTAATGCACGAGATATGTAAAGTAGACAAATTCCTCAACATGGCGGCCTACAGAGGTCCCATGGGTGAGTACCACATAAACACTGCAATGTGGCCAGTGTAGGACTGGGGTGCCTGGGGCCCACCAGAAAGCCTTTGATTGCAGGCCCACTCTCCCAATTATTTTTCCTTATTATTTTAATCCCTTCTCCTTACATATTATTATCCATTCTTTCTCCCATTTCCTCTCTCTTCTCTCTTAGAAATGGGGGAATAGCTGTGGTATAGACATACTAGGCACATAATTGGGTAAGCAGAAGGGCCCACTGATACCTGGGCCCACCGGGAGTTTTCCTGGTATCCCGGTGGGCCACTCCGACACTGAATGTGGCTCTTGCTTGTCAGGATTTTAACTGTGCCTGATTGATACATGCCCAATTTTAGTGGCCAAAACAAGAGTGCAGAGACTTGATTTCCACCCATCAGAGCTGCCATCGGTAATCATGGGACCCCATCCAACTAAATTAATAAGGACCCCACAGGCCAAGATGACACTGGGAGAAAATCCGGTGGGCCCCGCCACCCTAGACTCGCTGCCTGCCTTGCGGAGAGATTATGGTGGCTGCTGGAAGAGGATGTACACAATTATGACAAGGGGTACAAGTTGGGGAGGTACTTGTTGCGGTGGGAGGTTGGGAGGCTCACAATGGGTGAAGGGGTCTTCCAAATAGGGTGGTCGGCCCATGTGGTGGCAGACCTCAGTGGGCACCGGTCAACAAGGTTGCTTGGGTGGTCAGATCCTGAAGGCAGTACCCCCTGTACCCCAGTGATGGCAGTCTGTTTCCCATGAATACAGTGCTGTCTGCAACACTGTATTCATGAGAGGTGAAGGCACATAGTCACTGTCTTCTACCCCTTACCCTTTTCCTACTTTGCACTCCAATCAGACCTGCAGGTAAGGAGGATCAGCAGGCACAGGCCACAATAGATTCCTGTCTCTACTACCTGCCTATTTGTACCAGTCGGCACTGTATGCTGCAATAAGCATTATGTTTCCAATTCGGTGCTAAGTGCAGGGCACAACCAGACCTGCAACAACTTTGCACTCCATATATACTATAAACTCTCATTTATTTTTTTAATACCCGAAAAATTAATACATTCAAACACGTTAGTTACGGTTATGTAACTACTAATATAGATTAGGAACATTATTTGGCACCAGGAAAATCACCTGCCTTCACCTGTCACCATGATGTCACTGGCAACCAAAAAGCGGCATAAAGTCTTTATTCTTATGATAACACTTTATCTGATTGCCATCTTTAACCACGGAAAATAGTGTTGGCCGGGAACATCATTAAATGATATAGACTATTATCAATGAGCACATTGGAACAATTAAAAAAAATAAAAACTTCTGCCCTAAAGAATAAACGCTTAGGACAGGAATCATTTATTTATATAGCGCTGTCAAGATACGCAGTGCTTTAGGAATAAAGGTGAAAATCGGCAGAAAATACAGCTGGAGGAAATCTTCCCAAACTTTCTATTCTAATTTTATTCAAAATAAATATCAAAGCAATGGCGGATAATGAGAACATTTCAAGGTTATGTTAAAAGCTGTATATTTACCCACTGCAATTAGCTGAATTATAACTGTTGCCTCTGGCCTCATATTTCTTAACAAACAGAAACGGCATATCCGCTGGCCTTGCACATTTCAGGCGAATAAAGGAACCACTGCACAGTGATACATTTACCCTTACAAATTGAAAATGTGACAAGAGGTTGGAAGTACCCCCCCCAGCAACTGTCAGCTGTAGCTGCATCAAAGGGGCAGTAACTTTGCATCTTTCCTAGGAATCATGTCTTCAATTCAAATATTTCTACTTCATTTCATTCATTTACATTGTGCCAGGCAGGGGGTTATGGTAAAAAACTGGCAATGTTTTTCATACTTGGCACACCTTTGTGCTCTGGAGTGGATAAGCCCCTTGCCAATGAATGGAGGGCTGCTTCTGTTCTCAGGCATCCAAATAAAGTTGCCAAATAAGGGGTATGATTGGCTATTGGTAGCACTTAGTGGTACTGGATGCATACAGGAGGCTCTGTTCGGCATTACACAGGGTTTTTAATGTAACAAAATTAAAAAACTGCTTTGAGACCACTGAAGGGGGAACCACAGATCATTGTGCTCTAAAGTGAAGAAAGTTCCATCTCTCCCAGACCTTTATATAAATGAAAGTCACCTGCCACCGCCCTTGAACGAAAATACACACTTTGGGCTGAAAACCAGGGCCATATTTCTATACAGGCCCCCAAGGGTATGTGCCTAGGATGGAGGCTAAGGGGTTGACTTCAGAGTGTCTATATAGAAAAGGGGGGAAATTATTTTTAAGAAAAACTTTAAAATTTCCAGCTACAAGCTCACCAGCAGACACTTGAAGTTAAATCTGGTGGTGGAGCTGAAGGAAAATGGGGGTTACCCCTGTATTTACAGTCAGCGGATGTGCAAAGATGGCTTAGGATAGTCACGGCTGCTGAAAGGTGATTTTCATCCACATGAGTGCCAGGAGGCATGGGTGCTATTAGGCATTTCTCTGCCGGCTGAGTGCCAGTGGGGGAAATTGAGAATACATGGGCAGGGGTTTATAGGAAAGAAATCAAGTATGTCAGTGCAATTACAGAGCTGAAATTCCATTCAGGACTGGGTTTAAAAGCCATAGTTGATAGGAAGTGTTTGATAGGAATATCTGGAATGCCAAGGTGATTGATTGATATTCATTGTGGGCGTCACAGATCATTTATTATCAGATACAATACATTGAGTCTGTGTGACTTTAGCTCCCTTCCTGCAATTAGTAGGTGCTGGCCGGGATTCTTCCCATGCACATCATCGAGCGCTAGAATTTGTATCTGTGCCTGGAAACAATGTGTGTTGCTTAGTGTAGCAAAAAGTCTGCAAAATGGTGTTGTGATTGCGTAGGAAAGTGTTGATGTTGCTTCTTTCTCTCATAGAGCAGCAATCCCTCATGCTTTATGGTTAAGATTATTTCTATCTTTGCAACAAAGCTGGGGGTGGCATTTTTTATTTCAAATCTCAGTTTATTCAGGATTACAGCAGCCCAAAAATACTAATCCAGCACTTTACCCATCCAGATTTCTGTGCTCTCTCATAGAGTATAGTAAGGTAGCTTGGGTTACCATTGCCCATTACCCTCATTAATGTGCTGGGATAATCACATTTTTTTTCTCTCACTGCATATTTTGATGAGGGTTCCAGTTGCCACTCAAAAGTATAGAAATTTCACTAGCATAACCCTCGCTCTCATTGGGTAACATGCTAGAGGAGCCAAAGACTATTGTTCTCACTTTATAATGTTCTAGAGGTGCCAATGCTCACTGAATGAAATGCTACAGGTCTCAATGTCCATTGCTTTCACTGGATAATATGCTATAGGTATCAATGCTCATTATCTTAATAGATAATATGCTACAAATGTCAATGTCCATAGCTCCAGTGTCGGACCGGGATGCAAGGGGCCCATTAGAAAACCTAAGACAGTGGGCCCACTTTTCAAATTATTATTCCTACTCTTATAACTCAACCTCTTCTCCTCAATTCTCCTAGTCTTTTAAATCTACTTACTATAATCAATTCTTCCATTATTAAGTATTTTTTTCCCATAAAGAAATAGGGAATGACCATGAAATAGGCCAAATGTTTAGAAGCAAGGGGGCCCACTGACACCTGGGCCCACCGGGAGTTTTCCTGGTATCCCAGTGGGCCAGTCCGACACTGCATAGCTCTCACCGTATAATGTGCTAGAGGTCTCAATGCCCATTACTCTCACTAGATAAAATGCAACAGATGCCAATGTCCATTGCTCTCATGTGCTAGTGGTATCAATGCCCGTTGATCTCAATAGATTAATATCCTACAAGTACCAATGCCCATTACTCTCAGTGCATAATGTGCTAGAGGTGTCAATGCCCATTGCTCTAGCTGGATAAAATTCTACAGGTGCCAATGTCCATTGCCTTCATTGTATAATATTCTAGAGGTGCCAAAGCTCATTGATCTCACTGTATAATGTGCTAGAGGTGTCAATGCACAATGCTCTCATTGGATAAAATTCTACAGGTGCCAATGTCCATTACTTCCTATGTATACTGCTCTAGAGGTGTTAATGCCCATTAATCTCACTGAATAATATGCTACACATTTCAATGCTCATTGATCTTGCTGTATAATGTGCTAGAGGTGTCAATGCCCATTGCTCTTGCTGGATAAAATTCTACAGATTCCAATGTCCATTGCTGTCACTGAATAATGTGCTAAAGGTGCCAATGGCTACTGCCTTCATGTTATAATGTGCTACAGGTGCAAATGCCCATTGCCCTCACTGTTTAATGCTGTTAGCTGTTAGCAGCCAGCTTGTGCCAAGCCCTAGGAACATTCAATGATGGATTCTGAAGTAGAAGAAAGTAATCATTGCTTGGCAAATTGTGTCGGCATTGAGAAAACATGACAAATTCTCCACTTAATAAACAAAAAGCTACAGGGACTGATGTGAATGATGAACAATCACTGCAAAGCGCTGTCTAACATGCCGGCGCTATATAAATAAATGATAATAAAATTACTGCCACTTCAATGGAGCTGGGGATTTCTCAGCAGAATATACAGTGCATAAGCCTCATTGTGAGTCCACCTTCATTGTCATACACTTCCATAGTGGCCTCCATGCCTCCTACTCCCTGTCTCCTACTCCCTGCCTCCTACTCCCTGCATCCTACTCCCTGCTTCCTACTCCCTGCCTCCTACTCCCTGCATCCTACTCCCTGCTTCCTACACCCTGTCTCCTACTCCCTGCATCCTACTCCCTGCTTCCTACTCCCTGCCTCCTACTCCCTGCCTCCTAAAACTGATGCTCTTCAGGGTGATGAGCGGGGCCCGAGGGAGGATGCCTCTACTTGCAGCACATAGAATCAGAACTTAAAGGAGAACGAAAGCCCGAGGGCGCAAAACCCCTCCCCCCCTCCCCTCCGTTGCCCCCCCTCCCTCCTCCCCCCTGGCCTACCCCTCCCCCTGGGCAAATGCCCCTAACTTGTTACTCACCCCTCTGCGCAGGTCCTGTCCATGGAGTTCGCAGTCGCCATCTTCTTCCACTCGCGTCTTCTTCCTGCTCTGACCGGCGTTTTCTGGCGCATGCGCAGTAGGAACAGTTACCGGTACGGCTCTACTGCACATGCGCCGAATGTCACGAAGTTTTCCGATTTCACTTCGTGACATTCGGCGCATGCGCAGTAGAGCCGTACCGGTAACTGTTCCTACTGCGCATGCGCCAGAAAACGCCGGTCAGAGCAGGAAGAAGACGCGCGTGGGAGAAGATGGCGACTGCGAACTCCATGGACAGGACCTGCGCAGAGGGGTGAGTAACAAGTTAGGGGCATTTGCCCAGGGGGAGGGGTAGGCCAGGGGGGAGGAGGGAGGGGGGGCAACGGAGGGGAGGGGGGGAGGGGTTTTGCGCCCTGGGGCTTTCGTTCTCCTTTAAAAGGTTGTTCAACTTCAAACATTTTTTCCAGTTCAGTTGGTTTCAGACAGGTCACCAGAAATAAACACTTTCTCCGATTACTTTCTATTTGTGACCATTTTTCTATTATTGAAGAGTAACGTTTCATTTTTCACCTTCTAAACCAGCCCTGGGGAGGGGTCGTCGACTTTTTTACCTGACTAAATTGATACATTTAGTTGATACATTTCTTATCTTTGTCCCTGCTGAGCAGAATCTCTGGGTTTTAATACAGGCAGCTGTTAGAATTGATACAATAGTTACTAATACTCCACAGATACTGCTGAGAAATATATCAACTAAATGCATCAACTAAATGTACCAAATTGTAACAGTTCAGCTCCTGGATCACTGAGCTGCCAGACTGAAACACCAGAGACACCAACATTAAACTTTAAACTTAAAGGGCATGTAAAGGCAAAAAAATAAAACCCCATTTTTACTTTCTTTAATGAAAAAGAAACCTATCTCCAATATACTTTGATTAAAAAATGTCTACCGTTTTATAAGAAACCTGACTGTATGCAGTGGAATTCTCCCTTCATTTACTGCTGTGGATAGGAATTGTCAGATGGTCCCTAACTGCTCTGCAGGGAAACAATCATACTTATGAACAGCAGGGGGAGCCCCCGCCTTACTTCCCAGCCATGCAGAACTCAAGCAGCTTTGTTTGTTTCCCTGTAGAGCAGTCGGCGACTGTGTAGAGATTTGTATTGGATTCTCAACTCCAGCTGCAGGGACAAAGATCATGAAGCCAGATTTAAATAGATATACTGGGATTCTATTTGGGGGATTTTTTTTGCTGCAGTCACTGGTTCTGCAGAGTTGGAGAAAGTTTGTATTAAACATTATAAAAACTATAAAATCCATATTAGATTACATGACAACACAGGAGCCAGTGCAGTCTGTATATTCTGATTATTAATCAGTTTTGCTGTATCGGCTTCTAGCAGATATTATTTGACTTATTCTGTTTTGATAATTTATGATGATCCCTAAGCAGCCCAGACCACACTGAGCATGTGCACAGTCTTAGTCTTGCAAAGATGTTTAACAAAGTTACAAGATGGTGACCCCCTGTGGCCAACTTTGAAAGCATAAATCATTTGTTTGATTAGGCTTGTGGTGCAGTAAGTTAATGCTTATGTTTAGTATACAAAATACAGCATTTCTAGCCTTCTTCTATTTTATATTTTCCTTGTCCTTTAAAGGGTAACTTCACAAAAATATAACTTCACAAATACATAAGATTTTTGAAAAGTAAACATAATTTCAAGCTTCGGACTTCGGAAAACGAATCCACCAATTGCCATCCCACTAGGGATTTACATTCTAGCCGGCGGGAGGCAGTTCTGGGAGATTAGTCGCCCCAAAGAAGATGAGATTTGTCACTGGGCGACAAATTAGCTTGGTGTGACATCACTTCCTGCCTGAGTCTCTCCCTGCTCACTCATAGCTCTGAGCTCAGATTACAGCAGGGAGGGGAAGAGGGAGGGGGGAAAAGGGAAGAGAGAGGAGTAAACTGAGCATGCTCAAGCCCAGGCCCTGGAGGTTAAAGCTGAAAACATGAAGTCTGATATAGAAGCCCATGAGTACACAATAGAAGGAAAGAAATGTGGTGTTTCTTTTGACAGAGGACTCAGAGCAGCATTACTTTGAGCAATTACAGGTGTATTTATATAGACCTTTCTGATAAAGCTTACTTAGTTAAATTTTAGCCTTTCCTTTTGAGGCATGCACCAGTGGTTTGTGTTGAGCAGCTGGGTTAGGGAGCACTGCACTGTATATAACTAGTGATGGGCGAATAAATTTGGCAGGTGTGAATTTGCGGCAAATTTCTGCATTTCGCGGCCAGTGAATTAATTTTCGATACAACAGCAAAAATTCAAAGACAAAAAATCTGCTGGGGCAGAAAAGTCGCGCGCATAAAAATGGTTGCGCATCATAATTATTCGGACGCCCATTTACTTTAATGCATTTGGACAAAATAGTCGCGTGTTAAAATTGCCACGTGTCAAAATAATTTTGAAGCCTGTTGACTTTAATGCATTTTGCTAATTTTACGCTGTTTCGCTAATTTTTTTGGCGAAGTGAAACAGGACTAATTCGCCCATCACTATATATAACTAGACACCGACAAGCCCTCCCCCCCGGGGGATCAAAATCATCAGACAGACACCCCTTTTCTACCCACACCCATGTGACTCCCAACACTAGATGAAAAGTGGGAGGGGCAAGGGTGTAACTACAGCAGAAACAGACCCTGTGGTTGCAGGGGGACCAGGAGATTTAGGGGGCCTTTTTTTAGAATAGAATCTGCAGCTTTAACGCCACTAGGGGAATCCAGTGGCCTCTGGTTAAACGTGCAACTCCCAGCAACCTCCTGGCAGCCATGCTTGGGGGGGGGGGAAGTGCTGCTACAGGAGCGGATTTCTCACAGCAGCAAAGTCGCTGCATCTGATCAGCACTGACTCAAACGGGCGATGATTTTTCCTGCAGGCTGAGGAAAGGCACAGAGTCAGCAGAATAGCACAATCCTGCTCGTTCGGTCTCACTTGGCACAGAAAGCGTTAACCCTGCGCTCGGATTAGCGTCTCCCTCCGTTTTTTTCCGGCCCTTCCCTCTCCCAGCGGTGGGTTCCCTCTAGCTGTGAGCGGCGGAAGCGCAGCGCCCTGGAAAGTCAGATCGAGGCTGGAGTCCTGCGCTGCATTCCATTCCATCCCATTCATGCTGAGCGGCTGTTGTACATTGGAGCGCCGGCAACTCGGGGGACTAGTCGCACTATGGAAGCGCTCACCGACTCCCGCTGTAAGTAACCCGCTCTTTTCTCTATGTGCAGCCCGGGGGGAACTTTCCCTCTGCTCATCCCATTTCTCTGGCGTGTGGGACCGAGGGGACGGCGAGCTTGGAGTCCGGCTGTTGTGTCGCTTCCACCACGGAGAGATTCGGCTACTGCTGCCGCTTTCCATTGTCGGGGATGGACGTGGCCGGGATGTGGGGGAGCCGCAGGGGAGAGGGAGGGAGACTCGCGCGGATCTGCAGCAGCACCGGCAAATAGGAGGATCCGCTAGTGATGCATCGAGTCTGCCTGATGCCAAAGTACAACTGTAATGAGCCTTAGTATTGACTGAATCATACCCAGTGTATCCCCCTCACTGCTGCTCAGCCCTATCCCCATCTTTGTACAGTCACGTGCTCCCTGTACCCCCATTCATTCCCACTGTGTAACCCCATTGTATCCCATTCAGTCCCACTGTGTTGTACCCCCATTCAGTCCCACTGTGTTGTACCCCCATTCAGTCCCACTCTGTACCCCCATTGTACCCCATTCAGTCCCACTGTGTACCCCCATTCAGTCCCACTGTGTACCCCCATTCAGTTCCACTGTGTACCCCCATTCAGTCCCACTGTGTACCCCCATTCCATCTCCCCTGCCTAGTGCTGAAGAGGCTGCAGTTGGGGGGCTGGAGAGGCTGCAGTTGGGGGGCTGGAGAGGCTGCAGTGCGCTCTGGCTGTGCCAGGATAAGGCTTGTGCTGCTGCCGCTCGTTTGCCTCCAAAGAGCCAGTGAAACTACAGGGAGGCACAGGGCGGAAATCTCTTCACTTTATACCAAAGTGTCTGACTACTGAATTCATCTCTTTCCACTGCTAAATCTGTCAACTTTCAATGGATTTTGCCTTATTGTTCCTAATGGTTGTGTCCAAACTGCTGTCACTGTACCTGGGGGGATGATGGGAGATGTAGTTCAGCTGGAGCAGGTTGGACATCCCTGTGCAGATGAGTTGCCTGGTGGATTGCAGGCTGTGGGGGGATTGCAGGCTGTGGGGGGATTGCAGGCTGTGGGTATCGGTGCTTTGGGTACTTAATGCACAGTCGATAGGGCGCTGAATTGAAGAGATGTTTGGCAAAGGAGTGAGTGAGCATGATACAAATATATGTTTCTATATCTCCTCTATTAATAATGTAAATACTCACTCCAATTGTACATTTAGGAAATGGTTTGAGCTCCTGCTGCTCTTACGTCTTATGACTCGGCTGCTTTTCTGGATACAGTTAGTGAGCCGCGCGTGTGCCCAATGGGCATGTGTTGTGCATAGGGTCGCCACCTTTTCTGAAAAAAAAAAAAATACCAGCCTTCCTTTATATTTGTCTTTTTTCCCTATTAATAACATTGGGATCAACCATCATTTTTACCGGCCAGATGGCAACCCTAGTAGTGCAGCAGGGTGATATAGTAACCTCAGCAGAGTGACTGAACGCCGTGCCTTTAAATGCTGCAGATCTTACAAACCAACCCCCCCTCCCTTTAAATCCGCCAAATTAGCCATTATTTCATCTTTTTTACATTTTTATAACGAGACAATGGTGCCCAGAGCCGGAGATCCCCTGTTAATTCATTGGTGGGTGTTGGATTCAGCAGTAACTGAACGACGAGATGGGGAATGTGAATCCCTTTCCGAGGCAGCGATGCTTTTGTATTGGAGATGTGGAATGAGCTGGGCTCTAGTGAGCGGCTCTGGGTCGGCTCTAGGGGGGTTGTTAGAGATTCACTTGCAAATGCTGGTTGGGGGCAATGAGGTGTGTGTGCAAATACCCCAGTGGGCTTGAGATTGCTTTGGGTGTGGGCACTATGGGGGCACAGAGTATTAGAGCAATAAGGCACCTGCATTGCACATTTCCTCCTAGTACCCAGCCCCCGCACATCCCACATCTGTGGGATAAATGGGAATTTGTAGCATTAACCCCCTGGATACCCCGTTTCACCACTCTGGGGGTGTGCGTATCCGATCAGTACCCCCAATAGTAGGTATTTCATTGTCTCGCCTTGTGCCACTCAGTTTGGTGCCCACAATGGTTTATAGAGAGATTGATAAGACGAATGGAGGACTGTCCGTGAGATTAAAAAAAAAAAAACAATAATAGAGCCCCCCAATGTTGGGGCCCCTCCTGTTATTGGAAAGTAAATAGAGGCAGTTGTGCAAGGCAATAACATGATTAATCATGCATGAAAGAGGGTCACATAGATTTACCCACTGGAGGCTTTTAGCTTGATGTTTTCATTGCGCCTAATGCCAAGCTCCTGCTTATACAGAGGTGGGGGTGATATTTCCAAATTTGTAGCCCTAACCGACAGTTGGCAATAACCATTATATTCCGTTTTGTCTCCATCTCTCATCTGTGTTTTTATGATGCTGCGGAATGCGTTGGTGATGCCTGTAACGGGCAGAAGGCAACAAGGAGATTGATCCGCAAACTATTATACACAGCACAAATATTACCCCGAATCAGGCAACTGCTTTATAGGAACGAAGGGGAGCACCAACGCCCCCCAATCCCCTCTTGCTTTTCCCCAAAAACAGATGTTAGGCATGTTGTTAACCCCTTCCCGTTTGGGTGCAGTTAAGACATGAGCCGATGATTAAGCCTACGATTAAGGGATCTTGTTTTCCGAAACACGTAAGGCAATGGATACCTGCCTGATCCCGCAATAAACCTGCCTTTTATACCGGAGTGCCGTCCTTCCTTGGTTTTGAGACTAAGATAAGAGCTGAATGGGGGATATAAGTGTTAAATCTCTTGGGGTTGCACCTTTTTCCAGTTTAGGGGAGGAAGCGAAAGGGCCAGTGGCCCCTCTGGTGCATTATTGAAAGAATATGTTTGGAAGAGAGTTTATCATTAACCCAGAAATGTATTTAGGGAGTAGAAAGTGCAGGCTGCAGTAAAATTGAGCGCAGAGCTCTTTCAGGCCTTTCTCCAAATGTGCATAGCAAATGGGCCCCAGGTTGGGGTTAAAGCCTTAAAATAATCGCAGATGTTGGACCAAACTGCTTGACCTTTGCTCCCTTTAAAATAGAGCCCTTTGGAAGGTCTGTGTGTTGCATTATGGGACTCATCTCAGGAGTGGGATGGCCAAGAGCCACATGGCTCGTCTGCTTAGGGTGTTGGGTTTCTTTTTAGATTCTGGAATTTAAAGGGTTAATCTCTCCCCATGCCCCATCGGCAGCTCTGAGTTCCAGCAGCCTTTGGGGTATGCTGGGAATTGTAGGCAGCTGAAGAATGCGTATACAGTTCAGTAGTCTTGCCCTCTGTGTTTCCCTCCCTCCTGTGTCCGCTTTGGGGGGTGGGATGTTACACCGGCTGTTTTTTGTTGCTGCAACTTTTTGTTTTTCTTCAGGGACAACCCTGAAGTGGCCCGATAATGGCATGATGGTGCCCAGGCATGTTTCAGTTGGGCATGCGTGCCATGCTTTCTAGGATTGACAGTAACTAGAATGTGAAATGATTCACTATATTTCCTGCTGTTTTCACGTAGCAGCCTTGCCACTTGTGACATCAACATGCAGCACTAAATCCCTTTATCCCCTCCAGCCCCTTAGTCTGCATGCTGTCCCACAGTTCTAGCCCTTTCCTCTTACACTGCCTTGCTTTTGAGTTTATTTTAAGAAGAGATCATGAACTCTGTATAAACAGAAAGAATAAACAAACTGTAATCAGGTTAAATAGTAGGGTTATTGGAGAACAAAGTTCAAAAGCTTAATTTCTAAAACATTAGCAAGCAGCAGATATATTTGATATCAATGCCTATATACTTTTAGAGCCTTTTAACCCCATAACTGCCTGTTTGATCTTAATCATGTCAACTCCAAGTAAAACCTACAACACTAGCAGTCAGGTACGTGACAACTGAGTCTAGCTGGCTTCTGATGAAGTGGCTGGTATGCCATGAAATGCGTAAGGTTGCACTCCATATATGTTTTAAAAATATGAAAAATATGAAAACATTGGTTATTTTATTTTTAATTATTCGATTCCTTCTTGCTCCATTAAATATAAACTAGTTCCTACTTGACAGCCAGTGCCACAGGGCTTGCAGATCAATTGGAGGCTGGGGTGTAAGTTGGGATAGTTCATGTGAAGGCAAAAGCTCAATGCAGGAAGCAATATGTATAGATATTGAGAATGAATTCTTGGACAGAAAGGCTGCAGTAAAGTGTATTGCTGCAGATGTCCATTTGGCAGTCTCCCTTTGCATTGCTCAGCAGAACAATTTGGAGAGGGATTCCATGCAAAAAGCTGCAAACTAAGGGCTGTTTGTTATACAATGTTTTAAATTTGTTTAATCTTATTTGAGTGCAGTCCTTGGGCAAGACACCTAGCGCCACTCACACATAATGTGCTTCTGAGTGACCCAAACGTGCACTTCCTTGGACTGGGCAATATATATATATATATATATTTCCAAATGAAGTCAATAGCTTCAACAAAGGTAATTTTGTATATATATATATATATATATGAATGATACAAGTATGGATATCAGATCTTTCTGTAATTTGGATCTACTTACCTTTCATCCAGTAGAAATTTATGTAAACATTAAATAAATATGCTGCTTTTGCTTCCAATAAGGGTTAATTATATCTTAGTTGGGATCAAGTACAAGGTACTGTTTTAGTATTATTTCTGGATAATGGATCTTTCTATAATTTGTATCTACTTACCTTCTGTCCAGTAGAAATTTAAACATTAAAACAAACCCAATAGGCTGCTTTTGCTTCCAATAATAGTTAATTATAGCTTAGTTTGGATCAAGCTACTGTTTTATTTTTTTTTTTTTAACAATTCTTTATTTATGATTTCAAAAGAGAAGTAACAGAAGAAAGAAGGGAAAGGGGGTGGGGGTAACCGATCCACTTTTAAAAAAAATCTTATCAAATACGTTTTTAGAAAGAAAACAAGAAGTTCATACTCAAATCTATTACTCTTACATATAGCAACATCAATATTACAAATTAGATCATATATATATATATATATATATATATATATATATATATATATATATATATATATATATATATATATATATATACCAGTAGTTCGCTGGCCCATTCTTATGAATGAAAAGTTTGATCAGTTAAATCAGGTATATTCTGTTGAAATTATAAGGGTTTCACCTACTGTATGTGTTAGTTTAAAGGCCTCGAAAACTCCACCCAGGGGTGCCATATTTTCCAATATTTATTGCTTTGATGGTACTGTTTAATTACTACAGAGAAAAGGGAAATCATTTGAAAAAAATTTGATTATATGGATAAAATGGAGTCTATGGGAGATGACCTTTCTGTAATTCGGAGCTTTCTGGATAATGGGTTTGCAGATAATGGATCCCATATAATTATAAGGCATACAGACATGACAGCCTGAACTAAAATCCAGCCTGGGTTAATATGATGGTATCAAAGGCAAACCTTATGTATATAACTTTCTGAATTAGAGTTTAATTTCCTGTGTCATTTCTTGGGGCCTTTGGGTAAATCATTTAGGGGGTTATTTATCAAGCTCCGAAATTATCTCAATGTTCCTAAGATAAAAATCCGAGAAACGTAGAATTCCCGAATGGACCTTATTTATCATTCAAAAAATAGGTTCTGGCAAAAACCGGAAAACTTCGGACCTTTGCCCGAAAAGTCCGAAGTTGTCGGACTTTTCCACAAAAACCACACATTTTCCGGAGTTTTCAGAACTTTTTGGCCCAAAATCCCCAGACTCATTGGATATTGTTTCTGACAGCAGCGCAGACACTGGGACCTTCACCATTGACTTATACAGGACCCCAAGAGCTTTGAGATGCCGGGTTTTCGGATTCTGAGTTTTCATACCATCGGACTTTAATAAATCCCAAAAAATTCGGATTTTGTTTCTTAAGGTCCGAAAAATCTCCCTGTTTTTATCGTAATGCCTGATACAGGGGGCTTGCTGTGCTTGGATAAAGCCGATAGTGCTGTGTATAATTAATTTGGCTATATAACAAATAGGCAATAATACACACTGCATATTTTTATGGCTTGAATTCCATCCTAATTTGGCAGATTGCATTACTGCTGTGCCGCTGCCATCAGATTGCCCCCTGGGGAATTGTATATGTTTGTCAGACGTAAACTCTGCAACTCAAATTAAAACAAAGATATGAAAGGCACGGCGGCCCCTGGTACTGGTAACAGCCCCCTGCCAGCTGCTGTTCCTTAATGAGCAGCCGTAGAACCTTAGAAAGCAGCCTCCCCCCCCCCTTACGCTGGACACGGGGTCTTCTAATCTTTCATTGGCCCCAGTGGAGGGGAACTATCGCAAAAAGGAAAATTTAATATAAACATCATACTGAAATAAGAAACTTTCTAAATACAAACAATTAAAAATTCTGCATCGTTTCTTAAATAATTGAGTTTATATCCACTTTGCCTCTCTGAGCATCTGTTTCTCTTCATTCTGTCTTCTTCCAGCAGTTGGGTGTCAGATATTCATTGACAGTTAGATCCAATATATCTTATAGAGGGGGTTTTCCTTTCCCAGCCGATGAATTAGAGCTCACTCCAATAACTGATTCCAGTACAAACAAAATCTAACAAAATAACTAACTGCCTTTTGCACAAGTTCTGCATGTAGAGAGACATGATGTCTGGTGATTTAAATTTTTGAGCTCTAATACATCTTCTAGGCAAAAGGACCCCCCCCCCCTATAAGATATATTGGATCTAACTGTCAATGATCATCTGACACCCAACTGCTGCATGAAGACAGAATGAAGAGCAACATATACTGAGAGAGGGATAGTGAAGATAAACCTGATTATTTCAGAAACAATGCTGAATATTTAATTTATTATATTTAGAAAGTTTATTATTTCCGTGTGCTGAAGCTTATATCACATTTTCATTTTCGCGATCGTTCCCCTTTAAGGTCTGAGATTCAGCCCCCAAAAAAACAGGGAGGTGGTGGGAACTGTAGTTCTGCAGCAGAACTACAGTTCCCACAACCCCTCACTTGCATGGGTCAGTGCTGACTGATATCCTTCAGGACTACAGGTTCCCATGCAACACCTCCACCTGCTGTAGGTTGATACCGGCCTGGCCGGTAAAAATGATGGTTGATCCCAATGTTATTAATAGGGGAAACAGATAAATATATAGGAAGGCTGGTATTTTTTTTTTTCGGAAAAGGTGCCAACCCTAGCCGACAATAATGTCCCTGTCTCTTTAACGCTGTGCTATTTATGGTCAGATTGTAAGTGGTAGGGCGCAGTCTTGCTTTGGGGGTAATACCGCAGTGCTTTAACTTGCCTTTCGTGGGCACTATAAGGATAAATGCCAGGAAGATTGCACCCTGCTGAATGTAGGTGGCAGTTATAACCTTTTAAGCAACTCTTATATGAATGTCTGTAACCTGCAATTTTCTCTTCTGTAACAGAGAGCAGTGGTGTGATAGCATGGTCTGTGCAGGCTTTGTATTTATTTTATGGCTGCCTGTGTATAAGGCCTGGGAGCCTTTGAATAGTTCTGCTCTCTGCTTAGTTAGATGTGACATTCCAGCGCTGGGTGCCTGTGCCGGGGGAGCAGAAAGGACCTCCTCGGTGCAGCTTTTATCACTTCCATGACTGACAAAGCCCTTTTAAATCTGCAGGCTGTCCCAACGATTCGCTTTCTGTCATCCTATAATAATCCCTGTATATATTCTCATCAAATAAGATGCTATTTTCAGGCACATTAGACTGCTCAGTGGCTGTGGTTACACTTCCTGAGCTAAGGGTTCTTACCTATACAGATATAGAGCTCTATAGATAGTAGGGATGCACCGAATCCAGGATTCGGTTTGGGATTCGGCCTTTTTCAGCAGGATTCGGATCTGGCCGAATCCTTCTGCCTGGCCGAACCGATCCGAATTTGCATATGCAATTTAGGGACGGGGAGAAAAATCATGTGACTTTTTAATCACAAAACAAGGAAGTAAAAAGTGTTTTCCCTTTCCCACCCCTAATTTACAAAACCAAATTAGGATTCGGATTTGGTTCGGTAATTGGCCGAATCTTTTGAGAAGGGTTCGGCCGAATCCAAAATAGTGGATTCGGTGCATCCCTAATATATAGCAATGCCTGTAAATGAGCAGATGAATGGAGACATAGGATAATTTTTTATAGCTCAAATCCTTGCCATAAGGGCTTTGGCACGGGGGGGGGGGGCAGGGTGTTTTTTCACCCTTGAAAAATCGCCTTTTGGACGGGGAGTTGAAGTAGCATGTCTTGACCAGGGCAATGACCAAGAAAACATGGAAGCATAATAGAATTGTAGAGGCAAGGACATGGTGATTGTCAGTGTACATGTATTTTCAGTAGGGATGCACCAAATCCACTATTGGGATTTGGCAGAATCCTTGATGAAAGATTCAGATAAATACCGAACTGAAGGTGATTTACCTACCCGCCCCTAATTTACATATGCAAATGTGGGTTTGGTTCGGCCGGGCACAAGGATTCAGCCAAATCCGAATCCTGGATTCGGTGCATCCCTAATCTTCAGGCATTTTGTTGCCTGCTTAAAAGGCAATTTTTGCAAAGGTGCCCACACCCCGTGTGCCGTGGCCCAAGAAGAAAGATAACACGGCTACATAAATAAATGCATTCCCAAAAAGTAATGGACTTTTAGGACATGGCATTTTTTTTGCTTCCTGTAAAATCTTGCTTGCGGTATGAGCATGAAGACGACTTGGAAACACTTATACATTTAATAGTACAGGTATGGGATCGGTTATCCAGAAAGCTCTGAATTACGGAAAGGCCATCTATCATAGACTGCATTTTAGCCAAATAATCCAAATTTTTTAAAAATGATTTCCTTTTTTAATAAAACAGTACTTTGTAATTGATCCAAACGAAGATATAATTAATCCTTATTGGAAGCAAAACCAGCCTACTGGGTTTATTTAGTGTTCACATGATTTTCTAGTAGACTTAAGGTATGAAGATCCAAATTACAGAAATATCCGTTACCCAGAAAGCCACCAGGTCCTGAGCATTCTGGATAACTTGTCCCACACCTCTATTGTAAGCAGCAAGGGCAATGGTTCATGCCAGTGACCACATGTCCCTTGTGCCATTGCCCTCTATTTGGCATTAACCCTTTCACGGCCACAGTTATTTTCAGACAACAAACGCGGTATAGTAAATGTAGGGCCCGGGAGTACAGTCATTTTACATGGGCACTGTAGATTCTGTAGGTGATGGCACATAGAGCACCCCTAGTCTCTTGGTAGGGTGCTGGGAGTAGTAGGGAGAACCAGGGATTCCTTTTATCTATGGGCTTGTAGGACAGAGCAGGCTTCTCTTTCCCTGGCGAGGAGCCAGTATATCAGGGAAAAGCTCACTGATGAAATGCTTGCCGGATTGTCTAATTATTTAACATGTTCAGCCCCCGGTTTGAGGACGGAGGGCACGCTTCCAATCACATTAAAGCCGCGTCTCCATGTTTTGGGCCTGCGGGGGGAATCTTATTGAATATAGCTATGAATAGTTAATATCTTACACACATCATCGCTGGATGGAAAGTCTGCTCTGCATCCCAGACATTTATAGACTATATTGCTTGTGAGTCATTATACACGACTCCTGGAATCGTAAATCTGCCTGTGCTTAAACACTCAATGGGAAAATTGCAATTGGCCCCAGTAGGGGCCAATTGCAATTTTCCCATTGAGTGTTTAAGCTTTAGCAGATGTATGATGTCAGTACTGATTGGAGCTTTCTGTATGTGTATATGCCCTGAGCAGTTATTACATATAAATGCCAACATAGGGGCAGGTATCTGCTAACTGCACTTAATAAGGACAAAAGACACCTGGCTCCATCTCTTTCTATATTGCTTAATCATTCATTACAAATGGCTTTCCGGAAGCACCAATCTGCTCAACCCTACGCTCAGTGGGATAATGCAGACGCCAATTACAATTCTCCCATTGAGTGTTTGAATTTTGCTGCATCGTGTCTATACTAATTGAAATGTCAATTTGTTATTTAACTTTTTTTTCAGCAGCTCTCCAGTTTGCAATTTCAACACTACAGTCCAACTTACCCTAGCAACCATGCATTGATTTCAATAAGAGACTGGAATATGAATAGGAGAGGCCTGAATATGAAGATTAGTAACAAAAAGTAGCAAGAACAATACATTTGTAGCCTTAGGGCTGTACTACTCTGTGCGCCTTCTTCAGATTCAACGCGCTAAGAGGAATCGAATGCGCCGAATATAATGTAAGGAATAGAAATGTCGCACCTACAACTGCGGGCATCCGACACAACTGTCTGATGAAGACGCAGCGTTCACATTAGAAAGTCATGTCGTTTCGGATGCGCGCAGTTTGTAGGTGCGACGGTTTTATTGCTTTCATTATATTCCTCTCAGCGCATCGGATCTGAAGAAGGCGCACAGTGTAGTTCAGCCCTTAAAGAGCATTTGCTTTTTAGATGGCGCTCTTTCAAAAGCTTGAAAGCGTCAAAAGAAGAATTCGAAAACTATATATATATCAAAAAAAAAAACAACTGCTTAGCGTTATTCATACTAAGGGCAGAGACATACGCTCAGATTCGGGGAGCTTTAGTCGCCCAGCGATAAATACACGAGGGAGGCAGTTCAGGGAAATAAGTTGCCCCGAAGAAAAGGCGATTTGTCTCTGGGCGACTAATCTCCCCGAATCTGAGTGTGTTCTCTGCCCTAAAAGTTAACTTAAAGGTGAAGCATGGGGACATTTACGTTTTGATAAATTGAATCTAATGTTCCTGGAATAGAAAGTGGGCACTGGACTAGTAGATTTTCCTCCTGAGGCTTATCTTGTTTGTTGAAGAATATATTGTGCTGTAATGGGAACCCTATGCCTGCCCGGCTGGCTTGCAAATTTGGTGATTGCCCCGCTCTCAGGTTACATGACCCCTCTGTCACATGGTGGTGGGAACCAGTGCTATTAAGTTGTTTCCTGGCTGGGGGGAAGGGAACTAAAGGTCACAAAGTGGGGGCACTTGGTCCTTCTTGAGAAATAATGGCTGGGCAGCATTTGAATTGACATCATTCAGTACAGGTCAGGGGGCAATGACCCAGGAGGCTCCAACCTGCGCTCTGTTTGCTGTAGCGTTCATAGAGGGGGTCGGCTGAGAATGGAGAATGGTCCCATCAGCTCTGGCACTTCTATAAACCTTGCAACTCCATTCAAAAGCACAAATTCACATCAGCAGCAGGACTAGTGGCCCTGGGCCAACCTAATGCACATGGAACATAATACAGTATACAGACAGTAATGGTTCAGTATATTTAGGGCAGCTGGGAAGCTTTTTCCATTTAGGGCTGCACAGAATTTTAAATGATTTCATCTTACTGTTCATAATGGGGTACAGTGTTCTCAAGCCGATCTATAAAGTGACAGTGGAAGACATTGCCCTGTGGGTTTTGGGGCCTGCCCATCAGTATAACAGTGAGTTAGAAATGCTCAAGGGCAGGAAAGGTTATAGGATACTTTACAGGGATCACCAACCTTTTGAACCTGTGAGCAACATCGTGAAGTTAAAGGAGTTGAGGAGCAACACTAGCATGAAAAATGTTCTTGGGGTGCCAAATAAGTGCTTGGCCATTTGGTAGCTCCTATGTGGCTTGTCAACCTACATTGAGGCTCTGTTTGGCAGTGCACATGGTTTTTATGCAACTAAAACTTGCCTCCAAGCCTGGAATTCAAAAATAAGCTCCTGCTTTGAGGCCACTGAGAGCAACATCCAAGGGGTTGGAGAGCAACATGTTACTCACAAGCTACTGGTTGGGGATCACTGGGTCATAGGATACTTTAAGGTGACACGTGGAGGCCGTTAAAGTGGTCAGTAATGTGACGGAGTGGAGCGCAATGATAGAAAATGTAATTCTAAGCAAGATTCCGAATTTTTTTTCTTTACATTCAGTGCTCCTAAAGCTATGTATACATGTAATTAGCGCTAAAAGCTGTGCTTGTTTATCCTTTTTTTTTTAGTTCTTAGATTCTGTCCTTTGAAACCACATCACAGAGGTTGATTTCCCTCCACCAGATCTGTTTAGCATATGGCTTCTGCTACATTGTTTCAGAAGTCAGAGCCAGGAGTGCAGAGAATATAAACAGTATATAAACCAGTATGACAGAAGCCGATGCAGAGGTCTGTGTTTTTTCCGCCTGTCAAGAAAATACAACTTTGCCTCCCACTTGGAAAATGCGCCTGTAACATTCCCTGCAACCTAATCTCTGCTGTTGTGGAAAATTGTTCATAAATCTGAGTGTTGTGACATCCCCCTGCACTCAGTGCCAGCTTGTTGTGTCTGCAGCGATATTCATGGCGTCTCTTCTCACCTGGTTTCTCCAAATAGAAAGACGTTCTCTCCGGCACAGGTGCAAAGGCTTCATATCAGCGAAAGCGTATGGTTCTAGTATCAATATAAAACAAATATATGTATATTTTGCAGAGCTTTCAAGTGGAGCTCCACCCAAAAACTGTTTTTTTTTTTTTGCATATCAAATGCAAACTCTGCTTTGCATTAGACAGTGGACATTTTTTGTAAACATAAATGCAATTGAAAACAGTACATCAGTCTCTCTATATATCCTCTGCACTGCTGGTTCTGACTCCGGAAACAATGACTGCAGGTTCTGGTTCCTGCTACATTGTTTAAAGAATGAGTCTGGAAAGTTGCTTACATTTACATTCTATTATTATTCATAAAAAGCGTTCCATTTAAAAATACAAATATACTGGCTGTATTTTGGGAAATAAAGGCAGTCTCATACTTGTGCAGGTATGGGACCTGTTATCCGGGAATGCTCCGGACCTGGGGTTTTTGTGTAATGGATCTTTCCAAATTTGGATCTTCGGACCTTAAGTCTACTAGAAAATCATGTAAACATTAAATAAACCCAATAGGCTGGTTTTGCTTCCAATAAGGATTAATTATATCTTAGTTTGGGTCAAGTACAAGGTACAGGTATGGGATCCCTTATCCGGAAACCCGTTATCGAGAAAGCTCCGAATTAAGGAATGGCTGTCTCCCATAGACTCCATTTTATCCAAATAATCCAAATTTTTAAAAATGATTTCTTTTTTCTCTGTAATAATAAAACAGTCGCTTGTACTTGATCCCAACTAAGATATATTGAATCCTTATTCAAAGCAAAACCAGCCTATTGGGTTTATTTAATATTTAAAGGATTTTCTAGTAGACTTCAGCTATAAAGATCCAAATTACCGAAAGATCCGTTATCTGGAAGACCCCAGGTCCCAAGCATTCTGGATAACCGGTTCCATACCTGTACTGTTTTATTATTATTACTATTATTATAGAGAAAAAGGAAATCATTGTTAAAAGTTTGAATTATTTGGCTAAAATGAAGTCTAAGGGGAGACAGCCTTTCCAAAATTCAGAGCTTTCTGGATAATGGGTTTCCGGATAACGGATCCTATACCTGTATGTGGAAATGTTGCACTCTAAAGTGATAGAATATGGTTTAAGCCAGTTAGTCCAACTTGGGTTCATCCGATCCTTTGGCACTTGGGTTTACAATCAGATTAAAGCAGAAGCCTATGCTATTGTAAACTAGAGGGTATTGCCCAGCAGGATTCTCCTATAGATGTTCTCTGTGTGTCTAGAGCAGGGATCCCCAACCTTTTTTACCCATGAGCCATATTCAAATGTAAAAAGAGTTGGGGAGCAACACAGACATGGAAAAAAGTTTCTGGGGTGCCAAATAAGATCTGTGATTGGCTATTCGGTATGTGGCCTGGCAGCCTAGAGAAGGTTCTATTTGGCAGTACACATGGTTTTATGGAACAAAAACTTGTCTCCAAGCCTGGAATTCAAAAATAAGCAGCTACTTTGAGGCCACTGAGAGCAACATCCAAGGGGTTGGGGAGCAACATGTTGTTTGTGAGCCATTGAATGGGGATCACTGGTCTAGATTATGACTTGTCTCTGTATTTGCTTATTTACAAGAGGGCAGAAGCTGCCATATTTGGTACAATGAGTATAAAGTGCAATAATTGCAAATACTTGTGGTCAGATATTATGTCTTGGTGACTACTGTGAAAGTGGAAGCAGAGGCAAGCAGTATGGCAATTCCAACTTTAAAATCAATAGGATTCAATTTTAGGCACAGTGGTGGATTATTATTGCTAATATCCACTAATATGCCAAGTGTCATTCCATAACTGTATCCAGCATGTGAAAATATGCGCTGCTTTCCTCTCTCCCATCTGTTTAATCTTGTCCGGGTGCAGCCTTAGGTCCTGTGCTGGGTGCACTCAGACAGGTGTTTGGGGGAAAAATTCCAAGAATGAGCATGAATTACTCCAGGCAAATGAATTTGCTGCTATGGGGCCTAAAAGTTTTTGTCATTTTATGTAAAATAGGGTAGATTTGGAAAAAAAATTAAAGATTTAGATTGGATGAGAAAAAGTTATCTTGTACTTCCTTTTCCTTTCTGGTAACAGAACAGCAGTTCTGATTTGCTTTTTGGCGGGTGTTCTGTATCCTGTATACTCAGAGCTTATGTCTCATGATACACGACTGATTAACCTTAAATTCAAATGCTATGGGAGTAAGAGAGAGACCAGAAAGGGTAACTTGTGCAGAGTAGTACACAAATATATTTACAGAATAATTTAATCCCAATATAAGTTATAAGGCTATTCGAAGCTTTGTGGTGTTCCGTGACCATATAAAGGCACAAGGCTACAGGGTGCTTTTAGTATCACTCTTATAATGTACCTTCTACTGTAAATTATAAGGATATCAGAAGTCACTGAGAGGTTCTGTGACCATATAAAGGCACAAGGCACTTTTTATCCTTTTTCGACAAGATAGTTGTATGGCTAGACTTCCTTGGGCTGTCGGGGAATGCTGGGAGTTGTAGTTTATCAGCATGTAAATGGTTTGCCCATAGCTGCATCAAAAGAATATTGTAAACTTCCTTCTGGGATACTCGGGAAGCTTTGCCATACATATGAAACTTCCAGGCTCCTTTGTAGTTAAAGGGGATATTCACCTTTGAGATCACTTTTTTAATATGGTGTAGAGGGTGAAATTATGAGTCAATTTGCAATTGTTTTTTTTTTTTTCATTTAATTTCATTTTGTTATTTAGCTTTTTATTCAGCAGCTCTTCAATTTGCATGTTAAACAATCTGGTAGCTAGGGTCCAAATTACCCTAGCAACCATGCATTGATATGAATAAGAGTCTGGAATATGAATAGTAGAGGCCTGAATAGAAAGACGAGTAATACAACTTTGCAAAAACAATTAATTTCTAACCTTACAGAGCATTTGCTTTTTAGAAGGGATCAGCGACTCCCATTTGAAAGGTGCAAATAGTCAGAAGAAGGTAAATAACATACCTCCCAACTGTCCCGTTTTTAGAGGGACAGTCCCTCTTTTGACCGCTCAACCCACAGTCCCTCATTTGTACTCTAAAGTCCCGTTTTTCTCTGCATTGAACAGCCAGAAAAAGAAACAAAGTTTCTAACTTAATTGGCTTTTGGCAGAGAGCCCAGAACAGCCACAGCAACAGATAATAATTTTGAGATAAGCAACTATGTAATTGTAACAATATAACAGGTCCCTTGGGAAAAGTTACTCACAGCTTAAAGGGCAATTCACCTTCATTAGCGAAACTGTAATCACTGAAAAAAAACACAGAAATATGTTCAAACTTTCATAACCTGCCAAATTTAGTAAAATGAAAATGGTAATTAGGGGGTGTGGTCAGAACATTTGCGCTGCGTGCGGCAACTTTTTTGTCCCTCTTTTTGTTTCCGAAATGTTGGGAGGTATAAAATAACTATAAAGAATAAATAATGAAGACCAGTTGAAAAATTGCTTAGAATTGGCTATTCTATAACTTACTAAAAGTTACCGTAAAGGTGAACCACCCCTTTAAACGCTGGTGTTTGTCACAAAGACAAGAGCTATACTGAGAATAGAATAAGCCTAAGGATTAAGCCGGTGTGAGGTTCGAAAGCGGATATGAAATTAGGCAGATTGTGGAGTAACATCTCACTATCAAATATTTTACTTTGTCGGAGCAAATTAGTCGCTCCCTCTGTTACAGACCATCTCGCTTCTATGCAAAGAAAGTCTGGGAGTCCGACTCGCCAAAAAATATCTTTCCAGTCAGCCTGCTTTCTGGTTACTGGGGTCACTCGCACCCCGACCAGGGCAACAATTAGATTGTAAGCTCTGTGTAAGGAGTAAAGAATGAATGCTTTGCCGTTTCATAGCAGGGAGTGGGGCAGTATTGCGGTAGTTTAACTACTGCTTCAAATCAGGGATGTTGACAGTATAGGGAGCCGCTAACATGAACTACTAGCCGTTGCATGGGATCTTTTGGGGAGCCGGGGTTTGTCAAGAGGCTGCAAAGCCTTTTTGGTTATATGAAATATTTAGCGTCGCTCTGGTGTTCTAATAATGCTTATCTGAGGTGTGCACAGATCCCTACAGAAGGCATCTCCAAGTATTAACGTGCTGTGCTTCATAGGGTGCTAACTAGATTGTAGAGAGCCAAGTCGCTTGCTGTGAGCCTGGATAATTCTTGGGAAGTGGAACTTTTCTTTTTATTGGTCATTAACCCTTTACTTGTGCTAGAAAGGTTTACCCCAAACATGGAGGTGGGCAATCGACTGTGGAGCTAACATCCCTTTCAGTCCACTTCTGCAGGCTTTGCTTGGCTATGCTATGCCTTAAGGGTCTGGCCCCACGAGCAGATTCGGGGAGATTAGTCGCCCCAGCGACAAATCTCCTCTTCTTCGAGGTGACAATCTCCATGAACTGCCTTCCCCCTGCCCTCCTCCGGCTAAAATGAAAATTGCCTGCGGCAATGCACACGTGGTGCTTCGTTTTCCGAAGTTGCCTCACGAGGCTTCGGAAAACGAAGCACCGTGTGTGCATTGCCGCAGGCAATTTTCATTTTAGCCGGAGGAGGGCAGGGGGAAGGCAGTTTGGGGAGATTGTCGCTCTGAAGAAGAGGAGATTTGTCGATGTGGTGACTAATCTCCCCAAATCTGCTCTTGTGGCCAGAGCCTAAGGGCGAAGGAAAGTTACATTCACTCAGGGTTACAAATGTTATGCACTCCCCCAGTTATTGTAATACCCTTGGAGTTGTCTCCACTCCAACACTGATTTATTGCATTATGAAAATATTTAATGAAATATATATTCCTTTTCTATTAGTTTATCTGGGGATTCGGGGAGATAAGTCGCCCATCGACAAATCTCCTCTTCTTTGGTGCAACTAATCTCCCCAAAATGCCTTCCTCCAGCTAGAATGTAAATCACTGGTGGGATGGCAATTGGAGCACTTCGTTTTCCGAAGTCGCCCTAAGTTGCCTCACGAGGAAAGTTTGGGCGACTTCGGAAAACAAAGCGCTGCCATCCCACTGGCGATTTGATTCTAGCCAACGGGAGGCAGTTCGGGGAGATTAGTTGCCCTGAAGAAGAGACAATTAGGGCTAGTCCACACGGGGAGATAGCCACGCATTTGCGGTCGCGGCGTCAAAGCGCCGCGACAGTCGCCGCGACCGGCGCAGGCGACAGTTTTGTATGGGCGCCTATGTAAAAACGCCTGTGCTAACCACACGAGGCGATTTGCTTTTCAACAGTCGCCTGAAAAAGCCTGGCGAGGCATTTTCAGGCGACTGTTGAAAAGCGCATCGCCTCGTGTGGTT
This sequence comes from Xenopus petersii, assembly GCA_038501925.1. Taxonomy (NCBI): domain Eukaryota; kingdom Metazoa; phylum Chordata; class Amphibia; order Anura; family Pipidae; genus Xenopus; species Xenopus petersii. The sequence goes on along the minus strand of CM076679.1, from coordinate 118,362,168 downwards.
AGCACAGGCGTTTTTACATAGGCGCCCATACAAAACTGTCGCCTGCGCCAGTCGCGGCGACTGTCGCGGCGCTTTGTCGCCGCGACCGCAAACGGGTGGCTATCTCCCCGTGTGGAATAGCCCTTAATCACCAGGCGATAATCTCCCAGAATCTGATTGTGTGCCTCTGCCATAAAAGAATGTACTTGGTGTCTGGTCTCTTCCAGTTCTGTTGATTATCTGGCAACGTTGCTTCAGGCCAGGCAGATACTGCTTTCAGGAACAATTCATTGACAAATAAGACATTTTTTTTTAATGAATGCATTATAGGAAATTTCTTAGAATTGTATTTTTTTCACTGTCCAAAAAGGGCAGTTTTTTGGGTGGGGTGGGGGAGGGTCCTTCTAGAAATCAAACCAACAGTGACATAAAAGTTGGTTTTCAGTAAAATGGCTAGTGTTGTCTTCACTAATGTTCCTTCTTTGGTGTGTACTCGTGCACAAATTTTGAGGGCACGCACAATGCAAATTGTGGTGCGCACAAAATTTTTTGTGTGAAAACACAACATTTTGTAGCAATTCTGACCTAAGCACACACAAGTTTAAAATGTGCGCACAAAATATTATATTTTCGCACATAACCAAGAAGGAATTTGAGGGAACATTGGTCTGTACACTGTCTTATAAATATAGATAGTGTCTCGGCCATAAAGCATGGCAGAACTGCTGCAGTTTACAATTTCCAAACAAAAATTCCAGTTTATAAAATATTAGTATTTAGTGATTTGGAAACAAAAGCAGACTTATTTTCCTATTTCATTCTTTTAATAGTGCTGACACCTTTCCATAGTGCTTTATACACTGTCCCCATCAGACCCTGCCCCAGTGAAGCTTGCAATCTAGTTTCAATCAACATGTAGTGGGGGCAGTTCATCAGAAATCAGTTTACATGCCTGTATGCTTTAGGATTGTGGTAGGAAACCAGAGGAAATGCATATTCCGGCCACATCAGCAGACATGCGTCTTCCAGTGACAACACACTCCAGGTATTTCCCTGATTCTGATGCACCCCGGCTGCCCACGCACAGACCTGTTACTGCGGATTATGCCGATCGGCCCATTTATTCATTCATTTCTATTGATGACACCTGCAGCCCTCCAGCTGTAACTGAACTGTCACTCCCAGCACCCCCGGACTAGTTGAAATTGTAGGTTATTCCTGCATGAATGCTTTGCAGATGTATGGTGTTACTTTTGGGGGACGAGAGAAGTACAGTGGTATTTTTATGGAAGGCAAGTTGAAGAGGTTGTTCAAGTAGAATATTTGTAGGCCGCGCATCCTGGGCATCAACACGAATCGCTCTTCTCCAGATAGTTAAAAGGTAAATTCTTTATTAAGACATAGGATCAATCAAACAAACATAGCACCTGAGGTCTGACGCGTTTCGTGATACAACACTTCCTCAGAGACTGGGGGGATTTAAATTCGGTGTAATGTGACAGGAAGTGAGGTCTCTGAGGAAGTGTTGTATCACGAAACGCGTCAGACCTCAGGTGCTATGTTTGTTTGATTGATCCTATGTCTTAATAAAGAATTTACCTTTTAACTATCTGGAGAAGAGCGATTCGTGTTGATGCCCAGGAGTGCGCGGCCTACAAATATTCTACTTGACTGTTGGCGTTCCCCCCTAGTGACGGACTCGGGGCTGGCTGCACCCGGGTCACTACCTTTGCAGGGTAAGATTTTTAGCTCTGCTTTTACCGTTTGAATATATGCACAACAGACTTGGAAAACCCGATGTTTATATCTAAGAGTGGGGTCCGGGGCAATTTGCACCTGGACCAACCGATGTTTACGGTGAGCAGGGTTCAGTCAGTATTAAGCTAAATAGCTAGAATCAATACCCGCAAAATTGTTTTATCTTTAAGATTTAAGCTAAGTTTTAGAGCCGGATTTGCCCTTCTGTGAAGAGGTTGTTCACCTTCAAACACCTAATTGTTTTCAGATATTTCACCAAAAATAAAGACTTTTCCAATTACTTTCTATTTTCTATTTGTGACTGTATTTCTAATATTCGAGAGTAAAGTTTAATTTGTCACCTTCTAAAGCAGCCCTGGTTGGGTGAGGTCGCCGACCATGTAAACTGTTCTAAATCGATACATTTAGTTGATCCATTTCATATCTGTGTCCCTGCTGAGCAGAATTCACGAATTTCATTACAGGCGGCTGTTAGAATTGATACAATAGTTGCTAATATTCCACAGATGCTGCTGAGAAATGTATCAACTAAATGTTGCAAAATCGTAACATAGTCTGCACCTGAATTACTGAGCTGCCAGACTCAAAAACACCAGAGACACGAACATTAAATTCTACCATTGCCGTCGGGGTGGCACTCAAAGCGATTCTTTTCCAAAGTGAGGGAACTTTGGGCAACTTCAGTAAACGAACCGCTTCGAGCCAACCCGCTGGAGATTTTATATTTTAGCCGGCGGGAAGGCAGGGGAGGCAGTTCGGGGAGATTAGACGCCGCAAAGAAGAGGAGATTTGTCACTGGGCAACTAACCTGACCCTAAGAAAAATTAGTCGTTATTGGAAAGGGGCTACAATGTACCCTCAGTAAAGCTGGCCATAGACGCAAAGATCTGATCATACGAATCGAGGATTCGTAAGATTTTCGAACCGTGTGTGGAGAGTCCCGACATTTTTCGTCCGGCGGAGATCGGTCGTTTGGTCGATCGGACAGGTTAGAAAATTTCTGTCGGCTGCCGATAATATCTCTGCATGTATTGCTGATCGTACGATTTTCAGTGGGAGACTGTCACTAGCTTTGGTTGGACATAGATATCGTACGATTGCTGTCAGGGGCAGAACATTGCTGATCTGTTCTTTTACTAATCTGACTGGTAAGACTTTGATCTGAATGGTTAGTGGCGGGTCGGGAAATGGGAAAGTCCGATCGTACGATGATTCGTACGATCGGATCTTTGCATCTATAGCCAGCTTAAGGCCAAGAGCCAACAACCTGATCTAAAATCCCATTGAATGGATGAACATTATCAGACACTGCATAATTGCTTGCCTGTCTGTGCTTCCGTTGCACCCGATTAATCTTCCCCCGTTGTGTTTATATTGGAGGTGAGGAGCTCTCTAGAACACTCTGTCCAGGGGTGGTGTAATGGGAGATGGTGTAACTGGAGATGAAATAAGTTACCTACTTAGGGCTCTGTTTATAACACTGTGTCAAATATTTGACACCTAAGCGAGAGAGAATTCTTTGCATATTGAAGCCTCTTACACATGGACGAATATAGTATGTCAGTTCATATGCTTGTTGAACACATCAAAGGCAATTATTGTGTTTATATGGCCTTTAAACTTGAGCAAACTTGGTCCATTTCTCCGTTCTTTTCTATATTTAATGCACATTAGACACAAAGAAAGACTATTTACATATATGGAAAAACCCCAATGGAACAAATGGAAAAAACATGTTTTTAAGGGTTAGGGCACACACTCAGATTCGGGGAGATTAGTCGCCCGGCGACAAATCTCTTCTTCGGGGCGACTAACCTCCCTGAACTGCCTCCCGCCGGCTAGAATGTAAATCGCCGGCAGGATGGCACGAGTTTCCTCGTGAGGCAACTTCGGGCGACTTCGCAAAACGAAGCGCTCAGAGTGCCATCCCACCGGCAATTTACATTTTAGCCGGTGGAGAGGCAGGCAGGGAAGATTAATTGCCCTGAAGAAGAGGAGCTTTGTTGCCGGGGACTAAAGCCTGAAATGACACCTTGATTATGCCTCCAGACATCATTTGCTTCTTTCTTTGACTCCCCAAATTTCTTATTTAATATGGAGATCCAAGTTGCAGAATTAGACCGTGTCATATATTTTCCACACGTGCAACTTTATAGTCTTTGCAGACCATGACCCAATTTCCCTGTCTGCTTCATCTTCATCTCCCATACTGGGACGTTAGGAATTAAGGGTGGAACAAGAAAGTACAAAACTTGAGTTAAAAAAAAAATAATTGCCTGACGCATTTCATACCACAGGGCATCTATTCTTGGCATATCTTGAAATAGCTACATTGTCGTTTACTTCCATTTAGTTTGAGCCTTGTCCAAATTGTTAAGGTTGTGGGCTGATACTGTAATATCATGAATACTGGAATATCTGGGGGAAAGTGATCTCATACTGGGAATTCATTGGAGCCTTTGGGATGGCCACACCCGACAACCTATGGGCTTCCAGCTGGAGAACCCTGCCTTAAATGAGTTCCATATCCTAACTCCTAGCTGACCCAGAGAAAGGCGGAATAAACTTGGATCTGTCTCCTGGAGGGATAATAAAATTGAATCTCGATTCCCAAACAGAAACCAGTCTGGTCCCTCTGTCAGCCTTGCACTGAGAATATTAATAGTAGTTCTCGCTATAATAGTTCAGAGATTTCTCATTAACCAATCCTGAAAGGTAGTTTACCTTTAATTGATATTTTAGTATGAAACAAGAATATTGAGACTTTTTCTTAATTCCTTAGTTTTATTCTCAGCCTCTCTCCAGTTTGGAATTTCAGCAGCTACATGGTTGCTAGGGGGTCGAATTTACCCAAGCAGTAGTTTAAATGAGAGACTTTTGTATGAATACAAGAGGGTCTGAATAGAAACACAAGACATAAAAAGTAACAATAAATTGTAGCCTCTTCCGGCAATAGGTTTTTCTGTGCCGAGGTCAGTGACCCTCCATTTGAAAGGTGCAAAGAATCTGAAGAAGGCAAATAATTCTAAGGCCAATTAAAAAGTTGCTAAGAACAAAACATTCTGTAACATACTAAACGGTAACTTTAAAAGTGAGCTTCCCCTTTCTTTCCACATTTTTTTTTTTTAATTTACCCTTGTTTGCAATCCTGTTAACTGAGCATTTTATTTTGTTTCTTTATTAATGAAGAATTAGTAATTAACACAGTATCTCTTTGCTGGGGAGGCATTAATTAGACTTCCAATCAGGGTGTGTGTGTTCCTTGCCACTAATGAGCAGGGACAGAGGCGGATCAATAGTCCCTTGATAGGGCTGAATAGACGGATGAAGGGGGTAGCTCTGCAGAGAAACGTGGCGCGGCACTAATAACAGAGGCTTGTTTCCCATTGTGCGAGATGCGTCCCCGCGCTTGCCGCCCCAGCTGTGCTCGTCTGGAGATGATTTAACAGCTGGAGTTTTGCATTTTGAGCCTCTTTCCTGAACCAGGCGAGTGGCTGAAATTACAGGGAGCAGATGCAGAGGCAAACGCTGACTGCACAAAGGAGGCCAACAAATGGCTGCGTTTATATTGGTGATGACGGGGGACCTTTCTGTTGTCCCATCTCCCGTCAACTCCTGTTCTTTCCCTGCTCTTAGCAGTCACGTTGCAGGGAACTTCCCGGGAGTCTATTTTCATACAGTTCTGTATTTTAAACTTTTTTTTGCTGTGTTCTTGCTGTTGGAACATTACCTTTCGGTTTCAGGTCTTTTATCATCATGTTTTTAATGTTCTCTTTGTATTTGTGTTACGGAAATGTATATGCACTTAGTCACCCTTACTTATTATATATGCATATATGTAGGAACAAAGCAAGAAAGAGTGAATTACATGCACATGTTTATATTAATATATGTTAATAATAGAAAACGTTGTGAAATGTGATTCACAGGAGTGTTACATAGAGCTTTCACTCTTAGGGGCAGCTTTTCACCTTGCCTTGTGCTCCTTAAGTCTACTATAAAATCATGTAAACATTAAATAAACCCAATAGACTGGTTTTGCTTCCAATAAGGATTCATTATATCTTAGTTGGGATCAAGTACAAGATACTGTTTTATTATAACAGAGAAAAAGGAAATAATTTTATAAAATTTGGATTATTTGGATAAAATGGAATCTATGGCCTTTCCATATTTCCATATTTCAGATCTTTCTGGGTCACTGGTTTCTGGATAAACGATCCTATACCTGTAGTAGCTTGTCTATTCACAGGCACTTGTAGGGATACTTTCCAGCCCCAATGGCTGCATGCTCAGTTACAATGTGTTTATGTAAATACTGTCTTAGGTCTTAATTAAAAGCCTCTTTGCGGAATCCAACGCCCGTGGAGCTTCTCACAGGGTGTGGTGAGAAGCCTTAAGCTGCCCAAGCATCCCCGAAGCTGGCAATTATCTGCCAGTATTTTTGCAACTGTTCTCGCTTGCAATATTTAGCATTATGGAGCAGGTGCTATTGGGGCACATATGTGCCAAATGCACCTTGTCTTCTTCTGAAATTTGGGTGCAAAAGAAGTGAACTCAAGGGTTCGAGTACTTGGGTAAGGCAATCATGTTGACCAGACATGGAAAAATCCCCATGTTGGGCCAGTTGGCCAAAAATGTTTTGATGTTGAATGATGAACCCGATTTAGTGTTGTTGGGTAGAGTTGTATCTACATACCGACTTCCATAGCTTTATAGAATTCAAAGTGTGTTGGTTGCAGGGACTGGTTTTCAGGAGGACTTTGTCTGAAAGAGCATGCTGGGTATTTATAGTTTCAGTTTCGGTGCTGCCCTTTGATGCTCCCTAAGGCACACTCTTGAATTGCAGTTAAATCGGGATCACCAGCCTGTTGAATTTTAATCATGGTGCACATGCAGATAGTTGCCACAGGCAATGTGCGCACAGGCTGAACCAGCATAACAAGCTAGCCGAAGAGCGTGCCTGAACCCCTGTATGGCATGTCTGCATGTGTTGTCTCTGCTGAATGATCTGTCTACAGAGAGGATCCTGGGGTTTGTGTATTATGTCACATTCCTTTGATCATAGATTGACATGGAATGCCCTGTGTGTTACAGTTCTCTATAGAAGTGTACAGGTGTGTGTATTACTAATGTATTGTGTTACTGCCAATCTAACTTTATTTAGCTTGGTAGGTTTGCAGGAAGATTACTCTTGATCCTTTGTTGCTGTTAATGAAGATTATTGGGGGTTTAGTTATGATTTACAGTGACACCCCCCCCCTTTCCCATCTTATCATGGGCTCATTGTGACTGCTGGAGGTTGCAGGAGGCACTGTTTAATGTATTTAGAGCTATTTCCCCTTCCTTGTTATTGTTCATCATTTCCATTGTTTTGACATTTTAAAGGGCTAAAAATATTTCCTAGCATGGTTTCTGAATGGGCGGCGTTTGGTGCAGTTGCTGCAAGCGAATACATGATGATACTATCCGGCTCGTCAGGTTTTTAGTTGTGGGTATCCAAGAAGTAACACAGGGTATGTGAAAGGCAGATGCTCCGGAGTTAGGCATTTCTTTATTGGCATGCTCTCCTTGTGTTTGTCTTCTGGAAATAGAATTATTTTGCTTTGGGGTTCTGTCTAGTTTCCCTGAAGTGGTACTGCAACCATACACAGGCCATATACACAGGCCATATACACAGGCCATATACACAGGCCATATACACAGGCCATATACACAGGCCATTCATGCACAGCGTCTGAATGAAATAGGACTGGACAATCTAAACTGGGTCTTTACAATCCCACAACTGCAGAAATATACCATAAAGCCACGGCAGTATATTTAGTCTCCTGTATGAAGTACAAGTTTATCTGCTAGTGGACCCAAGCTGAGGTCAATCACCAACCCTTTCTTTTCCACCATAGATGTGTATAACACCTATATCATGGTCTCTTTCTTATTGTTGGTAAGTGAGCCTAGGAAGTTCTTTGGTGAGCTCTAGGAGGTCCAATCTGACCTTTTGGGTGGTACCTACAATCTGCAACCCCCCAAGAATTTCTGCTTTACTTGTGTTTTAAAGGAGGACTAAACCCTAAAACTGAATATGGCTTAAAATAGCAAATTTTATATACTGAACTTATTGCACCAGCCTAAAGTTTCAGCTTGTCAATAGCAGCAATGATCCAGGACTTCAAACTTGTCACAGGGGGTCACCATCTTGGAAAGTGTCTGTGACACTCACATGCTCAGTGGGCTCTGAGCAGCTGTTGAGAAGCTAAGCTTAGGGGTCGTCACAAATTATCAAGCAGAAAATGAGGTTGGACTGTAATATAAGCTGATGCTACAGGGCTGATTATTAAATTGTAATGGTAATTGCATTGGTTTATGTGCTGCCATGTATTAATTATCTGTATTAATTACTAATCAGCCTTATATTGTGACATTTCTATTCTATGTGTACTGTATATTGTGAGTGGGTCCCTCAGCTCAGTAAGTGACAGCAGCACAGAGCATGTGCAGTGAACAGCAGAAAAGAAGATGGGGAGCTACTGGGGCATCTTTGGAGCCAGATCTTTACCACTAAAAGGCTGTGGTTGCCTTGGGCTGGTACAGAAGCCTAACACATAATGTACAACATTTCTAGCTACATCTTTAGTTAAGCTTTAGTTCTCCTTTAAAGATGTCCAGAATGCAGGGTCAACTGTGGGTTCTAGGGAGGTTTAAATACCTGCATAAGGAAGTAGCAGTTAATAGCTTGGAATCAAAGAGGAATCCCGTCCGTTGATAAATCAGCATTCTCAGGGAGTAGCATGGGAGCACAGTTCATTGAAAGGTCCATAAATCTGTGTTGGTATGCCATTGATTCCAGAATACAGTTTGACAGCCTCCTGGAGGCTTAAATGCTGTTTATATATTTTACTGTACTACTGGCAGTAGAATCTGCTCATTCAGAGTATTGAAGCAGTGGAGAAATGTATTATCTGGTATTCATGCCTCTGCTTCCTATCTAGCATGAACAGCATTACTGCCTAGCTTTGTGGCAGGGTTTCTCCGTAGATCCTCAGGATCTGGTGCATCAAGATCAGAGCACATTTATTATTGCACTGCCTGGGGAGGCCTGTGATATTCATCTGTGAGAGTGGAAGAGATATCATCATATGAGACCTAAGCTGCCCATACCTACAGAAATATGGTGTTTATGGTCTTGAGATTAATCTTCAGTAGAAAGACGGATAAAGCATTAATATAAAGAGCGGTATCTTGGCGATGAGAGGCTTCCTAAGAAATATCTGCTGACCCCCTGTGTGTGTAAAGATGCCAGTTACAGATCCATTCAGTATCATCTTCCTTTGCCTCTTCCTCATCAGATCGACTGTACCAATATGGGATCCGTTATCCGGAAACCCATTATCAAGAAAGTTCAGAATTACGGAAAGGCCGTTTCCCATAGACTCTATTTAATCCAAATAATCCAGATTTTTAAAAATGATTTCCTTTTTCTCTGTAATAATAAAACAGTAGCTGGTACTTGATCCAAACCAAGATATAATTAATCCTCAATGAAAGCAAATGGAAGCAAAACCTGCCTGTTGGTTTTATTTACTGTTTACATGTTCTTCTAATAGACTTGACGTATGAAGATCCAAATAACAGAAAGATCCATTATCTGGAAAGCCCCAGGTCATGAGCATTCTGGACAATAGGTCCCATTCCTGTACATGAAATGATATGAAGGATGTTTTCTTTGAGCCAAATCAACTGATTTTTAAATCTGTCCAATCAACAGAATGCCCGATATCCATGGTACAAGGAGGCCTGCTCTGGCCAATGGTTGTATCTATGGGTGTATGGCCAATTTAAGGTAAAAGGAGAAAAGACTGAACTTTTAAAATACATAAATTAAAAGGAAACTAAAAATAAAGCAGACATGTAAATAAATAAAAAGTAGGCATCTGTGACAGCAGTGACTCTTTTGAACCATTTCTTTTGCATTGTCTCTCCGTGCACTGGAATTATTTGGACAGGCTTTAGTGTTCCAGTTATTGTTTGGACGCCCCCAGCCAACGCAGGGTTAAAGAAGTCATACACTGAGACAATGTGAACTTTTTCTTCTTCGTTAGATGAATTTCCTGTGCTTTAGTGCCTGGCCGGTGCCTGTTTCTCTCATAACTGTTTGTTTTGTCCCAACAGCAAGAGGGCTGAGTATTTAAAAAAAACCCTGTGACCACAATGCGGAGCAAGGGCCGGGATTCCGTCTGTAACCTCAGCTGACACAAAAAACAAACTGTTATGCAGGAAATCATGGCGTTCAGACGGGCCTTTGCCGGCACGGATTTTGCAATCCTTTGGTACATGAGACTGGTAATGCCGTACTGATTATTTCCTAATCACAGATCATGTTGGAATTCTGTAAACATAGTGATATTTGATCATTTAGCCCGAGTGCAAACGTCTGCACCTTTCTGTTCCATGCTAGTGTAGTTGTCTTACTGGTGTAACTCGCTGTGGACAAGGGAGTAAGGCTATTCTAGATGGAAAAAAAGACTGACAATTTGGTGGAAGTTTAAACCCAGCACAAACCCTACAACTCCACTCATTTTCAGGCTGGGTAGGGTTGCCACCTTTTCTGGAAAGAAATACTGGCCTTCCTATCTATTTATCTTTTTTCTCTATTAATAACATTGGGATCAACCTTAATTTTTAACCAGCCAGGCCTGTAAAATACCAGCCAGATGGCAACCCTATGTCTGGGTGATACGGTACCTGCAACTTTCATTAGCTCAGGGGCTCCTGCCAAATCACCCAAAATTCTTATCCCTTTATTGCCCGCAATGCTGGAAACACTAGGGAACACTGGGAACTCCTGCTGGGCGCTTGCTGTTAAAAAACATGGCTGTCCATTCTTTCATGCCATGGACGTCGTTGGGTGAAATTGGGGACCTTCCATAGCCATACCATCTAAAAGCAGTGCAGTGTATAACCTATTGTAGATCATACACTGAATAGGAGCCCTGGTCCTTCATCCTTCTACTAAGGGTGCAGTCTGTGGGTGGGAAGTGGAGGCTTGACTTTGAGGAGGGAACTGTGGGGTGCTGGCATGCTAAAATGAACAGGGAATTTTTTCCCCCACTGTTTTGTTTGCTGCCGTTGTCCGACATTGCAAGGGTGAAGTGTTTGTTTAACTGAACTCTTTAACAGTTGGATGGGAGGATATTAGAGACCTTATGACCAGCTGCTGGGAGATCATATTGGTTTGGACAAGGCTGAAACTTCAAGCAGGGTTATAGAATAAATGGGGGGAGCAGAATAGGGGTTGGTAGGGATGATTTATTTTAATTGCAGCTGGACACCATGCAGTAATATAGAAAGATGGTGCTGCCTTTGCCAGTTCCATGGACATGGCTTTGCCTTACAGAGGTCTGTGCAGCTGATTAGCTGGGGGCTAGCTCTGGCGTTCTGCACATCTTCCTGTAATTGGCAGTGTTGAGCCCTGGGTATAGAGCCTGTCTATGCTTGCCTGCAGGCTGCTGTCTTCAACTGGCACATCTTGCTCTTTGACAAGTGACACTTTTATTACTACTTTGTCCCCCCAGAACTGAGCTGCCACCATGAAAGGCAGCAGAGACAGGGTGAGAAAATTCAGAGGGGTAGGGAGCGAGAGAGCATTGTTGTGCTGTAGTGTCTCTTATAAATAAACCAGCAGGGCACAGGCTGGCATTGGCTGGTACCAAATGCATAAAATGCCCCAGACTGTAGCACAGTATGTTGTGATTATGTATACCCTGAATACAGCCACCCCTTTCTATATGGGCAGAATTGATGCATCGCTGGTCAGAAGCCATGTGTATGGCAAGAGGGGCTACAGAATCACCTTTAAGCTGGAGAACTTTTCTACCCAACTGATAAAGATTTTTTGCTAAACTTTATATTAGTGTTATAATGGCAAAGTTGGGAGGAGTCGAAATGGAAAGGGAAGGATTTTCCACTTAAATGGACATTAAAGGGACAGATATATATGTATTGGATCCGTTATCCAGAAAGCTCCGAATTATGGGAAGGTTATCTATCATAGTCCATTTTAACCAAATAATTCTGATTTCTATAAAGTATTTCCTTTTTTCTCTGTAATAATAAAACAGTATCTTGTACCTGATCCTAACTAAGGCATAATTAATCCTTATTGGAATCCTTATTACCTTACAATCCTATTGGGTTTAATTTTTCGGTAATTTTTTTTTTTTAGTAAACTTAAGGTATGGGGACCCAAATTACAGAAAGACCCCCAAATTTGAGAGATCCCTAATTTGAAAGACCCCTTATTTGAAAACCCCCCGGTCCCAGGCATTCTAGATTACAGACTTCCACACCTGTTCATAGAGCTATAGGGATCTGTTATCCGGAAACCAGTTATCCAGAAAGCTCTGAATTACGGAAAAGCCATCTCCCATAGACTCTGTCCAAATATTTAACAATTATTTTGTTTTTCTTTGTGATAATAAAAAAGTAGCTTGTACTTGATCCAAACTAAGATATAATTAATCCTTATTGGAAGCAAAACCAGCCTATTGGGTTTATTTAATGTTAACATGATTTTTTAGTAGACTTAAGGTGGCCATAGAAGTAGAGATCCGCTCATTTGGCGATGTTGCCAAATGAGCGGTTCTCTCCCCAATATGCCAACAGTGATTATATTGGATCTGATTTGGGCGGCTGGATCGCGGGACCACATAAACACACAGATGCGGCCCGCGATCTGACGGGATTTTTCAACCTGCTCGATCGAGATCTGGCTGCCTTTCGACCACATATCGATCAGGGAACCCCGTAGGATGGCTCCAGACACGGGCCAATAAGCTGCCGACTCGGTCTGTCAGCAGCTTTTAACAGCCTGGGGCGGTATTGTGGCCTTTAAGGTATGAAGATCCAAATTACGGAAAGATCCATTATCTGGAAAACCCCATGCCCTGAGCATTCTGGATAACAGGTCCCATATCTGCACAAGTATTAAGCTCAGCAGCTCCCAGCCAGCCCCTTGCAGCCTTTGTGCTGTTCACAAAAACAAACACAAAGATGGGAAATTGCTTTTGTTTCAGAAATCCTAAAATTGAATGAACTTTCACTAAATCTGCTTCTGAGATTAAAATCCTTAGAAGTCCTAACCCTCCACTTTCGATTCTCGGTTGAGTTCAGAAGTACATAAAACTATATAAAGAAATGCCTTGTGAAGAGTGGGGAAGATTGTATGTTTCCTTAGTCTGCAGCAATCTGAATACTCCATAATCCACCAGCATTTCTTTTTTGCTTGCAGCAGTTCCGCTTTTTAATCTATTCAGATAGGGTTATAAAAAGAGACTTCTTGTTCAGTCGCACATTAACAGGGCTGTCAACATGTAATGTTCCTTCACACTAGATTAAAAATACAAGAGGGGGTATAACCTGAGAAGGGAGCTGGGAAGCAACACATATAGAGATTGACAGTTTTGAAGGTATAGAGAAAAGCTCTTACAGATGGTATTAGCCCTGTTGCTTTAGTCATGTATCTGTGTTGCTTGCTGTGCAGTTGGTGCAATAATTACACCCTGGCCCCTATGATCATGGTTAAATACAGAAAGGTGTAGCTATGAAGTGGTACCTGTGCCAAACAGGGATAAATACAGTCTATACTGTCTCCTTCAGTGCTTCTTAGGTCCCTGTGGTTATCTTCTGGCCACCTCAACCAGACTTGTGCTTGGAAATGGTTATGTCTGTTTCTGCTTTATTTATTTTTTTTGCTGAGTAATGAGCAGCACAGCTATTTTTTAGAACTATCTGAACTCTATGCACTTTAATTGTTCTTTCAGTTTTGTGGAGCCTTGGGTTCCTAATGGTTTCTGCCTCTGTTTAGAGATGGAAAAATGTTCTTAGGAGAATGGTTTAGCATTAAAGGACTCCACTTTGCTGAGGATTACAGGTGGCTTCATGTGATTTACTATTTCAGATGTACTTTGGATCCTTCGCGTCCCGTACATTCAAAATTTATGTTTTGTTTCAGAAAAATATATTTTAAATTTTGTGGTGTTACCACAGAGTGAGTACACGTGTGCTATCTGAAACTCAGATGTATAAGTTCATATAAATTCAAATATGGCGACAGAGTGCGCATATGATGTGTTTTATTCATTTGTCAGAGCCACTATGTTAATGCCCATGTACTGAGCAAAGAAAATGTGTTAGGTCTCCTACCAACATAATGTTTTTGGCTCCTGTTGAGGCCACTGTAGACATGTATTCTCCCTCAAATGATATTTGTTCTTGCAATAGCTCCATTCACCATGGTCTGGATATGAAAGCAATTCTGTTAATGAAACCCTTAACCTTAAGGGGAAATTGGCTGAAGAATGGCTCCCCAACAGTAGGCTCTTGGGTGGAATATGGCCCTCCAATTGATATAAGTTGTACCCAGTTTACCCAAGGATTCTTAAAATGTATTCACATGAAAGAATAATCCATAAATTACATAGAAATTTGCTAACCCTCAAGATATAAAAGGTTTTAAGCTGTTTATCTATAATAAATGAATGATGAACGAAGTGTATGCACTAAATTGGTAACCGATAAGGGAATCTTGAATAGGGTTGGCCTTGACGAGGTTTTAGTAGCTCAGAGGAAGGTGCAGCTGTGGAATGATATTTTATAGGTCTCTGTGGAGGGTCACTTCAGTGTTTAGGTGACCAGGAGAGAGTAGAGACACCTAGCATTAAAGGTGGCCATGGAGGCACTGATATTATCATACAAAAGATCTTTCGTGCAATAATCGGTTGCGTGTTCAGTGGGAGACAAGGCAACCGATGTGGGCAAAAAGCCTTGAATATTGGTTGTCTCTTCGATTGGGCAGGACTCGAAATTTTGATTAGGCATGTTTGAAGTTGCCCAAACATCGTAACGTTAATGCCGAATCTTCAGAGCTAAAGAATTCTTTTTTTGTTTTTAGACTAAAGGTGGCCATACATGGAGAGATCGCCAAACGAGCGGACTTTCGGCCAGATCTCGATCGGTGAAGCTCGTCGGGGGGCCCCATACACGGGCCAATAAACTGCTGACACGGTCTGTCGGCAGCTTTTATCGGCCCGTGTATGGCCACCTTAATTCGGCAGCTTATCTGCCAGTGTGTGGGGGCTCCTGATGGGTCCTCCTGATCGATATCAGTTCAGAAATTGGCCAGATATTGGTCGGTCAAGTTTGTTTTTTTCCTACAATCCAGGTTCACGTTTGCTAGTTGATTCGACCCAACGGCACCCATTTGTAGCATTGTGAACGTTTGGGTTCACCCAATATATCCCAGGCGTTAGTGGGCATATCGAGTGTACCTTTAGTAGAGTGGTCGAAAGATCTTTCGTAGGAAAGATGGTCATGGTAAAGATCGTAATTGTAGCATGTATGGTCACCTTAACAAAAAGACTGGAGTGGAAGATTAAGGATTTGTGACTTTGTTCATAGCTAACCTTGTATACTGAATAGCAACATCTTTAGTAATTTTATTCAATGACTAATTGTAAGGAAATGTGTGTTCAGGAAGAGTCTGAGATCTTAATTTTAATTTTTAAATAGGATGGGGAAGACAGAAATTGAAATTGTTATTTAAAGGCTCCCACATGTGTGCTTTGTTGGGGTTGCTAGAATAAACAGTTAATGTTCTTCTGTGAGGATTGGACGATATTTAAGAATAACATAAACTGGAAGGACATGGAAAAAACTGTGCACTAGAGACTTGAAATTAAGTGTCAGTGGAGGGTGTAAAAAATAGGAAGAGATCACTGAATAATGGTTGGGTGAAAACAATGACTATCTTGAGAATAAATGGAAGACCTAGAATAACCTTTTCAGATGAAAAGAAAATGGCTAGATTAGATGGACCTATTGGTCTTTATCTCCAAGTTTTATGTTTCTACAGAAAAGGAAATATAATTTCTAGACTTCCTTTGTCTTCTCTCTGGCCTTTTGTCACACACTCTTAAGTGGTATTCTGAAAGCGTAGTGCACGGGTTTAGCTGTACAGAATGTTTCTTTTCAAAACCCCTTAATCCTATCCTTCCATAGGGTTTTATTTACATGGTGCCCTTGGTGGAAGTAGCTCCATTAATTTTAAGTGCACACACTGGACAATGAGAGGAGTAGATGAGATGTAACCTGAGCTGTGAAGGTAGATGAAGATAGATTGTGTGGTTGGTTCTCATTTGTGACTTTCTTTTCTGAAACAATGTGCAGTCTAGTCACCCACCATGAGCTGAAACTGGGGGCCACCGGGACACAATGGAATTTCTGTATTTAAATGGACATTTCTGGTCAAGTAACCCATGGAAACCAGTCAGCAGCTACCTTTTATTGGTCTCTTGATGTTAGAAGACCAAAACATCTGGGATAGTGGGATAAATGTTGCCATTGTTACTGCAAATCTCCCCCGTTGGGTCATGAAAGTTGATGTTGCTGTGATCAATGACTATTCGGAGTATAGGAAGAAAATAAAGGACGAGGAGCTTTTTATTTTTTTTTATATATTCTTTAATTTCAGTTTTCAAAAAATAAACATAATATAAATAATAAAAGAAGAAAAACAAATGAAAAGAAAAATATACAATAAAGACATAGTTCTTACATCGCAACCACCATTGGTGTATAATCACCTCCCATTGGATATGTTTCCCACATTTGCATTATACGATTAGTTATTTGCCCTTTAGGCGTGTCACTAACTTTTTAGTTTTGCGAACTTTAACTGTCTAAAACTGCACTGATACATTCAGGGAGCATTTTATTTTACATTAAAAATATTCAAAATTCAATGGTTCTAATTCCTGATTTTTTTTATGTGCCATAATTATAAAATGAGTAATAATGCGACGAGTGTAAAGATGAATAGGTTTGAAAAAAAAGCAATTTATGGTTTTAAAGACGAATCAGACTATTTGTATGTGACATGATTAGGCTAAATATTTCTTTTTGTTGGTTATTGCACAAAATATGTCATTATCCTGAGTGTAAGTCCCATAACTTTCTCTTAATCAGTGGATGGGTAAATATAGAATGGAGACGAGTTTTGCTTGGGGTGCTGAATAGGTTTTTAGGAGATGTTCTAGAGAGTTTACATGATGATCAGATGGCCTAAATTTAATTAACTATGTTTGTGCAAGTGTAAGAAAATGTTTTAATTATATTTGTTGTGTTTTGCAGACCTTTGCTGGCTGTCTATCTGGACCGAGCTGTAAATGAGGCAGTCAACGGGAGACAACTTGGAAATATAACCTCCCTTCCCCCATTTTAATTTATTTTTGGGTGTTTTTTAATTATTGTTCTAATTATTATTAGGGAAGATGCTGCTCCATGCCGGGAAGCCTCTTCTGTTCCATTTATGGACTTTTTTAGTTTTGCTTGGTTCCTGGATTACAACAGGGGATGGGACTCCCAAAGGCTTCAGGACTTTTACAGGAAGCGACTGGAGCCTGACTCACCTAGTAGTACATAATAAAACCGGGGAGGTGTATTTGGGAGCCATCAACAGGATTTACAAACTCTCCAATAATTTGACTCTCTTGCGCACCCACGTAACAGGTCCAGTAGAGGACAACGAAAAGTGTTACCCTCCACCTAGTGTCCAGTCCTGCCCCCATGGACTTGTCACCACGAATAATGTAAACAAGCTGCTACTCGTTGATTACGCGGATAACAGATTAATAGCATGTGGGAGCGCCTCACAGGGGATCTGCCAGTTCCTACGTCTTGATGATCTTTTCAAGTTGGGTGAGCCGCACCACCGCAAGGAACATTACCTTTCCAGTGTCAATGAGTCTGGGACCATGTCTGGTGTTATCATTGAGGTTCCAAATGGCCAAAATAAACTCTTTGTTGGGACTCCTATTGATGGAAAGTCAGAATATTTCCCCACCCTCTCCAGCCGCAAACTACTGGCCAATGAAGAAAACGCTGAAATGTTTAGCTTTGTCTATCAGGATGAATTTGTGTCTTCACAACTTAAGATTCCCTCAGATACCTTGTCCAAATTCCCTACGTTTGATATCTACTATGTGTACAGTTTCAGCAGTGAGCAGTTTGTGTACTACTTAACTCTCCAGTTGGACACCCAGCTAACATCACCTGACTCAACAGGGGAGCAGTTCTTTACATCCAAGATTGTCCGGCTTTGTGTAGATGATCCCAAGTTCTACTCTTACGTAGAGTTTCCTATTGGTTGCATGAAGGACGGGGTGGAATATAGGTTAATACAAGATGCTTATCTGAGCAAGCCAGGTAAACGCTTGGCTAAGGAGCTGGGCATCTCTGAAAGAGAAGACATTCTTTTCACCGTCTTCTCACAGGGACAGAAAAACCGGATCAAGCCCCCCAAAGAATCTGTCCTGTGCCTCTTCACCTTGAAGAAGATCAAGGATAAAATCAAAGAGCGCATTCAGTCTTGCTACAGAGGCGATGGGAAACTCTCTCTGCCTTGGCTCTTAAACAAGGAGCTCGGATGCATCAATTCAGTAAGTTATTTGCATTTATGCTATGTAATTGATTACGCAGTATTAACCAGACTTGATTTGCTTTTCTAAGATTTATTGGTTTCCTGTCTGACAGCAACATCCCTTTGGGACAGAAGGCAGAGCTAATCTATGAGACAGATAAGGGATACTCAGCCAGAGCCTGGTGCCTATCCGTTATATATTACAGACCTTGACTGATAAAGAGCAGAGCCTTGGGTCACAAACATGCATTTTCAGGGGATTGCTTACAAAGTATATATATATATATATATATATATATATATATATATATATATATATATATATATATATATATATATATATATATATATATATATATACACATATACATACAGCATGCATTGGAGCAGGTAAAATGTGTATAAAGTAAAAAAGTACCACACCTAACAAGCTCAAATGTTTCACTCAAATCATAGTGATCTTCCTCAGGGAAAAAAATAATTATGATGTGATCAAAATGTTGGAATTTCTTTTGTTTGTTTATTAAAATCAGTTACTCTAACTGAGCCTGTTGCGTGCGGTAGTTCTTTAAAATCACTTTTATATATATATATCATACAAAAAAGCCATGAATATCTTGTAAATTATATCCTTATAAATGGTACTGATGTCATCAGTTATAAACGGTGAGTAGTGATGTCATTTCTGCCACATCACTTACTGAAACTTGTGTACTATAATAAATAAAGTACCCCCTCTCTCTTTTACTCACTTTCTTTTTACTCTCACTCTCTCTTTACTCTCACTCTCTCTCTTTTACTCTCTCTTTGCTCTCTCTTTCTTTACTCTCACTCTCTCTTTTACTCTCTCTCTCTTTTTTACTCTCTTTTACTCTCACTCTCTCTTTTACTCTCACTCTCCCTCTCTTTTACTCTCTCTTTTACTTTCACTCTCTCTCTCTCGACCCCCTCGATTAAATCCAAAGATGAAAATCATTTCAGACCTCTTTAGGAGAGAATGCTGAATAGCAGCTTGCCTAAGATAGTGCTAAATTCCCTTTCTTTCTTGGTCATTTCTATGAGGCTTTTTCCCCTTTCCTTGTTCAACTCGGTGGTATCATTTCAGCATTCTTTGTTTTTCATTGTTTTTTGTGATTGTTGCTCAGGTTTAATTCACTGCTGGGAGTTATCAGGAGCGATAATCTTTTTGCAGATCACTGTAATAACATACTTGAGAGAGCCTGAATTTATAGGCTGAGATTAGAGGAAGCCCAGATTATTCCTTCAATAAAAACACAATATTTATGCCGGTTCACATGCCTAATACAAAGGGCTACTTACATCACAGAAGCCAAAGGAACCAGCTAAACGTGGAGATTCAGGGAGATTTAGTCACCAGGCGACAAATTTGCCTCTCTTTCGGGCGACTAATCTCCCTGAACTGCCTTCCCGCCAGCTAGAATCTAAATCGCTGGCGTGATGGCAATCGGAGCGCTTCATTTTCTGAAGCTGCCTCAGCTCGGGGAGATCAGTCGTTCGAAGAAGAGTAGATTTGATTTGTCCCTCTTTTTTTATTTCCATAATGTTGGGAGGTATGTAATATTATTTTTATTTATTATTAACATGCATTTATATAGCACCAACATATTTCACAGCGCTGTAATATGGATCCATGCAGCTTAGTTACCGTCACATACAAGTTGCTGTATTATTATTACAGAGAAAAAATAAATCCAATTATTTGCTTATAATGGACTCTATGGGTGATGGCATTCCTGTAATTTTGAGCTTTCTAGATAAATATCCCATATCTGTATTCCGTAATGCAGTTGCTGAATATTTAGATAAAGGATCCCATATCTGTATTTGGTAATGCAGTTGCTGAATAACGGTGGCCTTACACAGGGAGATCCGCTCGTTTAGCGAAGTCCGAAGGGATTTTTGAACCTGCCCCATCGAGATCTGGCCGACTTTCGGACAGATATCGATCGGAAAAGCCCATCGGATGGCCCGACACACGGGCCAATAGGATGCCGACCCTAGGGCTCAAGGATCGGATCATAATGCTTACGATACCGGCGGTTGGATCTCGGGACCGCATACATGCAAAGATGTGGCTGCGATCCAACGGGATTTTTTAACCTGCCCGATCGAGATCGGCCAGATATCGATCGGTAAAGCCCGTCGGATGGCCCAACCCACGGGCCAATAAGCTGCCACAGGGCCATATAAGGGGGCGTTAGGCAGCTTTGGCATTTGTTATATGAGTGAGGCTGATGGTCCCTTCCCTAGATTTCTCTGCCCCAGTCCGACATTCATGTGGAGCTGCTATATGTGTGAACTTGTATGGAATCTGTAAATTGGGTATATAACATATACCGTAAAAAAAAATTTAAAAAAAATACATTTTTTTTTTTAAAAGTTGGGGGGACCAAACTGGCCTATTTGTTTGGACTTGAAGCTTATGATCAGATCACACAGAATGTAGCTGCCTGCTCCGGAAAACTTTGGTCCCTCCAGATTGGGAACTGTGCATCGCTCTGTACATGAAAGCAATGCTGGCAAGGAAAGCTGTCTCCTAATTACAAATAAGCATAACTTCTGTTTTCTTGGAATAATTGTCACTAAAGTCATTCTAATTTAAAAATGATGATAAAGCTGCGAGCTGAGCTGAAATGGTGCCGTAATGAATGGGGGGAGTGGAGCATAGTTGAGTGTAAGACGCAGAAGATCTCTACAGATTGGAAATTAACATAATACATAATCCAGGTAATCGCATAAAAACAAGTGCAATCTGTTATGAAATATTGTCTAAAACTATTCCCTATATGAAAGTGGCAGAAGTTTTTATACCAGCTGCCCCTTGCAGTCTCTTTATATCCAGGAAAACTGTATCTCCCAGCACTGGCACGTAGGAACTTTGTAGTGCAGCAACATCTAGAAGAGTGACTGCACCTTGTTGTAAATGCCAAAGGCTAATCAAAATGTGAAACAGTGATGCAAGGGGAAAGAAATATCGAGAAGGAAAAACATTGTGAAGAAATCTCTGGACCAGGGGTTTTCCAGATAAGGGGGTCTGTAATTCGGATCACCTTAAGCCCACTAAAAATCACTTTTCCATTAAAAAAAAAACCCAAAATGAATGTTTTGCCACCAATATGAATTCATGCAGCGTAGTTACCATCAAGTACAAGGTGCTGTTTTATAATTACAGAGAAAAAGGAAATCATTTTTAAAAATTTTTAATTATTTACTTAAAATGGAGTCTATGGCAGATGGCCCAATAATTTGGAGCTTTCTGTATAACTGGTTTCTGGATATCGAATCCCATAACTATACTGTCTTATTACAGAGAAAAAGGAAATACTTTTAAAAGTTTGAATTATTTGCTTAAACGGTGGTTCATCTTGACAACTTACCCCTTAACTTAATTTGTTATAGAATGGCTAATTAATTCTAAGCAGCTTTTCAATTGGCCTTCATTATTTATTTTTTATAATTTTTAAAATATTTGCCTTCTTCTTCTGTCTCTTCAGCTTTCCAATGGGGGTCATTGACCCCATCTAAAAAACAAATGCTCTGTATGCTATACATTTATTATTGCTACTCTTTCTATTCAGGCCTCTCCTATTCATATTCCAGTCTCCTATTCAAATCCGTGCATGGTTGTTAGGGTAATTTGGACCCTAGCAACCAGACTGCTGAAATGCAAACGGGAGAGCTGATGAATAAAAAGCGAAATATCTCAAAAACTAAAAATGATAAAACATGAAAAACCAGTTGCAAATAGTCTCAGAATATCACTCTCTATATCATACTTAAAGTTAATTAGAAGGTGAACAACCCCTTTAAAAAGGAGACGGCCTTCCTGTAATTGAGAGTTTTCTGGATAACGAGTTTCTAGATTACGTGTCCTATACCTGTATAAATGTTCACAGATTTAATTAATTGGGAAATCTGTTTCTGTAGAAGAGAGGGTTTATTCTAAGGTTGGATTTGATCTGGGATTCTGTTTATTCATAGCACTTTTTGTAGGAATCAGATTTGGGCTAATCCAAACAGTTCAGCTGAGTAATAAATGAAACATTAGATACTATATAATTACTTGCAAAAAGGAAGATTGTGGGAGCACTCCATGGCTAAATACAATTAAAATAAAATACAATGGAATTGCTACTGATCTGGCCAAATTAACTACGGAAAGAGAGAAAAAGAAAAAAAAAGATAATTACTTGTTTGGGTCAACAATCCCTACTCAGTAAAAGTACTGTTAGTACTGCTTAGCCTAAAGTATCATCCTTCGCCTTTCTGACCGTAAAGACTATTGAATTAAAATTTTCGACTTTTGTTTTTTCAATGAATAAATACTCAAAAATCACAAATGTGTGTTGATTTTTGAAATCATCTTGATTGTTTAAAAACATAAAAAAAAATCCCAACTTAAACACAGTCATTCTACCCTTCAATTTCGCTGAGCCAAATATCACATTTGTTTAAAACTTGAACTGCAAAAAAAAAAAAAAAAAAAATAGCTTGAATTTTATAAATACAACTGTCCAGGCATAACTGGGTATGGTCGGGGCAGAACTGGGGAGTGGTCTAAAGGTTTCCATACACGAGCAGATACAAGCTGCCAACAGATTGTCGATAGCTTATTGGGCAGTTTATGGGGGGCCCTCCGACAGACTTCCCTGGCCAAAAGTCTGATGCCCATATTCTTCTTATTGTGATCCGATCATGGGCGCTAGGGCCCACGATTGAGTCCTGCGCGGGTCCAGTTGGTCAGACCTGTGCCCAACCCAGACTCGCTAGGCAAGAGCCAATCCCGGACCCGCTGGCCCTCTTTAAATCCCCCCTTTTCCTGCTCCCGAAACCTACCCCCAGTTCCCTAATTATAGACCCTACCAGGGACTCCCGAAAGCCAGAAGTGACGTCACTCTGGAGGTAGATCAACCAGGTCACCCAATATCACCCACTTCAAGGTGGGCATATCGGGGAGAGATCCGCTCATTTGGTGACCTCTATGTATGGCACCCTTAATTTGTCCCTCAACTTACGTTTAAATGTTGGTTTTGTGATGGTTTTTTAAAGGGCATCTAAGATCAATTGCCATGCTTCTTGTATGGAAAAAAGCATTCTGGCAAGCTGCTTTGTAAAATAAAAATACAATATTCATCAGACTGTATATGGTAATGGATTCCCACGCCTGATGCTTCCTGCCTTCTGTTATACATGAGCTTATTGTCTCGGGGACTTGAGGGAAACCAGAAGCTCTCCAGGATTCAGAAGATGGCACTGCCATTGCCCATCACTGGGAGAATGAGATTCAGCAATTCTAATGCAGAGTCAGTGATTAGAAATGGGTGCTTTACCAATCAGGTTAGTGCGGGGGGAATTTCAGAGCTTTTGTTGGTGTATTTTTCCCATCCTAAAAGGTTGAACACCAGCAATATTTTTCACCCTCGATCAAAGAATACGATAGGGACTAATGGCTACTAGTTTTAGCTGTGTTTATTAATACCAAATTAATGCAAATTAATACCAACTTAATTTCTCTTTACTCAGTGTCTATCTAAGGGCTCTTTCACACAGCCGTTTTTTTTCCTGCTTCCCTTTCGAGATTAGTCGCCCCGAAGAAGAGGAGATTTGTCGCCGGGCGACTAATCTCCCCGAATCTGAGCGTGTGCCCTGACCCTAAATAGAAAGGGAAGTAAAAGCTTTAGTGCATGTTGTTATCAGGCACGGCCAGTCGTTCCTATATACACAGCCGCATTGCCTATTCGGTATATCTTTTATCTGGCTCCGTGTTGTACAGGCATTTCTTCTGCTCTGCTGGTTACACCACAGGAATGTCTGATCCCAGGACTCCAGTCCTTCCATAGGATTTCATAGGTTGGATGCTCTGGGAGGTAATTAGTGATTTATTCATTCTAACGGACTCGCTTGTTTTTACAGAGGTTAAACCTCGCTGCCTGGCTGTTCCGGCCCTTGGGCCTTGGAATTGTGCTGCTGTGGTTAGAGCAGGGGGTGGAGGTGAAATTCCAGGCCTGTGGTTTTACAGGAAAAATTGAGAAGCAGCTATGGTGGAGCTCACACTAGCATGTAGCGTCCCTTTGCCGGTCGCGAGACTTAGGTTACTCCTCCCTAATACTCCAAATTGCGCAATGTAATGTTCGCTTGCAGCGCTGACCGCTCTGCATAGAAGACGCTGCTTATAATATCAATCCGGCTTTATTGTATGACACAATGTGGAAACATTATAACAGTGGCTGTATAGTTGGCACTTCCTCAGGGTTGTGTGGTTTTTACCTGTCGGGTATTTAACATGTGACCATGATTATGTCTAGTACAGGACCAGCAGCTCATGCCTTCTCTGTACAGGTTATGGGCACATTCAGTGGAGTTTCAGTAGGGTCCGTAATTAGGGATGCACCGAATCCACTTTTTTGGATTCGGCCGAACCCCCGAATCCCTTGCGAAAGATTCGGCCGAATACCAGCCGAATCCGAACCCTAATTTGCATATGCAAATTAGGGGTGGGAAGGGAAACACATTTTCTACTTCCTTGTTTTCTGACAAAAAGTCACACAATTTCCTTCCCGCCCCTAATTTGCAAATACAAATTAGGATTCGGATTCGGTTCGGCCGAATCCTGCTGAAAAAGGCCGAATCCCGAACCGAATCCTGGATTTGGTGCATCCCTATCCGTAATCTTTGCAATTGGCTGGTAGTGCTCCCTCTCTATTGTACAGCATGACACAAAAAGCCATATTGTTGGGCAATTCTGATATTTCTAACCCTAATAGTACTCTGTTTATGTTCCTACTGCTAGTAGTTTAGATCCCAACCCATTGCTTTTGATAAAAAAAATAAAATAAACACTTTTTCTGTGATTAAAGGAGTAGTTTGCTCCAACTCTTCATATGCTATAGATTGGCCAACTCTTGGCCAAATCCATAAACAATAAAAATGAAGACCAACTGCAAACTGTGTACATTCTATTAAAAAGTTAGTTTAAAGGCATTATTAGGGTTATGTCCGGGATATCCAGTTCAGCAATGGAGAAGATAAATATTATTCTCATGTATTTATTCCAAAGCTTCTGACTCTGCATGCAAATTAACGAGACTTTCGAATCTCTAAGTCCCATCTTGCACCTGTGATGCTGTAACCCCATAACACCATGCTGTGCATTACAGTGGCCTTACAGCAGGGCTCCAGGCACAGCTTCCTATTCTGCAGTGTTAGAATCAGAAAATATTTTCAATATCTGAAAATTATTATTGTAAATTTTTATTTTTGCCACTGATATTTTAGCCTAGATATCCCATTAACCTACTGGTATAAGTGTAGGACTACACTGGCGTTTTCGGCGCGATCCAATGTGCTGCGACAAATCACATGCAACAGAAATAAGATACGAGATAGAAACGTTGGATGAAGTCACAGTGTCGATCCAACGCGACACGACTGTGTCTGCATCAGACAGTTGCGTCGTATCAGATCAGTGCTGCGACTTCATCCGACAATTCTATCTCTTACCTTATTTCCGTCGCATGCGTTTTGTCTCAGCGCGTTGGATCACGCCGGAAATGTCCGTGTAGTCCTACCCTAACAGGCCGAGAAAGCCCATGCGGTCACTATGGAGATAACTAGGGATGCACCGAATCCACTTTTTTGGATTCGGCCGAACCCCCCGAATCCTTCACAAAGGATTCGGCCGAATACCGAACCGAACCCTAATTTGCATATGCAAATTAGGGGTGGGAAGGGGAAAACATTTTTACTTCCTTGTTTTCTGACAAAAAGTCACGCAATTTCCCTCCCCGCCCCTAATTTGCATATGCAAATTAGGATTCGGATTCGGTTCGGCTGGGCAGAAGGATTCGGCCGAATCTTGCTGAAAAAGGCCGAATCCCGAACCGAATCCTGGATTCGGTGCATCCCTAGAGATAACACAAGTATATTAAATGCATTTCAGGGTGAGTGCAGCTCATTGTTTGTAACCTTTACGATTCGCCTGTTTGGAACAGAGATAACTTTTGCTTATTACCAGCAAACCTAACAATGCCGTGTTTGATAGCATCTTTAATTAAGCAAACCTAAGTATGTATCATTGCGCTAACGAAGGGCTAATGACCTGTTTGTATTCCGCCAATGAGGCTGCTGCTGGTGCCACTTGCTTTTTCCTTCTTGCCTTATTGCCTTATTGGTGTGGCTCCAATTATACGCTCAGCATTGCGGCGAGGATACAGGAGCTGTCAGACAGGCAAAACGCACGTGTATGAGACGTCACAACAGGGCCAGAGATCAGGAGTGCTGCATGGATAATGGTGGGGCACAAATAAGGGGGGGGTAGGAATTCTGCAGCTGTTGGCTCATTAAAACCCCATCTTTAATTGCTGCCTGCTCATCAGGTGCATTTGGATACAAAGCCATTAATTAAGGAAAGGGGAAGTGAACCACATGCAGCAAAATTAACCCCTTCTTTAGGTACAGGTTCCGTTATACGGAAACGCCATCTCCCATAGACTCCCTTTTATCCAAATAATCAAAATATGAAAAAAGTATTTCCTTTTTCTTTGTAATAACGAAATAGTATCTGGTACTTGATCCCAACTAAGATATCATTAATTCTTAATGGGAGCAAAACCGGCTTATTGGGTTTATTTCACGTTTACATGATTATGTACATTTAAGGTATGGAGATCCAAATTACGGAATGATCCATTATCTGGAAAACCCCAGGCCCTAAGCTTTCTGGATAACTGGTCCCATACCTGTATTGTGAAATGAAGCTGAACTTTTGTACCACCTTGAATCTAGATTGTACTCAATAAGAATATTAAACTCCCAAGTTAAAATGTTGCAAATGTTCTGTTCTTACTTTGTAAATATAACAATCGAAAGCGGTATTTTCACGGTGGTTCAGGCTTTTGACACAATGTAGAAGAAGCCAGCTTATGACCAGACTAAATCTCCCCGAATTTACCCGTGTGCTTGAACCCTAAAGGGGTGGGTCACCTTTATGGTAACATATACAGTTCAACCTCAATTTTACGTCCCCTGATTTTAAGTTTCCCCTCATTTTATATTGTTGTTTTGTGGTCCTACATATTATGCATAATACATTTCCCTGAGTTTACATTTTCCTGGATTTTACACCATTTTTTTCTGGTCCCATGAAAAAATGTAAATTGGGGTTCTACTGTACAAGTATTGTACAAGTCGATCCAGGGACTAGGCCATTTTGGAGTTAGGAAGGAATTTTGCAAATTGGAGAGACTTTAGATGTTTTTTTTTTTTGCCTTCCTCTTGATCAACTGGCAATTAGGCAGGTTAAAATAGAGTTAAATGGTTGAATTTGATGGACTTTATTTTTTCAACCTAACT
This sequence comes from Xenopus petersii, assembly GCA_038501925.1. Taxonomy (NCBI): domain Eukaryota; kingdom Metazoa; phylum Chordata; class Amphibia; order Anura; family Pipidae; genus Xenopus; species Xenopus petersii. The sequence continues at coordinate 118,334,582 of CM076679.1, read as the reverse complement.
TACTATGTTACTGTAGTATGTTACCATACTGAATTCTAAGCAACTTTTCAACTGGACTTCATTTTTTTTTAATAGTTTTTCAATTATTTCCCTTCTTCTTCTAACTATTTCCAGCTTTCAAATGTGGGTCACTGACTCCATCTAAAAAGAAACAGATGCTCTGCAAGGCTGCAAAGTTACTTTTATTGATACTTCTTATTACTCCTCTTTCAGTTCAGGCCTCTCCTATTCATATTCCAGTCTCTTATTCAAATCAATTGCTAAAATTACAAACTGGAGAGCTGCTGAATAAAAAGCTAAATAACTCAAAAGGCACAAATAATAAAAAATGAAAACCAATTGGAAATTGTCTCAGAATATCTCTTTCTACATCATAACTTAAAGCTAATTTTAAAGGTTAACAACCCCTCTGAATGTATATTGATAAATTGCTGAGAATGACATTTTTTTTTTCATTGTGCAAAATTTTGGGTTTACATCCCCTTTAAGTGGCAATAAGGTAGACTGGTAGAGGAATAATTCTAAAGATTTTGATGGCAGGATTGCATTGGGGATAATACTGTTGTGTTCCTACACTTGCTTTGCCCTGAAGGTTATATTTTAGAACCATGGAGGGCACAGGAGCTGCTTAAAATGTTTTGAATGAGCCCCAGAGGGATGTCATGAGTGGAAATGTGCCAAGGCTGTGAAAACTGCACAAGTGAGAGAATGTTGAAATTGCACGGAAAGGCTTTGCATTTGTTACCCTTTGACATTAAAGCTGAGTGACATGGATTTATATGAAGTTTATCCTTGGGTGCCCATGGAAATGCCCGTTGCCTAATTATCAGGAGACAACAGGGAAAATGGCTTTTTTCCCCCCCATCTGCAATAGGATTGGATTGTTCGGCACGGGACCCCATGACCTGCCAGTGGGGAAGGTACATAAGGGCACCAGAGATGGGATTAAGCCTCCCCTGCTAGGCCATCATTAGTGAGGTTTGAGAGATTTACTGAAAGCCACGTGTTGTTCTCTCTCCTGGTGCTAATTATCATTTATTTACTTTATGTTGTCGCTCAGAGGGCTCACCTTCGGGGAAATTAGCTAAGGAGGAATTGTGTGCAAGCAAGGAACCATCAGGAAGATGGCAACAGTGGGTTGAGTATGACAAGCCTTTGATTTTTAAGAGTCGTCAAGACAAAAATGCGGAATTACCCGAATACACACACACATAAACACATTATGAACAAAGATAGTATAGGTATGGGGCCTGTTATGCTCGGGATCTAGGGGTTTTCCGGTTAACGTGTCTTTCCGTAATTTAGATCTTTATACCTTAAAGGTGGCCATAGACGCACAGATAATATCGTAAGAAACTAATTTTCGAATGATATTCGGTGCGTGTATGGTGGGAAACGAGCCAACAGATAACTGCAGAAGGCTTGAATATCGGTCGGCTCGTCGATCAGGCAGGACGGAAAATTTTGATTGGGTGCCTTTGAAGGCATCCAAACATTGCCCATTGTTAGTGCTGAATCAGATATAGGTAGAATTCTATTGTTTCTACCTGTATATCTGACGATTCAGCTCTACACGTGTGCATTGAAACAAATGATCTTTCTTGGATTTTTTCCAAGAAAGATCGTAATTGTTACGTCTATGGTCACCTTTAGTCTACTAGAAAGTCATGTAAACATGAAATAAACCCACTAGGCTGGTTCTGCTTCCAACAGGGATTCATTATATCATAATTACTAGCAAGTACAATGTTCTGTTTCATTCATCATTTTTAAAAATTTGGTTTATTTGATCATAATGGAGTCTATGGGATATGTGCTTTCCATAAGTCGGAGCTTCCTGGGTAATGGGTTTCTGGATAACGGATCCCATACCCATAGTGGTTCTCAGACTGGGCGCTGGTCACTTGGGGGAACTTGGAGCAGTGACAGGGGTCTCCGCTTGAAAGCGAGTTAGGGAAATATTTGGGAAGAATATCTGCTCATCTAGTTACACCTGCAAGATCAGTTATTTGCCCTCCTGGTGTTCGCTTGTTCTCACTGTCCATTTGGGCTGGTAGACAAATCTTTGGGTGCATGCATGTAGAAAAAGGCATATGTTGCATCAAGTTTAGACATTCTTGTTTTTCCCCCCCGAGTACAGTATCCTTTGTGAATAAAAGACCATATAATGTTATGCAAATTGCATCGTGCTTTGGGCAGCAGTTACCGTCATGTGTTTTTGGCTCTGCGCTCCAGTCCCCCGCCATTAATACAGGCAAATTGCAGCCCTGTCTGCTCACAAGTATTTGCTCATGGAGACAGAACAGCTAGCCACGCATGATTATGCCAGTGATTTACACACGCTCACAGCGGCTGCCTTCTATTCACGTGCGATTAGATGTGCAATTTCCATGCGGCGAACTTCACTCTATAATCCTATATAGTGCACAAATGTCTGCTCTTTGGTTCATCCGCTGACTCTTAACTAAAACTGGCAGCAGGTTGGGCCGGGAGGCTGTAGGGACATTCCACTTGAAGATCTCTGATGGGACAGCGAGTGAGCAAAGATTTTGTATGTAGCATTGAATGCACATAATAGCAAGTGAGCCAGTTATGTAGCAACACTAAAGAAGACCTCTGAGAGAGAGAGAACAGTATACTGTATGAGTCAGGCCACATTATGTAGCAATGCACAGAAAGACCCCTGAGAGAGCAAGAGCCAGACAACCTAATGTAACGCATAAGAAGGTCTGAGCTAGAGCCACATTAGATAGCACTGCATAGGAAGTTCCCCAATACAGTAGAAAAGCAATGAGCCAAAAAACATTATGTAGCACCTCAGGGAGATGCAGAACAATAAGTGACCTGGGTCACAGTATGTAGCACCATGCAGGAACCCCGCAAGAAAGCAAAATACTGTATGACTCCATCTACAGTTTGTAACCCCATAGAGGGAGATCCCAGCGCTATTCAAGAGATTGGGAGAAGTGACATCACCAAACACTCAAAGTTTCAAAAGGCTTCATTTGCTCTAAAGCGAGTCGTTAGGACCGTCGCCTAATGGCAAGCATATGTCTAAATGGAAATAATGGTTACCTGCAGCAAATAATCATTCTAACGCAGGAATATTCAGTGTTTGGCCTTCTGGTTGCTGAACCTCTTTTAGATGGAAATACTGTCCCTGAGCTATAAACCATCTTGGGCTGTAGTGTCACATTGCAGAGAGGCAAATCTCTGGTACAACAGTTGCTGCTTTTGGATCACACGCAGGGGCATCTGGGTGATACGGGTGATACTGGCCCGTGCAGTATGTGGGCAATGATATCTGCTTGACTATGTAACAATGAGAGAAGAACAACTTGCATTTTTCACACCTTTACCCCAGGTTTCTGCTCACACTCGTGTCTCACATCTATATTTAGCTGGTCCTTCTGTCTATACCACACTTGTCTTGCCTTATACTAGAAACGTCTGTTATCCACCATTTTTCTCTCTTGCTGTCTTTTTTTTTTTCTCCTGAATATCATGCCAATTGTTGAAGACAGATTGTAAAAATCAGCTGTACATTTATAGAAACATTCCATTGTGATATTGACGGCCCTTGCGCCCTCTTAGTTTCTTTTCTTGCAAGTTCTAATAGAACAGGTGCGTGTGGATTGTACTTTATAGGCCGTTCCTCATTGCTAGGTGGGTTTTACCTTCACTGATTCAGTTCTGGCTTCAGTTATTATTGTCAGACACAGATTACTATATAAGCAATAATCTACCCCCTTTTATAAAATATAAGGATATTGTAAATCATAGAAGAGTTCCACGACCATGTAAAGGTTCGAGGCCATAGGAATCTTATATACAGGCCATGGAACTCCATAGTGACCTATAAAAGACAACATCACTAAGCAACATTTATAAGTATATAAATTACAGGATACAGACCAGGACACTATGGGGCAAATTTACTAAAGGGCAATTGGCCGTCGCTAGCGAAAATTCACCAGAAAACCCATCTGCAGGGACATTGCCAATTTACTAACAGGCGTAAGAGGACAATTCCCTAGGGAAAGACACTGTCACTTGCGCAGTTTCGCGCCCTATCGCCAGGCGAAGTTTCGATCAGGTGAATAATCGTTACTCTGCAAATTCACTAAAGTGCGAATTTTACAGAACGTTACCTCTTTCGCCAGAGTTTCCTTCACCAGCTTAGACCTGGTGAACTGATAAGATGAAGCTTCATCCTCCTCTCTTATGTTAGTGACATCATTTCCTGTATGCTGGAAATTCATTTTCATATTTTAAAGTGGAATTGTCTATAAAAGGCCTAACTATTAAAGATTTTTGTGTTCATTTTTTTAAACCAATTTGAGGGGCATGCCACATTTGCTTTAGGGTGGGCTCATATCTTGGCATTAGAGGATCTCTTTTGTCTTTATTTTGCTTCCTTGGACATTTGTAATAATAAGTGGCCACTTCAAGAATTTGTGCCAACACCTCTAATAAAGACATATATATATATATATATATATATATATATATATATATATATATATATATATATATATATCGATATATATATAGACCTGCCTGAGTACTAACAAAGTTTTGCTAGGCAGAAATGAACGTTAGCGAAAGTTCGCTATGATATGCTTGCACTAACGAATTAATGATAGCGAAACTATGCCAGTGTTCGGCTGCTGAGATGCAACTTCACATTTTAGTGAATTAGCGTAGTGGCAAAAGAGCTTACGTTCTGCAATTTGCGGAGTAACAAGTGTTCACCTGATCGTAACCTCGCCTGGCGATAGGGCGCGAAACTGCGCTAGCGACAGTGTCTTTCCCTAGGGAATTGTCCTCTTACGCCTGTTAGTAAATTGGCAATGTCCCCGAAGTGTGGTGGAGTGTTTGGCGAAAATTCGTCCTTTAGTATAATTGCCCCACTGTGTGTTTTTCTTCAGAGTCCAAATACATTCTGGTGAGGTTGACATTAGGTTAGTTGACTCCTGATTAAATAAAAGATCATATCTTTGCTTGATTTGGGCCTCTTCAAACCTTGGGACTCTTACTGGTGGCCTACACAAAGTTGATTGAGAGGAGTCCTTGCCCAACAGGCTTTTCAAACCAGCCTCTGGAAAACGCTGGCTTGGAATTCCTTACCTGCACCCAGATCCATTGTGTTGGGCTGAGTGCAAGCACACGTGGCAGATTTTGGAGCTCTCACGTTTCGGAGTCAAAATCCACATGTCCCTGTATCCAGACTGACGCAATGTATCAGGGTGCAGGCAATGGAAGTGTCAGAAAGTCACATAGGGGCTGATTCTTGGCCTGCATTTTTGTCCCATATTTTAATCATTTCTACCAGTGGCCCCTCTGAACGAACGTAATTGGCGCCAGGCAACCCCTTTTAATCCCCTGTAATGTTTGCTGTGCATTATTGCCCTTAGTGATATTGCTTCCTCGCCCACCGCCATCCCAAATCCACCGTATTTTTCCAACCTAGACAGTAAAGCATCAGTAGGAATGTTTAGCTAGAAAATCCCTAACGAGGCGGTTTGATGTTAATGAGCTAATTGTCAGTGTAATTATTTATTGACGGCGAGGAATCGCTCACTGCTGTGGAGGATTTTTCGCGGGTGTGCAGCTGTATTTGTCATTTCCCAGAGAGTTTGTTGAAACAAAGCAAAGAGTAGTAAATAACAGCAGCCTCGGTTTTTATCTTATTGAATATTCAGCAGTCGGTAGCTACTCAAATCGGGCTGCCGACTGCCTGCGTCGTGCAGGTGATGGGATTTCTCTCTGGCTCACAGGCTGCAAGGTGGGAAGAGCAGCCAGAGTTAAAAAAAAAAAACTCTACTGGTTACTTTCCAGTGATCCCATTGCACTTTTTATTTTCTCTTTGCTGGGGACTTAAATATCTTGGCAGCCAAACAGCCCAGCACTGGAATGTAATTTGCTGCACACTCCTCTATCAAATATTCCCTTGCATAAAACAGGCCACAGTTAGTTTACGGCTTGTGTATCAATATGCAGAAGCGCATTAGCCAAAAATGGCCATTGTTATAATTAAAAGGGGATAAAACCCCTCCAAAATGCAATTTTTCTTAAAGGGATACTGTCATGGGAAAAAAAAATTCAAAATGAATCAGTTAATAGTGCTGCTCCAGCAGAATTCTGCACTGAAATCCATTTCTCAAAAGAGTAAACATATTTTTTTATATTCAATTTTGAAATCTGACATGGGGCTAGACATATTGTCAATTTCCCAGCTGCCCCAAGTCATGTGACTTGTGCTCTGATAATCTTCAATCACTCTTTACTGCTGTACTGCAAGTTAGAGTGATATCACCCCCCTCCCTTTTTCCTCCCAGCAGCCAAACAAAAGAACAATGGGAAGGTAACCAGATAGCAGCTCCCTAACACAAGATAACAGCTGCCTGGTAGATCTAAGAACAACACTCAATAGTAAAAACCCATGTCCCACTGAGACACATTCAGTTACATTGAGAAGGAAAAACAGCAGCCTGCCAGAAAGCATTTCTCTCCTGAAGTGCAGGCACAAGTCACATGACCAGGGGCAGCTGGGAAATTGACAAAATGTCTAGCCTCATGTCAGATTTTAGAATTAAATATAAAAAAATCAGTTTGCTCTTTTGAGAAATGGATTTCAGTGCAGAATTCTGCTGGAGTAGCACTATTAACTGGTTCATGTTGAAAAAATGTTTTTTTCCCATGACAGTATCCCTTTAATGAAAGCAAATGCCATTCTAAGCGGCTTTCCAATATACATTCATTAACATTTTTTCAGAGATCTTCAGGTTATTTGCAAACGTAATAGAAAGCAGTATTTATTTATCCCGTTCTGCTCTGCTGATTTGAAACAAGGTAGCGGCTTCTTCCAAAGGGATGTTGTGCATCTGGTTTCTGCTGCATTTTTTCAGAAGTCGGAACCGGCAGGGCGCAGAATAGAAAGGGACAGACAGACCGAGTGCTTTCAACAGCAGTTATGTTAAAATAAAAATGTGTAATTTAATGTACGCTGCAGATTTGCTTAGAAATGCTGTTTAATTTTATCTTCCCTTTAAGTGACCATCTGTTCTTCCAGAATAAATTTGTCTGGGGTTCCCTTATCTACTGTTAAAAAGACGTTGGGTTCATTGTTGGTCCCTCTTACTGTATACTTACTCACCTATAACTGTGTTAATAAATGAACCCACTGGGGCATACCTACCAACATTTTGAAAATAGAAAGAGGGACCATGTCCATTTTGTAGCCACACCCCCTAATTACTGTGTTCATTTTGCAAAATCTGACAGGTTATGAAAAGTTTGATCACATTTCTGTGGTTTTTATGTGTTTTGCTAATGAAGGTGAGTTGCCCTTCAAGCTGCAAGTCACAGTTTCTCCAAGAGGCCTGCTTATCTTAAATTGTTACAATTGTTTCTTTGCTTATCTTAAATTGTCACAAAAGTGCACCTGCCACATATTCTGGGCTCTCTGCCAAAAGCCAATTAAGTTTTAGAAACTTTTTCTGGCTGTTCAGTGCAGGAGATCATAGAGAAAGTTGGTACATTTTAGTAACAATCCGGGACTGCGGGTAGAGCTGTCAAAATCGGGACTGTTCCACGAAAAACAGGACAGTTGGGAGGTATGCTGGGGCACCTGTTTTTTTATCGTGCAATAGGGTAAAACCAGCATCAAGTTTTCTTTCTTGGGAACATTTAGCACGAGTCCCCCCTCAGTCGCCTAGTTATGCTGTTCCATTGGCCGGACCCTTTGATCTGCCGGCTGGCGCAGACGTATGGTTGTTGTGGTAACATCTATCATCCCTTGGTGGCGGTGATATAAAGTGATTTCACGGTTCACAGCATCTCCCAGCTCCCAACTCTATTTCTGCCATCCCCTTTTAACAGCGACTGGATGAGCTTGTGTCGCTCGGAGGCTCTGCTGTAGCTGGAACAGCGCAGAATATTAACTCCTCGCTTGGAATCCTACTGCAGGATTGTGCCCAGTCTCTGGGCTGTGAGAGCTTGCATACTGCACATTTATCTCTTTATACACAGAATTACCTAGATATCTGCCGCCTTATTTATAAACTCTGTGACAACTGCTTGTTCAGCCCCCACCTGTGTAGAGCTCCCACAAATCTCTGTTTTAAAGGGGTTACACAGTCATCAATGAATCAATTCATTATTTGTTTCTTATGAACATCGCCTTTATGAGAACATAGAAACCTATGAGGTCTATACCCGGCCAACTGGACTCCACTATCATTTCATTTCCTCCCAAATAGATAAGAGTATTTCCAGGATACGATGTTGGGAGACCCAGGAAAAATACATTTTTGTGCAATAAGGCTTTTCCCATAAATGTAAGTAGAGATTTGCACAGGGTAATACCCTGCTGAAAGCATGCTGTGTGCCATTATTGGGGCTGAGATCTGCACCATTTTAAGGGGAAATACACTAAAGCTGGCTATAGACATGCAGATATTCCTTCAATATCGGACGAACGATCATGCGGTGCAATCTCCAGACCTGCCACTAACCATTGAGATCAAATAAAGTAGTAAAAGAACAAGTCAGACGATGTTCTGCCCCTGACAGCAATCGAATGAAAATTATGGCTGACAAATAGCAGTGACAGTCACCCATTGATATCGTCAGATAGGCAATACATGCAGAGATATTATCAGTAGCCGACAAATCTTCTAACCTGTCCGATCGACTGAATGACCGATCGCCATGGCACGAAAAATGTTGGTACGCTCCACACATGGTCTGAAACGAAAACTTTTGTGCCTATGGCCAACTTAAAGCGACAATAACACCAAAAAAAAAGTGTTCTATAGTAACTAAAATGTAATGTACTGTTGCCCTGCATTGATAAAACTGGCGTTTTTGCTTCAGAAATGCTACTATAGTATATATAAACAAGCTGCTGTGTAGCCATGGGGGCAGCCATTAAGCTGAATAGGGAGAAAAGGCACAGGATACACAGCAACCCCTTGACTGTTACTCCTAGTGGCCTCAAAGCAGGTGCATATTTTTGAATTCTTGGCTTGGAGGCAAGTTTTGGTAGCATAAAACCAGATGTACTGCCAAACAGAACCTGTAGGCAGCACAGGGGCTGCCAAATAGCCAATCACAGTCCTTATTTTGTACAAACTTTTCATGCTTGTGCTGCTCCCCAATTCTTTTTGCAACTGAATGTGGCTCACGGATAAAAAAGGTTGGGGACCCCTGCTTGAACTTATAACAAGCGATCGACTTGTGAGCTTTCACCTGGTATAAACCCTTTATGGTGCCTAGTAATGTGTTTTGGCTTGCATGGTGTGCCCTGTGCATAATCACCTCAATCAGAGTTTCCTTAGTGCATGCCGGGTGAGAGTGGGGGGTGATTTATACAACCAGTCTACCAGTTCCCGCCAGTGTCCTAGTATTAATACAGTCGGCAGAGCACTTAATGGCAGGATGGATGCTTGGATTATCACCAGCCAGCCTGCAGCGTGCCGCTCATCTGCATTGCAAATTGAGGTGCGATAGACAGGAGACAAAAGACATACATGGATTCATGGGTTGGACCTGTAAAACCTTTGCTCACAATACACCACAATGTACCACAATGTATTTTGTTTTACTTTTCAAATTTCAGGGTTTAATGTGGCAATATTAAACATTTTTTGCTGAAACTGAGCTTTAAACTGACGTGAAATACACAAACCTTGATCTCCGAGGCAGCCGTGCTAAATATTAGCCAAGGCCTGTGGTGGAGCAGCTGGAGAGTGTTGGAAAAGCTCCTGTGGTGGAAGGGAAGAGAATGAGGAGGCCATTCCAATTTCATCCTTCTACCGAGAATGCCATTGTATCAGAGCTGGGAAGGGACAGTACAAAGCACCCAAAGATATTAATTAGAGCTATAGAAAGTGGTGCACGTGGCCCTGCAGAAACTTAATCCGGCAAAGTATTGTAATTTTTGGTGTGGGTTATTATTACAGTATGCAATTATTATTATTGCTTGTCCTCATTTAGTAGCAACGGGGCAACATTATTGCCCATGGTATAGACAAAGCTGAAAGTGGTATAATATAAGTAGGACTTTGCCACCCTTCAGTTGTTGGACTAGAATTCCCAACCTTTGGCATTTGATATGCTGAAATTTGTACTTGACTAACAACTGAAGTGGGTCAACTGTGATATGAACTGTTAGGGGGTTATTTATTAAAGACAGAATGCCAAAAACAAGAAAAATGTTAGTTTTTTTTACTGTAAAATCTGAAAAAAAAAGTGGAAAGTAGGAAAAAAACAATTATTTCGGAATTTATTAAACCCCGAGGGTAAAGTAATAAAAGAACAGATCAGCCGATGTTCTGCCCCTGACCACAATCGTACGAAACTTATGTCCAACAAAAGCTGGTGACAGTCTCCCACTGATATTGTCAGATCGGCAATATATGCACAGATATCGGTAGCCGACAGAAACCTTCTAACCCGTCCGATCGTCTGAACGACCGATCGCCATATCACTAAAAATGGCGGACACTTCCAAAAATCATACGAAACGGAGATTTATCCAATCAAATCTTTGCATCTAAGGCCAGCTTAACTCACACCTACCCAGTTCATGTAGAAGTCAATAGGAGAATCCCAAAGATATCCTGATCTGCGCTGGGTTTCGTGCAATAATCCAAAGATGTTGTTGTTTTCGGACAAAAATCGGAAAAAAATGAACACGGTTCGATTTGTTCGTGATTTTTTTCTAGTTTTTTCCCGCACAGGAAAGTTTCAGAAAAATTTATTAATAAATAAGGGAGAAAAAAAACCTGTGCAGATTTGCTCGGAGTTGTTTTCAGAAAATACTCACATATTTTCGATTTTGATAAATAACCCCCTGACTTGAATCCCTCCTAAACATCCCTTCCTAACTGCTACTGCCCTAAACAGTCAACCCTTGGTGAGATCTGACTCCATGAGGCCAACATTATCCTGTCCCAGACATGGCAAGACCAATGAATGCTGACAAAGGCTGTTGTTGCTAAAGAGCAGCCGAGGCTGATGCTGATCCAGATAAAATTGTTTCTTGAAAAAAAAAAAAAAAAAAAATTACAGCGCAGATTGGAAATGTAATGAAACAGAACCTAAAAAAATTTGAAATTGTCTCTTCCGATTTGGTAGCAGTTTCCAATTGAAAAACATTCACATTTTGCCTTTATCTCCTTTATAGATCAATTGAATTGCTGTTTTAATGATGCTTATCTGTTCTGTGCATTGCTCCTAATTGTACAGCTGCATGTTGATGCTTTGTAAGTTAAAAAACAAAATGTGCTCCATGAAAGAGATGTCGTGTTGATTTGCAGAGACTCCTATGTTCTGATCCATGGTTATCCAGCATAGTAAGACTAGGGCCATGCGACTGTGGATCCCCGCCTGCAGAGAAACACCCGAAAATCTATTGCTCCTGCTCTTCCAGCACCCAAAAACATGGTCTCTGCTTGGGTGTAGGTAGACACGGCGGATATCGGGGGGGGGGCATTTTTCGTTCTGAAATCCGCCCTGGAACGGCAACTCTATGATTCAATTGAAAGACCACACTAGCACACGAGACTTGTGTCTGCAGGGCAAGCCCTTGCAAAGGTTTTTACTGCGGTGGTGCAACGTTTCGGGGCTCCACCCCTTTGTCAAGCATGCTAGTGTGGTCTTTCGATTCAGTTACTGGGAGGTTACCGTGATATCCTCCATTCACTGTGCACCTAGCAAAGCTATATACCTGTACAACGGGTGTGCGAGAATCTACTTCAATTGAAACTCTATGATTCAACATGGATACATTGCTCATTAAATGATAAAAGTAATGTTTAACCTGCAACCCCTTATATATACTGTATGAGACCCATATGAGCAGTGCTGACATGGACTGAACGCGTGTGCATAACAATATTGTCCAGCATTTTACCAGTAATGAAAATGTTCTAAACTTCTGTCTTCTCTGTTCCCTCACAGCCTCTTCAGATCGATGACAATTTCTGCGGACAGGATTTTAACCAGCCGCTTGGGGGGACAGTCACCATAGAAGGGACACCGCTGTTCCTGGACAAAGAAGACGGAATGACGTCAGTAGCTGCCTATGATTATCGGGGGCACACCGTTGTATTCGCTGGAACCCGCAGTGGGCGAATGAAGAAGGTAGGGAGCAGCGTTGCACATTCCCACGGGGAGCCCGTTGTGATCTGTGTTGGGGATCACTTTTAGGGTTGTCTTATTCATATGGCGGCAGATGTTTTTAGAGCCATGTTTTATTGATTTCTTTCTTTGGGAGAACTTTGGTGTGAAAACCAGTAGTCCCAATGCCATTGTATGATAGTAAGGAGAATATTGAGCTTTCACAATTAGTCACTGGCTGGGGATGATTGAAGTTGCTGTTGTTTGATAGCTGGAACCAGCCTGACATTTCTGTTATTGCTCTATGAGGAACCTTAGCTGAGTTTGAAAAGAAAAACGAAATTTGGCTTGTGTTTAACCATAGTGTTACCCAATGTGAGATCAGTGAAACTTGTGCATGAATGGAAACTGATTGTGTATGGCTGTATGTGCAGCTATTCTGTTCTTTAAAATATAAGAGATGGTTACTCTGTCTTACTCTATCAGCATCAGTAGATACCCAAGGCTGCTTATTTCTGAATATGCTTTTTAGTATTCCTATATAACCCCAAATAGCCGTACAAAAAATGTCAAGATTTAAGGTGAATGACACTTGGCGTCTCCACTAATCAGATCTGGGATGTAACGGGGAAGCTGTCGATGCAGACGCCGTCTGTCACTTCTCGTTCTCCCCCCTGACAGTTTTGGGATCGACAGAACAATGCCTTTATCGCTCCTGCTAAAAAAAAGAGATAAAAATTTTTGTTTTTTTTATAAAAAAGAGAGAAAAAAAAAAGCTGACAACCCTTTTTTGTTCACTTGTCTGTGTAATATTCTGTGTCTGGTTTGGAGAATACACCCCTTTCCTGCATAGAATATGAGTGAGCCCACGAAGACTTATAACAAAACCGGATAGAGTGATCAGTTCTGTGTAAAAGGGAAAATATCCCAGGGAAATGTAGATGTTTGTTCATTTAATACACCGCTTATATGAGCAAAACGTATTTTCTACTGCATTTTTACAGTTATAAATATTAGTTGGAGCTGCACATCGCTTGCCTCAGCAGAGGCTTTCTCATTAAGCTGGCCATAGATGTTGAGATTTTTAAAAGATCAGATCCTGATCGTGAGACCACGATCTTCTCAGAACGATCGTACAAATTTACCATCAACTAAAAAGACTAATTTACAAGGAAAACAAAGAGCTGCCTGCTTGGCCCTGCAAACATAGATAGATTGCACTGGGACCGATAAAGATTTTTTGACCTGGCCGATCAATTTCCCGACAGATGTCGGGGGGAAAAATCGTAAGATGTACGATCGTTCGAATACCACTAACCGCACGATAATTTCGAAGGATTGGTCGGGCTTCCCTAAAATCGGTCGCTCGGCAAGAAGAATCGTCACGTCTATGGGGAGCTTTAGACATATGAGTAATAAGTAAAGGTAATTCTTCAAAATCGGAAACGTTTGTCATTTGAAATTACAGGTAGGGGACCACTTATGCAGAGAGATTGGGACCTGGAGATTTCCCTATAAGGGGTCTTTCTATGAAAAAATAATCTTAATAAAACATGAAATAAACCCAATAGCATTGTTTTGCCTTTAGTTAGGACTTAGTTTTAGATCAAGTACAAGGTACTGTTTTATTATTAAAGAGAAATGGAAAATAATCATTTAATATTGAAATTATGTGATTAAAATCGACTCAATGGGAGGCGGCCTTCCCTCAATTCGGAGCTTTCTGGATAACGGATTTCCAGATAACCAATCCCATATATGTATTAGTGAGAAATCACAGGATCAGGACATCTTTGCATATTGTCCCAAAAAAAAACTGTGTGTTTCCATTCCTATTCTCAATGGATATTATATGTTTCATATGTTTTTCTGTCACAATTCCTAGAACTAAAGTGACTTAATGGAACAGTTGGCTCGACCTGAACCGTCTTGCTGCCCCCAAACTCAGAGCTGGGTTGTGGTTAGGGTTGCCATCTTTTCCTAAATGCATTACCGGCTGGTGGGGGGGCGGGAACAAAAAGGGGTGGGACGTGATGACAAAAGGGCCGGGCCGTGACACAAAAGGGGGCGGGACCGCGGCACTGGGATTTCAGGACGGATTTCAGTTAAGTTTTACAGGGGATTGGGGGCAGGCCGAGGGGTCTTTTTAAGGGTATTACAAATTTACCGGCTACATTGCCGGTAAATTTCTAATACCGACCCCTGCTTTGGCAGGTTTTTTACCGGCTAGGCCATTAAAATACCAGTCGGGTGGCAACCCTAGTTGTGGTACATAGCCACTTGTTCTTTGCTACCTGTTGAACAGGTAGGCTTGTGTGTTTATTCATAGAAGGCACTAAAATGACTCATTTATACGAGTTCCACCCTCCCCATTTTTCATACCCACTCTGACTTGCCAGCAGTATGGGGTATGACGTCACAATGGTTGCAGCTTGCTTTAACGGCAGTCCTGGTGTCATTATGACCTGCTGAGACCTCTGTTGCTATGCCACTGGTGTTGTAAAGTCGTTTCAGGGTGTGGATGGATTTCCTGAAATGATTTTCTTGTCCTTGGTTTCCTTTGATGCTGTAACAATTACACTGTTGAAGTGTAACCCAACTGCCAGTAATGTTTCTTCTCTACTGCCACATTTTACTTTTCCTCCTCTCCTTTCATGCAACTGCTGTTTCTTCTCGATGATAGCTGGATATTCCATCAGTAGAGTTGATCACCCCATATTAGCTTTGTTTGTGTTCGTACGGATTCACAAGCATTGCTGTAATTGTGAATGTGATGCTATCATAGGTGCCACCGAATACATTGTCACCCTTGGTTAGACTAAAAACATCACTATAAACAAATACTCTAATTATCGGCCCTTTTTATCCCAAAGTCGGCAATTTGAATGTTTGGAAAGAGTGGCAATGGGGTTAAGGCGCCCTGCAGTGAATCAGGCGCGGGGCTGAGGCGTCTCCGGCACATGTGTGCAGCTTATCACCAGGAAGCCTGTGCATAGCAGGAAGGCGGAATCTCAATATAGATCTGGCATTTAACTCAGCTGAGAGAGGCTTTAGGAATGCACCCTGAGGATGGAAATAATTGTCCGACCCCTTCCTCTCCTGCTCATGCTGGAGATGGCTCAGCAGAGGACAAGGACGACTAAGCTCATTTCGGCGTTGAGCATAGAAGTTTTGGAGAGTAGCACCCTGGAAGGCCTTGTGTGGTCCCATTGTTCACAGCACCCCTCTCTCATTGCTTGAGGTCTCCCTGCAGGATAATTATGAGCAATGGCTTCTACCGTGCTATGCCGGGGATGTTCTATACTACAATTCTCTATGCAGATAAATCCCATGATTTTTATGATGAAGGGTATCTTATCTCTACCTCCAGCCACTGAAATCTAAAACAAACTCCAATACCCTTTTTGAAGTGGACCACCTGGCGAGTTGAGCCTGGTGGAAAATGCACCATGGAAAATGCAGCAGTTATGGGATCCATTGTCCAGAAAACACATTATCCAGGTCATCTCCCGTCTCCATCTCCATTTTATCCAAGTCCACATTTTTAAAAATGATTTCCTTTTTCTCTGTAATAATAAAACCGTAGCTTGTACTTGATTCCAACTAAGATATAATTAATCCTCATTGGAAGCAAAACCAGCCTGTTTATTTTATGTTTACATGAAAGATCCATTATTCAGAAAACCCCAGTTCATGAGCATTCTGGATAACAAGTCCCATACCTGTACTATTGCAAAAGCAAAATTAGGGCAGTTATTGTTGTCCATGACCAATTAAACTACCTCCAGCCCAACAAATTCACTGTCCCATTGTCTCATTTCTAATTTTGCAAATGGGCAGAAAGCCTTTGAGCCATTATATCGCCACTGTACAGGTATAGGACCTGTTATCCAGAATGCCCGGGACCTGGTGTTTTCTGGATAACAGATCTTTCTCTAAATCACACCTTAAACCATTTAAACATTAAATAACCCCAATATGTTGATTTTACTTCTAATAAGGATTGATTATATCTTAGTTTGGATCAAGTACAATGTACTGTTTTATTATTACAAAGAAAAAGGAAATCATTTTTAAAAATTTAGATTATTTGATTATAATGAAGTATACGAGAGTCGACCTTTCCGTAATTCAGAGCTTTCTGGATAACAGGTTTCCAGATAACAGATCCCATACCTGTACTTGTGCATTATCAAGACTTTGCTGTCCAACTCTTCCATTCAGTGGGGTTAACTAACAAGTATATATGATGCATTTAATTACCAAATCTCCCCTTGGAGTTCCGGTATCCATTTAAAAGCTCTTATGGTGATGGTACTCTAATATCCTTATATTTTACAATAAGGGGTACATACATTTCAAACAACCTATTAAAAGAATAGACAGGGCAAACAATACCCTAAAAAGAAAATTTTTATGGTATTGCGGTTATGAAAAATAAGCATCGGAAGGTGAGGTCCCTTCCCTGTAGAGCTTATAATCTAATTGGAGCACATAAAAAGCCTGTCAACTCTGAGGATTTTTGTAGCTCTCCAGAATCGCCTGTGAGTTAATAATCTGAACGTTTGTGCAAATGAACACCATGTATAAGCCTCCAGATATGAGGAGCTTCTTCTGATCTGTATGTTATTCCCATCCTCTGTGGGTACCATAATGTATATGTATTGTCTTTAGGATGGAGGTGGGGTTGGCTGCAGGATCAATAAGTGATCGAATGTCATTCACAGTGACGGCTCTTGCATTTCTACAATCATTCCACCCTGTTTGCTGCTGCTATTGAACTTCAAATAGCAGATTTCTAATAGCCCTTTAGAGCACCTGAGCTGTGGGGGCAGAGGAGAGGTCAATGGCGAAAGAGACTGATACTTTCAATTAAGAGGGATAGGACTCTGATAATTACTTTTGCCTTGTTGTTCTTCTCTGGAACACAGACTCCCTTGTCTTATTGTCCCCTCCACCTCCGCTCCTTGGCTGATCTTTAAGGGCAGAGACACACGCTCAGATTCGGGGAGATTAGTCGCCCGGCGACAACTCTCCTCTTCTTCGGGGCGACTAATCTCCCAGAACTGCCTTCCCGCCGGCTAGAAGGGATGGCACTAGGAGGGATTAGTTTCCGAAGTCGCCCGAAGTTTCCTCGTGAGGTAACTTCGGGCAACTTAGGAAAACGAATTGCTCCGAGTGCCACCCTGCCTGTGATTTACATTCTATCCGGCGGAAGGCAGTTTGGGGGAAGATTAGTCACCCCGAAGAAGAGGAAATTTGCCGCTGGGTGACTAATCTCCCCAAATCTGAGCATGTGTCTCTGCCCTAAAGGAACAGTAATGACTAAATAATGTATTGCTGCCATTCACTGGTAAAACTGGTGCGTTTGCTTCAGAAACACAACTATAGTTTATATAAACAAGTTGCTGTGTAGCCATGGGGGCAGCCATTCAAGCACAGGATATACAGTAGATAACAGTTCTGAAGAATCCCATTGTATACTACAGAGCTTATCTGTTATCTGCTGTGTATCCTTTGCCTTTTCTCCTTTTTCAGCTTTGAATGGCTGCCCCCATGGCTACACAGCAGCTTGTTTATATAGACTATTATAGAGTTTCTGAAGCAAAAACACCAGTTTTACCAGTGCAGCACAACTGTACCTAATATTTTTATTACTTAAAAAGACTTTCCTTTTTTGGCAGTGCTGTTCCTTTAACCCTTGTGGTCTGCCTGTGGAAGAAAACTTAAAACCTGCTGACTGGACTTCTAGGTCCTCTTGCTCAGGACTGAGTCACTGTGTGGGTTTCTTGCCCATGTTGCAATTACCTTTAAAATAGACATCTATTTATGAGCAGAGGTTTTCATGGTTTTTTACACTTAATATACCTCGAATTCTTCAGGTTTTAAGAAATATAGGAAAATTACCAATTTTTTTAAGATTCTTAAAAAATAGAAATTCGATTGTTGGCAAATCGTCCCCTTAGTGTAAAGGAAATAGTGCCTTTGCTTGCACAGTATATTTCCCTTCATTATTTGCCCAACGTGCAAGTGAGAGCTGTCACATGGATTGCACCCGGAGCGGAGTTTTATGTAGGCCTCAAATTGAACCTCTGCTGGTCAGGGATAGATTTTCTTCTTATTTTTATTTTGACTGTGGCAACCAATATGGCAGCACCTGTTTGCAAAGAAACAATGTTCTGCGCACACAATAAGCTGGACCTAAATACTTAGAAAGGTCAAGTGTCAGCCATGGAGAGATGCTGTTGAACTAGTGCAGGGCAACATCATCTTTAGGACCTTCAGTTGCCTCCGTAGCCGTCTCTAGTCTCCCTAAGTAATTACTTTTTGCTGGATGATGGGTTGCCCTCCTGACCCCCCCTTATGATGCAGTGGCTTGTGCTGGGTGACTGCCAGCATCGGCCATGACTCTGGCGGAAGAAGTAGCTGCTGCCTCATCAGATATGTGATAGTCCTGGAGAGGCTGTGTAATATCCTTCTCCTGTGGCTGCAGCCATCTCCAGAGGCGCTCTGTGTCTGCAGAAAGATGAGAATCTCCAGTGGCAGGGAAGTGACACTGAGCAATCAATTGCTTTTTTTCTGGTTACCTTTCAATTGTTCTGTTGTTAGGGGGGGGTGAAGGGAGGGGTTGATAACACTCAAACTTGCAGTACAGCAGTAAAGAGTGACTGAAGTTTATCAAGTCACATGACTGGGGGCAGCTGGGAAACTGACAATATGTCTAGCCCCATGTCAGATTTAAAAATGAAATATAAAAAAAATCTGTTTGCTCTTTTAAGAAATGGATTTCAGTGCAGATGCGTTTAAAAAAAAAAAAAAATCCCCCCCATAACCGAATCCCTTCTTGTTTAGTTCACCAAGCTTTAAGGTTCATAGTTTCAGCCTTTCCTAACTTTGTTGTTGTTCCTTGTAACCTCCTATTCTGCTTTATGTGTGTGTGTATTTGTGTTAGTAGGGCCAAGTGGAACAGCCTAAGATATAGTTAGGGTTGCCACCCGGCCGGTATTTTACCGGGCTAGCCGGTAAAACATCTGCCAAGGCCGGGTAACCCAATTAACTCAGTACTTACCTTTTTTTTTCCTTCTTCTTCTTCTTCAGGTTTCTGTCCATCTCGCGTGTTGCCTCGTCCCTTTTGTGGCACTGTGTGTGACCCCACCCCCTTTTACATCACAGACCGCCCTCTTTTCTTCCCGCCCCCCACCGGCCAGTAAATTTTTATTTAGAAAAGGTGGCAACCCTAGATGTAGTTATTGTATAGTGGGTGTCGGTGTTTGAACATCTGTTAAGACATGGCAGCAAGTACACCTGAAACGCCCCACGTTGTGCTCTATGGTTCTGGCCCTTTAATGCGCTTAATGATTATTCTTTACTAGCCAATTGCACAAACAGAAATCTGGCACCCTCACTTGGCGCACCCTACCCTTGTATGTTTATGAGGCTGCAGTGGTTTTTATTGGGCTGCTAGGCATCTCCCCTTTGTAAGAATTAAATTGCAGACTGTGCCCCCGGGCAGGTAAACACGTCTGCCTGCTTGGCTGTGCACTGGGGCTGCTGAAAGATGATGTGGGGCTGCCAGGACAGAGCCAGCCTGGGTATAATACGGGCATTATGTTCTAAACAAATGTCTCTTCACACATTTAAGCTGCTTGGGACATTAATCAATCACCAGGGGCTGTCATGTCTCTAACTGGAGACTGAGAAAACAACTGGAGAGGGGCCAATAGGACATTTAGATGGGAAACTGGGCAGCTTACTCCACTGTTTCTCTCCGTGGGGCTGCCTCCTCGTTCCTTATGCTTTGTCTCCCTGCATCTCCCTTTATTTCTCCCCCCCCCCCTCTTTTCTCCCTCTGTTTATTTTCCCTATGCACAGTGCAGCCTGGAATGACTCTGGTTAAAGGGACACACTCAAATTCCTATGTTTGTATTTGTGCCTGGAGAATATAGAATGGCTGATAAGATGGGGGGGAAAAAAAAACTACCCAGAATTTTATATATTTTTAAAGTAATAGCCACCTTTGTGACTGCATATGGAAGTGTAATGAAATGTAGAAATGTTATGCTTTATGGATTCTGTAATGCACAGATTCTTTCTACACTTGACAACCAATCTACAGGCTACTATTGGGCACATTTGCTCACAACTAACACATTTCATGGTGTGGTTTTGGCCAAAAGGTGGCCATAGTCGTAACAATTACGATCTTTTCTTTCCAAGAAAGATCGTTCGTTTCAATACACACGTGTAGAGCTGAATTGTCCGATATACAGGTAGAAACAATAGAATTCTACCTGTATCTGAAGATTCAGCACTCATGATGGCTGATGGCACCCGATCAAAATTTTCTGTCCTGCCCGATCAACGAGCCGACCGATATTCGTCTTCTGCCGTTGTTGGTCGGCTCTTTTCCCACCGTACGCGCACCGAATATCGTACAATATTTTCTGTGCGTCTATGGCCACCTTAATCGGCAGACTGACTGAGATAAGAAAGCTTGGCTAGGTAGAGGAATCAAGTGTACTGCTAATACCTTGGCGACTCTTCCCATTGCTACATATAGGGTTGCCACCTTTTCTGGAAAAAAATACTGGCCTTCCTATATATTTATCTTTTTTCCCTATTAATAACACTGGGATCAGTCATAATTTTTAACGGCTAGGCCGGTAAAATACCGGCCAGGCTACATATAGTGTCCCTACTGAGGGAGATTAGTCACCCAGAGACAAATCACCTGTTTTTTGGGCGACTGATCTCCCCTACATGCCTTCCCACCAACTAGAATGTATGCCACTCGGAATGCTTCGTTTTCTGAAGTCGCCCCAAAGTTGCCTCACGAGGAAACTTGGGGCGACTTCGGAAATCCGAAAGGATCCGAGTGCCATCCTGCTAATCTAATCTCCCCCAGTAGCCTCATGTGCCACTGCCCTAACACTTCTCACCAGAGGCAAGTTTATAGTCACACAGGCCAGTCTGCAAGCATCAGATTTTGGGAGCACTGCAGGAATTAATAGAGGATTCCACAGTGCATTATAGTGGCTTTAGTGAGATTTGGAGAGCAGACAAGTGACCTTTCCAAACAATGTGCTCTTGTATTAGGTGTTTAGAGATGGGGGCCACAATCTCAGTGCAAACAGTGTCAACAGGACCATTCTGTGCCCTCCAACATAATCTATACCCCCCCCCCCTTACAAAACTCTGTGTAATCCCAGAGACTTGGAGTATTTATTTATGTAAAATACTTTTCAGCCACTGTGACCTTTGCTGTTCCGGCTGTTAAACGCTGCTGCCAGCTTCTTGCCATACTTAGGGCTTTACTTGTTTACTGGTCTGTACAAGGAGCCTCAGTGATTTATCCTCTTTATGAAGTGCTCTGTTTAACGACCAAACTAAGTGACTGTAAAGTGACAGGGAAGGACTTGCTTTCCCTCTGCATCTGTCCTGCTGTTAATGGTGTAATATACCTTTAAATGGGATGTTCGCCTTCCAAACACTTTTTTCAGTTCAGTTGTTATTTTCAGATTGTTCCCCACAAATAAAGACTTTTTTCAATTACTTTCCTTATTACTTTCCTTATTACTTATTTATTTTTTTTACTGAGTTTAAAGTTGAATGTCCCTGTCTCTGGTGTTTGAGTCTGGCAGCTCAGTAATTCAGTTGCAGATTCTAAACAATTTTGCAACATTTCTCAGCAGCATCTCTGGAGTAAGCAGCAACTATTGTATCAATTCTAACAGCTGCCTTTAATGAAACCCAAAGATTCTGCCCAGCAGGGACAAAGATAACAAATGTATCAACTAAATGTATCAATTTAGAACAGTTTACAGGGTCGGCGACCCCCCCTCCCAGAGCTGCTTTAGAAATTGAAAAAAGGCAAAACACTTCAATATTAGAAAAACGGTGACACATAGAAAATAGAAAGCAATTGGAAAAAGTTGTGATTTCTGGTGATCTATCCGAAAACAACTAGTTGGTTGAAGGTGAACCACCCCTTTAAATGAACTTTTAGTAGGATGGAGATATTCTGGGACAATTTGCAACTGGTCTTCATTTTTTAGATTTTTGTTCTGCAGTCCAGTTATTTTGCTGCTGGGGTCACTGACTAGTTTAACAGTCAAAAAGAATAAAATCTAAAAATAAAAAAAGACCTATCGCTAATAATAGGGTATTATGTAAAACTGAAGTGAAGTGCCAAGCTAATTGGGAGAAACTGCCTCTGCTATGGATCATTAACCACACATGTTCTAGGTCAGGGCTATTCAACTGGCAGCCCGTGGGGCAGATATGGATTTTATTTGCTCCAGAGCTACTTTGTATGGAATATTTTTAGATCATCTGTCCCTCACAAATGTCAAATAATGTGCCCGATGCACGGAGCAAGTTGGTCGGAGCTGTTGAAGGTGAATATGAACAGAAGCTCATATGGTGGCATTTCCCTTCTGTCTCCAAACACGCAAATTCAATGGAGGCCGTGACCTTGATTTAATTATCTGAAATTCTGTCCCAAGCCCCTGTCCATTAGCAGCTTCTATTAAATGCCAAACAACCCCTTTCAGGAAAATCTAATCACGGCTTCTTAGAATATTCTCTATAGGCCTCCGTCATATTACAGTGCATGTGATGACAGAGATGCTCATGCAGTGTGTCAGCCTATAGACAGTGTGTGTGACTGAATAATGGAATCTAATATTCACCTAAAGATGAACAATTTCCAAATAGTCTCCTTTTGCTTTGTTTTTATGTTTTTTTTGTTTTTTAAATAAGTTGTTTGTTCTGCGACTCTCCGATTTGAATTAAAACCTTGCCTGGATGCTTGTAGCATTTCTTTGCACAGAGCTGATTGCACAGAGGGATAATCAAGCAGGAAAATGCAGTCTGAACCCCCCATCTTCCATAGCTGGTGCTCCTCTGAGATTTTAGTCCTCTCAAGGATACCCATATGTTCCAAACTTTGCCTGTCAAAGGAATGTGATCTTTGTATAGGGTTGCCATCTTTTATGGAAAAGAATACCGGCCTTCCTATATATTTATCTTTTTTCCCTAGTAACATTGGGATCAACCATCATTTTTACTGGCCAGGCCGGTAAAATACGGGCCAGGTGGCAACCCTACCTTTGTAGTTCAGAGAAATGTAATGAGGTAGATGTAGAACAGTGGCTATAGTATTTTTACATACATGAACTTTACTTTCCGGGTATATGAAAAATTCCTGTAAGCAATATGGCCGCTTTCGTCTTGATAAATATAAATGGAGATGTGCAGAGAATAATCCTATGTGAGTGAGTTATCTCCCAGGTTTACCGTCTAGTTAAAGGAATATAAATAGAGAAAACCTTGGTTATGGGCAGTGTTTTTGCTTTCAGCTACGTCTGTCCTATTGCTTTTGTTTGGGCTGCGGCATCATGCAGAGTGAACTGCGTGACGTGTGTGTTTTGGAGCGTGGTCAGTCTCCGCACGCTGCCCTTCTGACTCGGCATGAGCAGCCTGCTCCCATCGCCCCCTGCAGTCTTGTACTATTGATTTGCCCGATTCCAGAGAGAGCACTGCTCTCCCACAAGCTGCCCGTGCTCTGCAACTTAAGTGACGCATGTGAGTTTGCCGGAATACTAATGGGGGCTCTGGGTTTAGGTTCTAAAGGATAAAAGCAGGTACAGGTTACAATATAGATATTACATTTTTTAAACACATTTAAGGAGTCATTGTACCTTAGTTGTTTATATTTATTATCCCTTTATAATTTTTTTATTGGCATGACCTGCCTTAATGTAACTCCGTATGTTTTTCCTTGCCTGTACAGAGAGATTCTCTAAATCTATTCCTGCATAGGCCTTCCACTATATATATGTTTAAAGGTATTCTGTCCCTTTAAATGCTGTTAATTGAAAGTAGGGAGGCACCAAATACACTATTTTGGATTCGGCCGAACCCCCCGAATCCTTCGCGAACGATTCGGCCGAATACTGAATCCTAATTTGCATATGCAAATTAGGGGTGGGAAGAGAAAACATTTTTTACTTCCTGGTTTTGTGACAAAAGGTCACGTCATTTCCCTCCCCGCCCCAAATTTCATATGCAAATTAGGATTCGGATTTGGTTCGGCTGGGCAGAAGGATTCAGCCGAATTTGACTCCTCCTGCAAAAGGCTGAATCCTGCATTC
The DNA here is from genome assembly GCA_038501925.1 of Xenopus petersii. Taxonomy (NCBI): domain Eukaryota; kingdom Metazoa; phylum Chordata; class Amphibia; order Anura; family Pipidae; genus Xenopus; species Xenopus petersii. Next base: position 118,310,298 of record CM076679.1, on the reverse strand, counting down.
GGTGCATCCCTACTTGAAAGTAAAATTGGATTTGCTAATTTTTTGGGCAAGGATGTCAGACATGCTGATCACTCTTGATGTTGGTTTTATCCCACCTACAGCCACAGTTGAATTGTAGTTCAGCAACATCTGAAAGGCTGCAGATGTATGTACTGCAGCTAAAAGCTAACACAACACAAGTGTGTATGTGTGTATGATACACAAACATGTTGGCTATTTGAGTGTGAGTATTTACCTCTTGCCTGGGCTTAGGTCAATAGCTAAAGCAAACATGGGGGAAAGGAAAATGTCATGAACATTTGGAATAGAAAACAATACACACAGTGTACACTGTGTGCAATTGATTTGCAAATTAACATCAGGAGTGTGACAGACTGCATTTTGACTGCATTGTTCTCCACCCTAGGGCAGTGGATGTTGTAATTCCCTGCCTGCCGTAGGCCTTAAGGAATCCTACCAATAGACCCAAATAAACTGTGTGCTTATAAGGCCCATGGATCCCATGACTAAGCATGGCGTGAAACGCCTGGATGGAGATGAAGCTATAATTTTAATTTTTCTACCAATAAATTATTTTTTTAACTGAATATCTCTGGTCTTGTGGATCAGTTTGAGTGCCGGTCAGCCCTGCTTCTTTATCTTCTACTTATAAGGCCTTACCATGCCTTTCTAAAGGTGTCGGTACACTGTTCGATAAAAGCTGCCGATTTGGACCTTTCCGGACCAGAAGTATGGGTTTCCTTTTGATGAACTTGCGCGACCAATATCTGTCAAAAAATCATCCAGATATTCAGGGTCAGACTGGGCCGGTGATCCTCTCCGGCCCAGACCCGCTCCCTGCACTACTACTTCGGGCCGGTCACGGCAAAAACACAGTGCACGCATGTGTGGTGCATCAGGGAGGGCAGGCCCAGAGACCGCAGCCCCGGTGGTCCCCTTCAGTCCGACCCTACAGATATTAATTGGGTAGGTTTAAAAATCTAGTTAGGGTGAGGGCAGTTAGGGTGATAAGCTCATTTATGTGGTCTGATGCCATGCCAAACAGTCGGATCAGCCTGATCCCCGCCACAAGGTGGGCACATTGGGAAAAGATCTGCTCATTTGGAAACCTTGCCAAACAATCCATATTGGAATATAGAATCTTCCTAAACCATTCCATTGCTCCTCATTATTCCAGGATGCCAGATAGCAGTGAGAGTCACATGATTACTTACAATGGAAATGTCTCCGAAGTACTTGACTGCAGTAACTATAAATAATGATAAAAGAAAGCCACTCAGAAATTCAAACATTGTCATGTTAAAAGGCCTTTTTATTGTTATTTAATCAATGATTTTTATGTTTGCTCTTAGCTTTCCATATTGTGTGTGTTGATATCTGCAAGAGCAGCTCCTCTTAGATCCCAAAATACGTTTATAATCAACAACAGGAAGCAAATCCATAAATATCTAAAGGGGAAACCCAGAAGGCCTTTCAGGAACTTGGGTGGATGAGGGTACGGCCGAGGGGTAAATGACGACCAGAAATGATCAGCGGCGCTAGTTCAATTCTATGTGTCACCTTCCTTGGAAATCTTTCTTAATCTGTTTGTTTCCTGTGCTCTGTTAATGAGCAGAAACACATTAAAAAGAAAAAAATGTAAATTGTTCCATACAGTTTAATACCTAATGTAACCGAATGGCTTTTATTCTCTGTGCCTTAATGGTGTGTGAGTAATATATGAGCTGCGGAACACGTGAGCATGTGCAAATGAGCCTCCGGCGCGCGCTGTAAGCATAGATGAATATGACGTGCACTTCATAAGTAGGTCATTTTCACATTTGATGATGCCCATATATTTTGTCTTTGTACCTGCTTAGATGTTTATGATTAGGCAACTAATGAAGTCAAAACTGCTGCTGATTTCTCAAAATCACCAGTTAAAAATCTTCCAAGCGCAGACAGTCATAATAGGGGGATTGTAGATGAGTTAGAGGGGCTTTGGGGTAGGCTTGCTCAAGGTGGTAGGACGGGGTGTATAAAGCTAGCCACAAACAATGAAGTCCTTCACTGATGAATTGTTTAACATGGTCAATAGATATTCTTGTTCTTGATGGCCTAATCCTTGGCCAGATATTGTTTGGGCCAAATTGACAACTAAAGTTGAAGTAAGTATGGCCTTCCCTATTATACCTGCTATCATTTCCCAAAGGCAATTATCCCAGTGCTACTATAGGCACCATCTCTCCCTACTATACCTGCTATCCCATAGTCACAGTCACTTCCCAGAGACTATTATCCACTGTTACTATAGGCACCATCTCTCCCTACTAGGGATGCACCGAATCCACTTTTTTGGATTCGGCCGAACCCCCGAATCCTTTGCGAAAGATTCGGCCGAATACCGAACCGAATCCAAAACCTAATTTGCATATGCAAATTAGGGGTGGGAAGGGGAAACCATTTTTTACTTCCTTGGTTTGTGACCAAAGTCACGTGATTTCCCTCCCTGCCCCTAATTTACATATGCAAATTAGGATTTCTGCAAGTCAAGTTTTAGAGGAATATGTAATAGAATACAAAGAAGGGTGAAGGTTAAACTATACTTTTAAAAGTTGTTGTTTTAAAAACCAGTATTGTGTTTGCAATTTGTTATAAAAAGGACTTGCTGTTATTTGAATGAGTGTTACAATTCATGTTGCATTAGTCATTTATCTAAATGGGAGGAAGTGCATTATGCTGGAGAGCTGCAGGCTCATTGTGCATCTTAGTTTCTGTAAATTTATGGGATCACTTTGCAAGCCTCAGACTATTTAAGGGAAATTGGACTCTAGTGAAAGCGGGAGAATCCAGTTTATATGAAGATAAGGCTTATTTTATGGCCACGTTATTTTGCCACTGTGCTTATATACAACATATAAGACAAATGCAGGAAAACTAATAGAGGGTTTTAACGAAAATGGGAAAAAATGATGATGGAAAATGTGGAAAAACCAACTTAAATCCATGGAATGCATTAGAACATCAAGGGACTTTAAAACAACTGCAAAATCCGAGAATATGTAGAATCTGGGTTTGACTATAAAATTCAGCATTTACTTAAAGGCATATCCCTCTGCTTTGTACTGTTATAATCACACGTTTGGGACGGAACCCTAATGGCATTGTCACGAAGGAGCAGCCCAGTGGGAGTTCTGGAAATTCAGAAATGTCTCTTTCCTGTGGGAAAATCCTGAGTTATTTTGGTGTGACCGAGGTTTCTTCTTAGTCTGTTCGGGCGCATGGTGAGGTCCTAGTGTTCCAGTCCAGGTGGCTAATGTGACTGTACTGTGCCATCAAAATGTTTTTGCGAGTCACATTTTATTGTAAACCAGAAATGGTAAGCGCCTGCACAGTAACAGTCTTTCCTTAGTGAAACGCCGCCATCTTTGTTGAGAGAAATCTGTAGCACAGGCAGGAAACTCTGGGAGGCGGAGTTTATTTGTAATAGATGGGGGAGGATTTGTTCTAGGGGAGACTATCAGAGGTTTATATATTAACTGAAACATAACAATAAATGTGAAGCTCGGACACAGAAGTTTATGAAATGCCCTCACTGTGGCTCTAACACTTCCTTGCCTGTGGTGTGTGCCAGTAATTACCTCCCCTTTTCTTACTTAAACCTTTATACTGAACCAAAAACCTTCCTTATCTGACGGCTGTGTGTTTAGCTGCATCTCAGCTGCCAGCCAGAAGCTCAGCCCTTAATGACTCTTGGCAGGTTCAGTCCCAGAACCCGCAAAACCCACTGTGACTTCTGTGAAAGGCCTTTCGTAGAATTATGTGTAATGTGAGCAAGTCCTCTAATGCCATTCAGCCGCTGACTCCTCTCAAAACAGAATATCAGAAGAGCTAAGCCTTCTCTCTGTTTTCTAAGCAAGCACACACTTTTAAAGGCCCTTGGTGCCTCAAAAATAACAAGTTTTTGTTGCCGTTGAGAGGTGGAGCATACATATACATATAAATCTGTGGCGCTTAAAACAATGGACTTCTTATTTCTTGTTTCTAAAGAGCCATAGTTTTTACTGTGCGTTGAGTGTGGGAAAGTTAGACTTGAAACAGTAGAATTAAATGGGAAACAGCAGGAGAGGTGGCTGACCTGAAAGCCTGTGTATTCTGAGGGGAAAGAAACATGAGACTACAAGTCCAAGTGTAACTAAGCACCATGCTTGTATGCACTAAGTGTGACGGTATAAGTCTTGGCTAGCAGCACATGATTTTACAGGAGCTTACATAGGAAACCTAATGAACATGGGGTATAGGTTATGCCTCAGTTTAGCCAATCAATGGCTTTGGGCTGAACATCTCCTCGTGTTTGGGCAGCTGCGAAAACCAGTTTCTCGTTGGCCTTTGCTTCAAATGGTGGTGGAATGCTTTGTGCATTCATGAACCTCTTTACCTGTACACGTTTAATGTGGGTGCGTCTAAAACCTGTTTATATTTTATAAGAACTACTGGGCAGCCAGCTGCTATTATGACTTTGTTGCGAAACTAATGGATTAATCTAAAAGGGCCTTGTCCTCATATCTGAGTCCTCATGAAGGCTGTGTCTAAGTATGGCTCTTCCATTTGGCGAAAATTTGGTTTCCTTCATCTGGTCATCCACCAAAACAGTACTGGAACAAGGTAGAGCAAACGCACACCCACGGCAACCCCTGGAGATAATGGCCTGGTGCTCAGTAGTAGAGGATACGGCAACCTCCAAATTGAGCCAAAGAACAAAGATACCAGCACACAAGGCTTATTTGCAGGGAAACCCTTGCCTTAATTCCCACCTTGTTCACTAATGATTCTGTATGCTTGAGAAAGGGGCATGACCCCGAAACGTTGCACTTCCGCACTTTGAATTAAAGCAAGGGTTTCCCTGCAAATAAGCCTTGTGTGCAAGTATCTTTGTTCATCCACCAAAACAGCCCAGCCTCCCATTGCCTGTTATATGTACCCAAAATAATGTGTGGCAGCTTTATGCTTTCACTGCAGAGTGCATTTTTTTGGCACTATGATTACACACTATACCAAGAGGAACATTAACCACCTGAACCTGAGGTGCAGGGTTATCCTGAGGACAGCTAGTTGGGTGGAGGGACTTCTATCTGCAGGTTGAAGCAGGGACACAGTTATAAAGGCTCTGTGAAGCATCTTCAATTTTTCTAGCTGCTCCCTGCGTAGCAAGGCAATAATTCATTGTTGTCACATATTAAAGGTGACCTTCACATACAAGTCTCGCAAAGGGCCAATAAGCAGGTTATTGCTTCCTTCTGCTGAGCAGTTATACAAATTATCTTTCAAGTGGTTCTAATAATCCCTGATTCATGTAATTCAAGGATTTTGGCACTTTTTTATCAACGAAAATGTGTGTCTGCTGAATGAGACAATATAGCCCAGAAATACAGTGCAATAAAATGTATTTTAACATCTGACAGATTTCTACCTGTAAAAATGTCCACGCTCAGGCCTTCTTACAAATTGCTCTCTCTGTATCTGGGGTCAGTTCTAACAAGCAGCTCGGTTGATCAAACTCTGAATTATGGATTAACAGTAAAGGAAAGCTAGGCTCAAATCTGGTGGCTACAAGTCTGGTGGCTACAAGTCTGGTGGCTACAAGTCTGGTGGCTACAAGTCTGGTGGCTACAAGTCTGGTGGCTTCAAGTCTGGTGGCTTCAAGTCTGGTGGCTTCAAGTCTGGTGGCTACAAGTCTGGTGGCTACAAGTCTGGTGGCTACAAGTCTGGTGGCTACAAGTCTGGTGGCTACAAGGTGGGCAGCCACAAGTTGGGCACTAGTGATATATAGTGTTAATGTGTACATACACCAAAAGACATCACCGGTGGAGTTATCCTTGTTTGACATATGTATGTACCAAATTCTACCATTTTCCTGATCATTATCTAATTAAAGTGATACTGACACAACATTTTTTCTTTTCAAAATATTAATGTACATCAAAAGCTGCCTATAGGTCATGTTGATCGTTTTTCGCTGAAAGTAATTGTAACTTGAAGTTCCTAAACCTGACTGTTTTGCCAACCTGATTGTCCCTTCTTAACCGTCAAAAATGCATTACTGCTGCATTACGGATTACTTCCTCATAGAGGAACATGGTAGCAAGAAAAGTAATGTAAAAGCATCTGGGGAATATGTTTATGGCAAAATTATAAATAGCATTCAAAGACAGTGTTATGATAGATAATAAAAAAAGGTTATTTTCTGACGTCTGTATCTCTTTAACATTTGTTTGGATACTGAGTGCATTGAGTAGAGCTTCCTGATGTGGTCCTTGGCTTTGTAGGCCTATATCATTGGCTGGAGTGTTTGTATCATGTCTAATGTCCCACTACTTGGATGGTCTAATTGGGGATCTGCCAATTTCTTCACTCAACCATGCAAGCAAATCTTCCTATGTATGGCTGTTTACTATTGCTAGTTGCCCTAGTATACCTGCTATGTATCTACTTTTCCTACCTACAACTGCTGTTCTGCAAGGTTCCACTGTATGCATGTTCATTGGCAGTGGATCACAAAAGTTTGGCACTTTTCCTTGTGTAACATGCCTTGTGCAGATTGGTTTGATGTAAATTAGAAAACCAATCATAAGTATGGCCTAAAATATTTGGACAACACTGAATCCAGGATTTTATTCCTGATTAGGAAGCATAACGTCATATGATGATGTTTGTCCAGATCTTTAGTATTCAACTGAACTATGCCAACTGTAGTACATATTCCACTTGGTATTCACCCAAATCTTTGTGGAGAATTTATTTGGTTGCATCCAAATGTATTTGGTTCATCTCTACTTCCAAGTCCTTCTGGATCTGTTGGTGGTCTGTCCTCTCAATGCTTCTGCTAGAATATGTATAACAAAAGTGAGTTCTGAGTCCCTGTTCCCAGAACTATGACTGATTGTAAGCTATGTAGAAGTTCACAAGTTTAAAGTGAAGCAGAACATGAAATGTAGAGAAGAGTTCCCCCTGTTTACAGTTCTAGGTAAGGAGAAAGAACACTGGCACTGACAGTGATTGTGGTTTTATCAAAAGCTGTGGATTGATGGTCACAATCATAAATTCTCCTTTCAGAAATGACCACAACTGAGGAATGGTCCGTGGAGATAATAGTGTTATTATGGAAATAGAGCTGTTAGAGTTGTCAGAAGGGTCATGGGATAATGTCACAAGGAAGGCTTATTTTTGGAAATTGTGTGCACGCTGGCAAGCATTTTCTGATTCCTCTTTAGGGAAAAGAACAGATCAGGCATTAAACAAGCTAATTGTTTATAACAGAGAATGTCTCAATCTGCTGCTGCAACCTGGCCTGCTAAAGCTTTAGCCTAGAGTTGCAATGATACATTTTGCTCTATATAATATGCATTTCTGTGTTTGTTGTTTGTGAATGCAGAGTAGCATTTGCTAAAGGAACAGACACCCTGGTGAGATTCCCTGTGACTCCCCTGTTTTATATTTCCCCAGTGGTGGGCATTTTTTACTGTATATTGTAGCTTTTTTTTACTGGGTCCCCTGCAGGCCAAGCAATTGCCTGTTTTTCTAGAGCTCTCGGCTTGGGGACAAAATAAAATGCAATATATGAAATGATAAATGTTCTGTAAGCGGATGTCAGGGAATTAATTCCATTTCAGGTCCTGTCGACAGCACAGAATCCACTTGAGTTTCTCTCACGCCGTTTATAATGTCACTGAACTCCAGAATGAAATTATTTGGCAGTAATTCAAATGGCTCTGTGCATTAATCTGCGCTTCACTAACCTGCTTTTACAAGGGGAAGAGAGTCTGATTTACTGGGCAGCCATTGAAGGGATGGGCAAGGAGATGCATTTGCTGGAAAATATGCAATTGCCCCGCCTGGTAGGACTCTTTCTTTTTGTGCAGGTTTTGTTTATTCTAAATGATGGCTTCGGATATTTTAGGGCAAGTTGACACTGTGATATACGTTGCTATTAGCTTTTGGCAATATGTGCTAATCCATTTATTTGTCCCTCGGAAAGAAAAATCAGATTAGCTGCCAACTGTAGAGCAGGGCAGCACCTTTATGTTTACTTGCTGGCAAATGGTTTCACTCATGGACTGCAGAATTCTTATTACTAAGCAATAACGATAGGTTGATTCTGTTAAATTATGTCATAATGGTGCCGCATACAGAACCATTATTGGCCAGTTAGGACAAACCACCTGAACTGGCCAACTGTTCTACCACCTTGTCCAGAAACATTGGGTAATCAGACGTTTGTGATCTGTGCTCTAGAAAAGAATTTTGGTAAATATGAAGTCCTGTATTAACACAAGTTTAATATTCATGGGATCCCAATATTAACACTAATAAGAAACATCATCTTAGCTTGCCTAGTCAAGGAGACCGTAACCAATCACATTTTTTAATTTCTTTATTCTAACTGCCCTTGACCTGTAATAGCTGAATTCTGATTGGTTGCTAATTATAATTTTTATTTAAAGGACCCAGCTAAAGCCCGGAAGTCATAGGATTGGTTACGAGTTACTTATGCACATTATTGTCACAATTTTTAAGAAGAAATTTCACAGTATTAAAGATTAATGTCCTCTGAGTGAAGGAACAATCTAAAATAAAATGGTATAAAATTAAACAAGGAAGTGTTTAAATACTGTAATTCTTTAATGCTAAATGTTTGTAGGAGTATATTTCACAACAGGCTAAAGAGGCAAGGTGTGTTGTATATTTGACTTGGTACAGTGTAACTTCAATTTAGTGACTTACTGAAATACAGTTGTGTGAGCATATGTCTTTAATAGAACCCGGTGACTCCATGTTCTGCTGGACCTGTGACCCCCATGGTTATATTGAGGAGCTGTAATTTAGGACCAAGACTCTTTGGGCTTGTATTGTAGTAAGGCAAGATGGCGCCAGTAAAGCTTTATCTCCCATTTGCGTAGAAGAGCTGCCGGAGACATGGGCCTTAATATGCTTAGTTACAGTCACAGGGACAGTGATACATCTCCTGCATTAGAAAAGGAGTTTGAGAACTGATCCACCTCACCTGGGGATATCGGAGTTGAAATGAATACAATATATTTTCCTCCCCAAACATCCTGCCATTACAGTTATTTTCAATTTGTTTCCCATCGGATGACTAATAGTTTTATGTACAGTATATAGATTAGGGAGATTAAATGCTGTGAGTGAGGAAGGGGAAGGATGCCGTGTACATTTTAATGATGCAGCTTAGGTTATGTTCTCATGAATTACACAGTCTCTCGGGCAGCCCTCCTTAAAGGGATTGGGTTCTCTAAAGTGCTTGGCATAAGTGATAGGGAGCTGGGTTACCCTTCCGTTGCCTGCTTTAGCATTTACATTAATCATGAGTATTATACACTGTCGTTCCAGGTCATAGAGAGGCTTATTGTTTACTGTTATCAGTAAATTATAAATGATGACATCAGCAATATAACCGCTGACATCATAGGCGTCCCTCTGCGTTACCCAATAAGGACAAAACCATGCAAATAATTTCTGTAATGTTTGTTGCATTAATAGTGAAGCACCTTTAACATGCTCAGGCTGCTATAAAAGGGAATATTGTAAAAAAATGCATTAATGATGGCAATGAAACCCTGAGTAATCCATTTAACCTGAGCTCTCCACTTGCTATGTCTTATATTTTAAAGTACAGACTTTATTGCTAAGGGCTAAAGAAGGTGCAATATTATCTTGCCCTTCTAGTTAGGAGCATTATGTTCTATTTCCATGTCCACAGAATATTCCTTCTCTGTATTTAGAGGTGCAGTTAGATGTGAGCAGGAGCTGCCATGTTGCTTGCCTTACTACTAATTGGGCCCCGGATGATCTTAAAATCTTGAAAAATTTCCTTCCTTGATGACGTGTGAATAAGAATGACCTGTACGTTTCATTTCCTAAAGGAAACAGCAGTTGACTTAGACCCTATTAACTGCTGGCAAGAACTGAACAGTGAGCCCTGTCAGTCCTCCTTTCTTAAGTCAGGCACCCAGACCACATCACTGTTTCTTCTCTCTATTTACCTTAACAAGAAGAAACATGTTTAGGATAATGAATAAATTCCAGCACATGAGTGATGTTACATTTGCTCACAACGGCAAATGCTGCTCCAGTGACTCTTTTCTTCATGACGGTATTGACTTCCTAGGCTGCATATGATAGGGCCTAGGTATGGCCAACCTTAGGCTTATGTCAGACCAAGTGTTTTCTGTAAAATACTATGGAGCAGGCACTCAAATGAAGGCAATCTTTCACCAGGTAGTTGAAACAAACTAAAAAAGTTTGTGTCCACGGTCTTACACGTTTCATGTTACAGCCTATGACTAAGTGTTTGTAACACGAAACGCGTAAGGCTGTGGACACAGTAAGCTTTTTTACTTTGCTTCAACTACCTGGTGGAAGATTGCCTTCATTTGAGTGCCTGCTCCATAGTATTTTTCGGTTTATCCACTCCTCGTGCTGAGAGTTTAGGGAGGGGCACCTGGGCCACTTCCTTAAAGGGGAAGGAAAGTCTAAAATAAAATAAGGCTAGAAATGCTGTATTTTGTATACTAAATACAAACATGAACTTACTGCACCACAAGCCGAATCAAACAAATGATTTATACTTTCAAAGTTGGCAACAGGGAGTCACCATCTTCTAACAATGTTAAACATCTTTGCAAGACCAAGACTGTGCACATGCTCAGTGTGGTCTCGGCTGCTTAGGAATTGTCATAAATTATCAAAACAGCACAAGTCAAATAATATCTGCCAGAAGATGTTACAGCAAGACTGATTAATAATCAGAATATACAGACTGCACTGGGTCCTGTTTTGTCATGTAATCTAATGTGGATTTCAACTCTGCAGAACCAGTGGCTGCAGCAAAATAATCTTCCAAATAGAATCCCAGTTTATCTGTTGAAATCTGGCTCCATGATCTTTGTCCCTGCAGCTGGAAACAGTAAAGGGGATGTAAAGACAAAAGTAAAATCCAATACTAATCTCTACACAGTCGCTGACTGCTCTACAGGGAAACAAACAAAGCTGCTTGAGTTCTGCATGGCTGGGAAATAAGGTGGGGGCTCCCCCTGCTGTTCATAAGTATGATTGTTTCCCTGCAGAGCATTTAGGGACCGTCTGACAATTCCTATCCACAGCAGAAGGGAGAATTTCACTGCATACAGCAAGGTTTCTTATAAAAACAGTACATGTTTTCTAAAGTAAACTTTATTAGATATAGGTTTCTTTTTTTATTAAAGAAAGTAAAAATGGGATTTTATTTTTTTGGCCTTTAATGTGGTGAGTAACTACTTTACTTCTTGTAGACCCTCATTCAAGTCTTATCATACATGTGTTTTCTGTACTCGATGGGAAAACCCATTTAAGGACCTGTGCCTCCACTTGTCTGTTAGCAATGACAGGAATGGAATCTGCCTGTCACTGTGCACATGGGGTTGATTTCAGGCAGAACAGGCACAGGACAGCATTGGTTCTCTGGGCACCCTCTTTTCCTTGGTTATTCTAGCCATCAAGGGGTTGTTATAGGCAACCAATCATTTCTCTCACTCATTGAGTCTTGAATTCTATAGATGGGAGTGGAGTCTCGGTACACTACAGTGCAACACACCGAACCAGTTACTCTGGATAGTTTTTATAGCAGATGCCAGTGGAGCATAGTGAGCAAACAGTTACCTGAATTATCCTGGGCTGGAGGAATCTGTACAGAAACATAGCACTATTGTGCGGATGTCATTATATTTACTGTTGCACAATGGATATTGTCCTAGCTTACAATATAACTGTAGCTTGTTGCCAGTGCACTGCAATTCCTATTCTAAAACAACCAATTTATCGGGCAGAGATTTAAGAACAGAGGGGCAGGGAGTGGCAGCAGGCCGGACTGGCAATCTGTGGGCTCTGGCAAATGCCAGAGGGGCTGCTATAAGGTGCCATGGAAAGTCAGTATTTAGTGGGATGGTGGGGGCTGTCTTGGCCTCTGTGTGATATTCTGATACAATTTGCAATTGGTTTTCGTTTGATTATTTAAGGTTTTTGAGTTATTTAGCTTTTTATTCAGCAGCTCTCCACTTTGCTATTTCGGCAATGTGGTTGCTAGGGCTCAAATAACTCTAGCAACCATGCACGAATAGGAGTGGCCTGAATAGAAAAAGAAGTAATAAAAATTAGCAATAACCTTAAATTTGTAGCCTTACAGAGCGTTTGCTTTCTAGAAGGGGTCAGTGACGCCTCTTTGAAAGCTGCAAAGAGTCAGAAGAAAAAGGCAAATAAATTATAAAATTATAAAACTATAAAAATTAATTAATCAAAACTAATTTAAAAATTGATTCGAATTGGTCATTTTACAACATACTTTAAGGCACGGACTGATAAACGTGGCTGACCTGGCCCTTCTTCAGTCCTATTGGTTCATGTACGGGGCCCATTGACAGGTCTGCTTGCCTAATATCTATCTGTCTGTGTGTATGTCTGTATATATCTTTCATCTATAGTGATGGGCGAATTTGTTTTGCTTCGCTGGAAAATTCGCAAATTTACCATGAAATTCGCTAAATGTCAAAACATTTGCGAAACACATTGAAGTCAGTGGCCGTCAAAATAATTTTTAAGCCCGCAACAATTTTTATACGTGAGCCTGTTCTGTCCAAATGCATTAAAGTCAATGGGCATCCAAATAATTTTGACGCAAGGCAATTTTTATGCGCACCACTAAACCGATGCGCCCAAATTATTTTGAAAGACCGGATTTTTCGCTGGTGAATTTTCGGCACAGTTCTGCGAATTTATTCGCTGGTGGCAACATGTAGAAACTCGCAGTGAATTCACGCCTAGCAAATTTATTTGCTAATCATCTATCGTTTTTCTATCGGGCAGGTTTAATTTTCCCATCATGCTGATGCTGTTCTTATCCAATAGGGCTGCAGGCCCTACTGTATTATCTGATCATTGACCCCAGGACCAATGATAGGATCAACCTTCTGCCAAGTATCCGTTTGTCTTACTGCAATATAAACAAGGTATAATAATTACATTTTAGAAGAACATATTTTAATGTAATAAAAGTCTACATTTACAAGTGTGGTTATGTGTTCCTCTATAAAGAATGTGTGGCCTGTTTATCATCCTAGGCAGAGATCCAAGAGGCTTATATCATCCATATATGGGGGCCTTATTTATATAGAGGGAGCAGGGCAAATATGCCTCTCACTAGGAAGAAAGGAAACCATGAAGGGGAACCATGCGTGAGACAGAGCAAACACAACAGATGAGATTGTACAGTGCATTCCTATTAAAGCAAACATTAAGGGGGAGGGTGCCTTTTCCACATCCGAGTACATTAGTTTAAGCCCTGAAATCAGAAGAAAAGGGAAACAGTGGGATAATGCACAATAAATCGTCTTGCCTGCATTGTTCCCTGTTTGATTAAGGATTTTATTCTTGCTTTCCACACTTAGGCTAGTGCCACACATGTCGTTTTCTCCGCTGGCATAGATACACTGGCAGAGAAAACATCATGTATGACAGTAGCCTAAACACCTGATTAGGGAAAGACTAAATAAAATGATGCAGATTGTGAGTTCTGCTGTATTTAACTTGCTTTCCCTTTATTACATGAGCCACCTGCCTCCGGCTACACCGTGGGTAAGGTATGGCATAGTGTGATTTCTCTTGCGTGCTGCTTAGTGCTTCTGTAGTTGAGAGAGAGAGAGGCAGCCATGCAACTTTTGATTAATTCATCAAAATAAGTAGATACATGTTTCTGCGCTTTCCTTCTGATTTCCCTTTCTCATTAAAGATGGATGAAGCCAAGGCAACCGGCGCATCAATGGGAGCTCAGTTTGATTGTACTGGGATTATATTATCTCTTGGCTTTGTGTGTTTCCACCATACGATGTAGTAGCATTTGCCACTGGAGTGGTTAAAGGCAATCCATCCAAAAAAATAAATAAAATAAAAATAAATTCCCAAGCAACTTTCCAATCGTCATAATGTTCAAATGTTTTAAAAAGTAGTATTTCTGTTTCTGGTTCTAACTCTTAAAACAATGTAGCGGAAGTCTGTTTTCCTTAGGGTAAGGTGATTTGTGTTGCTTAGGAGTCGGGAATGCAGTAAATATAAAATGACAGGCACATGCTGCTTTATGTGCAGCATTCGTATTCCGAAGTTTCCTTGTGAGGCAACTTCGGGCGACTTTGGAATACGAAGCGCTGCACATGCCATGCCGCAGGCTGACTTTTCATCATAGCCAGCGCAAGAAAGACGAGAAGATGAGTCGCCAGGAGACTAAATCTCCTCGAATCGCCAGGTGTGCCCTTACCCTTAGAGGAGAAGGAAAGGTAGAATTGACCAAACTCGCCTGGGATCATTCATGTGTAGTTGACCACTGCCATCTTCTTGCATACTTCCAGGTATCCCCTGTACAGGTATAGGATTTTTATCTGGAAAACCCGTTATCCAGAAAGCTCTGAAGTAAGGAAAGGCCATCTGCCATAGACTCCATTTTAGCCAAATAATCCAAATTTCGAAAAGTATTTCCTTTTTCTCTGTAATAATAAAACAGTACCTTGTATATGATCCAAACTAAGATATAATTACTCTTTATTGGAAGAAAAACCAGCCTATTGGGTGTATTTATTGTTTACATTATGAAGATCCAAATTACAGAAAGATCTATTATCCAGAAAGCCCCAGGTCCCGAGCATTCTGGATAACAGGTCCCATGCCTGTATTACCCTGCACAGATGCATGTACAATATAGAACTGGCACTTAAAATGGTTGTTCACTACCTGAAACAGTCCCATGTGACAGCAAATTGGCACAAAGCAATTGGCAGTGTTTCCTCGATCTTTAGAACCAATGTGTGCTTCTATTAGGGAACCTACTCCATTAATACATTGGGCCTAAAGTATAACCTAAAACAGCAGTGGCTCACAAGTCCCACTTATCTACATAACAACTAAAAAAGGTCTGTTATACCATACTAGAACATTTTGATCTTCTCACTTCATCCACGGCATGTTAGTAAGTGCTAAATATGTAAGTGCAGAATGTTTCATGGTTAGAATTTCATCCTTGTGTGCATTGAGTGCATTGAGCAAATATAGTTGGGCCAGGGGGCAAGTAATGACTTCCCCTTTATCCGCTTTGCTCACTTCATACTGAGTAAATAGGAAGCTAGGTCTGGGCTAGGGCAGCCTCGCAATCATGCCCCGTATCCTCTAGTCACGAACACTTGTGAGAAGATTCCATTTGTCTTACTGGTGTCTTGTCTGACCAGAGTCCTCTCTGATTTCCCTTCTGCATTTCCCTTCCCAACTGTGAGAACACTGCCTTGTATATGGCCCCCTTGTGTGGCTCTGTTTTGAAACGGCACGTAGTGGCCCTTGGTATCCCAGAGGGATTCCATATATACAAAAAAATTTGATGTCCTATATCTCATAAATATATGAAATTATCCACAGGCAAAATATTAGGGGTTCTGTAACCCAGTGTACACCCATACCTTGTATATAAGCAGCAGCTGAGCTACTAGTCAGTTTGGGTCCCAGTTTCCGTTCGGTATGCCAACTGTAGTGATTTTCTGCTCTGTGTGCCTTGTGCACGGACACAATCTCTGTATGCCTTCTAGGGCTTCAGTTAATTGAATTTCTGAAAACGCCCAGATTATCCCGCTCCCTGTTTGAATATTGTTGTGTGAATTCCCAGAGTGCCCTGTATTCTACCTTGACACCAATGGGCACCATGCCTGGCCCTGGGAGGTTTATACATAATGCTGGCATCGGCACACCATATACAAGCAACAGTAAGTGTATGTAACACAAATGCAACAAATGTATAAGCCACTACAGATGTTGGGCTTTTGCTTTTTCCCCATTCATTAAAGGTGCCCGTGTTTTTGCAAGTAGGCAGGTCTCTCTATTTGCTTAAGATAAGATTGTCGCATTCCGCATATAAAATAAACACACGGAACGAAAAAGCAAGGAAAAAATCTCCATCTTTACCAGTGGAAATAATGTGTTCCCCTATTGCCCTTTCAGAGCGGAGCTGAATGTATTCTGAGCTGTGTCAATGGTGGCTTTATGTTGACTTGGCCAAACTAATGCAGGTTATCAAACTCTGTTCCATTAGTGTGAGAGATAAGAAATCTGTGAAATCACACAGACGCAGCAGGTAGATTACCATTGAAAGAATATACTACCATTTGGGGCATATCAGGGAAGGTAAGTGTAAGGGCAGAGACAAACGGGCAGATTCAGGGAGATTAGTTGCCTGGCGACAAATCTCCTCTTCTTTGGAGAATGAAAATCACCAGCGGGATGGCACTCGGAACACTTCGTTTTGCGAAGTTGCCTAAAGTTTCCTCGTGAGCCAACTTAGGCTGACTTCAGAAAATGAAGCACTCAGAGTGCCATCCTGCCGGCGATTTTCATTCTAGCCGGCAGGGGAAGGCAGTTCAGGGAGATTGGTCACCCCGAAGATGAGGAGATTTGTCGCCCGGGCAACTAATCTCCCCGAATCTGCCAATGTGTCCCTGCCCTTATAGTTGACTGACAGCTGGAAGTTGCAGGTTGGAGAGCCCTATATAAAGTCCTGGTTACATATTGTGTTATAGGAGAACTGAACCCTAAAAATTAATATGGCTAGAAATGCTGCATTTTAAATATAGAACCAGCATCAAGGTCCAGCATCTCTATAGAAGTAATGATTCAGGCCATCAACGTTATCATAGGCGTTTCCCATCTAAGATTTTGTCAGTGACACTCACATGCTCAGTGGGCACTGGGCAGCTGTTGGGAGGCAAAGCTTAGGGGTCGTCTTAAATCATCAAGCAGAAAATGGGGTTTGCCTGTCATATAAACTGATACTGCAGGTCTGATTATTAAATTCTTATCCTAACTATGCTGGTTTCTGAGCTGCCATGGACCACTAATCTGAATTATTTTTTTATTGGCCTTATACTGTGACATCTATATTAAAGATAGAGAGTGTGAGAGTTTGATAGCCTTAATAAAAAGAAAAAACGTTTCGCGCACAAACAGTGCTTGTCCCCATGGCTACACAGCAGCTTGTTTATGAACTATAGTAGTGCAGGGCACTAGTACATTATACTCTAATTCCATTAAAACACTTTTTGGTGACTGTTCCTTTAAGCTTTAGTTTTCCTTTAAAGGTGCATACGGGAACTAATGGACCGCCTCAGGCCTAACATCCCCAAATCTCCACCATTTAAGAACAATGGTTCTTTTGTGCCAGCTCTGGTCATGTGGTTGAGAACCATTGCAGAAGATATAAATCATATAGGGGCTATTTCTCCATGTGGTCAGGGGCTTTATTATTGTACATGGATAGGTCTAGCAGAAACCACAGAAATGGAGAAGTTGTGACAATGACAAGAGCTTGTGCGTCCTCAAAATACTCATAATTTGAATTTTCAAAAGTTCATAAAAAATTGAGGAAACGTTATCTTATAGGTTGTTCCGCGGTCACATTAGTCACAGCAGTAGAAAAAGATTTGTTTCTTGTTGCCCTTTCTAAGTGGTAAAACGTATTGGCGATGGGACATGTGCAGTGGCATAATGGCCGCCGGTTATACTGCCTGAGAGCCAATGCCAGGGAATGGGGGCAGGAGTTGTATTGCTGCATTGTTAAAACAAGATCAGCGGCTGCAGTTTCCTTACAATTACTATATAAACATTACTATTTCCTCTCATACACACATCCCAGACGGTCTGCAAATGACAATATTACTTCAAAATTAGATGGTGTGCAGGGTGGTCCGTCTGTCACTGGTCTTTGCTCGTCAAACAGGGCACTTTTAACTGGAGCATATTGACCAATGGTCCTAGAGATACCACCTCCATAGGCAAGGAATAACATAACTTTATTGTGTGGAATCCAGTTTATTTACACATGTTTATATCTCCTGTTCTCTGCCAACCCTGTGTAACGCAAGGTAGAGTCCTACTTGGAACCAATTTGTTAAACTTGACCCGCAACCTGCATACTTACCCGCTACCTGACCCACTAGTACCTTATCCACATAAGTGTTGCCTTTTACATGCCTTCTGCTCAGCCTTTGTCCATGAAAGGCAAATATATTCGTATAAGTGAAATAGAGCCAGTCACTTGCAGATTTACTGCAAAAAGTTTTATTTTACAATGCTTGATAAAGGGCTTTGCCCGAAACATGTAGTGAAATAAAACATTTTGCAGTAAATCTGCAAGTGTCTGGCTCTACTTCACTTATACTAGTACCTTATCCGCAACCCGATCCGCGATCTGCTGACCATCAAGAAACAGGAAGTGCTGTCATTGTAAACCTGGACGTGACATCATTAGAAGTAGGCGTGATCAGAAAAAAAGGAATAAAACAGGAAGTGCTGTCATTGTAAACCGGAAGTTACATCATTAGAAGTAGGCATGATCAGAAAAAAATGAATAAAACAGGAAGTGCTGTCATTATAAACAGGAAGTGACATCATTAGAAGTAGGCATGATCAGTAAAAAAAAATGAATAAAACAGGAAGTGCTGTCATTGTAAACCGGAAGTGACATTAGAAGTAGGCGTGATCAGTAAAAAAAAAATGAATAAAACAGGAAGTGCTGTCATTGTAAACTGGAAGTGACATCATTAGAAGTAGGCGTGATCAGTAAAAAAGGAATAAAACAGGAAGTGCTGTCGTTGTAAACCGGAAGGGACATCATTAGAAGTAGGCGTGAAAAAAGTAGTAAAATTCGGTATTGAGAAGACCCGCAAACCCGGTGAACTGCTGACCCGCATCTTATACCTGCTCCTGAAACTTCTATCTGCAACCCGCAGGGTACCGCAGATTTTTTGCTGGGTACCCGATATGCTGCAGGACTCTTCTTAACGCAAGGCTGGTGTCAATTTATCTACAAATGTTATTAGTCATATAATAAGGCGTTTGTGTTTTTCCCAAGAACAAATGTTGGCCAAGAGGGCCCCTGTGACATGGGGCCATGGTCTTATGCCCTTTTAGCTCTGATTACAGTGTAAAGCTGGCCATAGACGCAAAGATCCGATCGTACGAATCGTGGATTCGTACGATTTTCGGACCATGTGTGGAGAGTCCCGACATTTTTCGTCCGTCGGAGATCGGTCGTTTGGTCGATCGGACAGGTTAGAAAATTTCTGTCGCCTGCCGATAATATCTCTGTGTGTATTGCCGATCGTACGATTTTCAGAGGGAGACTGTCACTAGTGTTGTCAGACATAAGTATCGTACGATTGCTGTCAGGTGCAGAACATTGGCTGATCTGTTCTAATTTGATCGGAATGGTAAAGACTTTGATCTGAATGGTTAGTGGAGGGTCGGGAGATGGGAAAGTCCGATCGTACGTTGATTCGTACGATCGGATCTTTGCGTCTATGGCCAGCTTAAGCTTGCTAAAGCAGACACAAAGAAATCATTCTCTTGAGCACAAAGCTGACACTTATTCACAACCTCTTGTGCTTGCTGGCAGTAATGTGTTTGGTTAGAGCCCAACGAACCGGAGTGGTTGGCACCAGTTCTTATCTTGTGTAATTCTAGTTTGTTGGTAAATTGTTTTGATGTGTTAAACTAATGTGCAATCTCACCTCTGCGTTACACGTCTCGCTACAGAGAGAAATCCACACCAATCCATACCATTAATTTTCTGCTATTTCCTCATTTGAATGGAAAGCCGGAGTCTTGATTAACTGTGTTGCAAGAATAAAATTGGGGGTTAGACTTTGAGATGGGCACTTAACAGTTTAACAGCACATGGATTCAAGCAAGAAAGGCAGCACGCTGTGCTCTGCATACACTACTTTCCTTTGGTGCAGGAGCAGAGTACCAGGCACTTACTCTAAATCAGTATTATTCTTTATCTGAACATGTTACTTTGCAACAAAGAAGCAGAGACTGAGGCTTTTTCTTACTATAATGATCCTTTCAACCTGCAGGTAATTGCTGTAGCACTGGCTCTCTGTTTCAAGCTGCAAAGCACACAATATATTAAATCAGCCAGGGGACTGAAGATTTAAACCAAGGGCAGGCATATAGCTGTCCAGTTATTGGTGTTTGGGTTGGCAGAGAATTGCATTACTGGTGATTTTTTTCAGCCTCAAACTTGCTATTCATTTCAACCACAAGCAGCCGGGGAGGGAACTGGCCTTTAAATAACAGGTGTGGGAGGCGCAGGCTTGGTATCTCCGTCAAATAATAAATTAGCTTTCTGTAGGGAAGCACCTGGTGTTCCCATATCTCTGGCTTTGTCAGTGGTGCCTCCTTCAGTTTGCACCAGTGGAAAATAGGAGGGTGGTGGTGGGGGTACAGTGAGCAACCTTATCTTTGGTTTGGGACCCTGACAAAGTCTTAGTGCAAAGACACACGGGCAGATTCAGAGAGATTAGTCGCAGGTGTTAAATCTCTTTTTAGGGGTGCATAACGTGGGGCAACTTCGGGTGACTTTGGAAACCGAAGCGTTCAGAGTGCCATCCGCTGGCAATTTTCATTCTAGCCGGTGGGGAGGCAGTCCGTGGAGATTAGTCGCCCCTAATCTCCCCGAATCTGACCGTGTGTCTCTGCCCTTAGGAGCGAGAGAGACGGCCAACTTGGATATTGTTAACACAGCTGGATGAGTTGCACAAGCAGCTTTTGTTTCTGCTTAACAGGAAAGCCCCCCTCCCAATTTGTAATCTCCCCCAGGGCCTGACTCAGATTATTTTAGTCAGCCCTTTTAATAATCTTTAATAATATTTTTTCTATTTCATCTGGTTTTGTTAAATTGCTGAGGAATTAGGATTCTGGTTGGGAGGATCAAGGCCAGTGGCCCACTTGAACCAAATTGCTGTTGGCCTTTATGGGAATTCCAAAGGTTTTAGGGAATCTATACCCCTGAACATTGTAGTCTATATGTTATTATTGGAAAAACCCATATTGAATCAATGCCCTTCTAAGTACTAAGGTCCATCCCTCTGGCTTTCATAAGGCACTTTTACATGGCTCATACAGAACCCAAGGGCACATATACATACAATGTTGGATGTAGAATGTTGGAATCATAATAATTTGGTGCACTTGTCAAAATGAAATTTTCAATTCTAGCTATATAGGAGAAGAATACATATAGACCCTTCTCGTTGCTGACTTGGCAGGAGCAAGTGATGCTCATTGAGCTTATGGGAAGGAGCCATCTTACTGGGCGGCAGTTTGATGCATTGTCTGCTTCCTGTCTCCACATCTGCTCTGCGCTCAGCACATTGTGGGTACAGGAGAGAAAACAGGGCTTCCAGCCGGCTGGTGAGGGAGAAAAGAAGGTGGAGTGAAAAAGGAGCAGCATTGACAAAGTGGAAGAAATGTGCTGTGCTGTTCCTTCCTGGGAAGCTTCAGGTGATCAGCACAAGTGGCGGCTCTTTTCTCATGCCCCATACATCATCCTGCTGTACAAACCTCCTCCATCAGCTCATCGCTGATGCACAGGGCTGCAAGTGGGTAGCTACGAGATAATTAGCCCAGGAATAGGTACACTGCATTAACCCATTTCCCAGCCACTGTTCTATCTGTAAATCTTCTGAAACTCCTCCATAAACATTAACACATTATGCCTATCCTAATAGCCTTTTTTTATCTTGCCAAATATAGATCAGGGTAGACAGTTCTTTGTCCATGGGTGATCCCAAAATTATATGCATTCAGGCTTAATAGGAAATCCCTTTGGGCAGAGCGATGTCTCCAGTTCTTTGTCTAGGTCCCCCTTGTGATCAGATCTTTGGAATAATTATTGTCTACATGCCATGTGAGTGGCTGAAACAAGCCGCCATTTTAGTGGATCTGCCCCTCTTGTGGTCAGCCCAACACTTTAAGTTTCCTACAGTTGTTGAAGAACAATCTTCCAACCCCTCTGGGCATTGATTCTATTAAACATTCAAGCAGTAGATAGTAAGTTGCCTTTATTTGACTGTGTTAGTATTCGTATACGAGCTTGCATTGCCAATGTAGAAATTTTCCTAATTTCCAAATCTTCCCCCAGCCGCACTCTGTTTCGTCCTATCTTATCTGTAACAGACACATCTCCAGGTCTCCATGTTTTAAATATTCTTTCAAAAGGCTTTAATAGAAGCTTCTGTCAATTTTCTTCAGTGGTTTGTCAGGACCATATGGAACAGCTTTTGTTTGTCATTCTTGCCAACATCATCTCAACTCTATATGACCACCTGTGTGACTTCTTCCCACCCTTCCATCTTCCTTGGCTTTCATTTGAAACTCAGCTTGCCATTAGGTAAATGTTTTCTGCTTTATAAATCTGCTCTCTAAACCTTTTCTAACAAGGAGGCCAACACTGCTGGTATATGTTGTGGTTAATGTAAAACAATAGCTGAATTGAAGTCCCGCTCATGGAAGTTCTTTGATGGGCCAGTGCTCCTCTCTTTACGTTTAGATTGTGGTACAGGTATGGGACCTGTTATCCAGAATGCTCGGGACCTGGGGTTTTCCAGATAACGGATCTTTCCGTAAATTGGGTCTTCCTGCCTACTAGGAATTAATTTAAACATTAAATAAACCCAAAAGGCTGCTTTTGCTTCCAATAAGGATTAATTAAATCTTAGTTGGGATCAAGTACTAGCTACTGTTTTATTATTACAGAGAAAAAGGAAATCATTTTTAAAAATTTAGATTATTTGGATAAAATGGGGTCTATGGGAGACAGACATTCCGTAATTTCTGGATATCTGTTTTCCGGATAAGGGATCCTATACCTGTACTTGTGTCCATGTTTTTGGTGCATTCTGGTTTAAGCATTGGCCAGGTAGTTGGTGAAGGCTGGAGGTATCTTTATGATGGTGGCCAAAATGTTGGATCATAACAAGAAAATCAACTTCAGTTCTAGTCTGTTTCACTTTTTGTATAACCCAGTTGCCTAAACATGTTCTCTTTTACCTTCAACTACTCATCTGGATTGTGCACTTATTTCATGAAATTATTCTCTGCTAGTATTAGGTGGTATTTGTCTCTGCCCATTCCATTTGGGAAGTTGCTTGCTCTTTATAAATGAATGATACAGATGATAATGAGATCTCCTATTAAAGCAAGTGCGAATCTGCTTTCTGTTCCTGGAACCAGAAGCTAAAATAAATCAAGTGGCAGTGATGTTTCAGGGCTGTTGTCAGCAGAAGCCGATGTGACGGTGACACGTAATCAGGGAATGGGCTATTGTGCCTGGCACTGGCCTTGGCCTTATGCACATTGTTGTCTAATGAAGATCTTTTTTGAAATTGCTGATGACAGTAGCTGTCATTCCATAGCCATTAAAGCTTATTTGTGAAGTATGCCTTCGGAGAGATGAAGGTAGCGGCATCACTGAGAACATCAAATGTTCTAGTGCATTTAATTACCGTTACCTTCCTACATTCCTGCAATGAAGTCGCAGCACTGGACATACAGTATATAAGCTGTATTTTCTCATTTGTTTCTAGGTGTTGGGGAGCTGCCATTTGTTTGTTATGGCACACATTTTGATTGATCCAAAACAATGGAAGCAAACGGGCATTTCCATGTTGTAAATACATATTTAGATTTGCCTTTTCTCCTTTGAGGGAAATCGAGTGATACGTGAGCACATTATCCTGACATAGGGGAGTATAGCTGGTGTTTGGGAAAGCAAAAAACAGGTGTAAATGAAATTCCTGGGTAACATTAGACTGGTTGTGTCGGAGGAGTGGAAGATAAATTGGATGGGCTGGGGTGAGTGGGCACAAGGAGAAAAAAGAAAGGATGATTGTGTAGGTTCTATCAGCTGGACCCTAACAAATGTCATGTGCAACACGCACCTGTCTGAGGGGAGAGGGGAACAGTTGCCCGAGCAGTTGGTGCTGGTTGGAGATAATGAGCTTCTGTGCTATTCTGTGGATGCCTGACTGACTTCCTGTCCTTTGTTCAGCTATGGATTATACCATAACACTCTTCATTTGAGAAGAGGAGAGGAAAATCTAGAGCTTTTTATGTAGATGTACTTTCCCACTTGGTCTCCTCCAAGTATTCATTTCTAAGATACATATGGAGATTAGCCACATGGGCCTTCAAAACAGGCATTCAAAATGATCTTCTTCTCTTGTAATCATAATGCAAGTGACCATTTAAGAATATGAAATCTAGTTGGCCAGCCATCCCCATTTGCATGTACCCACCTGGGGGGGGTCTCTGATCAGTCAGGGCCAATTTATTGAGGGTAGTGTGGGTTCTAAAGAATGCTTTATCCATGTTGTGTGCCATATTTCTCTAAATACATATCTCCTTACGCTTCCTTCCACCCCAACATGGATCACACCAGGAAACATTGCAGCATTATCCTTTCCCTTTCTCAGAGATGGTAACTCACAATGGAATCTTGGGAATCCAGAAAATATTCTCATTTAGTTGGGCCTAATTTCCCTAATGGTCCGATTTGCCACTTTTTCTGCCATTGTTGTTAATATTAACGGAAATGCCTTAAGCCAGATCTAGTAACTCTTACCAGCCATCCTAATACTGACTTTCCAATAGTTGCCCAAGAATACTATCTGCTACTATCCTATCTATCTATCTATCTATCTATCTATCTATCTATCTATCTATCTATCTATCTATCTATCTATCTATCTATCTATCTATCTATCTATCTATCTATCTATTTAATACACATGGTGCACACATCCAGTAAATCACTAGTAGATAAATAGAGTAATGATATATTAAATATATGATATGTGTATACAGTAGATATACTGATTTGATTGCATCTTCTTTTTCCCTGCTTCGTAAATATGTCTACATTTTACCTTGTATTCGTCTCCTACTTTTTTTTATTGGCTCCCCCAGTGTTAAACGAGTGTTATTGACAGTAGCTGTAATTGTTAGAGGCTTTATGTCATTTTATAGCTTGGCTGCTGCTATAGAGGATGGCTCGTGCTCCCAAGGTGTGTGTTTGGCTTATATTGTCCCAGCAATTACATTTGTTTCTCCGCGTTGTAGTCACTGCAGGAAACAGAATTAAATATGAGCCGTTTGGGGAAAGTTTGCCATTGGCAATCCTCTTGTGTTGTGACCTCTGTGGTTTCTACTGTAGCCATGTTACTGTAACTGTGCATTGTTGGTTCTGTGTTTGCAGCTTAGGTCCTGATTGAGATGCTGCATGAAAACCCAGCACAGTTTGGGAGTAATAAAGTACCGACATGAGAAGAAGGATCATGAGCAATTTCTTATGTATTGTGCTTTGTTTATATAGGGACGACATGTTCTGCAGAGCTTTCTACATCAGTCCCTGCCCCACTGGAGCTTACAATCTAAGGTCTCTACCCCTTGAACTAGTACTGGCTGAATAGGGGTTGATTGAGCTTGTATATTGGCCACTTGTTGGCATATGCAAAGGAAAAAAGAAAATCCGTTGTTTAATTTCCCGACAAACAATAGTCCAGGGACAATGTTAAATTCATGAAACTGATGAAATTTAATGAGATGATTTGTGTATAGCACGGCATAGAGCCAGAAACCTGCAGCGTGCATGGGGAAAACCCTGTCACCTGCTCACTCTTTGCACCCTGCTTCTTGCCGGCAGACCCCCTGAAGAACAGTGTGCACTCGTGATAGATAGTGATGGACAGCTTGACTCTGTAGGACCTGGTTGCCAGGGAAACATGTTAGAATATTGGCAATGCTGGCAATTCCTGCGGTATGGGAAAAAGCGTAGATTCTGCCGCAGAGTCGCATACAGCAGAATGAAGAGCTCACTGTTGCTTGGCCATTTCAGTAATGTTTAATATAACAGTGGAATAATCCCATTTACTTCTAGATGTGCCTTGAAGAACTAGGGCCCCACATGCTCTCAGCTCAAGGCTGCTGGGAGTTGTAGCTCTGCAGTATCAAGAGTGCTTAGCCCTTCTGTTGCTCTTACAGACCGATTTAAGTTGCTGCTGATTGTATTACTAGTTAGCACAAGGAGTATCAAGCAGAAACAATATTGTTAATTAGCCTGAGCCTGGATAATTACATTTTGTAGCACCACTGTTACATTAAGCTCAGGGTTAGTGGCGGCTATGGCTCTAAACTGATAAATGGCACAGCCCCCCCCCCCCCCAATTTTTACTTCCCATAGTCCTGCTGCTAATATCCACGTGATCCTGGCACTTGTTGCAGGAGAAGAATATTACAGGAGATCATTCTCCGGGGAATGCCTGCTATGAGATCTACTGAGTCACATGAGTTGGCAGTAGAGAGGGGAATTTTTCCATAATCTCAGTGTTTTTTTTTTTTTTTTAAATCTCATCACACATTGTAAAATTCTAGTGTTTGACCCAGAATTCATTGTAGCACAAAATGTTCAATCCCACTGATGGGGGCCCCCAAACAATAAAGCAAATATGGCCCCCTCCTACTTAAAACATATCAACAATTTAAGAGACCAATCTGCATCAAGTATCCATAGATACAGGTTCTGTGTCTACTGCAGTTTAACAAAAATTCAAGGGCTACAAATTATATTTCAGGTGCTTTTCCAGCCCTACTTTTAACTGCGTCCTGGCAACAGAGTAACCCCATGTAAATTATCACTGTGAATGTTAAATCAAGCCGGGGCTCGGTGTAACAGCTTGTGCAACGTGGTAACCGTGCCGCCTGCCAACTTCCTTTGGGGCCTATTATCGACATTTACCAGTTTAATTCGCCTGCTCTAGGCCTGCAGATATTCCTTCAGGGTTTGACATCAGACGTAGCATCAGCATTTCCAGCCTTTCCACGCATTTCCATGTACCATCTGTAACGTGGGTGCAAATCCGGACTATCACATCGGCTGCCATCCAGACTACAAGTACCTGCATTCTCTGTAGGCAATCTCACTGTTAACTGCCAGCCACAGGAGCTTATAGCAGTTTGCCTGTGTGCACATACATTTTAACTAGGGATGCACCGAATCCAGGATTCGGTTCGGGATTCGGCCAGGATTCAGCCTTTTTCAGCAGGATTCGGATTCGGCCGAATCCTTCTGCCCGGCCGAACCGAATCCGAATCCTAATTTGCATATGTAAATTAGGGGCGGGGAGGGAAATCACGTGACTTTTTGTCACAAAACAAGGAAGTAAAAAATGTTTTCCCCTTCCCATCCCTAATTTGCATATGCAAATTAGGGTTCGGATTCGGTTCGGTATTCGGCCGAATCTTTTGCAAAGGATTCGGGGGTTCGGCCGAATCCAAAAAAGTGGATTCGGTGCATCCCTAATTTTAACACTTTATTTTAATATATATTTTATTGGCATTCCTTCCCCCCTCTCCACGCCAGGGACATGCCCCTGATCTATCATTCTGTCTTCATTACCCTCCACCCATTGCTGGCAATGGATCAGATTCCAGAAATCTAGAAACCTGACTCTTGCCCTACTACAGAGGCTGACATAATTCTGCTTAGGTCATTCTTTTCATTATCCTGACTGTTTTCTCCCCTTTGCCTAGGGCATCAATATTCTATCTATTTACAGAGTAATTCTAGACTAATCCTTTAACGTCCATGTGTCTCATACCCCTTTCTACTTTAAGACTGTAAGCTCTTTTGAGCAGAACCCTATTTCGTTCCTGTATCGGTTTTTGGTTACTGATACAATGTATCCATATCATACTGGCATGTCCAGGGCCCACCGGGGGACGACACACCGAGGACCCACCTCGTACCTCCTCATTCTTTCCTCTTGAAATTTGCATTTGCCGCATGTTCTGCTGCCTTAGTCTGACCCAGCCATGTGTACAGCTGTTTATTGTTAAGTGTTATTAATAATAATAATGTAATATATTATAAAATTGAGGAATATATCTACTTTAAAGGAATGATATGCCTCATTTATTGTAAGGCTAATAGTCCTTATAGGCTGGATGCATATGTAACTTTGTACATATAAGTAGGAGTTGCTGTTTAGACTGCACTGATTAATGGCCTCTATCTATGACATATAACTTGGCTGATGTAAGTAATGTTGTGTGCCTCGCTCATGAGAAAATCCAGATAAATACGGAAATATATACTGTGCTCTTAATACAATGGCATCTATTCTTTATTTGATGGCTCCTTTTAAACTGAGAGGTATTTGCTGTACTCTCAGCAATCCATTGACAAGGCCACGGGCTTCTGATCCCTGTCCTTTACTATTGACTGTACAGTGTGACAAGTTCACTTTTAAATGTGTTTTTTTATTTAAACATCCAGCATAACATTACTGCATTTAACCAAACTGTAGCCTTCCATCTGTCAGCTTATTGATTCACTTATGAGCGATATTTCACATTTCCTAAAGGGCAGCCGTACGGAAATCCGCTGGGCTGACGGATGGGTGAGTGTGATTAAAATCCATGTGACACTTTCACAATGTGCGGGAATTAATTTTGTGCCGTATTATCCTACGACATGGAAATGGTCTGAAAGGAACACGTGTTCACGTGGCGCAGCTAATTAATTACGGGACATATTCTGAACTTTCCACCAAATTCTTTTGGTTTCTGCGATGAATCGGTCCTTGCAGTTATCTTTTTCAAACACTCATCTAATTTTCCCATTGATAGCAAAGGTTTCAGCCACGCCGTCTATAGTAGCATTCGCTAATTATACATTTACATGGACAGACGAATGCAGCTTCATTTATTACCTTTTTCACTGTTAGTGCAGTGATCTGCAACTCCCAGCATCTGCTGGGTGATATTTTTAAATGTGACTGACCCATACCCATGGTACAAAAATACTGGTTGGGCTATTGCATGCAAATTGTTGGATTTCTGTCCAGTTTTCACAATGTTTTAAATGAGACAGAAAGTTTTGAACGACCAGCCCTTTGACAAACTGAAATGTGCAGTTGAAACCCACGCAGCCGGACCCCCTTCCTCTAACTATTCTGCCCGACGAGTAAGACCAATCCTTTAACTACAGGTATGGGATCTATTATACAGAAATCCGTTATCCAGAAAACTCTGAAATACAGCAATGCTCATTTAGAAAAACTATTTCTTATTTTTGATTGATTTCCTTATTTCTGTTTCTTTAATAACAATAAATTAACTGCACTCCAAAATAACTAAGCCTAACTAATAACTAAGGTGAGTATCTTTGCATTTACAGTAATTTGTTTTCATTTGGCCAGATTAGTGTTTGGGTTTCACAAGGCTAAAAAACGGAAAAGAAGGTTGAGAACCAAACAGGCCTTAGAAAAACCGAACTGTTTGGACCCAAACCGAACTGTTTGGGTCCAAACCGAACTGTTTGGGTCCAAACCGAACTGTTTGGGTCCAAACCGAACTGTTTGGGTCCAAACCGAACTGTTTGGGTCCAAACCGAACTGTTTGGGTCCAAACCGAACTGTTTGGGTCCAAACCGAACTGTTTGGGTCCAAACCGAACTGTTTGGGTCCAAACCGAACTGTTTGGGTCCAAACCGAACTGTTTGGGTCCAAACCGAACTGTTTGGGTCCAAACCGAACTGTTTGGGTCCAAACCGAACAGGTGGCAACCCTAGATCGAACGTACTAAATTCATATGAACTGCTTTTGATGTAACCTATAGGTAATTATTAATGTTTATTCATATTTTAAAAAGTATTATTTTTTGAGTCACTATCACTTTAATTATGCACAAAATTACTTGCTGACTATATTGCCGGTAAATCTGTAAAATTGGCCCCGCTTTGACAGGTGTTTTACTGCAAAGGTGGAGAGGTAACCCTAGACAGGGAATGCAAAAAGCAGTTGAACTGGTTAACAGTTTAGAGAGGGGAGGAAAAGATGAGCAACTGCCAATTTACTGTCCGCTACATTGCTGGTAAATTTGAAATACAGGTATGGGACCTGTTATCCAGAATGCTTGGAACCTGGGGTTTTCCAAATACGGGGGTCTCTCTGTAATTTGGATCTCCATACCTTAAATCTACTAAAAAACTACTTAAACATTAATGAAACCCAACTGGATTGTTATAGTATACTGCCTTAATTCTCTGTATCAGAGGAGCAAATAGTGTATGGGGGTTTGTTAGGTTCCATTGATGATAAGCTCCTTTAGATTTATCCGCTCACTGCCTTTTAGTAAACAGGCCGCAGGGATGCACAAATGGAAACGGCTTCCTGGAAGCCAGAAACGTTTCTTCCCTTGCCATCTTGTGGTCTCATCTGCCAGTGCTCTTGAGGGTTTAATTAGGAGACATAAGAAATGCCAGGCAGAGCCAGTATGGAGCCCTGGCATCCGCTCCATGGAAATAGTGCTTTTTTCTGTCAACACAAGAAAAACTGTTTACATTGGAGTTGGATGGCAGTCCTAGAATTAGACCTGTTCTATTGTTGCTTCTAATTTGGACTTTTTGACAGATCATTTCTGCACAGCCACTTTGTATATTACTAATGTCCCGGTTGTCAGAATAAAACATAATTTAACTACCGTAACTAGGCTGCAGAACAACCTCATGTAAATGGGCCCTATTAAGTTGCCACTGCTGCAAGCTTGTAGGCATTTCCAAGATACAGTACTGGATCTGCATCTTTTAAAAGTCTTTACCTGTAAAGGTGGAAAAGATAGTTTGCTTTAATACACACGTGTAGAGCTGACAGAAATTTACCTGTATCTGATGATTTAGCACAAACAATGGCTGATGTTCGGGTGCCTTTGTAGGCTCCCAATCAAAATTTTCTGGCTAACCCGATCAACGAGCCAACTGATTTCCAAGTCTTCTGCCATTATCAGTCAGCTTGTCTCCCACCATAAACACTCAGAATATTGTACGAAAATTATTTTTTTTACAATGTTATTGGTGCATCTATGGCCACCTTAAGGGCTACAATGATTCCTTTGGGCTTTTCCCTGGTAGACTGTGTCCCTGTGCTGATATGCTTGCCTCATTTGTGGCATCTAGAACAACACAGTCTCTCTCTTTTAATTTGGTATATTTTAAATATATATATATATATATATATATACTGTGTGTGTGTGTGTATGTATATATATATATATATATATATATATATATATATATATATATATATATATATATATATATATATATATATATATATATATATATATATATACTTTCCCAGTCTCCTCGGTGCAATACATCATGGCTGTATTGTGGTGGCTGTGCCTCGGAGCTGAGCACCTGTTTGTTAGATGCAGGCTGTTGGATTTGCCTCCGCATTATTGGCTTATCATCTGCTCTTACACCTCGGCTTGTATTTAACTGCTAAAGCCATCTATTCTGTGGCTGTTACTGGCGGTGTCAGCAATTTGTGCTTTTCCGGATATGACACTGCCTCTACATAAGCAGCTGGGAGAGATCCAGCGCATGGCTTATAGGGATATTCATTAAATGAGCGACACATGTGATGGGGGCCTAATGTTTTCACCTGTTGCTGCTGCTTAAGGATTTATTATATTTGAGCCATCATGGATATTATGATGTTTCCTTCCCAGCTGCTCTCAGAATAGCAATGTAGGTTTTTTTTCTGGCCCTGGTAATCCATCAGAAGCAGCTACCATGCTCACTTGCTGTGCCCACAATCAGGGTGCTCACCTCAGCCCTTTAAAAGCAGAAACTGTACCTCCCAACATTTTGGAAATCAAAAGAGGGACAAAAAGATTAGCATGGCGTTTTTTGTTGACCCCGCCCCCTTTTTGTGGCCACACTCACTAACGTTCATTTTACAGAATTTGGCAAATTATGACATTTTAAACACATTTCTGTGGTTTTTATGTGTTATTACAGTTTTGCTAATGAAGGTGAATTACCCTTTAAGCTGCAACTCACAGTTTCCCCTAGGAAGTGTAGAATGGAAAGTGAAAGTAATTGCCTGTCCTGCTTCTATGCCTGAGTTATAGAGGCGGGGCAGGAAATATATGATTGACAGATTTGATTTTTAAGTGCCTTTTAGAACTGGTATGAATGTTTTAACATAAAAAATAATTTGGGTTTCATGTTTAATTTGAAAATTACTTTTTATGTCTAGTGACAGGTCCCCTTTAAGTTTTTTTTTGTTCAGCAAAACAAAACTATGGTTCTATTTACCCTAGCAACCACACAGTAAATAAAGGGGGGTACTGGAAGATGAATAGCAGAGGGCCTGCAGGGGACCTGAAGAAGAGAGAGACAAATTATTTAGAAACTATATTTAAAAAATGAAGACCAGTTGAAAAGTTGCTTAGAGTAGGTCATTCTGTGACATACTGAACGTTCGCCTGACAGTGAACTATGATCTGAGGGCCTGCTCATAGCTGGCAGTTGCAGGCTGAATCCATGGTTCAAAGTGATTCTTTCGACAGTGGGATTTTTTGCCAGACATATGTGACCAAATGGGCAGCTAGTGTTTGCACCATATATGCAGGCAAAGAGTTAAGAGGATTGTGTCACTAACGATTGCAGCCATCTATGTCCCAATGTGGCTGTTTTGCAGCTGCTGGTTAATAAGAAGGTGCAGAGCTTTGCAGTTGCACACATGGCTGGTCCCAGTACTTTTCTCAGTTTGAGGAGGAAGTGTGGCTCAGGTCGTCTATTCTACAGGAGGAAGAGGAGGTCAGTCTGATGTGATGTTGGGTCACACACACTGCAATTATCTCTTTCCCCCTGACAACTGGGCTGGGAATAATTGTTCCTTGCAGGTTCCTTCCCAGCACGCAGATTGCATTCCACATGGTTTCACTGCACAATCTCTCGGCCTATATCTCTGCCTTTCTCTGTCTGCACAGCGCAGCCCTGACCTTTTTTACGTTTGCACATTGCGAAAAACGACGAAACGCTGACAGAATGGATTTACCCCCCCCCCCCACACACACACACTACAACAGCAGCAGCAGGGGCGGCAGACCATTATCTTGTAACATTCGCATTTAGGGAGGCAAATTGTTTATGCGGTGCTGCATTTTAACAAACCTTTCCAGATTAAACCATTTCAGGCCCTTTTCTCTTTCTTTGTGCAAGTGTTTGGCTAACGGCACACTCATTTGCCTCCAGTCTCCAGCGTTGCTCATTATTACAAGCTCTCCCCAAGTGTGGGTGTCTGTGTGATTGTGCTCTTTGTGCGAGCTCAGCTGGGTGCCCCATAGGGGTCCTTGCCAAATAACAGGGTAATATGTACAACAAGGAGATGAAACACGCACCCTATGTACAACTCCATAGTGAGAATGGGGAGAGTGACCTTCACTTTCTTTAATTGGACATTGTTAGTGTAGAACGTTCTGTCCCACTTCCTTGGGGGCTCTGCGGCCTTCGGAGCATAGAACACAACTGCTCTTTTGGGTAGAGATAGAAATTATTTCTGTATGGACAGAAGCAGATTAACCGGCCGTTTTGGAACCAATCCATTGATGTCTTTATTACTGGCCAAAGCCACAATTAAATTGACTTTGTCCCTATTGCTCATTGCAGTCATAGGGCTGCCTGACCTGTGGCCCTTATATAGGCTGATAAACTGCCAACCTGGTCTGGAGGGGGCCTCTGTATGGTCTACACTGCCATATTGCCCTCCTATTTGGACCCAAGATTGCTCTTTACTGGTGTACCATACTGACTGATAATATCCCTCCCTGTCCTGCGTACAAGCTGTTATTTTCCCCTCTCTTATCTATTATACTCATGATCCTTTAATATCCTGGAAAAATATTTCCTTATCAACAGTGCTTATTGAGGTCATTGGTTAAGTAGGGCTTATCTTGTGTCACATGACTCCTTAAAATAGTAGTTTGGGAACCCCTCATAATTCTTTGGAGTTTTGTTTATCATTGGCTGAGCTTTCAAAGTAGCAACTTTATTTTAATATGCCTCATGGAAACCGTAGTATTTCAGCAATGACAAAGTTTATTGGATTAACAGAAAATATGCTTCTTTCTCATCACCCTGCCATACAGATGTTCTTTGTGCAAATTGTGCTGAATTGTAGAACGATGTACAGATACACCATCTGCAGCAAGATGTTCTTGCAGGTCTTTGGAGGTGACCTTTGGGTTGTCTGTAACCTTCTCACAATCCTCCGCATATGCTGCTCCTGTATTTTTCTTGGCCTGCCAGACCTGGGTTTTACAGCAACTGTGCCTGTGGCCTTTCCTGATTACATTCCTTATGCTGCAATCTTTTGAGAGTTGCTGTGAGGATCCCATGCTGTCACTCTTCAGACAAGAGCAGGGCCGCCATTAGAAATCACGGGGCCCCGAACAACAAAATTTTTGGGGCCCCCTGGGCCCCGCCCACACTGACGACCAAGCTCCACCCCATTTCCCGCCCACTCCACATCGCAGTTAAAAGACCACACAGACATCAGCGCTAAAAAAGTAACCCCCCCCCCCCCACAAGTTATAAAAAGCTATTGATGGTCAGGGCCCCCTTATAAAAAATTGGGGCCCCAAAAAAAAAAAATTAAAATTTTTTTTTTTTTTAAAAAAACATTGGTGGCAGGGGCCCCCTTATAAGTTAAAAAAAACTTGGGGCCCCAACAAAAAAAATGTAAAAAAAACTAAAAAATAAACAAACATTGGTGGCAGGGGCCCCCTTATAAGTTAAAAACAAATTGGGGCCCCAAAAAAAATTTGAAAAAAAAAAAAAAACATTGGCGGCAGGGGCCCCCTTACAAGTTAAAAACAAATTGGGGCCCCAAAAAAAAATTAAAAAAAAAAAAAAAATTTTTTTTGAAAAAAAAAAAAAAAACATTGGCGTCAGGGGCCCCCTTATAAGTTAAAAACAAATTGGGGCCCCAAAAAAAAATTTAAAAAAAAAAAATTTTTTTGAAAAAAAAAAAAAACATTGGCGTCAGGGGCCCCCTTATAAGTTAAAAACAAATTGGGGCCCCAAAAAAAAATTTAAAAAAAAAAAAAATTTTTTTGAAAAAAAAAAAAAAACATTGGCGGCAGGGGCCCCCTTATAAGTTAAAAACAAATTGGGGCCCCAAAAAAAAATTTGAAAAAAAAAAAAAAAATTTAAAAAAATTAAAAAAAAAAAAAAAAAACATTGGCGGCAGGGGCCCCCTTATAAGTTAAAAACAAATTGGGGCCCCAAAAAAAAATTTGAAAAAAAAAAAAAAAAATTAAAAAAAAAAAAAAAAAAACATTGGCGGCAGGGGCCCCCTTATAATTTAAAAACAAATTGGGGCCCCAAAAAAAAATTTGAAAAAAAAAAAAAATTTTTTTGAAAAAAAAAATAAAAACATTGGCGGCAGGGGCCCCCTTACAAGTTAAAAACAAATTTGCGCTGCTTCAGGACTTCGGCTGTTTTCGTGACTTCGGGTCTTTTCGGCGCTTCGTGACTTCGGCTTTTTCCGTGACTTCGGGTCTTTTCGGCGCATCGGCTTCGGCTTTTCGGCACTTCCGCATTCGGCAGCACAGAGGCAAGACGTACGGCTCGGGCGCTCGTAAGGGGGGCCCGGATCTTCAAAAAATGCAGCGCTGCCGGGCCCCCCTTCATGCCCGGGCCCGGTACGCTTGTCCCCCCTGTCCCCCCCTGATGGCGGTCCTGGACAAGAGTCAAACAGAAGCACAACTTGCAATTGGCCACCTTAAATTCCTTTTCTCATGATTGGACACATCTTCCTATGAATTTCAAGGCTTAACAAGCTAATCCAACCAATTTGGTGTTGCCAGTAATCAGTATTGAGCAGTTACATGCATTCAAATTAGCAAAATTACAAAGGTACCCAAATTTTTGCACAGACAGTTTTTCACATTTGATTTAATTTCATACAACTGAATATTGCTTCACTAAAAATCTTTGTTCAGATAACACCCCAGTACTCAGATGTTCCTGGGAAATGAAAGACATACCACTGTCTTTTTTGTTGATCGTGGAGTAAATCTGGAAACTCGCCATCCAGAAATCTCCGAATTATGGATAGGCGGCCTCTCATAGACACATAATCCAATTTGTTTTTAAATTATTTAGTTTTTTCTGTAATAATAAAACAGTACCGTGTCCTTGATCCCAACTAAGATATAATTACTCCTTATTGGATACAAGACACGCCTATTGGGTTTATTTCATTTTTACATGATTCTCTAGTAGACTTAAGGTATGACGCTTCAAATTACAGAAAGATTTGTTATCCAGAAAACCCTAGGTCCTGAGCATTCTGGATAAATGCCCTGTCCCACCAAACCCAACCATAATAGTCTAGAGTCCAAGACAAAAACCACCTCCAACCTCTAGTTCCGACCATGGCCTTGGCCATTCCCAGACAGCCTTTGGGTCTGCTATCTGTATTACTGTTATGGGAATCACATTACTGGTATTTGGGAAATGCTGTAGAAGAAGCAAATTTAACCCATGCTGAAGTTTCCAGTTGGCTTTAGTGGGCCGAGCATATATATATATATAATTCATGCTGGTGCCACTTTATTAACAGATAGAAATCTCCCCCCCCCCCTTTCAGCTTTGTTTTATTATTTATCAAGTGAGCGCCAAAAGCAGCGAATGTGCCTGTGAGTAATCATTGCAAATACCCAAAAAACAATCCATTCCCCTTCTGTCTGCTCTTGGCAAGTCCAATACATCCCGCTGCCAGTTCCACGCTCTCCCCACGCCCTCCATAATATGGGCTTTTGCTCCCCAGCGTTCTCCTCATCTGTGACAAATGCATTCACCATCTGTACCTCAGTTTTTCATTCTTAAATGGGTATTGGGGATCGTATTTATCTGGCTAACCGGTACATTAGAAGGGCTGTAAACCGTGGCAAGGGTCCCAGCCAACTGTATCCCATTCTACAGGAAATATTCTCCTCCAGAACATGAGTGGGACAGATTCCTGCTCCCCTACTGGCTGCCCCCTATCCTCTCTGCTGAATGTCTGTACTCTAGGGACAGGGTCACCATATTTATATAAATGTTCCTCCCAGGGACTTATTGTTTGGAGACAGCAATCATTAAAGAAATCTCAGTGGTTTTAAAAGGGGTTGTTTGCCTTTAAATTAACTTTTGCTACGATGTAGAGAGTGATATTCTGAGACAATTTGCAATTGATTTTAACTTTTTATTATTTGTGGCTTTTAAGTTATTATTCAGCAATTTCAGCAGTCTGGTTGCTCTGGCTCCAATTACCCTAGCAACCATGCGCTGAGTTGAATTAGAGACTGGAATATTAATGAGAGAGGGTCTAAATAGAAAAGTAAGTAATAAGAAGTTGCAATAACAATACATTTGCAGCCTTGCATCGCATTTGATTTTTGATGGGGTCAGTGACCCCCATTTGAAAGCTGAAAAGAGTCAGAAAAAGATGACAATTAAAAAAAGTATAAATTATAAATAACGAAGACCAATTGAAAACATACTAAAATTTAATTTAAAGATGAACCACCCCTTAAAATGGATTTGTGAATATAACTCCAATTTAAAGAAGCAATTGTTTGGCCCTTTCTGCTCTCTGGTTCTGACTTGAAATAATGCAGCAGAAGGCAATCCTCCTCCAGCTCGGTTAATCAGCTGGCCCCTGTGACATTCTTACAGTAGTCAGGACCAGCAGTGCAGAGAATGTAAGTAGCCAGACAGATACTGTGGTTAAGGGCAGAGACGCATGCTCCGATTCTGGGAGATTAGTCGCCCAGCGACAAATCTCCTCTACTTCGGGGGGCAACTAATCTCCCAAACTGCCTTTCGTCTGCTAGAATGTAAATCACAGGTGGGATGGCAATCGGTGCGCTTCGCTTTCCGAAGTCACCCGAAGTTGCCTCACGAGGAAACTTTGGTCGACTTCGGAAAACGAAGTGCTCAGAGTGCCACCTCGTCGGCGATTTAGATTCTAGCCAGCGGGAGGCAGTTTGCGAAGATTAGTCGCCCCGAAGAAGAGGCGATTTATCGCCAGGCGACTATATCATCCCGGAATCTGAGCGTCTGTCTCTGCCTTAATAGCGATTACAGGCACAAATAACTTAAACATCATAGATCAATATATAAGGAATATATATTGGAAATGTTTGGATTACTCCTTTAATTATACAGAAAGCAGTTTTTGGGTTGACAGTTCTATTTAATGTATAATATAAACCAAGCCTGTCCAGCTGGAGGCCCGAGGGACGGAATTGCTGCTTAGATCAGGCTCAACTGCAATATTACACAAATGATCACTGACAGGGAAGTTTATGGACTAGTACATACACTACATTTTCACCCACTTTTAGAGCCAAATGTTTGGAGGATTTTGTATTTCTAAGCTTTGCCTATAGCCATAGGCCGTATCTGGTGCTGAGCTCAGACACACGTTTAGTAGTGCAGAGAATATTGTGCGAGTGTGTGACGAGACCAGTGAATCCTGGCCAAATCCATATGTTGGAAGCAGCTGATGCCGAATTTGTGTGTTGCAGCTGCTCCTCAAACCACTGAGCTGCATAATGCCTCCATCTTGCCTGCACAAGCAAAATCCGCATCAGATGCTCCTAACAGAAATATGAACCCCACAAAAGAAAGGCTGGTCATGCGCCCGCCTTTTTGTGCCACAGATGTGCCAGCCAGTGCACTGATTTTTCCATTGGGTTTTCCTTCTACGTTTTCTTAAAGGTCAGTGCACAAAGGCATTTACGGTGAGAGGAAATGAGGCCTTTCAAATTAAAGGATAACTAAAACCTAAAAATAATTATGGCTAAAAATTCCATATTTTATAACCTGAACTTATTGCACCAGCCTAAAGTTTCAGCTTGTCAATAGCAGCAATGATCCAGGACTTCAAACTTGTCACAGGGGGTCACCATCTTGGAAAGTGTCTGTGACACTCACATGCTCAGTGGGCTCTGAGCAGCTGTTGAGAAGCTAAGCTTAGGGGTTGTGACAAATTATCAAGCAGAAAACAAGGTTGGTCTGTAATATAAGCTGATGCTACAGGGCTGATTATTAAATTCTGATGTTGATTGCACTGGTTTCTGTGCTGCCATGTAGTAATTATCTGTATTAATTACTAATCAGCCTTATATTGTGACATTTCTATTCTATGTGTACTGTATATTGTGAGTGGGTCCCTAAGCTCAGTAAGTGACAGCAGCACAGAGCATGTGCAGTGAATCCGCAGAAAAGAAGATGGGGAGCTACTGGGGCATCTTTGGAGACACAGATCTTTACTGCTAAAGGGCTGTGGTTGCCTTGGGCTGGTACAGAAGCACAAAACATAATGTACAACATTTCTAGCCTACTTATTAAGTTAAGCTTTAGGTCTCTTTTAATGTGCCTTACTTGGTACACCTAAATGCTATTTTAAATACTCATTGGTGTCATAGGGAGCCCTGGCCAGGTTGCTGGGTGCTTAGGGCGTTCTGAGTTTAAGGGATACTGTCATGGGAAAACATTTTAAAAAAAAAAAAAATAAAAAATAAAAAACACATCAGTTAATAGTGCTGCTCCAGCAGAATTCTGCACTGAAATCCATTTCTCAAAAGAGCAAACAGATTTTTTTAAATTCAGTTTTGAAATCTGTCATGGGGCTACACATATTGTCAGTTTCCCAGCTGCCCCCAGTCATGTGTCTTGTGCCTGCACTTGATGGAACTACTTTCTGACAGGCTGTTATTTCTCCTGTAACTGAATCAGTCTCAGTGGTACTTGGCTTTTACTATTGAGTGTTGTTCTTAGATCTACCAGGGAGCTGTTATCTTGTGTCAAGGAGCTGCTATCTTGTTACCTTCCCATTGTTCTGTTGTTAGGCTGCTGGGGGGGAAGGGAGGGTGTGATATCACTCCACCTTGCAGTAAAGAGTGATGGAAGTTTATCAGAGCACAAGTCACATGACTGGAGCAGCTGGGAAACGGACAATGTGTCTAGCCCCATGTCAGATTTCAAAATTGAATATAAAAAAAAAATCAGTTTGCTCTTTTGAAAAATGGATTTCCATGCAGAATTCTGCTGGAGCAGCACTATTAACTGATGCGTTTTTAAAAAAACATGTTTTCCCATGACTGTATCCTTTTAGGTCATTTGGCTGATCTATGGTTCTTGGTAAGCCTGCCCACTTTGAGGTTTCAGGGCTGTCCTATTTTTTGTGTGTCACCTTATTTAGGACCCTCTCACCTGGCCACTTACATTAACAGGGCTGGATCTTCGCTTTACCCACTCCTTTGAAATACATAGTCCTCCAATATCCAAATTCATGGAATCATAACCCAAAGTCCTCTGATATCCATTTGAAGCAGTCGATCAGGGTACATGTTGGGGGGGCAGAACATGGGGAATGGCTGGGATTGAATGGGGCAGAGCAGGGCCAGGCCTGTCTGCTGAGATGCATCCAGATCACCAAGAAAATTGGTGATGGCATCTCTGAAGAGTATTATAATAAAAAAACTAAAAAAAAATATTAAGAACATTAATTTCTGCCCAAGTAGCAATTTCCAGATTGCTTGGCATTCAGCAAAAAATTAGTAATTGCATTTCCATTCTCCTAAATGGGAATTGCCTGCATCCTGCTGGTGCCCTCAAGGGTTAGGCGTTATCACTGGGAAATGTGACATTTCTTGGTGGTAGTTGTCCAACCCCTGAGTGCACCAGCAGGATCCAGTGCCCTAAAGAGAGGACTCTGCATGACTCTGCTTAAGAATAAATGAAAAATAGAAAAAAAAAAAAAAAAAATATATATATATATATATATATATATATATATATATATATATATATATATATATAATTTTTTGTAACTAATGGTGGTGCTTTTTATCTTGTTTTTTTTTTTCTATTCAATGCATTTGCTTCCATTAAAGACTTGCAATGAGCCCTAGCGGAGCCATAATATAAGAATTACAGCTTTACAAGGGGAGTCTTTATGTATTTTTTAAACTGGATCTGGTAATTATAAATAATGACAACGCTCCAGCGATGATGTACGGCAATACTGCGCCTGCTCTCACCTTACACTGGTAATTAGGGCCCGTTTATGTTGCGTGCATTTAGTTAACGGTTTTTACTTAATGGGGAAATGTAATGTGATTTCAAAAATGTCTTATTGTTATGATATGCTATGGAAAAATAGTGGAAAGACAGTATTCCAACCTGTAACTGTCTATATAGCTGAATATGGAGGCAGCTTTGCATAGACTTTGCGAAGGATTTGCCCTGGGTGCAGGGACTCCCTGTCCTGTCTGTTAAACTACATCTCCCAGAATCTTCTGACATTTGAATGGATGTTTTGTTCCATGTGCACTCCATAGGATGTGAGTGATTTACAACTTGTGCAAGCTTTGGTTTCCACACTGTGGCATTAGAGGGTTGCCGGTAGTAGTTTCATAGCATTATTGAGACATATGTTGAAGATGTCTGACATATAAGAATTCCCAGTTCTTTATTCAGGTCACCGTAGCCCCTTGTGGGCCCTGTGTGAGTAATTATTGGCGGTGTGTGTCCTATCCCCAGTTTAAAGGGTTCCTATACCATGGTATTTGAAGCTGCAGCCTTGTGTAAGAATCAGTTGTGTCTGTCTAGCTTAACTCATGATCAGTGTTTCACTAGCCACAAAATCAGTGGCTTGGGCTGTTGTTATACAGCACAATTCTGACAATTATGGTATGCCCATGTTTATTGGCTACATCACTGACAACATTTTAGTCCATAAAGAAATCGCCCAATGGGTTTGTGTAATTGGCCATGAAGCTTTTGTTTTTATTCCTCGAGGCTTTTCTACAGTTCTTTCATTCTCTGGGACCAACGGGTGGCAAATGATAATTAAACTTTTAATTACTCCGGCCAGATGAAGAGCCTAATTACTAACATTTCCTTGATACTTGAAGACATTTGCCGGTCTCTGACACTGGCTGGTTCATGGGATGAGGAGAGCGGGATTGAATGGGATGATGATGATCTCAGGGTCTGATGGAATGTGCTCCCATCTGGTGGTAGATATGACTGCTGTAGATAGGTAGGGATGGATATAACAGATGTAGGCAATTGTTTGTTTAGAGTTAGTGGATGAAATGAACCAGGCTCTCCATATAATACTTTGTAAGGTTAATTTTTAGCCTGCAGGGCAGTGATAGTCAACCTTTTCCATTTCATGCCCCACTTAAAGGTCCAACCTTTGTTTAGGAAGTCCCTTGGCTCATGAAATGAATACAAATATAGGAAAATATTAATATATCAGTAATTTTTCTGTATTTATTGTTTCAAAGCATATCTATTTCAGCAAATACATATTCACCCCAACTCTTAACCTAACTTTTAGCTGTATCTAGGTAGAGCAATTGCCTCTTCTCCCCTAACTGGCCTTCTATCACTTCTTCAAGCACCCCCAGTGCTACAATTTGGGTATCACTGCCAGAGTCCAGTTTCTATCTTTAAATTTCCATGATTCATTAAAAACCTATGCCGAAACCTTCACTTTCCACAAATTTAAACAGCAGAGCAGCTTTTGACTGCTGCCTTTCCCTAAGGAACTAGATTGGAAGTACAGAGCTTTGAGGCATTCCCTGGCACATAACCAGAGAAGAGGTTGGACTCTGATACACTTTGATAGGCACATAAAAATGAAGCATGGTGTTCTGCCGCAGAAGCTTTTAGAGTTGGGATGAAGAACATGCAGGAGAATATCTTGTTTCATTTTAAAATTGGTCCATCAAAAGGAACTGCAGTTTGGAATATTCTTGCTTCTGATTCTTAAGCTTACCAAATGGAGATGATCAGAGTGTTAGATCTCTGTGGTCCAAAAGGATGCACCAGGAGCCTTGCCTACTGTCAGCTTGATGAATGATCCAATTTAATTGCTGTGGGTTGACCAAGACACAAAAGATGCTTAGTAAGGACCATCATTTGGAAGCCAAAATGTTTAACCTTTGGCACTCCCAATGATGCTTAACTACAGCTGTTTGTTGTATTGAAGTTAAAGAGATACTGACACCAGAAATTAAACCTTTTTTGCATCTATCGTAATATTGGCTTTACGTGCTACTTATAATTTTGTTATAAATATTTGGCCAATGCCTATCTGACTCCATGTGATCACCTATGAGGGGGCTGCCATATTTGTGCAGCAGGAGTCTGTTAGCATTAGAAACTCTAACTGACAGGTTGAGAAGGGACAGTCAGGTTGAAAAAACAGTCAGGTTTAGGAACTTTAACTAACAATTACAAAAACAGACCTCTCAGCAAAAAATCAACATGACCTATAGGTAACTTTTAATGTACATTCATATTTTAAAAAAATAGTTTTTTAGTGTCAGTATCACTTTAAGAGAATAATGATAGGGATCACATTATAGGCATTATTTATAAACTACCATGTTCCTTTTATACTTGGCCACATTACTGCATTGTGTTCTATGTTCATGTAGAAGAGAGATATCCTGATTGGAGCACAATGTGCTTGGTGGAGATGAGGAGAAACATTACTAAATCCACAGATGATGAGTTTTCTTTGCCTCGAGGATCCCCCAGAGATTGGATAGTTAGTGGGCTTTCTCATCTGAATCAGCTGGAGAAACCTCTTTCCTAAAATCACATGTGCACGTTCTCCTTTAGGGATCTCTTCCAGAATTTTTGTCTCTATATAGAAAATTAAAAAGATCATATAAAGAACCACAACTTCCTGTTTTCCATGAGAACTAGAAACATCTGTTGTAGAACAATGGAGTTAAGTGTTGATGTTTGTGAGCCCAGGTCAGTCTGAAGATGCCCTAGTGAGTGTTTTGGGCACGTGAAATCAATCTCTTGGCTAAGTATGAATTTATACTGATACATAGAACAAGACTGCCCAGAAACCACCCATGGGCTGAGATTAATTGCTGATTAATCATGCAAGGTATACATGCAAAAATCTTTAAAGGGTAAGGCAGAAATTGTGTTTGGATGCATTATGGTTGTTCAGATGTTAAGCTGAGCAATGGTCTGCCAATTCAATGGAAGACAACCTGGTTGACCAACCACCTCACCATCTGTATGCATCCGGCTTTATCCGCAGCAATTAAAAGGCTTGGGGGGGGGCTCCTGGAGTGATTTATTTGATTTGGCTAAAGCACTCCTGATAATTGAGATCTTTGCTGCGAGAAACAAGACAGTATGAACCAGGCAAATAGCCAGGAGGGATTCTGAAGGGCAGAGAAATCAATGATTCACTACGGAACATGAAGCGATGTCTTGGGAATTGGCGAAGGTGCTGAGATGATCTGATTTGGGCACAAGCCCAGGTTAGTTTGCAGGTTCCTGTGGGAAAGCATCTTTAATATTCTGCAAATAACAAATCCGTGTTACAGTCAATACCTCTTTCATTTTTCTGC
The DNA here is from genome assembly GCA_038501925.1 of Xenopus petersii. Taxonomy (NCBI): domain Eukaryota; kingdom Metazoa; phylum Chordata; class Amphibia; order Anura; family Pipidae; genus Xenopus; species Xenopus petersii. The sequence continues at coordinate 118,266,099 of CM076679.1, read as the reverse complement.
TTCAAGTGAGACGTTAACATCTTCACTCCCCCTTCTTATGTCAAACTACAATTCCCACAATTTACTGACAACTGTATTGGTTGACAGTTGACCACACAACATCTGATTAAATCTAATCACAAATACCCCTTAAAAGATTCATTTATTCTTTATGATTAAAATATATTTGTGCTCTGAGGAGTCAACCAAGTCCACAGCCTGTAGTGCAACAGTGCCCTCTGAAGGTGACATTACTGTGACAATTGCAGATCCTTAACATTTGCCAATCAAGAACCTTTGATGGGTTCATTTAGCAGACATGGGTGTGTGCTTGTTTTGCTTGCCAAGGAAAGCAATACAGAACATGAATTTTTGTAAGATAATAGTCATAAACTGTCTTTAGAAAGGTTGGAGAACATCATCTCTTCCATCTGGGCTATGTCGCGTGCATCAAAAGCTGCCTCCAAGTGTGAATTGACCTCTATAAAGCTATTTTATTTATGGTCCAAAGGAAACAGGATTTTTCGTTGCACCTCATGAAGGGTTTTAGCTGGGCCCAAACAATTTAGCGTTCTCTTCCCCCCTCTACGATGGCTGCCTGGGGAACATGAGCTGGAGATCACATCTAAGCAGCCAAAGAAAACACTGTTTATTCTGCAGCTTCTTTTCTCAGCATTTGTTTATAATGGCTGTTAGGTTTTTTAGAGCAGAGTGAGTGTATATGCTGTAATGCCAATTTAGGACGAAGAGCAGAGCAAAATGTTGACAGACTGCAGGTATATGTGCAAGCAATTTTTAAACCATTGAAAAGGTATATTGGCTATATTGGAAGGTTGCTTAGAATTACGCATTCTTTCATTAAGTAACATTTTAGTTTTGGGTTCACATCAATGCAGTGATCCCTATTGGATTAAAACCTAAAATCTCCATTGAAAGAGTGCATTTGGCCAGGAGTATGGGTGAAGAAACTTTTAGTTAATGTGCAGTGTCTGCCTTTGACCTCCGTTCCAAAACCCAGTAAATTCTGTTCTGTCCCTTAGCCTAATGATAAAATGCAGCCTGCCCTGTTAGCAAAACAGCAATTTAACAGGCCGGCCTTAGAGCCAGGGAGATGAATTGCATTATCTGGCTGTTCTTGGCAGATAAGTACATACCAGTGAGTTTTTATAATTTAATATTCGCTTGCTGCATACACACAGGGTACAGGAATGTGTCTCCTGCACTTTCATAACCAAGTAAACAATAGCTGTTCTCATCCAAAAGCCCCAGGACCTTGAACATTTTCCCAGGTCAAGGCGTAGGGTGTATGAACCCACTGTTGGGAAGAAAACACCACCAAAATATTATCCCGATGTCCTTAGAGTTCCTCCTTATGTAACACATTAACCGCTTGTTACTTGGAATAGTAGCACTAGTGAGCAGTTGTATGAGAAATTTCACTTCTCATTCTGGATAATTCTGATTTGGGTGGATATGCTTGTATGCAGAGAATACTTTGGAAAGTCTCAATCCCTTCCAATATTGAGTAACTGTCCCTAGAGAGAAGAACCAAGCCCGTAGCTATTTGTGTTTCCTTTTACTCTCATGCTGTTCTGTATTCATAGAATGCCGACGTATTCTGCAGCACTTTACAGAGATTATACATCACATTGCTGCCCCAGTAGAGCTTATAATGTAGTTTCCCTATCACAGTCACACACACACCTAGTGAGGGTTTCAGTTTAAATAGGAGCCAGTTAACCTTTGAACGTTTTCTGTGGTTGGCCTCATAAGTGCTATTCGTAATGAATATGGAAAAGAGCTGTGAGGGGATATTAAATAGGGCTACACCTGTCACTGGAGAGGGGTGTATGGGTTGCAGAGAGGGCGAGGAGTCCTTGCCACCACTGTTTCTTGCTACAGGTAAACTATTAAAATGGTGTTAAATAACGTTCATGCATAAACCTTGGTGAATGTATGTCCCATTGAGTTGTAGCCAATGTACCAAGGTTATAAAATTAATTATCCATTATTGCACTTTTCCCCTCGTTTGTAAAGACTGTATTATGCTTGGAATCGGCAGGAAATGGACTTAACATGGCATATTGTTCACTTCCTTTACTTCCCAAAGCTCCTCCTCTTTTAATCATGCCACTGAAAACATAGCTTCCTTGTTTACCACTGTTTGGTTTGGGCAGGGGTAAAAGGGTTGCAAGTATGGGTAGGGCTTGTCCATGGCTTCTCCAGACGGAGCAGACCGCTTATACACCCATATATAATGGCTAGGGTTGCCACCTATTCTGGAAAAAATACTGGCCTTCCTATATATTTATCTTTTTTTCCTATTAATAACATTGGGTTGAACTATCAGTTTTACTGGCCAAGCCGATAAAATACCGGCCAGGTGGCAACCCTAATAAGGGCCTGCCAGCCTAATATTTGGCCAACGATTGACCAGCTAGCTTTAAAGCAGGTGAGTAAATACCACTGGGCAGCAATCATTTTGGTGCTTTAATGCAGTTCTTCCTTGATGTGTCTCCATAGGTCCCTATTACAATCTGACTGTTGACCTGGGGGGACCAAATGATTGGTTCATGCTGATTAGTCCCACTGCATTGGTGGGAAATATATGGTAGAAATGTGCTTATTTGGTGGCCTCGCGTCACCACAGCAGCAAAGTTGCTTTTATATCTTATTGATTTTAGGGTCACACCAAATCCATAATTTTTTCATTTGCTATAAATGATTTGGCCGAATACAGAGGCGGAACTACTAGGGGTGCTGCAGGTGCTATTGCACCTGGGTCCGTACCCCCTCAGGGCCCACTGGACAAAAATGCCATAACACTCCCTGCACCCGGGCCAGAGAACTACTAGTTAATTTACTGGCCTAATACCAAACCCAATTTGAGAAACATTCCATTTGGATTATCTGTGAACAAAAAAATGTTGCTTTCAGTTGCTAAAGAGACTTAGTCATAACCCTATAAGGGTTCAGATTTGGCTCAGCCAGACACTGAGAACTCTGTTAAATCCAAATCCTGCAAAAATGCTGGGACTGGCTGAAGCCCCAACTGAATCCTAGATTTGATGCATTCCTAATTTATTATATTCATTAGTTGGTATTTCAGCAGTTGGCTATTTGGGGATTCAGGGCTTTGCACTCCAGAGCAGCTGGACCTGGCACGTGTTTGACATTGCTGCCCCTTTCCGTGCATGCACACGCGTGTGTTAACAGTGACTGGAAAGAGTTACATGTGACCGTGCGGCATATTGTCTCAGCGTTTAGCGCACTCATTTTTATTTAATAAAAATGAATATAAATAGGATTACCATGTTGGACTTTGTGTGGCCGCCAGCGAGAGAATATTGGGATTTTAATTATATCCGCATAATAAAGCGGAAACACTGAGATACTTAATCTAAATCAATGTTCATGAGAGCAGTAAACGTGCAGCATCTCCCAGCCACTGACAGCTCTGACACTGGAATATGAGCGGGTGGCAAGTGACAGAGGTATTAATGGTGCAGGCTGCAGCCCAGTCCCCAACCCTGGAGCTGACACTCTTTCATTGCTGCCGTGTAACATCATGCGGCGTCTTTCTGTAACATTAGTGCAGAAAAGCTAAAGCAGGTTCTTGTACATTGCATTTGGGCTTGTGCTTCTTTTCCATCTGTCTATGCATCCCTCACAAACGTTATTGAACTATAACATCTGCCAGGGGTGGTGAGAGGTGCAGTTCAACAACATCTGCAGACTGCCCATACCCAGTTTAGAGGAAAGCATAATGAAGTGTATTGTTTATGCAATTGGAACCTCTCCCAGTACAGTTACTAAATGTGTAAAGACATGGCTGCAGGCAGTTCTGGCACATATGCACCCATTACAGATACATTTAGCATGATTTTTTTTTTTTTTTTGGTGGGTGCTGAAATATGCACTTTGGGGCATGTCAGGATTTGGCAGGCACCCATATATACATCAGAATAAACCAAATACCAGCGGGTTTTGTATATACTAAAACCTAAAGTGGAAACCACAGCAATCAAGACATTTTGCAGTTGGTCTTCACTTTTTATTCATTATATCTTCCAATTCACTTTTTCTACTGAATTTTTTGCTGTTACTGTTCCTTTAAATGTAGACCTGCAGATGGCGCCTGTAACAGTTCTGCCCCCTTCTTAAAAAGCTTAATTCCCATATAAGAGATCCAGCCCAGGTTTTTGCAGCTCACTGCTTTCCCTCTGAAGAGGCAATGATAATTATCATGCTGTGACCTGGAGGTACTATGGCAGATGAGGGGCTTTTATTGGCCAGGCTCTATCGCTCAATGTCCGTCCAGACTCATTAACTGTGCCGTGTTTCCATAAGCAGCACTTCTTGATCTTTTGTTGCTTTTTTCCCTCGGCATGATTGGAATGATGTATGCGAGACGTGTCGCCCATTACCGTACAGACATGCTTCATGCGTAATGGGTACAGGTAGCGCTCAATCATACTGCAAGCAGCCCCTCCATTCACTTGCCCAAGGCCTCTCTATTGAGTCGTAATAGATGGCAGTATTGTTGGCTTAGTCATCCTCAGAATAAATTGCCCATTTCTGCCATTAGAAAGGATAGGATGGCTATTAATTGTATTGACGTATAATTTTAGATTGTGCCCTTACCCCTATGGGGGTAAGGGCTTGAATGTGCTAGGTACCTTAGATTGTAAGCTCCATTGGCGCAGGGATTGGATCATTTAATTATTATTTCATTTCAATTATTATTTTCATTTCATTATTAATGATTTATAATTTGTATAAGGCTTGGGACAAAGAAATCGGCCTTCTGAATTAAATCCACAGGCTGATTTCTAGGGATGCACCGCATGCACTATTTTGCATTCGGCCGAATTCTTTGCGAAAGATTCGGCCGAATACCAAACCGAATCCTTAATTTTCATATGCTAATTAGGGGTGGGAAGGAGAAAACATTTTTTACTTCCTTGTTTTGTGACAAAAAGTCACGCGATTTCCCTCCCCGTCCCTAATTTGCATATTAGGATTCGGTTTGGCTGGGCAGAAGGATTTGGCCGACTCCTACTGAAAAAGGCCGAATCCTCAAAATCCTCAGAAAAAGGTAAATCATTAAAAAAAAAAAAAAAAAAAAAAAAAAAAAAAACGATGAATAATGAAAACCAATTGAAAAGTTGCTTAGAATTGGCAATTCTATTACATACTAAAAGTTATCTAAAAGGTGAACCACCCCTTCAAGTGACTGGTTTATATGAGTGCTTGTTATCCACCTTGAGTGACATAGGCCTCAAACCCTCAATGAAAAATGGAAGAAACTCCTTTTCTAAGTATTTCTCCTTGCGAGAACTTGGGGAACCGCCGCTGTATCACAGGGGCTATTGGCTAACGGAAAGGTTCAGACCATCAGGCCCCATTGCCTAAAGTGGCTCATTACGTCCAGCTTGAAGATATTACAGTCTGGATAAATAGTCCTCGCTTGGCCTAGCCGAGCTCCGAGTGCTGCCGTTGAAGAATCTGACCATTCACTGGCGTCTCTTCACTGTAATCAACTCAGTCGCGTGAAACAAGATCAAATCTCACAGCAAATTGGCCTGTTACACAAGTAAACAGAGAGCGCTGCCCTGCCGTGCCCAATCCTGGTGCTGAAATCTATAGGAGCTGCTTTCTTGGTTGAAGAAAATCTTAAGTGTCAAGGCAGACAGGCAGATTCGGGGAGATTAGTCGCCCGATTACAAATCTCCTCTTCTTCAAGGTGACTAATATCCCCGAACTGCCTCTCCTGCCTTCCTGCTGGCTAAAATGTAAATCGCCGTTGATATGGCATTCGGAAGCGATTTGTTTTCCAAAGTTGCCCAAAGTTGCCTGACGAGAAAACTTTGGGCGCCTTCAGAAAAAGAATCTCTTCGAGTGCCACCCTGCCGGCGATTTACATTTTAGCCGGCGACTAAGAGAAAGAAAAAGAAAAGTCATTGTTTTTTTAACATTTAAAAATCAATATTGAGCGTTACTATACTAGAGTTATACTATGTGTATTGAGCTTCGTATAAACAACCCCCTCCCTCCACCCCTTGTGCTGTGCCTCGTTTGGCTTAATGACCAGCAGAATTCCATTATGCAGGAGGTTAATTTTAAGCATTGAGAACACATCTAGCTTGCAAGTACCACGTAGCTCCAGTTTTCCTGTTTAGCTCAGAAATAGCAAAAAAAAAACATTGACCCCCCCCTTAAAGAAGTGGTTCACCTTTTTGTATGTAATAGAATGGCCAATTCTAAGCAACTGTTCCATTGGGTTTTCATTGTTTTATAATTATTTACCTTTTTCTTCTGACTCATTCCAGCTTTCAAATGGGAGTCGCTGACCCCATCTAAAAGCAAATGCTCTGTAAGGCTACTCACTTATTATTACTGCTGCTTTTTATTGCTCATCTTTCTAGTAAGGTCCTATTCATATTCCAGTCTCTTATTCAAATCAATGCATGGCTGCTTAATATAATTTGGATCCTAGCAAAAAGATGGCTGACATTGCAGCTGCTGAATAAAAAGTTAAATAACTCAAAAACCACAGATAATAAAAAATGAAAACTGATTGCAAATTGTCTCAGACTATCACTCTTTACATTATACTAAAAGTTAACGCAAAGGTGAACAACCCCTTTAAAACAATAGGCAAAAAGTATGTTCAGCACAACTTTTAAACTCATGTTCAACAAGAGGCTATACTGTACCTTTAAATAAAAGGGTTTGAAAGATGATTGTAGGATAAGGATCACCTGGGTCGAGTTGCTATTCTGCCACAGTTGCAGAAGACTAGGAACTCTTCTAGGGAAAGTGTTGCTGTTACAGTATAATTACGGGTGTCGCTGAAGGATTACGTGCTTGTTCTGAGGTTTCATTTTCCCCGACAGCTGTTTAGTTCAAGGATCTTCTGAACGTCATTCCTAATCCACAGCCTAGATGGGAAAGTCGGATCTCTACTACTTCTGGGGTCCCCAAAGTGCATATGTGATTTTGATGCCAGTTGCCAACGCTGTGTGGCCTGGGGGCAGGTTTATATTAGGCTTTTGTTTGCTAATTAAGTCAGAACCTTGTGTGTGTGTTTTTTTTCTTTTGGTAAAGAGATGTAAAAAACAGTGTGACAGTAGCTTAATTTGCTTAATGTATTCGCTGGCAGGGAGGCCAAGGAAAGGCAGCGGCACGACTGAGGATTATGGGATTGCGACTAACGTGGCATCAGTGTGTTGATCTTTAAAGAGGAAGTAAAGTGTAAAATAGAATAAGGCTAGAAACGCTGTATTTTGTATACTAAAAATAAACAGGAACGTACTGCACCACAAGCCTAATCAAACAAATGATTTATGCTTTCAAAGTTGGCAGGAGGTCACCATCTTGTAACTTTGTTATACATCTTTGCAAGACCAAGACTGTGCACATGCTCAGTGTGGTCTGGGCTTAGGGATTGTCATAAATTATCAAAACAGCACAAGTCAAATAATATCTGCCAGAAGCCGATACAGCAAGACTGAATAATAATCACAATATACAGACTGCACTGGGTCCTGTGTCGTCATGTAATCTAATGTGGATTTTATCGTTTTTGCATTGTTTAATACAAACTTTCTCCAACTCTGCAGAACCAGTGGCTGCAGCAAAATAATCCTCCAAATAATATCCCAGTTTATCTGTTTAAATCTGGCTCCATGATCTTTGTCCCTGCAGCTGGAGTTGGAAACAGTAAAGGGGATGCAAAGGCAAAAATAAAATCCAATACAAATTTCTACACAGTCACCGACTGCTCTACAGGGAAACAAACAAAGCTGTTTGAGTTCTGCATGGCTGGGAAGTAAGGCGGGCGCTCCCCCTGCTGTTCATAAGTATGATTGTTCCCTGCAGAGCAGTTAGGGACCGTCTGACAATTCCTATCCACAGCAGTAAAGTTGGCCATAGACGCAAAGATCGTACGATTCATCGAATGATCGGACTTCCCCATCTCCCGACCTGCCACTAACCATTCCGATCAAATAAAGTAGAAAAGAACAGATCAGCTGATGTTCTGCCCCTGACAGCAATCGTATGAAAGTTATGTCCGACAAAGCTAGTGACAGTCTCCCACTGAAAATCGTAAGATCGGCAATACACGCAGAGATATTATCGGCAGCCGACAGAAATCTTTTAACCTGTCCGATCGACCAAATGACCGATCTCTGCCGGACAAAAAAAAGGTCTGGACTCTCCACACACGGTCCGAATATCGTACAAATCCTCGATTCGTACGATCAGATCGTTGCGTCTATGACCAGCTTAAATGAAGGGAGAATTTCACTGCATACAGTCAGGTTTCTTATAAAAACAGTACACATTTTTTAAAGTATATTGGAGATAGGTTTCTTTTTCATTGAGGAAAAATGGGATTTTATTTTTTGCCTTTACATGACCTTTAACATATGTTTTAATGATTATCTTGTGTGAATACAATGTGCATCCAACGAATAAGTGTAGTACAGGTATGGCAGCCGTTATCCAGAAAGCTCCGAATTAGATCAGGCCCCTGCTTATCTCTAACTACAGTCCTAAGTGATGCTCTATTTCAGTTTCTAGGTTGGAGGTCACTCAAGAATTCTGATTGGGCTGAATTCTGCCAATGTCAGTCCATATGTTGCTGTGAATCCCCCAGTATAATTTCCGAGTGCAACTCTTCCCTATGGAAAACTGGTTACATCCCAGGCTGAAAACACGGAAAGTGCCTCGGCTCTTGCTCATACTCTGGGCCAATCAATATGTTACTGCTCTAAGCCTTTCTGACGGCCTGATCCCCCTGGATTTATACAGTGACAATGGAGCCGCCTTTAGTTCATCAGGATGCCCACATCTCTCACTGTTGGTCTCTATTGATCTAGTCCTATATCTTAATCCAGTCATCTCTGCATAAGGAGGAAGATGCCTGTCTTGCTTCCTAAAGGACAACTGAACCTGTATCTTGTGAGACATCATTAGTGTATATAATTAATCACTTCATTCATCCACCAGGTTTGGCGGTAAAGCCAACTGCATTTTGATTAATACTCTTCGAAATTGTATTCCATATTGCTAAAGGTGCTCCTAAAAATAGTCCAGTTCCCCTTAAGGCAGAGACACACGGGAAGATTCGGGGAGATTAGATTTAGCGATTAATCGCTTCTTCTTTGGGCGACTAATCTCCCCTAAAAGCCTTGGAGTTATTCGATTTCCGAAGTTGCTCGAAGTTTCCTTATCAGGCAACTTCGGGCGACTTCGGAAAAAGTTGCGCCCAGAGTGCCATACCGCAATTTAGATTCTAGCCAGCGAGAAGGCTTTTCGGGAGATTAGTGAGCCGAAGAAGAGGCGATTTGTCGCCGGGCAACTAAATCTCCCCAAATCTTAGCGTGTCCCTTAGGGAAGAGACGCATGCTCAGATTTGGGGAGATTAGTCACCCGGCGATAAATCTCCTCTTCTTTGGGAAATAATCTCTCGAAAAGCCTTCCCGCCGGCTCGAATGTAAATCGCTGGAGGGATGGCTCTCAGAACGCTTCGGTTTTCGAAGTTGCCCGTAGTTGCCTCATGAGAAACTTTGTAAAACATTGTAAAATTAATCGCTCATGTGTGCCATCCAGCCGGCGATCTTTGTAAAACTTTGTAAATCGAAGCGCTCCAAGTTTCACTTTTCTGGGTTTATATTAACTCTGAGATTATATTATAGTAGCATTCTGGGTTTATATTAAACCCTAATATAAACCCACAGTTCTGGGTTTCTAGAACCAGATGGTCGTAGGGTTGGAACCCATTTACAAGTACTATACTGGACAGGGTGAAGCCCATCATATAAAAGGCTGGGCTGTGATATCACTTCTGCTTCGTGGAATCGGGAGGGGAGTTGGTGAGCTAGAAAGTGGCAAATTAGAGGTGGGTTGAGGACAAATTGGCTAGTTATTACAAATTTATCAGCAGGTATACTGCCCCCTGTAAATTTGTTATACTGGCCCTGACCATGGCTGGGATTTTACTGGCTGTGGGGTGGCAGCCCTATATGATAGTGGGTTAGGCTGTGGATAAAAATGCATATTATGGGTCTTGATGAGGGTCTAACTGATTGGATCCTTCCCTTCTGGATAAGGGATCTTTATGCAGTCTTTCCTATCTTAAAAAGCCCGATATATACTTTTATATAAACATATTTATGTTGGATTAGTATTGTCTTATTACATAGGAAAAAGCTAAAAACCAGAGTCCTGAGGGCCCTGCCTCCACATGATTTCTGGGGTTGGCCTTGGGGAATTGCCTTGCTTTCTAGGTAATGGGTTTTCAAATATTAATTCTGCTCAAATCACCAAAGACATTTTCTGCTTGAGGCCCCCCTTTAAACCCAACACTTTCTTCTTTTGCTTTCTTGTCCCTCCTTCTGACCCTTTGTACACTGGATTATGTCTAACCCCTTGGGTGCGGTAAGAAGTATTTACCCAGCGGCCCAAGGTCCCTGTCAGTCACCTTCTTCTCCTTTCTTCCCTGTGAGCTACATCTGAAGATTCCCTAAGTCTTTCTTGATAGGTTATACGCTCCATAATTGTCTATAATAGAGGATTTTACACTGGGAGATGATGTAGGGCAGGGGTCTAGTGAAGGGAGAGAGAATTACACAGGGGGGGACAGAAATCCTGGACCAAGCAGGTGGAACAGAGCCGTTCTGCAGACACACAAGCCCCTTTCTCCTGCGCTTTTCTCTTGCCGCACTCGGCCTGTGGAACGGTGAAGGGTTTCTCTGAAAAGGTTGCTGCATGTGTTTGAGACTGATAAGCCCCTGGCTTTGAAGTGTGGCCGCGCCGAACGCCTGCTCCTGTTGCTGCTGCCAGTCATGGGGAATTAATCACCTCCGTGGGGAGATAAGAGCGCAGAATTTCGTTTGACGCTAAGGGAGGGGAAAGGCGAAGGAGCAGCGTTCGAGGCACCCAATGTTTGCACATAGCCTCCTCTGATATAAAAATGCAGACATTTCCTCCCTGACTGCTAGTAGTAGTAGTAGTAGTAGTATCGTCGTCAATGTGGAGCTCCGAAATTGGGTTTTATTTGGAAGCAGTGTATCTGAATTTTCTGGTCTGATTCATTTGTTGTTGGTGGTCATTTTTTTATTTTTTAAAGGAAAACTATACCCCAGAACATTGTAGGTCTCTATAAAAAGATATTGCTCATATGTAAAACCCTGCTTCAAATCAATAAACCATTTTCATTGTATACTTTTTTTACTTGTATGTGCCATTAGGTAATCCTAAATAGAAAATAACCATTTTAAAAAAATAAGGGCTGGGATTGTAGGATTCACGGTGCACACAAACAAACCATATATGTTAGGTCACATGAACCAATTGACAGAGTTCTTTTGCTTCAACACTTCTTGTTACAGTTAGAGCTGCAGTATTTCTGGTCTGGTGATCTCTGAGGCAGCACACAGACCATCTTGAAATAGTGGTTCAAGGCAAGAGATGTAAAAGTGCAATATTTAATTAAATATATATACCAGTTTGGTAAGATTCTTTAATATGCACTTAATTTGATATAAACTATCTGTTGCTTAAATATTCATTTTAGGGCTAAAGTTTCCCTTTAAATACTTTATCCTAGCAACCAGGCAGCAGTTTCAATAGAAAGAGCAATAATATAATGTTAACAGTAACAATAACATTGTAATCACACAGAATAGTGCTTTGATTGCCGGGGTCAGTGACCCCAATTCATCAAGTAGCTATTCAATAGCTGGGAAATATTGTGAAATGACAAGATGTCAGGCAAAAACCTAATGAATAATGTAAGGCATTTGGGGATCTGGGAGTTGTAGTGCAATAAAGCTGCATTATAAATAATAGGGCAGCCCATAGTACAGTTTACTCTGGGCCCAGCTGCCAGTACAAGATGATCCTGCCCACCTGTGTGGTTCCTGTGGAATCATCCTCATCCTTCAGCCGATTTTCTGCCCATTTCTTTCATTGAAAGCTCATTCATAATGACTGCAATTAATCTCCTTCATTTCGCTAATCATAATTAAATAGGCTCTAAGAGTTTGCAACTCATCCAAAAACTAATAAACAGTGAATTATTACTGAACATGCCAACTGCGATGGGGCTGACAAGGGGGGAGTATTAACCTGAACCAAGCCGTGGAGAAGTGCTGGGGGCACATGGACCATGGACCATGGAAAGAGTGACTTTAGGTGCATAGGGAGCTGAATGAATTCAGCCTATTAGGGTCCTGGTTTTATATTTAAACTCTTCTATTTTCCAAAATCCACAGGTAGTGCAGCGGGTAGAACACACACATCCATTCTGTAGCAAGTAAATAATATATAGCTTAATAATAGGTTCTGGGAAGGGGCTGTGGGATAGCAGGTATAGTAGGGAGAAATGGAGTCTATACTAACTGTGGGATAATAGTCTCTGGGAAGGGAGTGTGACTGTGGGATAGCAGCTATAGTAGGGAGAGATTATGCCTATAGTAACAGTGGGATAATAATCTCTGGGAAGTGGCTGTGGGATAGCAGGTAGCCCTGCAAGGTAGGAGTGCTACCCACTGAGTCAACTTTCATACAGCGGACTGCTGAATACTAAATAGTAAGATGCCGCTGGAAATTAATAGGCCTGGTGGAAACCTTTAAACTTTGAATACATTTATTATCTGTTTTTCCCAACCTGTTGCCCTTTCTTTATGGTAAAATTCCCAGAACCTGCTGACAGCTCCAGCTACTGAGAGGCCATAGGTTAAGCCTTTCCTACAGGCAATGTGTGTAATGCACAAGGAGCTGCCACCATAATGGACAACTCTGAAAAGGCTCCTCCTGACAAGTCATGGACAGTTTCTCGTGTGAAATTGGTTTAATAGGGGAGGTCTGAAGACTCTGCCCAAGGACCACCAAAATCTCCTGAGCGTCTCTCTTGTTTCAGTTGGATAGCTCTGCTTTAAACCCCTCAGTTCCATACTGTAGGTTTGTGCCAAGTGCCATAAACAGCCCAGTGGTGTTTCTTTGTCTGGAGATTATCACTGTCCTGACCCCTATTTACACCACAATACTGCGCTACTCCTTTGATACCTTCTGCTGTGACTGTCGCTTTAGTCTTTAGCTCACTTACAAGCATGAGAAAAGCTTTTATTCCCTATCATTAAAATATGTAATTTGACAGTTCTAGCCAACGGCTTTTGCTGAAAGTTTTTTTTTTTTCTTCTGTTTTTCCCATCTTTTGTCCTATTTTTTTTCTGAGCATTTCTTCTTGTTCGCCATTATAGCTCAATTATACAATTACCCTAGAAATTTGAGCTTACAAGTAACAACCGAAAAGGAATATTTTAATAGACACATTTTATTCTGCTATCAGCTGTGCTGATGGTGACTGTAATTAGGAGCACAAACAAATATGTCTCTCTTGGAGGGAGGAAGAGGGGGAGATAGGAGCAGGAGGATCTACCAAAGAGCTTTATTTAACATTCGTTAATATTGAGTTCTGGGATTTTGGAGCTGGACAAAAATCTCCATAGCTAAAGGTGCCTATTTTCATGCATCACCTTTGAGTTTTATTTCTTCCTGCTCCCCATTGGGTAGTGCTTCAGCTTGCTGTGCACCCAATAGTTTTGAGAAATATTAGTGGATAATGGGAGACCTGCAGTTCTTCCAAGGGAAATGATCCAGGATGTCCAAAAGGTATGCCATGACCTGCTGGTAGATCTTCACAGGGGTCATTTTAAGAGCTCTTGCCATTCTCAGGCTAGCTTAGGCCAATATTAGGCATAGTAGACAATCATATTTACTTTACTTTACTCTTTGTATCTGCTCTAGACAAGTAAAAGCTAAATTCTGATTGGCTTTTTTGTTTCATTAGGTAGAGTGAAGATTCATCTGCAACTTCCCATGTTCACTTCCATGTCTTCTATATTGGAGACTCCTAGAAGGGCAATGTTCCTTCTTTTCTAACACGGAGCCCGTTACCTGTTAATGAAATGCAGCCACTCAGCATGCTGCCACCACCACCATTATTATTATTAACATATATTTTAACATATTTTACAGCGCTGTACCATTCGTAACATCTATTAACTACCAGAGTGCTATCCAATGGGAGAGCAAGACCAGACCTGGAACTAAATACTGTTCTTTACAGAACAAGGGGGGTCTTTTATCTCTCGTATATGCAGATGCCATAGTGCCTATAGAGTTAGGGTGAGGCTTGTCACAAGATATGGCATATTCTGGAGAATTCAGATATGCTTGTGTGAGATATAGAAAGATAACATCTGCATGTAACAAAGGAAATTACCTAATTTTTGTCTTTTGATGCTATAACACAAGGAATGGAATCAAGGGCAGGTGCTTTTGGTTTCACGTTTCTCTAGAATTACAGTCCCCCACCAATGCCAGTATATTTATCTGTGTATAAATTTGCATACCAAACCATTTATACAGAAAAGAATAAAAACATTTTCCCCCCCATTTGAATTTTGCTTCTTTATGGTGCAGAGGCAGCCGCGGTTGGTTTTAATGCCTCACCCTATTTCTGAGAAGGGTTAATGGTTATTTTTCCTTTAATAAAGTGTAAAGGCTTCTTATGTGCATAAGCCATTTGCTTTCACATGTATAAAAAAAAGATTTTAATTGCCTCAGTCCTGGCCCTGTGCGAATGTGACTATAAAACCACTAGGAGGTGCTGTTCCTTTGTTGTCTCCAGTGATTACCTCCATTTGACTTCTGTCCATGCACCCATGTACAATGAAGGAATGTTCTGTGTACACAGTAAGCTCAGCCCTGCTTATTTAAAGGGTATTGTGAATGGAGAAATATCTTGCTTAATTAATGCCAATTGATTTGTGCAATCACACTGAAGTTATAAGATGCATTAGATATGGTTCCTTGAATCCCTTAATGACTATCCATTTGCAGACTAGTCTGCACCACATTGTATCACTGGGCCGACCTCATCACTTTCCCTTGACTTGACTTCATCTGGGTAGCTGCAATGCCCGGAAGATCTACTCTGATATGATTAGTCATTGATTTGCCGCTTTCAGGTTAATTGTTAGGGACCTGAGCCAAGTGTGTTACTAACATGATAGCATGCCGCCATAGATTGTATCATCTTTATCTCCTGGGAAAAGCTGCTAATGATATGCAGTGTTGATGTAAACGATAGTTACGCAACATCTCTGATCTTTAATGATTGCAGTCTAGGTTTGAGGTCTGAGGCTCAGGTAGGTTGTTACTGACTCCAGCTCACCGAGAGCAATGACAAGGAAGTCACTACAGGGTGAATATTTTTGAGAAATTCTTTTGAATCTGATCTTTTGAGTGAGGCATCTTAAGGACCGTTTTCTCATTTCTAAGTTCTTGCACATTTAGTATTTTTCATGACAGTTTTTTGTTGACACGAAAGAACCAGAGAAATTTGTCAAGTTGACCAAGGATTCCCTAAGTTTCTGAAGTAAAGGTGGCCATAGACATTAAGATTTTTCTCTTTCTAGTGACCAATTTTAGTGTGATCCGAAGAATCCGTCAAATTATCGTGAGGTTAGAGGGCACCAAACAATTATGAATCTATTTTTGACCTGCATCAGTCAGAAAAGCGATCGGTCAGGTTAGAACATTTTCATCATTCACAGAGAAATCTATCGATTGTCCAATTGTTTGTAGGGCTAAGCAGGCAGCTACCCACAGTTTTCCAGGCTTCAAGTAGATGATATCGTCTGAAATGGTCTTTTTAATTGATGGACATTTAAAGGATTGTTTCAGGATAAGCTTGGTCTTACGATAACGAAAAGATCTTTCAAAAATCTTAACGTCTATGGCCTCCTTAAGTCCACTCCTAGAATTCTTCCATTGAAATTGTTGGACAGAGTATTAGGCCTCACCTTCGAACTTCTAAGAGGTTTAGATGAGGAAACTCCAGGAATTTTTTTTTTCTCTTTTTGGTTGAGACCAAGCCAGAGGAGACTAATTGACCTTTGACATATCTTCTCTTGGGCATTTAACCAAGGAGTCCCTGAGCATAGTGGTCCTTTGCCTTTGTCCCATGAAACATACAATTTTTAGTAGTTCTCTGCTTTCCCTACAGCAGGATTCATAGTCATGGGTACAGTTGAAGGTGGACGGATATTGTTGATGGAGGTTACATTTTTAATGTGGGCTTTTCCTCACAGGGAGCTATTCCTCCCTGCACCTTGGAAGATTTGATATGTGAGTTATATTGGAGACAATGAGTATGTTAAACGATATAGTACTTTACTTTTAGTTCTGTGATGATCATTATTTTTGTAAGTCTAAATCACCTTTTGTTTAAGGAATATGGCCATTGTTGTATGTAGCAGTTGGGTATGTCCCAATATCTGTTTCTTTAACTCTGCTTGCGGACTTTTCCTTCATTAAGCACATTTGTTTAGTAAAACTGCCTAAAAATATTCGTCAGATTATGTTATCTGGCTGTGAATCAAAGCCATGGCTCTAATTAAACGAGGCCTGTGATTTGCTGTGTTTTGGCATATATTTCCATCCTAATGAGCACGCTCAGGGGAGTTTCTGCTCCCTGCTCTAGAATGCTTTCCAGCACACCCTGGGCAACAATGCAAGAGGAGCTACGAGTAGGGGGGAGACACTTGGCCCCTGAGGTCCCCCCTGTGTTCCACCTTCTAAAGTGACAGTTCATCAAAGCTTCCTGAGCATAAATGCCTGAATTAACCTCCTTTATGCAAGTTGGTAAAGAGCTCAGTGTGAAGTAACCTCACGGGGCAACCCCTACTGTATTGTGCCCAGGCCTGGTGGTGCTGACCAGAGAAAGACTTCACTTAAATAGAATTTATCTGAAGAGGGAATTAGAAAATGTTTCATAGTAGGTTTTAGGGTTAGAGAGTCTTTACAGGAGCCCTTGGATGCAAAAAAGAATACATAACATTTAGTATATCCATCAGGGACATTTTTGAATGTTTCACATCCGGATATGAGACGCCCTTAATTTAAAGTTCTTCATTAAAGTGTCTTCAAATTTGAGTTGGTTTAAAGTGAGTTTATACAATGAAGCTGCCAGACTGTGACTAACTAACATAACATATGTGGGGGGAGCTAGCAAAGACTGTAAACAAACACGTTGCTTTATGATTGGCAAAGCACATCTGAATATGTTATACACTGTAATGGGTGTAATAACGCCAGGCTCCGTGGCACTTACTTGGCACTTTTTCGGATTGCTGTCATATAGGAAGTGGGATCCTTTAAAGGCATCGATTGGGTAAAGTGGTTGTAACCTGCATAATAAATTTCCATTCTACTGTAAATTTTATAGATGCTCCCGTGCTTCTGTTAATCCTTATTGGAGTCATAACAAGGGAATTTATTTCATGTTTAAATGATTTTCTAGTAGACTTAAGGCTGTGGCTCCCAAAAGGTAGATCAGACTCTACCAATAGAGCTGGTGATCAGTAGATCTCAAGACACTATCAACAAACAGCTTGTCTACATCACCCTCCTGTTTCATGCTTTTCATTCAGATTCTGTTAAGGTTACATAAGAACTAGTGATTTGTTAAATTTAGCAATATCTATTTTCTCATAAATCAATATTTAAGTAATACTTAACATGGAACAGAATGCTAACAATGCTTTTATGGATGTAGATCATAATTGGACAACCACTAAAAGTAGACCTCACATTAGTAAAGTATGGGCACTCCTTACTTAAGGTATGAAGATGCAAATTACAGAAAGATCTGTTATCAAGAATGACTGGGACCTGGGGTTTTCCAGATAACATTCTGGATATCTTGATTTTGTGTGTTAAGCTCCCTTCTTGCCGAACGACCAAATTTAACGAGTCCGACGAATCCTTCTAAATTATTGTGCGGTTAGTGGGATTCAAACGATCTTCGGCTGACAACTGTCAGGAAATTGATTGGCCAGGTTAAAAAATCTTTATCGGCCCCAGTGCAATCTATCTATGTTTGCAGGGCCAAGCAGGCAGCTCCCCTTTGTTTTCCTGGCAAATTGGTCTTTTTAGTTGATGGTCAATTCGTACGATAGTTCCGAGAAAATCGTGGTCTCACGATGAGGATCGGATCTTTTGAAAATCTCAACATCTATGGCCATCTTTAGTTTCTCCTTATCAATGCTCTGTCGTCTCATGCACCTTGCTGGATTGTTATTATCTTCTCTCGCATGTTAGCCATTTCTTGGTGCAGACTACGTGCCCACCCTTCACTACACGTTCCCTGACTTTGTGGTTGCCCTAGCAACTTTGCCCATCCTCTAGCGGATTCAGGAGCAAGATGTCAGTCTGACATGCCATATAGAGGGCTGAGCACGCTGGCTGCTTCGTTACCAATTGGGGACTTCACTGTGCAGTATTAATATTTGTTTTCTCTTTAGGGTGTTGAATCATTGTGCACTATTCACTCTGACTTAGTCTCTCAGCTCATACTATGTCTCTGGTACACACTTCATTAATGTCAACCTGCTCTGGTCCCTTATTCCCTTTATTCTGCTGAACCCAGAAGCAGCCTGGTGTATTGTTAAGAAAAGAGCCTTTTCAACTCCGGGGTGTTCTTGCTATATAAATATCTGTTTTCTTTCTATCTCAAAAGGTCAATTTAATTGACCGCAACAATTAAAACCATCCCTTGTCTGCATGGGTTTCTTCTGGGTATTTATGCAGGTTGGTTGGTTCCCGAGATATTGACCCCAGTGTGTGTGAATGTGATGGGGACCTTAGATTGTAAGCTCCATTAGGGCAGGGGCTGATGTGAAAGAAGATATTTATAAAGTGCAAATAAATTTGATTCATAGAAATGACCTGGCCTCAGTGACTCACCTGTTCTCTTTCGGACTTTTCCTTTCAGATCCTGGTAGACCTGTCTGCCTCCTCCTCTTACATGGCGCAACAGTACGAGAACGTGGTGGTCCACGAGGGGAATGCTATCCTGAGGGACTTGGTACTGAGCCCTGATCGACAGTATATCTACGCAATGACAGAAAAACAGGTAAGCTGGGGTTGTGCTATAATTGGGGTAAAATCCGAGCAAGCATTGGGTTGCTGGTGTGATGCTGGGATTTGTAGTTTGACAATATATGGAAGTTCATGTGTTGTCCATGCCTCCTAAATTAAAGGACGAAAAAAGGGAAAGTTCCTTAAATTTCCAACCATTAGACAGAGATGCACTGAGTCTGTGACCACAATATTCACTCAGATAAAGACCAGAGGTCCTCTGCCATCAACCCATTATCAATATATTGAAGACATTAAGACATTTTGTGCATTAAGCTACTTAAAAAATGCCCCCCCCAAACAAAACAGCGATTGTTTTCCGTATATTGCAATATATTCAAGCTGGCTAACTGTGTCTCCTTAATTAGAGGATGTAGCTTATTGCCTGAATAGGGCATTCCTACTCTCATTTTGCCTTTATTACTCTTAGTACAGGTATGGGATCTGTTATCCGGCAATCCGATATCCAGAATGCTCCGAATTACAGAAAGTACGCCTCGCATAGATTCCATTTTATCCAAATTACATTGGTAGAAATGATTTCCTTTTTCTCTGTAATAATAAAACAGTAGCTTGTACTTGATCCAAACTAAGATATGAGTAATCCTTATTGGAGGCAAAACCTGCCTATTGGGTTTATTTAATGCTCATATGATTTTATAGTAGACTTAAGGTATGGAGATCCAAATTACGGAAAGATCTGTTATCTGGAAACCCCCAGGTCCCAAGCATTCTGGATAGCAGGTCCCATACCTGTATAAGCTGTCATATTTCCCATAGGCTTCAATAAACAACATCTACATATTTTAGTGGTCCTCTGTTTATTATAAGGACGTTAACATTCATAGAAACGAAATAACACAAATATTTTGTAGAAGAAAAAAAATATAGAAATCTATACGGGTGCCCATGTTGCTGCTTTCCTATATACTCTCCTTTATCTGCCCTGCCCAAGAACAGACAGACCAAGGCTCCTACAAGACTGAACGTAGACCTTTGGTTTGTTGCCCAGAATGTCTGATGTTTTCCTGACATAGGATTGCTAATCAGACAGGCCAACCTTTGACTTCCCAGAGTGCTTTGCTAGGGTTGCGGCTGTTGCTAAGGGAGCCTGTCAGGGAGGTTTCTATGTGAAATGCTCTCACAATGGTCATCCTATTTCTTTTTCTGTTGCGTCTCACAATTGTCATGCTAATGAAGTTGGTTCTGTGTTGTTCGTCAGGTGAATAAGAAGTAGTTTTCACTTCAAGATGTCTCGACTAAAGGATAAAAATCCACTTGGGAGTTAAGCAGACGGTATAATCTGTGCTCGGGAAGGGAATGTTCTCTGGCTTTTTGCTCTAATGCAGGAGATTTACAAATAACACTCCGCTGATACTTCACGTTGACCTGTCTCTGCTTTCCATAGAATATCTCTTAACTTATTTACTATATTCAACCAGGCCTATGTGAATATTTAGGGCATAGACGTACGCTGCTATTTCGGGAGATTAGTCGCCCAGCGGCAAAACGCTTCTTCGGGCGACTTATCTCCCCAAACTGCCTTCTCGCCAGCTAGAATGTAAATCACCGACAGAATGGCACTTGGATCGATTCGGCTTTCCGAAGTCGCCCGAAGACTCCTCGTGAGTCAACTTCGGGTGACTTTGGAAAACTAATCATTCCGTATGCCATCCTGCCGGCGATTAGTTGCCTGTAGAAGGGTCGATTTGTCGATGGGCGACTTATCTTCCGAAATAGCTGCGTATGTCTCTGCCTTTAGGATTAATTTAGGTTTTCATCTCAATATACATTCATTTAAAATGTTTCCCTGTTAAACCAGCAGAGACTGAGGGAGGCATCTCCAGGGGGCCACTTTCCCTCCGCCTACAATATGTAATACTGCAAGTTATCTTTGGGCCATGATAACCATAAGAAGAAAATGATCGATTCTAATGGATAAATGTCATCTTTCAGGCTATTTGCATCCCACTGTCGTCACTGAGCCTCCCAGCATTTCCATTACAATTGCATTCCATGGGGATCTGTTACTGATCATATGACCTGTGTATCATCAAGCCTTTATAAGTTGAAGATAAGCCCTACTTCTATTACTTCCTTATTTAACGTAAAGGGTAAATATATGCAAGAATCTGTCAATTTCTGTGGATGGCCTTCCTATGATATCCGCATTTCTGCTGGGAGGCCAATTATCTTGCCATATAGTCTGATCTATTATTCTACAAATGACTTTAGCGGTAGCCATACCTTATGTTTATTTAAGCATTTGTAACAGAAACAGAACAATAAAACAATACACAGTGGTTCTGCAAACATATTCATTTCGTGTCTGAGATGGATCCCACATCTGTATATGGATGCTGAACCTTTAGGCTGATGCAATAAGTTCATATATAAAATATGGAACTCCTATCCATATTAAGTTTTAGGCATTAGTTCTCATTTAAAATGGAAATGAGTTCAAGGTTTGTCTATAGCTTATGGTCATAAAACTCCTTAAAGGAGAAACAAATCCTTAATTTAAAAAAAACTCTACCCCCCTACCATACATAGACCCCGCTCCCTCCTCCCCCCAAACCTAGCTGCCCCCGTGCAAATGCC
The DNA here is from genome assembly GCA_038501925.1 of Xenopus petersii. NCBI lineage: Eukaryota > Metazoa > Chordata > Amphibia > Anura > Pipidae > Xenopus > Xenopus petersii. Next base: position 118,244,517 of record CM076679.1, on the reverse strand, counting down.
CCTAACTCTTTACTTACCCCTCCATGCAGATTCTGTCCAGCAGAGTTCACGGGCACCATCTTCTTCTCTTCAGTAATCTTCGGAATGAGACCGTCGATTCGGCACATGCATAGCTGGAGCAATTTTGAAACTCATGAAAATTGCCGAAGCGCAGTGTCATTCCGAAGATTACCGAAGAGAAGAAGATGGCGCCCGTGAACTCCGCTGGACAGAATCTGCACGGAGGGGTAAGTTAGCGTTAGGGGCATTTGCCCCGGGGGCAGCTAGGCTGGGGGAGCAGGGAGGGTGGTCTGTGTAGGGTAGGGTTTTTTTTTAATTAAGGGTTTGTTTCTCCTTTAACAGTGATGGGTGAATCTGACCTGTTTCGCTTCGCCAGAAATTCGCGAAATGGCGAAAAATTTGCCAAATGCATTGGTGTATCAGCGACAAATTCTTTTTGACGAGTAACAATTCATTTTCAATGGGGTCTTTTTCGCAGTGAAACCTGGCAAAAAAAAAATGACACACATCTCTAGTGTTCAATGATTTAAAATAGATTTATATTTAACAATTTTAAAAATGCAGGGTACCTAATTGACATGTAGCAAAGTGCATTTAAACTGGAATTTGGAATAGGAGGGTAAAGAATGTTTTTTTTTTAAAAATTTTTATATTAATTCTTCTCCATTGCTGTTGCCCCCCCCTCCCCCCTGAGCAGAGCTCTATCCACTAATCTAATCAGTCAGTCCACTGAGAAGCTTTCTTATGATGTATTTCATAGGTTAAATTTCTGGGCAGTGACTGTGCCATCACAGAGATTTCACCCCAGTTGGAAGTCTTACTTTGGAGGGAAGGGGAGTGATGATTGGTGTTTGATCAGAACTTCATGCAAGGCTGGAAAGGTCTCCTTTCTTCCAGATAGGGACCATGATTACTGTTGGTGGGAGGATGGCTGGTGGTTACTTTGCCTTGACCGGACTTGATGGATTGGAAGGATCATCATCAACAGTATAGATTTCTAGGCCCTTGCTCTGCACTGGAGTGTGAAGGCCTTTTTCATTCTGTTCCACCCATGCACATAGATCTCAATCCTTCATCCTTTCTCAGGCCCAGAAGGAGCAACTGGGTGCATTATAGAAACAGTCACCCGCAGAGGAGCCTGTGGTGCCTTGTGATCAGGTGTCTCAATCATATTCAATAAACTGTGCAGAAAAGCATTATGAAAGCATTCCCAAGTAACCACCCAGATGAGGATAAAGAGGGATTTGTAAAGCTAAACTTGCATGTTTTCAGCCTAGTTATAATACTATAATATAATATGTTCCTGTTACAAATGTCTAAACAAACAGCAGTAGAATTAGTCTATAGTTCTTAAGCCATTTTTATCTTGTTACTGCCCATGTCTGCATGTCTTGGTGGCAAAGACCTTGCAATAATAAAGTGGAATATTTCGCCGGGGTTAGTTATCACTGCAGAGGAGAAAGTAATTAAATGCACAGTTGTAAGGGAGCTGGAAGGCCTGTGACGGAATGAAGGATTTTAATCAAATATAAAGGAGCAATTAATAAAGTGCTTGTGACCCTCCTGCAATTGCAGCGGGTGCCGTTGGGTGTCTTGTAGCATTGTATACTGGTGGGGGAGGTATTGGATATATTTTCATCTTGCAGGGTTCCCTGTGGAATCAGAAAATAAGATTGCCTGCTGGAAGTGGTATTGATCCACGTGTACAGATTTCTTGAACTCTCCTTTTGCTACTTAGTGCATGGTAAGCGCTGAGTAGAGCATCTCATGGACGCAACTTGGGGGGTTGAGCACCATTAAATGAAATGCTGTCTGTAATAAGCAAATTCAATAATCTAAGGAGCCAATGGGTATATAAACACAATTTTAAAATATACGGGTATTTGCATGTACGTGCAGACAAAGCTCTACTTGTTGGGCTGTTACTTTATCGCTGGCATTTTAGAAAAGCCCTTACATCCATTATAGAGCTTACTCAAACAAACACAGGGTCTTAAGCTGGATACCCACTGGGGCTATTGCCACGTGATCCAATCATTTCTTCGCTCATAGACCAGGCAGTGTGCGCTATTTGATTTCAGTCTTGAGACCGTAATATATCTTTACAGTGAAATGCATTTCTTACTAGCTGAGTAAAGCAAATTTAGTTCTCGAATTCCCCTCTGAATGGCTTTATGGTACATACACTGTGGTTACCTTTCTATGGTCTGACAGTGGACCCAAATGAAAATCAGATTTTGATTTCTGACTATTTACTGAGGCCCCTGTGGTACAGCCTTTGGCCCCACCTCCAAATAGCCAGAACTGTACTGTGTAGCCTATCGAAAGTTATCCACTAATACTGTCACTTTGATGTTTAATGAATATAAAAATGATATCCATGATGGCCCATCACTTTGCATCAGCCAAGGATTGTGCTCACATGCTGATTCTGGGTTTGATTTAGTTTTTTTTTTATCTGTGAGCCACTTTCAAATGTAAAAAGTGCTGGGTATCTATACAAGTATGAGAAAAGCTTTGTGGGCCACCCAGTTAGCGTTGTGATTACCATTTTGTAGTCCCTGTGGACCCCTACAGAAGGCTGTTGGGAAGTAAACATGTGTCTTTAAGCCTTCAAGCCAGGAATTTAAAAATGCGCCTTTGCTTTGAGGCTAATGAGGTCAACAACAAAGGGGGTTGGTGAAGAATATGTTGTCCATTAGCCACTAGCTGGGGACCACCAAACTAACCCAATCAAATCTGATCTGATATGTCAAAGCAGGTGCCTATTTTTGAATTCCTGGCTTGGAGGCAAGTTTTGGTTGCATAAATACCAGGTTTACAGCCAAACTGAGCCTCCTATAGTCCACACAGGGTCTACCAAATAGCCAATCACAGCCCTTATTTGGCACCCCCAGGAACTTTTTGATGCTTGTTTTTCTCCCCAACCCTTTTTCCATTTGAATGTGGCTCACAGAATATGAAATATGACCAGACCAATGAATAGACTAGGAATTGTACATGTCTTTTTAATATGCCATTGACATCATTATAGGGAGTTGTCCATATCTTAAGCATCTGCAGTATCTTGTAATGCCCCTTTGGCACTCTGAGTGTTGATTGGGAATAACCTTTATGTCCTTCCCTTCAGACACGATTTTGCATTAAGCCTTGCGGCACAATCGGTATAATGAGTAGTGTAAGCGTATGATGTCTCTCTCACAAATATTTCTTGACATGAATACCTTGCAGCGTTTCCCATCTCATCCTTGTTTATGCAAATTGAAAAAAAAATCCTCTAGCCTGTGAATTGATCTTCATCTAGCAAATAAACTCCTCTGAAATTCCTTATCTTCCTCGGAGAGCTGCTTGGAAGGTGACCAAGCCTGTTGGAATGTGATGGAGAGTTCTTGGAATGAGACCAGCAGTGAACCTGCTTGTATTGGTAGTGCGGGGTGTTGCTGACATTCTTCTCATTCCTTCCTCTTGTCATATTTCTGTGTTGGGTACAGTCAGATCATGCATTACTTCAATGATCATCAGTTTGTCAGCCAAAGTAAAACATTGCGCTGAGAGTATCCGTGTCCATCCATCTTGCCCTCCTTGTTCTACTTGTAAAGAGACTATCATGCCTAGCTGTAGCCAGACCAGCAGTAGAAATCATGTTTCAAGTATTTATGGCTCCTCTGCCTGAAAATAAACAGGCAGATATAGGTTGTGCTTCCTTACTGACTCTTAATTCCCTGATCAATTGCTCAGAAGCTATGTTTTTTTTTAGGTTTGTGAGTTCATGGCCCCTTATAGTCCAGCTTTTGGCCAAGTCAGTGTTGTAGTAATTGTCACTCATCTATTTCCAGCAGTATCCAAGGCAGTGAATTAACTTCCACTCCAGATCTTACCTTAATTGACATTCAGGCTTTGGGTCAATGTTTTCCAGAATTTCATATATTTGAACAGCAGTTATAAACCAATGTTTAAGGAGGTCTGTGGTTATCTTGGTCTTTTCATAAAAACCTATTGGAGAACCACAAACAGCCCGCAGGTCTCTAATAGGAAAACCCCCATCTTATTACTATATTGGGTGTTTCCTTTCACGCTTACTCATTCTCTAACCAAGTTCTTGCTTGTTTTTTTATACACAACACCCAGGCCTCAACAATTTTGGAGCATATTTGCCAAAATCAGACTTTATTCTTTTAACTCCTCCATAGAGAAAGACAAAACCTAGATATACATGGAGTCCTTCCAAGCCTTCCCAAAAATACAACTGGCCCCACAGTGCAAGTAAGCTGGAAGCTACTGCTATCAAATATGGACTTTAAATACAATTGGAATAGCCATGGCCATTATTCATATGCTATATTGTAGGCTCACTATGGCCTGTTTTATAGTTTATTACATGATGCCCAGCAGAAAAAAAACAAGAAAATGTTTCTTTTTTTCTTCTCATAGTTAATGCCTGTATGAGAATTGGATGGTTGTCGGTGGCCTCAAGCATTCTGGATGAAGGCCACATTCCATTGCCCCCTAATAAATGTGTAAGGTATTTGTAACATTGATTTTAGTGCAGGATATGCAGCTTTTAATGTGCTTGGCCTGGAATTCTTTGGAATAATTACAGATGTTAAGGTCATTAAAAGACCTTTCAGATAAAAAGCATGGCTTCACTTTGAAAGGCTTTTCTTCTGAAGCAAAAAAAGTGATAGTAACTGTATTTCTCTCTGAAGGTAAGGCTGCCCTCGTAAATTAACCTAGTCCTTCTATTCCCTTAGAAGCCATTAATGCATGGATGTCTTCTCAAATGCCCAAAGGGCTCATTCACCTCTTGAGCACATAACTTTAGGCATGATAACCTCGTTTGTTTTTGGAGCTTCTTTTCCATTTAACGACTAGGTCACGACACAGCAGGAGCTTTATGGTACAAAGAGAAGTGTTCACCGTCTCCAATCCAGTTCTTTCTGTATCAGTAATATGGGAAACAATAGAACTTCCAGGTGATGTCCCAGGGACTGGCGACAGGTGGCTCAGGAAGGTGTCCTTCAGATGATAGATTATCTAGCCTAGTTTGTAGACCACTGATGCGTTGAAGTTGCTGTATCTAGTAATGTTTGGAGTCCAGCTGCGTGTTCTATTTCCGTGTATCTCATGCTTCGTTAAATAGTCCTTCTAATGCCCTGGTAATCTGTTGTTCTTTTAATAGAACATCTTTAATTTCTGTAAAGGAGAGACACAACGATTTTCTGGCTTAACCTTCCACATCAAGCTTACAGTTCTCAAATATTTTATCGGTGCTAGTGGCCAAAATCAAGAATAGCTTTCCAGGTTTATTTTTTTTTGTTTCTCCCCAAAGAATTTGTTGAGCTGTACATTTCTAATTAAGGAGCTTTCCCTCTGTGTATTGTTTGGTCTCAAGGCAAAACTCTTAACTCATAGCAGTGCTGCAGATATTTGTGTCAGTGTGTGGAGTGCGCCTGTCCTTAATTCTAAGAGATGCCTGGAGGACTGGGTGATTTCAGCCAATAACTTTTAAAAAAGCCAGCTAACAAGTTCACTACCGATGCCATGTGGAATTTAATTACCTGCTAGCCTGCAGGTGAATATTAATACATTTCATAAATACCATTAACTTTCCGATCTCACATGAAAGCATATGGTGTTCACCCTTTTACTCCCTGGAATTTAGGAAAGTGAAAATAAACCACAGATTCTGGGAGGACAAAGGAAACAATGTGTTCTGTGCATGGTTTTGATGAAAGGAGTAATTGTAAATCTTTAAGGTCACATTTACAATTATTACAGCCTTAACGCATTCATTTAATTATATGGTCAGTTTTCATCCTTTAGGTTGGGCAGTCCCTTCCCAACATATTGTTATCCACACTTATCCAATTTACATCATCTCTCTATACCTGCAGTGCCACAGTCCCTTCCCAGAGACTATTATCCCACTGTTACTATAAACACCATATCTCTCTGCTATACCTGCTCTCTCACAGTCACAGTCCCTTCCCAGAGACTATTATCCACTGTTACTATAGGCACCATCTCTCCCTACTATACCTGCTATCCCACAGTCACACTCCCTTCCCAGAGACTATTATCCACTGTTACTATAGACACCATCTCTCCCTACTATACCTGCTATCCCACAGTCACACTCCCTTCCCAGAGACTATTATCCCACTGTTACTATAGACACCATCTCTCCCTACTATACCTGCTATCCCACAGTCACACTCCCTTCCCAGAGACTATTATCCACTGTTACTATAGACACCATCTCTCCCTACTATACCTGCTATCCCACAGTCACACTCCCTTCCCAGAGACTATTATCCCACTGTTACTATAGACACCATCTCTTCCTACTATACCTGCTATCCCACAGTCACACTCCCTTCCCAGAGACTATTATCCCACTGTTACTATAGACACCATCTCTCCCTACTATACCTGCTATCCCACAGTCACACTCCCTTCCCAGAGACTATTATCCCACTGTTACTATAGACACCATCTCTCCCTACTATACCTGCTATCCCACAGTCACACTCCCTTCCCAGAGACTATTATCCACTGTTACTATAGACACCATTTCTCCCTACTATACCTGCTATCCCACAGTCACACTCCCTTCCCAGAGACTATTATCCACTGTTACTATAGACACCATCTCTCCCTACTATACCTGCTATCCCACAGTCACACTCCCTTCCCAGAGACTATTATCCACTGTTACTATAGACACCATCTCTCCCTACTATACCTGCTATCCCACAGTCACACTCCCTTCCCAGAGACTATTATCCCACTGTTACTATAGGCACCATCTCTCCCTACTATACCTGCTATCCCACAGTCACACTCCCTTCCCAGACACTATTATCCCACTGTTACTATAGGCACCGTCTCTCCCTACTATACCTGCTATCCCACAGTCACACTCCCTTCCCAGAGACTATTATCCACTGTTACTATAGGCACCATCTCTCCCTACTATACCTGCTATCCCACAGTCACACTCCCTTCCCAGAGACTATTATCCCCACTGCTACTATAGGCACGGCCTCTCAAAGTTCAGTATCAATCTCTATTTTTGCAGAAGCAGAGTTGTAAATCACATGTAGTATTCCTCCCACTGAAGGACAGAGTTCTTAATCATTTTTATTATACAAAGGCTGTTTGAGTCACATGACAAAAATTACATCACTAAACTCCATTTATAACTGATGACATCACTAAGACCCATTTATAAGGATATAATTTACAGGATATTCAAGACTTTTGTGTATTATAGCAAATTATCTCATTTGTTTTTTTTAGCAGATTACTTTTCAATAGTGATTGGCGAATCTGACCCATTTTGCTTCACCAATAATTTGCCGCTAAAATTCACTAAAATGCATTGAAGTCTATGGGCGTCAAATTTTTTTTGACATGCAACAATTTTTTTCACCCTTTGGAGTCTAATGAACGTAAATTTTTCAACTTTGTGAAAAATTTTCTCTTCGCTACTCTTCAAGTCTTTCTTGATGTTTGTTGGTTGCATCTCGTACCGATTGGCTTGTGATAAAAGGTGGTTGTGAACCCAGATATAAAAATGAGCTTTATGAAATGAAGTCCAAGGAAGTCCTTCGCTATTCCCTCTATATATACTGCAGTGCTTAGCCTCATTCTGTTCTTGTTGGCTATAGATGTGTATGTTTCTGCAGCTGAAATGGTACCACCATCCTGTTGATCAGAGCATGATGGGAAACCATGTACGTAGCACAGAGCATCTTTTCCGAAATTTGCTAGTTTCCATGCTAATGTAATCAGCGTGTGTTACTGATCAGGTTGCTGAGCAAAGCAGAACGCAGATGTTTGAAATGCGTTGCCTAAGTATCTCCTTTGCCACTTTCTGTCGTTTGCTGGATGAGACCTATTTCTAGCTGTATAAATCGGGGAGATTTGTTTGCTGATTTTATGCCAGAAGAAATGGCAATTTGTCAGAACAAAGTATTTGCAAACTATCAAGGCTAAGTAAGAATGCCATTGGCAGTCCTCCAACCTTTGTGCTCTGGAAGCTGTGACTGGCTGAGAATCCTCTGAGTTTTTCCACAAAGACTGTTTCATATCTTGTCATAAAGCAAATGTCCTCCCTGATTTCAGATTTGAAGGGTTTCCTATTAGGACAGAGACACATGTGGAGATTTGGGGAGATTTAGTCCCCCGGTGGCAAATCGCCTCTTCTTCAGGCGACTAATCTCCCCAAACTGCCTTTCTGTCAGCTGGAATCTAAATCACCGGTGGAATGGCAATTTGTTTTCTGAAGTCGCCCGAAGTTGCCTCGTCGGCCGAGTAAATCTCCCCGAATCTCCACGTGTGTCTCTGCCCTTAAGGCCCCCATACACGGGCCGATAAAAGCGGCCGACAGACCGAGTCGGCAGCTTATTGGCCCATGTGTGGGGCCATCCGATGGGCTTCCCCGATCGATATCTGGCCAAAAGTCGGTCAAATATCGATGCAGGTTAAAAAATCCTGTTGGATCGCGGCCGCATCTATATGTGTATGCGTTCTTGTGATCTGACCACCCATATCGGATCTGTTATGATCCGATCTTTGGGCCCGCGATTGTTGGATCAGCCCAATATTGCCCACTTCAATGTGGGCATATTGGGGAGAGATCCGCTTGTTTGGCTGGTTATCCCTGTTTTAAAACAGGGTTTAACTTCAGCAGTGGTTCATTACTCTGTGATGTTCCATTTGTTCTTCATGCTGTTGTTTATTATGACACCATTCTGCATCTTCTCCTTCTGTAGTACAGAATTCAGAGATTAATAAATTCTTATTTGTATACATTAGATATGAATGTTTAAGGTTCGGACTTTGGAATTCTAAGACGATCGCGGTGGTGAATATCGATCGGCTGGTCATTCGTTAACAGGGGCAGTAACACAGGGTACAAGGGAGGATAATGCACATATTATAGAAGGGCTGGTGTTGCTCCATGTTACATGCTGTCCTTTGTTTAATAACTGGACATAGGCTTCCACCTCTGCTAGGTCAATAACTCGCCAGCAAAGCAAAAGTAAATAAGTAACTCTTTATATACCCTGGGACTTAGGACCGCTACTACATTCTATTTGTTAATGGAAATAATCATTTGAGATCCTTGGGTTAAGTTATAATGTTAATTGTAGCATTATGTAGCCATATGGATGGGGATTGTATGGCTTCTTGCGTTTCCAACAAAAGCTTTGGCCACAAGGATGGTGGTATTGCACTTAAGGTGCTAAAAAGGCACCTAAATGCACTGTGAAAGCTGCTATGGGCTGCACTGTGCCACTTCTGGAGTTTCCCTAAAGAAAACCATAGGTACTACATGTACTGTAGGTACGTGTAATTCTAGAACCAAGTAGTTTTGGTCTTCACCGTTTTGCATTGTGTTGCACTGCATTGTTCTTTTCCATCATTGAAGTCTATTAGAGGGTGAAAATTTTATGAACACGCTCCGTGATGGATCAGTCTGTTTCTGACCCACATATTGGCTGCCCAGCTCAGCTGCAGGCAAATCGATAGGAGCAGGCTTAGGCTGACATCATTGTGTCATGACCGTGTCCTTATTAAATTGCGGCTTGAAACACAGTAGCCATAACCTCTTTCTGTCTGGTTTGTGGTCTGATTTCCTGTCATTGTTAGATTATCCTCTATCCGAGGTTGATCTTTATGCGAAACCACGCTCTCCAGGTTACATCAGCAATACTTCACTTTGTGTAGTGAGTGCAGCAGTTTATGGCTATTGTTGGAATTAAGGAAATTATTCAAAAGTCATAAGGGTAAGCTGAGGATCTGCTTGTATCTAGTGCGGCAGATTTTTAGGTTGTAATTTCCCCTTAAACCCTGTTTCTGACTGGGTGTCAACATTCCATTTATTTTGTATAAATGTGTGGTTAATCATTTACACCTAAGTCAGTGGCATACGTATTAATCCAGGCCCCCCCTAGAAGACCGACCTGACCAGCGTTGGTGTCCCACCAGCCAGTCCAACCCTGACATTTCTGCCATGTGTTGCAGCCATAAATAGCTGAAAGCAGCCACAATTGCTCTGATGAGGTAACTCTCTCGAACACAGAAATGTTTTATACTGGGGGCGAGATTTTCACAGTTTTTTGTTTTAAAAACATTGTGAATATTATAATGTTCTCTTAGTTGCAGGTTGTTAGTTTAGACTTGCTGTCATAATGAAACTGACGTGTGCTTTATAAACAGGCAGTTGCTTTGCTTAGCCCAGTTCTGATGCATTGGTCAGATTAAATGGCAGAACCAAGCGTAATAAGCTTCTGGTTGCAAAACAGCCAACATTTTTTGTGAGTAAGCGTTATTTTTTTGGTAGAGACACCCCATGCAGTTGAAACTTTTAAACTCATCAGCTCTTCTTTGTTTGTCCTTTCTCAGGTTACTCGTGTGCCGGTGGAGAGTTGTGAACAATATGAAAGCTGTGACGCTTGCCTTGGCTCTAGGGACCCTCACTGCGGATGGTGTGTGCTTCATAACATGTGAGTATTGCTGCTTCTCAGGAAAGGTTGCTCTTTGCCCTGCCACCAGTGACAAGCCCCTCTTATTCTTCTACTAAAATAGAACAGAATTCAGTACTCTGAGCTCTCTTGAGCTTCCCTATGCCCCAGGAGTGGTGAACAACAAGCATTAATGCAGGCCCAGGTGCGAAGGAGACACCTTCTCTGTGCCAGCATAATACCAATTCCTCAGTCTCTTGAGTATGAACTAATTGGGGCAGAGGAAAGTGCAAACCCACCATAAGAACGACAAATGAATTCTGTAGCATATCTCCTGAGTTCCAGTCCCTAGTCAGCTTCTCATTGGTCTTTACAGATCGAAGGTGGCTTTTTTTTTTAAGATTGTTCTAACCTTTATTGATGACACGAGCATGTCTGCCTGGTCTGGATATTTCTAATGCTGGGTATTTTATCATTAGCATCGCACTAAGGCAACATATACCATCAATAGGGAACATTTCCAGGAAAACACCAGTGCAGATTGGTCAACCAATCTTTTTTCAAAATGAATCAGTTAATAGTGCTGCTCCAGCAGAATTCTGCACTGAAATCCATCTCTCAAAAGAGCAAACAGATTTTTTAATATTCAATTTTGAAATCTAACATGGGGCTAGACATATTGTCAATTTCCCTGCTGCCCCAAGTCATGTGACTTGTGCTCTGATAAACTTCAGTCACTCTTTACTGCTGTACTGCAAGTTGGAGTGATATCACCCCCTCCCTTTTCCCCCCCCAGCAGCCAAACAAAAGAACAATGGGAAGGTAACCAGATAGCAGCTCCCTAACACAAGATAACAACTACCTGGTAGATCTAAGAACAACACTCAATAGTAAAAACCCATGTCCCACTGAGACACATTCAGTTACATTGAGAAGGAAAAACAGCAGCCTGCCAGAAAGCATTTCTCTCCTAAAGTGCAGGCACAAGTCACATGACCAGGGGCAGTTGGGAAATTGACAATATGTCTAGTTCCATGTCAGATTTCAAAATTGAATATAAAAAAATCGGTTTGCTCTTTTGAGAAATGGATTTCAGTGCAGAATTCTGCTGGAGCAGCACTATTAACTGATGCTTTTTGAAAAAAATGTTTTTCCCATGACAGTATCACTTTAATAAGTTCCCTAGAGTTTTGATACCATTCCCTATATCTATTGATTGCCCTTTAATATTAATTTCTGCAGCTTTGAGAACCTTGCTTAATGTAAGAAAGCTAAGCTGACCATTATAAAATCACAGTATTTTTACTTTTTTTTTTTTTTTTTAAAAGGAAACATTTATAAAAATAGATAAATGTATGAACCATCAAAAGAGTTAATGCTTCAAACGGCAATTTATTTCTGTAGGAATATGGTGGATTTTCTCTTCATCCTCTGATCAATATGTCTTATGTGCTAATAGAATGGCTTTAAAGGAAATATGTCAGTTGGATACATGATCCGTTCTCATTTCCCATATTTCATCTGACCTTCGTTGTATCAGATTCCAAAGCTCGAGGAGGGAGTAGGGATACTCTTCCCCTAGGGCATAGTGTACTAACCACTGGTGGCTGGTTAATGGTTTCACAGCATTCACTTATAAAAGTCCTATTTCATTTCACAATTTTGTTTTTTGTGTAGTAAAGGAAATTGGTTGGCCCTGGCCTTGATCTCACCAAAGCAAGTTTTATTGGTTGGCCTAGTCCTATGCCACCTTGTCCTAGTTTTTTTGGCCGCAGAACTGAAGGGCCTCTCTACGTCTATGAAAACAGGCTTTGGACATCATTAAGCTATCTCAGAGTGGGTGTGGAGCCCGTAAACTTTCCCAATACATGTCATATTTCTTAACCTCATATAGGTTGGTAGTGGAGTTGTATATTCTAGACCATGCTGGTCATTTTCACAATAACTGCTTCTTTTATTGGTGTCGGCCCAATATTTGGCAGAGCCTTCATCCCGTGCAACTGTTAATGCCAGCCTATGAATGAGGTCTGCGTAGGTTTGAAGACCATTCTGCATTTAATCCCTCATGGTATTGAGCTGCCAGGTTACCAGAAGCGGCCAGTCTGGCAGAAAATGGATGTTCCATCCTCCATGAGCACATGATGCCGGATGCTTTGAGGCAGTAGGTCTGTCAGTCTGTAGAACAGATTTTGCCATTCTCTTTCCAGTCGGCCCTCTGAGCTGTCAGAGCTCCCGCTGAGAGCCCTGTTTCTCTGACACGGACCACTCGGTTCTTAAATCCCTGTCCAGAAAGGCAAACTTAAGTGAAAGCACTCAGCCATGGAAAGCTTCACTTGCTCTGGTTTTCTCTGAACTTGTCAGTTCATCCTTTAAGCCCATAGTTGTGGTAACAACAGACCCAGAATCAAAGGGAATCTGTCGTTACTCTTTCTTCTGCTTTTTTATTATCTTGTTTCAGGGATTAACAAACCATAATATTAAATTCCCCCTTCCCAAAAAATGGCCTTTATTCCTACCTAGCGCCAGTAATTCCGCTCTGAGCAGTACATTTTTCAAAAGGGGAATTATTGACTTTTTTTCTGAGAACAGAGAAGCAGTAGAGAACTCATATTTCTGACAGATTTAGGAATTCAAATAGTTATTGCTTTTGAAAAACATTTGAAATGTCTCTGCGGCTTATCCACAGTTGGTCATGCTTGTGTGTTGCTGCCTTGGATAGGGATTGGCTGTCTGTAATGTTAAAAAGGAGACTGTGCCAGTCGCATCATCGTTTGTTCTTAATGATTGGAGTTGGAATGGGAGAGAAGTTGTTTGAGTGCATCAAGCTCAAAGCTCATCCATTATTCTGTTAGATAAATGAACTCTCTCTTTTTCTGTAGGTGTTCGAGAAAAGATAAATGTGAGCGGGCAGATGAGTTCCACAGGTTCACTTCTGACCAGCATCAGTGTGTCCAGCTCACGGTGCACCCCAAAAATATCTCGGTCACAGTGTCCGAGGTTCCGGTGAGTGAGCAAGGCTGAACTGCAAATGTGTGTGCTTGATGATGCTTGGAGCTTATTATTGCATAGATACAGTGCCTCCAATTTCCTTTAATCTTGTATTATTCCATGAAAGTCTGTTTGATAGTATAGAATATATATATATATATATATATATATATATATATATATATATATATATATATATATATATATATATATATATATATATATATATATATATATATATATATATTTTCTAGGAGCAGCTATCCCAGAGACAATATACCTACACATGGAATGATATTTCCTTTATATAAAAGACAACATGGTATAAGGGTGACCCATTTTCCTCTATGGACAAATGGGTCACCAAATCTATTGCTTTTTCAGATTATTGTTTTCTGTCCTCTTCTCTATCCATTATGGTTTCTTCTTTCTCCATTTTCCTACCACTGCCTCACCTTATTCCCATGAGAGACCTTAATACCCTTGGAGTTTTCTGTGAATGTAGCTCAACTTGTTTGTCTGACTTCCCTGTCTGTTGATAGTGCCCTCCTCTGATTTATTCTGTTAACATACTTCACATCTGTACAGATGGTTTTACAAGCCTGGAATGTCCCTGACCTGTCTGCTGGGGTGAACTGCTCTTTTGAGGATTTTACGGAGATGGAAGGACGAATCCTGGATGGAAATATCTACTGCACATCTCCCTCTGCCAAAGAAGTCATTCCTATCACAAGAGGCCATGGTAAGTTCCTGCCAGTGCCCTTAGCCTTTAGTTGTTCTTAATCTTAAATTAGGCTGGAATTGCCATGTCTAAGGGATAGCCATTATAGTAAGGGCCCAGACTGGAGTTCAAAAGAGGCCCTGGCATTTCAAGTACACAGAGGCTCAATAGCTTCCACCAGCCCATTAAATCGTGTCTGTGGCATCTTACAGCAGCACCTCTGGCATTTGCCAAAATACACAGATTGCCCATAGCGTAGATGATGTCTATAATAGCAATGGTAATAGTAGGGAGAGAAGGTGGCTATAGTAGCAGTGGAGACAATAGTTTCTGGGAAGGGACTGTGACTGTAGGATAGCAGGTATAGTAGGGAGAGATAGTGCCTATAGTAACAGTGGGATAATAGTTTCTGGGAAGGGAGTGTGACTGTAGGATAGCAGGTATAGTAGGGAGAGATAGTGCCTATAGTAACAGTGGGAGAATAGTCTGTGGGAAGGGAGAGTGGCTGTGGGATAGCAGGTATAATAGGGAGAGATGGTGCCTATAGTAACAGTGGGATAATAGTCTCTGGGAAGGGAGAGTGGCTGTGGGATAGCAGGTATAGTAGGGAGAGATGGTGCCTATAGTAACAGTGGGATTATAGTCTCTGGGAAGGGAGTGTGACTGTGGGATAGCAGGTATAGTAGGGAGAGATAGTGCCTATAGTAACAGTGGGATAATAGTCTCTGGGAAGGGAGTGTGACTGTGGGATAGCAGGTATAGTACGGAGAGATGGTGCCTATAGTAACAGTGGGATAATCGTCTCTGGGAATGGACTGTGACTGTGGGCTAGCAAGTATAGTAGGTAGAGATGGTGCCTATAGTAGCAGTAGGATAATAGTATTTGGGAAGGCACATTGGGATAGCAGGTGTAGTGGAGAACCCTACAACTACTGTAATTAAACCTCTTTACAGACAAATAATTTCTACATGTCCCTACAAAAAAGCTTTTTATAATGTCTAATTGTCTATAAAAATTGCTATTTTTTTCTCCAGAATTACGCTGCGCTTTCTCTATTCCTCGAGTGATTAAAATATTCCATATAAATGTCTTGATTAACCTTTCGCCATATGAAAGACCATTGGGGTGTTGTGACACAATACATTGTTGTCCCTTATTTGGAAAGAGTTTGCTGCTCATTGCAAATAGTCCTCTCTCCTGAGGACTGGAAGGCACAGAAGTTTCAGTGGGAAGCTGCACCATCAGGATAGGGTCAGATCTTGCACATGATACAGTGTGTGAGTAACCACAGGCGTCAATGCCTTTCAGCCAAGGGACAGAAGGGACAGATCTGTTTGGTGCCTTAATTCCAACTTCATAAATAGCTGTTTCAGTTGCACAACAAAAGACCCCAGTCTGGCAGAAAACGCCTACTCAGCTCTTAGCGCTTTTCTTTTAAATTTTTTTAGTGCTGTCTTTTATTTGAAAATAGAAGCCTTCACTGTTTTCCCAACATCTATTAAATAAAGTCTTTCTGCTAAGTTCCCCTTTAACCATTTCGCTGCAATACTCTATGGATGACCATTTTAAGAAGGCACTAAACCCTTGAAATAGGTTTGTATTGAATAATATTGATTGCAAAGCGAGGACACTGTAGGAAGGGTTTCTCAGGGTTAATATTCCATCTGAAGGAACCTGTAGAAGCGTCAGTTTTCAATGTGTTGCATCTTCTGCAACAATGTGTTTGCCTGCAACACCCTGGTCACCAGAATATTGATAGTGGTGAGAAAGGGAATAATGCAAATGAGTTGTTTAGTATGATGACTTGTATATGCAATTCAGAGTCTAAAGGATTGGTGAATTATTGTGCAAATTCCATGATCTTCTTGACCTCAGGTATCATCTGCCTTTGCTTCAGTGAAGCAACAATAGATGAGAGGCTGGTGGGTGAGATGAAAACTATATATGGATTGGTATAGTGCGACCCAAAGTTAATTCTTTGGATGCTTCTCTGGGAATGTTAATGAGCTTTACTGATCTCTAATAGAGAAATGTCTGGCTCTGGTTTGCATGAAACTCCTTGCAAGGTAGTTTAGTTTCACACAAATTTTTAGCTTTTTTGATGCCAAACACATGCTGCATATAAAACTTTTAAATATTTAGAGCATTGTAAAAGTATTTTGCGGTTTAATAATACAGCTAATACACATAACAAAGGGCTACGGTTCTTCACATCTGGAAACATTGTGTTTGGCTTGTAGTAACCCAAAAAACAGTATTCCAAACTCCTGTCTGTGGATCATCAACTTCACTTGCCTTACCGTATGCAGTGTTTATGAAATTAGAAACTGAAGGAGGAGTAGATATCAATATAGGTTCTCTTTCTTCCCACTAGCTGATCATTTGCCATTGTGCTAAGAAACACCAAGAATAATCCAAAAGAAGTTGTAAAAATATAATTCAAATTTAAGTCCAGTTGACTTGTTCCTCCTCCAGATTTAGGACAAAGGTACACTGGTCAGTTTCAGGTCGCATTCATATTGATTTGCTCATTTGGATGTCACCTGGAAGTATTAGTGTATGTCTGTTTGGATAAGTGTTCCAAGCAACAGTTGCCTAACAAGTGCATTATTAGAATGCATGATCGAATTTTCATCAAGGCCCATTGGCGTAATAAATAAGTATAAATTAATAAAGAAGTGCTATAATTTTTTAATGTGATGGACAAGGTGACAATGCTTTTGAATCGTTATTGGGCTGGGTTATTGACGATGTAGCAAAAGCCATGCTGATGCCTTTTCTTATCTGCATTGTTTTCAGGTGACAAGAGGGTTGTAAAACTCTACCTTAAATCCAAAGAAACTGGGAAGAAGTTTGCAAGTGTGGATTTTGTCTTCTACAACTGCAGTGTCCATCAGTCGTAAGTTTCTACTTTCTTAAATTCTCATTTGTATCTTGTTCTTAATCTTTGTTAATGCTCGTCATTGCACCCAATGGGTCAGTGTGCCTTGAAATTGACCACCAGAACCAATTTAGTTGAGCTCAGTGTAAAGGTGGTCATACACAGGGAGATCCGCTCGTTTGGGGATATCAACAAACGAGTGGATCTCTCCTCAATGTGCCCACATTGAACGGAATGGAAGCCATATGCCATAAACTGATTGGATTGCTGGACCGAATCAAAGAACAGATGGGTCCACGATCCAACGGGATTTTTTACCTTGCCCAATCGGCCAGATATCAATCGTGGATGCCCATCTGATGGCCCCACACACGCTTCAATAAGCTGCCGACTTGGTCCGTCTGCAGCTTTTATCGGGCCGTAAATGGGGGCCTTAAATTTGAGCAAGGTTAGACTTGTTTAGAACCATTGAAGGGAGGGTAACTAGTCTCAGCTTATGTTCTGCATACCATAGACCGGGGTCCCCAACCTTTTTTTCCCTGTGAGCAACATTCAGATATAAAAGGAGTTGAGGAGCAACGCAAGTATGGAGAATGTTCCTGGGGAGCCAAATAAAGACTGTGAATGGCTATTTGGTTGCCTCTATATGGACTTTCAACCTGCAGGAGGCTCATTTTGGGAGTACACCTGGTTTTTATGCAGCCAAAACTTGCCTACAAGCCCAGAAATATAATCACCTGCTTTGAGGCCATGATGAGCAACATGCAAGGGGTCTGAGAGCAACATGTTGCTCATGAGCCATTGGTTGGGGACCACTGGCATAGACCAGTCCAGGCTGCATCAGACAAGGTGTACCACTTATATACTTTGACAACAAGTAGACCCCATGCAACGTATGAGAATAATGAGACAGGGTCTGGCAGAAAAAAATATCTTGAGAAACCTTAGCGTAGATTGAGGGTAGTCAGGGTAATGTATATCACTATTTACTAAAATGCTCAGTTTCTTTATTTTTGCCTTTAAAAAAGACTCTGCAAGCTCATGTTGATCCCATTGGAATTTCTAGCAATGTGTGGGTTCTGTGTTGTGTTCTTGTGTAATTTTAAGATGGGTTGAGAAGTACACTAATCAGATTGATTGAAATGAAGATGCTTTGGGCTAAGGTGTAGATGTAAAGAGGCATATGACTGAAAGCTACTAATATTTATGCAAAAGTAATGCCAACTTAAGATGGAACTAATATTGCCACTCAAGTCACAGATTTGCAAATTTCAAGTCAAGCAGCAAGGCAATAGAATTGTTCATGCTGCTTACAATTGAGCACCCTGGACATGTGTTTGTTTCGCCCCTTAAAATTCTATGAAACCTAGAAAATATGTTTTTGTTTAAATATAAACCAGAGGTGGAAAAGACTGAATATCTCAGATATCTGGCAAGTGAGGTGTTCATGCATGATTTGTTTTGTCATGTGTTTATCATTTATTCTTGGCCATCAAGTTCAGTAGAAACATTTTGGGTTCACTAGAGCTCAGTGTTGTATATTTCAAAGCTTGCAGCTGCTATAAACTACAACTCCAAGCACTGAGGGATAGTGGGAATTGTCCAGCCTTAGACTTTTCATGCAGAATTTGCCTTTACATTGAACCTTGTAACTGGGAGGCTTAATCTCCTGCTAAACCACAAAGCCCATTTATGGAGTAATGGAATGTACCACTGAGCCAGCTCCAGGGCAGAATCCTCTGTATGAGCACACCGGCATCTGTTGCTCCACAAAATGTTTTCTCTGTCATTTTCCTTTCCAGTGAGTTGCCCCTTTATTAAGGGCTTTACTAATGGAAACTTTCCTTGCTTCAGATGCTTCTTTTTGAAGGAAATGCTAGCTGCAGGCGTATCTGTTCTGTGGGAGCCAGCAGGGTGTTTTTATTGTGTAGAGTTTGATGGAACATATATTGCTTTATGTAAAATAGACACAACGTTCCATCTTCCTTTAATCAGGCCTGTTGGAGATTTGTTCATAGATGTGTGGGCCCCAAGGGACTTTGTAACGTGGGCTGAGCTAATGTTTTTCTTCGGCTGCTTGGCCGCTGCTCAACTTGCAGTCTGGTTTTTGTTCTTCATGCCTGAAACCTCCTTGTCATTGTATCTAACATTGTTAGCTAGAGTTGCTCCTCCATGTGTCAGCCTCAGACATGTATATTGTTCTTGATGATCTGTTCTGGTTGGAGTGCATTTGGTCTTGTTCTCGTCTCCTTAGATCGGCCAACCTTCTATGATTGATAGAGGTATTTCATTCATAAAGGCCTTCACCTCAGTTGTATCTGTTAAATGGCATGGAGGCCAAGTCAAGCCTCATGGGCCCAATGAGCTGCAGTTCCAATCAATCAAGCGCAGCCACAATATGTGTGACCCCTCTTAGGTTCTCCATCAATTGACTTGGCCTCCATGTTATTTTACAGTTAAAGTTGAGTTAAAGACCTTTACTCTATTCCCAACCAACCCTTTAATTAACTCATTGAAGGCACAACATCTCTATTTCTCAATTGAGATCTCGCTCTCTTTCAAATGTGGGCTCATTTAGACCATAAAATATACATCTGAGCCACCAGGAGATTACTTTGCAACCATTCCTGACTTTTGAGATTCATGGGATTCCAAATGACACTGTTGCTCCTCAAATGTGTAGTTAGCGATTGAAGGTTCATCCAAACATCAAATCTTTAAGGGGCTGCACAGCGGATTATCTCTTTTCCCCCTCAACTCCCAAACCCACCAGAGAATGACGGCTCTGTGCAATCCTTAAATTAATATCCGTTGCTGAAATCAAACTGCATAAATTTGCATAAGAAGCACGCCAATTAACATGTTTGTAGGTAAAGCTAAAGGCTTCTCATTTTGAAGCGAGAGGGAAAAGAGCCTACAAAGACGACATGGAAATTCATTTTTTTTTGCTACTTTGCAAGAGCTGCTTAATTAAATATTTCCTCAATGTTGTTGTGTATATATCCCTTTTTGGTATCTTTCTGTGCAGTACAGATTTATATTTAATGGCTTTTGAATGACGGCGGCTGGATGTGTGCCTCCAAGGAGAGCTGCGAGCTCCAGAACGCCACTCCATGGAGAGTGTCCTACCTTGACATATTAAAAGTGTAACTCTGTTGGGGAAAAGATTCATTGAATTTAAAATGCAGTCTGTAATGCATATTCTGTCCTTAAATATTCTCCGGCTGTTTACTAAGTTTCATTCTGTGCTATTGCTTCGGTGGAGGCATCAAAAAGGTTTTTTTCTGCGGCTTGATATTTTTAATGAAAGAATCGGCAACGCTTTAAAAGAAGCAGCGTCTTACATATATTATAGGTGGTGCAATTAATCTCCTCTACCATCTGTCATTATTTTTATTCATGTTCAAATAGTCTTTATTACTGTGTTCATCCTAACAAGGGGGCTCCGGTTGGGCACAGGCAGCATGTTTGATTGGCTCCTGTTAACGGCATGAACTTGGATGGTACAGTACTCACATTTGCTTCATTTATTATTGTTCCCTTTCCAGTGTGAGGCAGGAAACTTATGGTTCATTTAAAAACTTGAAGCCAAGGTGCAAAGTGCAAAAAAGCACCATGCCTTAGTGAATTGCAGCAGGTCTCAGAGCACAGAAACCTATAGCACTGCCTACATTCAGC
This sequence comes from Xenopus petersii, assembly GCA_038501925.1. Taxonomy (NCBI): domain Eukaryota; kingdom Metazoa; phylum Chordata; class Amphibia; order Anura; family Pipidae; genus Xenopus; species Xenopus petersii. The sequence continues at coordinate 118,223,773 of CM076679.1, read as the reverse complement.
ACCTCCTGTCTGGTAACTTGCACATCATTAAGACATGCATGTTAAGGAATAGCAGTGGATGCAGTAGGATCTTGTACTTACCACTTGCCTTATCAGTGCAGCCAGAACACAAGAATTCGTGCCGCTGCACTTCTGCCTGGGGTCATACTAAATTACCCCTATAATATCAGATGGATGCATTGCAGATGCAGACTATGATGCATTGGGATTCTGGAAGAGTATACATGGCGAGCAAGCTGAAGACTTGTGTTGTGTATATTCAGAAAGTCTTTCTTTTTCAGTAACCTTAACCAGCAGCAACTGGCCTACCTGTTAGAAACTAATTATTTGCTTTGTTCTGGTTTTATTTTTATTTTTTATAGAAGCTGTGGTCTCAGTGCTAAATATCACAAACCATTAGTGGGAAGTGGAAGAGGAAGTGTCTTTAAGATGTTATTCACTCTACATTCGAGTTTACTTTCATCGAAAGTGTTGTGTACTTCTCATGTTGAATTACTGTACTAGCTTTTATCAAAATAGTTTTCCTTTGAATGATAACTGTTCTTTTAATGTTTTTGACCCTGCTAAAGGGTGTGATCCTACAGTTGGTTTGTTGGTTTTACTTCAATAGTGGTATTTGTAGTGAGACTTCTAGATTTCTGCAATATCAGTTCCCCTTTCAGGAAGAGGAGCAGTAATGGCTTAGTGATTTAGTCACATGAACTTCAGGCTTTGGTTGGATTTCTGATGAGAACTTCTCTTGAAGTAAAGTCCATCAACAACATATTCTAAGATAAATCCTTTGTGGCTTGAAGTTGATCAAGAGAAACATAGTACCATCCAATTTGAGAAGAGGGATTAAGCCTTCTTCAAGATCCCTCAGCTTGTAGCTAGATTTTGGTGTCATCTCAGTAGCTAAAGTAGTCCACTTATGATGATTTGTTGGTTAATAATAATAAACATTTCAATATCATTAACTGGGAAATTAACATCGCAAAAGGCGATGTGGCAATGGCAGAGCTCTTCCCATTCCTCCTGCTAAGCCGCAGCTCTCGCGATGTATCGGCTCCTTCTGACCGGCTACTACATCAAACCTCTGTTACCGCTGCAGAGCGCTGATCAAAGCATTCTTGGAGTTTGGTAGGTTAATATCAATGTATCGGCTTTATTTATGCGCTTTTTAAAATTACAAAGGAGAGGATTTACATCTTTTAAAAAGCACATAAATAAAGCCGATACATTGATATTAACCTACCAAACTCCAAGAATGATTTGATCAGCGCTCTGCTGCAGCGGTAACAGAGGTTTGATGTTTTTACTCCTGTCTAGTTGAGTGGGGATTATCTGTCCTTTCTATTTCCAAAAGCTTGAACTATGTGCCATGTGGGGTTGGCTGATACCCAGTGAGGGACAGTAGACCGTCAAAGACTTGACTCCTTAGACCAGAAGTCACCAACCTTTTTTATCTGTGAGCCACATTCAAATGTAAAAAAAAAAATGTAAGGGAGCAACACAAGCATGAAAATAAGTCCCTGAGGATGCTAAATAAGGGTTGTGATTGGCTATTAGGTACCCCCTATATGGACTGACAGGAGGCTCTGTACAGTACACCTGGTTTTTATTCAACCAAAGCTTTCCTTCAAGCCAGAAATTCAAAAATATGCTTCTGCTTTGAGACCACTGGGAGCAACATCCAAGGGGTTGGTGAGTAATGTTGCTCATGACCAACTGGTTGGGGATCACTGCCTTAGACTCACATGAATGTGTTAATTTGTGAACATTCATTTACACTGAATTAAACGTAAAGCAACCCCTACTTTTAGTATGGGTACGACAAATACCATTGCTACAGAGCTCCAGACATCACCATTTCTTCACAGACATATTTCATGATTTTAGTGCTTTATTATAGCTTGAGGTTGAAGTGTTTTATATCTGTTAATATTCTGAGGACTTTTCTACTTTCAGACATGACTTTTGTTGGTTTGTTTAGTTCTCACCAAGAGCATTTCCAAAAGTGACTTCAGACACATTGCTGCGATGTGCGTGTCTATGTATTTAAATAGCTCCAGAAGACTAATTACCCAGCAGCTTACTCTCTTGGAAGGAATACAGTACAAGCTCTGGGCAGAATATAGAGGGTTTTTTGTTTTAAGGAAAATGGGTAGTTCTGCTGAGTGAACAGGGTCAAAGTTTAGAGTTCACAGACGCAGGAAAGTCATGCTATGACTAGTAATTAGCATATGCCTAAATTTCTCTGTGGGTTGTTCAAAATATACATGATGATCTGTTCAAGTTGCTTTTGTTGTACAAAGTGACGTAAGCGGCAGCATGGTCTAGTCCCCATTAACACTAGATACATCTAATAGTGAAGAAAAAAAATACTTCTGCTAGTTGGATTGTAGGTGGTTGGAAGCTGAGATTGCTCTATTTCAAGTGAACTTTTATCACTTAAGAAAAAGCTGCTGTTCATTATTGTCCTTGCATGTAGAAAATTGAGTGATACTGCACAGTTTTGGATATAAATAGGCTTCATATTAGGCTGATAACCCCAAAGCTATTATAGGCACATCTCTCCCTACTATACCTGCTATTCCACAGTCACAGTCTCTTCCCAGAGACTATTATCCACTGTTACTATAGGCACCATCTCTCCCTTCTATACCTGCTATCCCACAGTCACACTCCCTTCCCAGAGACTATTATCCCACTGTTACTATAGGCACCATCTCTCCCTACTATACCTGCTATCCCACAGTCACACTCCCTTCCCAGAGACTATTATCCACTGTTACTATAGGCACCATCTCTCCCTACTATACCTGCTATCCCACAGTCACACTCTCTTCCCAGAGACTATTATCCACTGTTACTATAGACACCATCTCTCCCTACTATACCTGCTATCTCACAGTCACACTCCCTTCCCAGAGACTATTATCCCACTGTTAGTATAGACACCATCTCTCCCTACTATACCTGCTATCCCACAGTCACACTCCCTTCCCAGAGACTATTATCCCACTGTTACTATAGGCACCATCTCTCCCTACTATACCTGCTATCCCACAACCAAAGTCCCTTCCCAGAGATGATTATCCCTTTATAGGCACCATTTTGGTGATGATATATGGGTCTTTGCATACTTCAAACAACCTACTGCTTCCATTATTTAACTTTGATAAGAATTGTTTCTCTTTATTACTGTAGGATGATGTATTCATCAATGATCTCACCTTAATGCCTTCACTTTTCTCCTTGTTTAAGGACAAGGATTATTTTGTGGCCACGTTGGTATTCCAGATATCCAAGTCCTTCCAGCCCAGAAACTGATCTTGAATTGATTTCTATTATGAGACTGGTGGGATCAAATGATATAATCTATCAAGCAGTCTGAAATATTCAGCCGAAATGTGCTGATGCAGCAGGGTCTGTATTACACATGCTTGATAAGTCTGAAAGGGAACATTCATGTAGTAATTATTTCCCCCCCCCTTTTATGATTTGTTTGTTTAACTCAAGGCTAGTTCAGACTTCTCTTTATTTGAACAATACTGTTGTCTATGAGGAGATTCAGGGAATTGAAGTTAAAGGACCAGTAATAGCAAAATATTTTTTTTAAAAATTTGTTAGTATGCTACAAAAAAAGACACCAACACATATTAAACGTTAAAGGTGCTTAGTCTTTATTAAGAAATATCTTACCGAAGCTCCTCTTCAGAAAAGGCGATAGGGCGACGATCCATCGCGCGGCGCTCCATTTCTCCTCCCTACCTTCCCTATAGAAGATAGCCAGGGAGGAGAAATCAAGCGTCGCACGATGGATCGTCGGCCCTGTTGCTGTTTCTGAAGCGGAGCGCAAGCAGAGTTTCGGTAAGTTATTTCTTAATAAAGACTTAGTGATTTTAAAGTTTAATATGTGTTGGCGTCTTTTTTTTAAAGACATTTTCTGCTGTTACTGGTCCTTTAAAGAGAAGCGTGTAAGGCTTTCTGTCAACCAGCATTTAGGGATCATTAAGGGTGGTGGCACATGTGCAGATTCGGGCAAGTAATCTCCATGAAATGCTTTTTGACTTACAAGGCAACTTTGGAAAACCTAAGGGATCCGTATGCCATCCCGCCAGCGATTCACATTCTTGCCGGCTGTAAGGCATTTTGGGGAGATTAGTCGCCAGAAGAAGAGGAGATTTGTCGCTGGGCGACTAATCTCCCCCGAATCTGCATGTGTGCCACCACCCTTATACCTTACAAAAGGGATGGGTACCCATTTGTATCAAGATACTGTCAACTCCAATGTTTGTAAGTTGGATGCTGGGTGCTCTTGTTTGAGAACATCAGTGGAATGGATGAATTATGGGGCCATATGGAATATTTGCTGTCATTGATCATCCACGTTCCACATGCAAAATCACATTCAGACAACAGGGTGGTAATGACTGATGGCAAACACAATAATTAAAGGATACCCTTGTTATGCTTTTGATCTTTATAATGATCTGTTAATGAATCAGCACATCTTCTTTTATTTTATTACTACAAAGGATCATAGAATTCTGACCTATTCATCATACTAAGCTAATTTAAAATGTAAACTATATCATGAACACACAGATAAGGTGGCTATAGTGGTATTTGACCGTATGGTCCTCAGCTCAGGATTACAACATATGAATGGCCATGCATGATATGGCTACCTATGTATTGTTCTAATCATTCTGGCATACAGCTTGATTGACAAACTAACCAATCTCTTCAACTAACAAAAAAAATGCGTAGATTCTGAAACAGCTTTCTAGTCGGGCAACTAATTCTTTTGTCTCATTCACAGATAGAAAGTTTGGGTCTTGTGCATGATTGAGGGGCTCCATTACCTAGCAGATAAATGAATATGACCTTGAGTTATTGAGCTAATTGTCTATTATTGTTACTAGCCATGCATTCGAATTGACACTGAGAGTCTGGTGCTTTATTAAGAAGCACTATTTACAAATTACACTTCACAGGTCATCATGTACAAAGTGGAAAGTTCAGAGAGCTCTCATGTGCCGTGAACTTGTGTCCTTTGCTCACCAGGACTACAGATCTGATGAAATGTCACACGTTTCATTGCTGACTGTTTATCCTTTGCAGAACTCAAACACAGCTAATTACCCTTTTGCAGCTTTTAAAACAATCTGGTGATTACCCTTTTCCAGCATTTCTTACCTGGAAAAGATCTTTCTAAGAAAGAGTGTTATTCTCAAAATGTTTCACACGTGTAGAGCTGAATTGTCAGTTGTAAACAATATAATTCTACCTGTATCTGACGGTTTAGCACTAAACAGTGGGCGATGTTCAATTGACTTCAAAATTTTCCACCTGGGCCAAACGACGAGCCGAACAATATCCAAGCCTTCTGCTGATATTGGTTGGCTCGTCTCTCGCCATATATGCACCGAATCACATACGAAAACTTTTTGTACAATAATATAGATAGGCGCATGTTTGGCCACCCTAAGGAAGGGTTGCTTGTGTTTTCCTGCTCTGTTGGGGATAGCAGACCATTATTAGCATTGAGTAGCTGTTCCCAAATTGGCTGATCAGGTCATTGGCCTTGGGGCTACAGTTTGGATCATACAGGAGGGCCTACAGTCCCTTTAGATAAGTACTACTTCAACATGCCATGGTCCTCGTTGAACAGGAAAATCAAACCTGCTTGATTGGTGGGCCCCATACATGGGCCAATGCGTTTCCAACTTGGTCTCGACGGACATAGCCAGCAGCTTCTATCATCCTGTGTATGTCCACCTTTAGCTAGTGGACTGAGTAGTATTGTAGTTCTCAGTAGGTGGAGGGACATGAGTTTGATGTATACTGTGTAAGCTACTAGCACGTTTTAAAAACTGTTTGATCAAAAATCAATTACAGTACAGGCAGTGTTTTCATATCTTTTTAGACCCAGAAATATCTATACCCCCCCTTTTAATTTTTTGTACAAAAAAGTTTTTCATCCCATGGTTCTGTGCTGCTTTATTAAAAGGTTATCCTGTCGCCTCTGTTTTGTCAGCTCCACTGAGCTTCCGCAGATTCCGCCTCGCACTGAAATATCCTTGGCTGTAAATGCATCTTCTTATTAACTCTCCATTTACTTTGCCTAATAGCTACAACGTATTCGTTAAACGAACGCATTTAACAAATGTCAGGGCCGTTCATTTAAGGAGTCTCTAGTGTAAATAAAATTATATCCGCTTCTATTAAAATGAGTAATGACATGTACGTTTTCAAATGCTAAAGGAGAAGCGGCATAGAGTTTGGTGAACTTAAAAGGACTGGTGTCCCAATATGTAAGCCTCTGACGTTGCCTGTAGTGCAGTACAACTTCATAGATGTGTTCTGGAGCTGATGGTATGAGCGCACATACACTGAAACCGCTGTGAAATTTCAGCATTTATCAACCAAGTTCAGTCTGTCTCCTAATGGTGTGTGTCTTTTGCACACTATATTGATCCAAACAGTTATGTATTTCCTAATCCTATTTCCCCTAGATATCAGTGAAGGTAGAGAAGCTATTTTCCTGTTTTTATTATATCCCAAAGCTTCTGTGTAAGTATTTCTGTGTCAGCTTGCAGTTTTAGCTTTGCAGAGGCAGCCATTGTCTCACTGGTGGGCAGTCCCCAAGCCTTAAGGCCCCCATACACGGGCCAATAAAAGCTGCCGACAGACGCGAGTCAGCAGCTTATTGGCCTGTGTGTGGCCATCCGACGGGCTTCCCCTATCGATATCTGGCCGAAATTGTATAAGCCTGATATCGCCCACTTCAATATGGGCATATCGGGGGGATCTCTACTTCTATGGCCACCCTTAAAGTGGCCAAATAAAGCTGGTGACTGAGCCCTTCCAGACCCAAGTCATCTAATTCACCTGTGTATGGGGCCTACAGATGGGCCGAAGATCAGGCAGATATCTATGGGGCAGGTTTAATTTTCCTGTTTGACGAGGACCACGTTGATGCTCCATTTGACATGTCTGTAGGCCCTTCCATGTCTTCATAGAGTAGTTGACTTCATAGAGTAGTTGAATAGGACTGTAAATGACAACTGGGTTTTGTCTTAACATGTAATGAGTCAAAATTTTAGCATAGGTGTTCCTCTGTAGACGTACTGTAAGCAATTGAGATGTTGTTGATTTCTGGGAGCCTAATAAAAGCCCAGAGAGGTTCCCCCCTTTTGTAATTTCAGTAGAATTTGGAAAGCCTGCCTTAGATGAAAAATGGCTAGAATTTAAAGAACATTTTCCAACTTTTGTTCCATCATATTCTGCATGAGTCTCCACCACCCTTCCCCCAGAGAACAATACTTTTCCCTTTTTGTGGTGGTGGAGCGTTGTCTTTTTTCTTTTTTCTTTCTTTGATTCCTTTATATGATGAAATCTCCAGGAAGAGTAAAACTCATTAAGTAGAATTATTAGAAACACGTTTGTGGCAGATAATAGGAGTAAAGCAAGGCGCAGCAAAGAGATTAACACTCTCTTTATTGTGAGCGAACGAGCGGGCCGTGTGCTCAGCAAAATGTAAATTTCTCAACCTTTGTGCGTTTATAATTTTAATTTCAATGGCTTTGCATTAATGTGGAGTTTCTGGCAGTAGGGGCTCTTGTTCGGTAAGCAGACAAGTTCTTAAAAAAAATTGTTTTCATATTAAAACTGGTTATGAAGTTAATAAATCAGGTTGCATATAGATGCAGAGCAGTGTTGGGTTGCCAGCCTGTGCCGTGGTGGGTACTATCATTATACATTAATGGAAAGGCCTTTTTCCACTTATTCCTGGTTCTTATTTCAACTTCCTGGGTGCCAGAACGAAGGCCATAATGGCCACTATCATTATAACATTCATTATTGTGTCCCATGGTAGTCTTGGTCATGGCAGAGGGGTATTTTCCTCTTAATTCCACCTTAGACGGTACCTGCTGGCTGGAAAATACCCGTGTGGAAGTATAAATTCTAATACATATACATAAATGTTTTCTAGTCTAGGGGAGGGGACTCCTCTCCACAACTCTCAATGACTATTCTGGAAATGGAAAATCAGTCATTTGTATATTTTTAAGGATGAGAATAGACTCTTCTCAGCAACACATTTTGTTGTCCCCTGCTACTATACTGTTACGGTGGAATTTCTCATTTGTTTTTTCTTTTCTAAAGGCGTCTTTAGACAAATCTGTTATTTCATGCAGAACATTTGTGTTTTGTTCTCACAGATGCCTCTCCTGTGTAAATGGATCCTTTCCCTGCCACTGGTGCAAATATAGACACGTGTGCACCCACAATGCTGCCGATTGCTCCTTTCAAGAGGGCCGAGTGAACATGTCGGAGGTAGGTATCTCGTCCTTGGGCATCACAAAAAACCTTGTTTTCCTTATACACCTTGTTCAAGCCATTCTCTATGTGATGAACAAATTAAAAAATAATATAATAATTTTCAAGGTTGATATGTCACTAAACAGTTCCATGTCCATCTAATGGCACAAGGCTACTTGCTTTTTTGCAGTTCATGGAATGCTGAGGTGGCATCTAATATATATTATTTGTTTTTTATTATACATTAATGAGCTTTAGGGGCCCAGCAGCAAAGCCAGCTCAGTAGGGACTGGGTCTCACTAAGTCAATTTATTAACTTGTCTACTACGCAGGTGCACTCTGCTGAGCTGTCAAGCTAAGAAAATGTGAAGGGCTATAATGCAAATGGCAGTAAGAGCAAAAAACCCACACATTTGGGGAAGTGATAATAATCATTATGTTTATGGAACAATAATAACGTAGCAGTGATCATTGAAAATAAACAAGTCCTACGCATGCTTGGTGACCTTCATCAGAAATGAGACAATCAAATAAAGTTTTTGGATTGTTCCATAGAGCGAGGGAGCTGTTGAGGAATCATAGACTGATACAATGCAGGGTTCGGTGTATGTGAATGGTATCATTGATCTTACACTTCCAGCATCCAAAAGATCTGAGATGCACCTGAACTGGAGATGGTTTGTGGAACCAGGTTTTTGTGGTCAATGGGAAACATAAATATTTTCCTATATTTTCACTTGTTCTTTCTTGAGGACACAGGCTTCACAAAGTCTCATTTCTGCCTCTTAAGAATGGATAAAAAAAAAACAAGCAATGAAAGGTTATATATTTTCCTGTATATACTATATTTTCCTATATTTTCACTTGTTCTTTCTTGAGGACACAGACTCCACAAAGTTCTGTCTCATTTCTGCCTCTTAAGAATGGATAAAAAAAAAAACAAGTAATTAAAGGTTATTTCAGTGCTGTTATATAAGAGACAGCGTGATTTAGTCATTCTCCATCTGCGGTGGAAGTGCCTGCATTGCATTAAAAGGCTCAGCTTTGATTTCATTTCAGGGCAGTGCAAGTTGCTTTTATTTGAGGAAATTAGAGAAACACATGACATCCAAATGATAAAAGCCACTTGGCTGTTTTCTCCCGTCATTCCCCTTTCACTTGTCTCCCATGTTGATATATATAGGTCAGCTGTGTCCTGGGGTGGTAACTGGCTGACATCTACAGGGCAGAAGGTCCGGATGAGATGCACAGCTGTCCATGGCTACTAGACATTCTTGATACTCTTGCCTGTAGTGCTCAACGGGTTTCAGGGGCCTCTGTTGGCTCACCCTTTCATTCCCACGTGTATACATAATACATATGGAACACATGGGTTTTCAGCTCTAATTGGATGTGAGAAGAGCATGTTGTAACTTAAAATAAATAAAGCCCCATAACTATTTTTGATGGCAGTATTTCCCGGGGTCGATTGGGTTAACAGGGCTACGCTGAAAGCATCTCTGTATTCCAAATACCTGCAGACCCCAGCCGCTAGCATCAGACTTCTTGCTGTTATCTATGCATTACATGGAAAGAACCTTCTGAACCTCAGGGAAAAGAGGCTGAAATTCTGCAGTGATTAATGATGTGTCCAGAACCAATCCACAAAAAATATTTCCAGGTAGTTTTCACTGACATTATTCTGCTCGTCTGCCTGACAAGCTCTTCCAGCACCCACAGATGACCAAATGTGTTGGCAATAAAGGCTTCAGCAAGCTGTAGATTAGGTGGGAGTTTGAATGGAAGGAGCTCACTTGTCTGCCTTGAAATGCACATCTGTAAATAAAGCGAGGATTAAAGTTTAGCCTTCGGCAGAAGGGTGCTCCATTATCCAGCAGCCAACCAGATACCTGGATTTAGGTGGTAAATGTTTAACCTTTAAAGGGGAACTAAAGCTTAACAGAAAGAAATAGGTTAGCAATGCTACACATTGCGTTTTGAGCTTCTGTACCAGCCCACATTGCAGGGAAGATCTGTGTCAACGAATATGCCCCCAGCTTCTCCCCATCTTCATGGGACCACATGATCTGGAATTTTGTTATCTAAGCTTAGGGACCATCTCAAAATTTACAGTAAATATTTATAATATAAAAGTCATGATGCAGGCTAATTATTATTCCATTTGAAGCCTATTACACCAGTGTATCCTGCATCAGAATTTAATAATCAACCCATTCTATGACAGACATACCTCATTTTTGGGTTGATGATTTCAGATGACCCCCTAAGCTTAGCTTTACAGAAGCCTACAATGTACTGAGCATGTGCATTGTCATTGACACCCCAAAGATGGCCTAACGAGATTTAAGATGGGGAAGCCTTGGTATAGGAATAGATAAAGCTCTAGAGCTGCCATCATGTGACCTCAAGTTTGTTTAGGGGGATTTTCCTGTTAATTCTTCCATTACCGGATTTTCTTAATCACTACTCTTCTACTGACCACGCCGTTTGAATGGTAGACCATTAGAAGAAATCATACACTTGTATACGATGGAGTGCAAGATTTCAGCCCTGGGTGCAGTAAAGATGAATGTTTGGATAGTTCTTACTTTTTCCCCTGCAGCCGTCTTTACTGCTTGCAATTAGAAATGAAGTAATGAATCATACTTTACTAAAAAGCCTGATCTAAGTGGATTACATGATTGACCCATTATGTGAAGGTTATTTGAATATTAAGGTTCGGTTCAATGGAAGGTGACTTGTATAAATTGGAAAAAAATAGATTTTGGGAGGGGAGTGGTGTCGGAATCAAGTTTCTTGTTCTTTGTTACATTATGTCTCCCTCTGCAGTTTGTGTTGAGCTTTGGTTCTATCCCTTGTGTTTGTATCCTCCTTCTTGTTTGACCTCCAGCCTTTTCATCCTTCTCCTATCTCTTCTTGCTGCTTACTCTTGTTTCAGGAAGTCCTCATATGATTTTCTATTCCCTCATCACTTTTTCCCCTTTACTTAAGTTTTCCTAATATATGCTGGAGTTGTATTTCAGCAAAATCTAAGAAACCTCAGGTTGCCTATTCCTCTTCTAAATCGTGAGAACCCAAGCTTCAAGATTTCGCTGGTATGACAGTGGATTCTCTATCAGATGTTTTATCTTGACCTCCCTATTTTCTCTTCTATATTAAGATGCTCATACAGCAGAATATGCTGTTGTTGGGCAGACATTCCAGATGTTGTGGCTATTATAAATTGGGCTGATCTGACCACCAGTTGGATAAGGGCCCAGCAGACCTCTTAGAAGAGGACCACAGCCCTCACCAGATCATTATAGATATTGCATAATTAATAAAGACCATGGGTTGGTCGACCTGTGAATGTTTGATTTCTCCGTAAAACCACAAACTCTCTGTTCAGTTTCTCTCTTCATTGTACAGCAAGGCAGGGTACCACCAATGATAATAAATGCAAACATACTAAATAGATAAATAAAATGCAGAGCTGAATATTTTATTTATCTATGTCAGGAGTTGCACAGTAACTAAACCTGCTGACTGATTCGTTTGTCCAATACAAAATGGCAAGTGCACCCGAATTACCAGTATTAAAACCTCAGGTCTCCACCATTATTTCAGTTTTTCTTCTTTTCTTGGTGCATTTCAGCCTCCTGCTCACACAAGAGAAAAGAGAGAAGTAATTTTTGTTAAAAGGTACACTCCAAAAATAAAATCAATAGTATATGCCCTTCTGTTCCTTCTCAGCTCCAGCAAGCGAAATGATCATCTCCCTCCTCAAGGCTTGTTTTGTAAACCTCTTCCATCCACAGTATTTATGGAATGGGGAGAAATCCATTTATTTAACTTTTACCGATAGTCATGTTTGTTATATGATTTCTCTAAAAAGTAAAAGTGCATTTAAAAAGGGCTGGTTTTACATTTGGTGTGTAAAGTAATTTTCTAATCAAAAGCAGTTGATCCAGAGAGCCCATTTGGAGATAGAAAGCCGAATTAGCAACAGCTGGAAAGTGTTTGAAACATAACATATTTGTCTTTTTGAAGAAGGTTTACTATGGCAGTAGAAGATGAGACCTACCGTATTTGCTTACTCTGGACAGAGAAGGTGCCATGCGCATCTTGTAACTATAACCCGTAGGCCCTGTGCATTTTTTAATATTACCGAAAAGTTCTAGCCGTGCTATCCACGTCGGTGCCCATGGGGTCCCACTTGCAGTAACCCCCAACGGGAACTGGGTTGTTGTACTCCAAAGCTTCTGTATGAGAGGCTAAGTTGATGGTCATTAGAGGAGTTCTTTAATAGATAATGTTCTAGACAGAAACACTACATTGTGAAGAGGTTCTTTCTTTCCATTATTATTAGTTTTCATTCAATCTCTATATCTTTCCAGTCTTGTATTCACCTTAAGGGACACACATTATTCTTCCTTATCCAGTGTTGACAATGACTGCTTCCATATTACTATTAAAATGCACCTCCAAATTCACATAGTGATAAAATGTGATGTTTGTCCATGATGAGTTCTTATCACATGACTCTTTGAGATGTGTATGTTAAGAAATATTGGTACTCCTACTGCAGTCACCTGCCATTATATGATTATGGAACTCCTCACTGGCTTCTACTATCCTTAGATTTGACCATTAGGACTGTATTCTCCCATATAGAACTGCTGAATGCAGAGACTCTTGTGCTGAAGTAAGGTATTGATTCTCTCAGTGTGTTAGATTACTGTTTAAATTCTATTAGCAGAAGAAGAATAGGAAAGTATTATTCTCTAATACTGCAGAGCACTGGAAGGATTCTCTGCCCAATGACAGTCCTTGGAACTGAGCTTTGGAAAGGCTTTGCACATTAAGTCACAGTTTATTTTATCTGCTGAAACGGCTAATGACGGGGAGCATTGTTTAAAAATGTGGCATTCATGAGATCACATCCCCCTTGTAAAATAATGCAATGCATAAACAGAGATGTTTTAATATGAGCTTAAGATTGTCTGGTCCATCCCACAGCCAACACTGGCAGTTGAGATTGACAAAACAGGCATTATATGTGACGTCGCTGCTTAATTCCTGTTACCAGTATTTGTTGGGAGTTGTAGTTTAGAAGCAGCAGGGCGCCACAAATTATGCATTGCCGGTCTAGGGCGAGTTTAGTCTAATTGGGGTAAAACAGAAGATATCAAATGGATGGCGAGTTCTGGCCTGTACAGATTGGTAATATCACAATCTTGGACATGGTGATTGCATGAACTTGGCAGAGGCAAACTAATGGGCATGTAATACTGGGCCAGTACAGTATGGTACCGATTCAGGGGCAGGGCTCAATACTGTATGTGACCTATATAGTGTGCCAATGAATATAAACTGGCTCACTCATCTATGAATGTAGTAAATTCTCCAGCAGCTTGGGTTTCATTATGGATTCCTATCAATTACAATCCGCTGATTTCATCTTTTCACATCTGTAATGCTGTGGGAGATGATTGTGGGTTCAGGCCCCAAAATGACGCAAATGCCACCAACTGTGATGCCGTGTTAGTGTCTGAGCGGAACGTGGTGGGGTATTTATTGGGAAGCCTGACAGTCCGTAAAACATCCCGGCATTTGCATATATCCAGGCGCCTGGATTGTACAATATTCCCAATCTGCATTTCCATTTGCAGACTTCTTTTTCAGGCTGCATTTTTCATATCTATTTTTAATGTACTCTGAAATACTTTTTCGAATAATGGGACTATTTTTTTTGCCAGTAGTGAGGGGTGTGAGGAAATGCCAGCCATTTATCTGCCACTCGGCAGGCAAGTGATTGTGGCAAATGAACAGAACTTTCCTGTAAACCACGTTGTCACCAGGTAACCCACTGAACATATTCTCCTTTCACATGTGAGTATTTGCACTGCCCTCCCTGCTTGTTCCAGATAAATTATTCCTAGCAGTGCTTGAAAAGGGTTTAAATTGAGTTGGCTGCTTTTTTGCTCAGTTTGTTCCTTCGTTTTGATGTTATTATGAATATGGCGGCCTCTGCCACTGAGCATGTGTGCTGACTAAAGGAGGATGGTTTGTTTATTTGCAATGGTGTTCACGATCTTCCTCACACCCCTTGACCCCAAATTTACATAGACCCTCATACCCAAAGCTTATTGGGCCCTCCTTCCTATTAACTGCTTAGCCTGCCCTCTTGTATCACTTGTGCTTGTCCTTACTTTTGTGCTTGGCCTGTGTCCATTTTGTGCCACTTGTGTGTGGCCATACCCTCTCAATGCCCTTGTTTCCGGTCATGCCCCGTGGAGCGGCTTGCACCCAGCCCTTTTCCTCTGGTGTGTTTTGTGCACATCTGTGCCCTCTCGAGCCCTTTGTACATGCCCATACCCCTTGTGCATGACCCTATCCACCTTTCTCATATCTCCATGTGGATTTCTTTTTAACACCCTTCTCTTTTTCCTATTAATTCCCCATTCTTCCACATTTGCAAATGAACTTGCCAATAAATCACACTGCCATGTTGGATTGCTCCCTCATCGAGCCATGTATAACTTGATTCCTTTTTAACCTTTTCGTAATATCTAGGCAGCTATTTTTACTCTTTCCATATCTGACAATCACAGAGGCGGCAGAAGGGGAAGTGGATCTGCATATTCATTTAGCAGAATAATTTGCATTGCCAAATGTCCTACGTATATGGCATTTTCCTGCAGCTCCTCACAGCTTTTAGTGCATTCCATAGTGATGTATATGAGAAACAACAAGACATGGTGGGCAGTGTCATGTAGAGAAGTCACGCACAGCTTGGTCTCTGGGGAACCAGTTTGAATCCTAAGTTGGTTACTGGGTCGTGTCTCTGTGGGAGGGATACTCTCAGTAAGTGATACTGTAAGTGCAATGTCACTTCACCGCTTAGTGGAAACCCAAACAGAATTCCGTAACCTAAACAGCTGCACGGGAGGAAACACGTGGTTATGCACTCCTGCCAAGTCCATATTGCTGGCCCGGCCCAGGAAGTTGGGATCTTGACCCATTGCTATTTTGAGCTAAGGAATGTCTTTGTGCGTAAACCTTTTCATTGCCATTCATAGAGCACAGAGTGTCACAGTTCATAACTATACACACTATAAGTTCTTCTAGGAATCTGCTTTAAAAGACTGCTGATCATTTAATAGGTCTTAGTTTCAAAGCCATCTTTAAGGGGTTTCCAAACATTTATAATGGGGGTATTGCCAAGAGAAAAATGGTAAACCCCCCCAAACTATGGGCCTTCAGCTGTTGTACATCTCTCAGACTCTCAGCAGCCTTGTTAAGCTGATATAAAGCATACTAACAGTGATACTAAGGTCAGAAGAGCCATGATTAGGGGCAACAAGAATTATCCATAGAAGGAATAATGCTGACAGTATGGCAGGGTCAGAGCAGGTCAGCAAAGATGTGCCGGGCCAGAGATATTGGAAGAGGCCAAGGGAAACATCTTTATATTATTAGAGTTAGGACTAAGTGTTTAGAGTGCATGATGCATAACATTTTCCTGGCTGCCGTTGAGCCATAAAACTAGTGGTTACTCTATGTCTTGGCCTGGTAAGAAAAAAGAGCTCAACATTTTCCTTGGATCAGACTGATTCTTACAAGAGAGCGCCATGCAATCATGCTTGCGTATTAAATGCCTACCTCTTAGCCCTGGAAATATCCGGTTCACCGATACGCGTGTGTGGGGGCGCACATTATACTCAGGTGTTTCCTGTTTTGGACAGTCCCACATACTTTCAGGATGAGACACTTTTTCGGTATTAGAATACGGAATTCTGACCAGTACTGCATTAATCAGGGAGGGTATTCCTGTATTGGCAGGATGTGTTTAAACTTGACATTTACAGAAATACTTAAAGACGCACTGTATCGTGTTATTCAGCATGAATTCAGTATATATAGCTTGAGATATATTCTGTGCATTTTGCTATTGATTTAATTCAATGTGTAGTTTTTTTGTTTTTTTTTTAGTTAATTCTTGCAGTAAAGAAGCTCAACACTGAAACTTAAAGCAGTTTAGATTTCCAGTTCTTCTGAGCCAGGGTGTAACTACAGAAGAAGCAGACCCTGCGGCTGCAGGGGGGCCAGGAGAGATAGGGCCCCATGAGGACCTAATTCATATACAATTTCAATAAATATTGTAAAACAGGTCAATCTCTAGAGATTTTGGGGGCCTGACAAATAATTTGCTGTGGGGCCCAGTACCATTGAGTTATGCCATTGTTCTAAACAATTGTGAATAGTTAAAATAATAGTCTGTGAATGAGCCCTCTGTATAATGAATTCTTTATCTTTATCTGTAAAAGATTGCAGCTGGGGAAAGGGACAGGTTTATCTATACTCTTCCCTTCAAGTTAACAGGGACCCTCTGGGCTTCTGTATAGTTGGACTGTTCTAGCTTGTTCTGGTGAGGTGCAAGGTTATCTGTTTCATTGAGTACTAGAGAGAGTAGGATTAGGAAAGTTTGCTGGTATTATAGGTAGGTATGCACCGAATCCAGGATTCGATTTGGGATTCAACCTTTTTTTAGCAGGATTTGGATTCGGCCCAATCCTTCTGCCAGGCCGAATCTGAATCCTAATTTGTATATGCAAAATAGGGGCGGTGAGGGAAATTTCATGACTTTTTGTCCCAAAACAAGGAAGAAAAAATGTTTTCCCCTTCCCATCCCTAATTTGCATATGCAAATTAAGATTTGGTTCAGTATTTCTTTCGCAAAGATTCAGGGGTTCGGCCGAATCCAAAATAGTGGATTTGGTGCATCCCTAATTATAGGTAAGGACAGAGGTTTATTTGGTGCTTTCCATGTTCCTTGTTTTGCTCTTTTGGACAGTGAGACAGTGCCAATATAATCCCAGCAATTAAGTCAATAGTCAACCATAACCATGATTACTGATTTGTGTGGGTGATCAATTACAGTGCTTGACTTTACATGGCTGGAAAATGGCAGATGTACGGGTCCCATCACTGCAACTTATTCCAGTGGCATGTGTGCTCAGTGTCGGACTGGCCCACCGGGATACCAGGAAAAGTCCCCGTGGGCCCTCATGCTGCTAAACATTTGGCTTATTTCTATGAGAAAAAGAGGCTAAATATATGGAATAATTTATTAAAGTATGTAAAGAAAAGAGACTAGGAGAATAGAGGTTGAGTAAAGAGAGTATGAATAATAGTACTGAGAGTGGGGGGGCTAAGGTTTTTGGTGGGCCCCTGGTATCCCAGTCCGACACTGTGTGTGCTATATGATTATTATAATGTTGCAACCCACCCACTCATCAGTCCTGAACACCATTTACTATAGGTTATTGCAAGAAAGGCAACATTGTGTACCATTAGTAGGTTATCGACCAACTCTTGCCTTACATCCCCATCCATGAAAATGGGAGAGAGTTACGCTGCTTCTAAACTCTACACTGTCAATTAATGTTGGTTTAGAAACATCTAATAGAAAAAAGAAATAGTGGCTGTAGAATGGCCGTATCCTGATTAGTACAAATCATTATCCCCCCACCATATCCGCGTCTTTTTTTTTGAGAGCGAATAAAACACAAAAGAGAAAGGGCAGCAAACGTTGGGCCCATTTATATTCCCCGGGAGTCATTAAATTACCAATGAGCCTCCATGAGACAGACACTCTTTCACTCTTTCTACCTCTTGCAGGGAGTTGGTTAATTAGGCAAGTGAATTGTAGCCCACAATAACGACTGGTGATGGCTCATTCCTCGTCGGCTCCCCAGAGCGGGTCCCGCAGGTGCCACTTTGCCGCTGTTCAGACTGCATTTCCATTGTTTATTTGGTGTTTGCAATGAGCTAGATTTATGTTCCCGTCTATCAGGGAGAATATTAATGTGCAGGGACCTGCGGTATCCAACCTGCATCTAGCACCGCTGGCACTTAGATGGAATGGAGCCAACCATGGGGCAAAAGTGAAGGCCAGAGACTGCCGATGAGTGTGTGTAATTTATATTAGCAGTACAGCACCCACTTTAGGAGCCATAATAACATACCTGTGTATTACACACCCTTGTTCTTCTTTCCTGTTAAAAGACAAATTAGGTCAGATGTAATAATAATATGTTGTGCCTTCAATGGGTGGTTCCAGTATGGCAGCCCTTTAAATGGGAAGCAGCTCCCAGTATGGCCAACAGTCTTGTAGCAGAGAAGTAGTTAACCTGCTGCACATACACAGCCCTGTCTGAAATAGCTGCCCCCATTGGGACCCCCCCACATGTTTTGTTGCTTTCAAGTCTCCTGTTCATGAAAACATATCATTAGCTACCCTTGAGCAGTCCTCCCCCATACTTAGGCCTATTGGCCTGTCCCTCTTGGGGACATTGTATTGGGCACAGGCAGCAATTTGGGGCTGCACGTTACATCAGACTGTATCTCTGCTACCTGGAACGGCCCTAAGGGAAAATGTGTTTTTCATTGTCAACTGTGTGTGCATTTCAATATCTTCCCATCCTCGCTCTCTCATTCTGTGCTCCAGCTATTTGCCAGGCCAAGAATTGGTTATATAGAGCTGGATATTGTGCCGGGTATTTTCCCCACTGAAGCAGTCCATGTGGGCCAATGGGCTGCACTCATTTCACCTTGCTCTGTTGTATCCAGACTATGGTACTCCAGCTGTGATTGTACCTCCCAGGGATGCTGGGCATTGTAGTCCAAGAAGCAGCTGGAGGGACCAGAGAATGAATGTACCGCCGTTACAACATATAGAATTTTGGTGTGTGTGTTTGATACGTAACACTGAATAAACTGACATAAAAAAAAAAAATTTGAGGGAGGAATTCCTGCATTTGGTCGGACTAAATTATTTTCACATATTTTGAACATATTGGGCTTGTAAAAAAAAAAAAAAAAAAAAAAAGAAAATTTGCAATTTTTTTTTTAAATCTACTTTGCCTATGAATGACAGCTTGATGAAATCCACACCGCTTCGTTCTGGTATCTAGCGAGTAAGCACATGATCATAACATAAACATATGGGCGAAGAGAGACGCTCAGCCACATGCTCAGGGCTTCAGAAAAAATCTAATATGGAGACCTGCACATGTGCGACGCTGAGTGAAAAGCATGCCCACTGACTCGCTGATGGAACAGGTGATGCTTTAGGGTCCACTCACCTTTAAAGGCAGGTTAATCAACCAATTATGGAGAGACCCAAACAGCCCCCACCAGCCCAGTAAATAGTGACTTTCTATGGCACCTTATAGCAGCCCCTCTGGCATTTGCCAGAATCCACAGATTGCCAGTCTGGACCTGATGGCTGGTATAGACTTGGAACTAAATATCCATGGATCATGGTGACCCTTGTCTCCCTGTCTTATTGTCTTATTGGGTTGACTGATATAGACTTTAATCAATAGATTTTTTCACCCTGTCTCTCTGTATCTTATGGTATTGGCATGTATAGACCTGGAAGCAATAGCCATGGATTGCCCTACCCTGTGTCTCCTTATCTTATGGTATTGACTGGTATATATTTGCAATTAATATCTATAGATGTTGTCAATGGCTGTCTTGACTCTAGAGCAAGGGATTCCCACTAAGGACTTCATAACTCCACCATACTGCATGCCTGGCAAGAGATGATACCCTTTGTTGGACATCACTGTTCGCAGTGTGAAGTTCTTCTTTGTGCCTAATTTTCAGCTCACCCCATTCCCAAGCTTTTGTTACTAACCTATGCCATCTTAATGCATCTTGATGGATAGCGATTCATTAAAAGGCATCATTTATTAATCAAATGCACATTTAAGAGTCAGTCTGCTGAGAATGAGATATAAAACTGTATTTATACAAACACCAGGCATACCAAAGCTAAAGAACCCACTTCACACAAAACTTTGACAACTGAGAACTTTATTTTGTCATCTGTTATTTCCTATCAGTGTAATTACATGCACTCCCGTAGGGGTTTTATAATGGTTTGGGGGTAAAGCCAGCATCCTGTGGTCAGCTTTATAATGATCTCATTACGGTTGGTTAATTATGACTTGCTTCATTAAGACTTGGTCAGAGGTAAGGTCTCGGGGGGGGGGGGGGGGGAAATGTATACCCAGATTTAGCATGTGTTATTGTATCCATATGGCCTTGGGATTTTATTGGCAATGGAAGCATTTTTATGTGACTAATGTGCAGTTGCCCAAGGCTGCACCCCATGTGGGTTTGATGTAGAAGAGATATTGGAGTGATAAGGGACATTTGAAAGGCGATAAGAATTATTGGTGATTAACAATGGAGTTTTACTAGAGAAGACAGAATATGCAAGTGTAGCGCTATAGTAAACTGACTTGTGCTAGGACAGTTTAGCTACATTCCTTGGTGGGCTGAGACCACCAATGAGCTCTCTTTCTCAGGGGTAAGCCCTCGCAGCGGGGTGGAGGCAAGGGTGTAGTGTAACTGTAACCTGATGCGATAGCACAATGATGGGCGCCAGTAGTTCTTTAACAGTTGAACAAAGAACAGTATTTATTGAATAATAGCACAGAGATCATTTAGCACATTGATCCACAATGGAGTATAGAACATACACAGCAGCATAAAGGAAGCATATACTCACAGCATGTATAGGCTGAATCCCCACAGGCTAGGGAATATACAGCAGAGAGTAAGTTGACAGCATGTGATGGGTATTGCCCAGTTTTCAGGATATCTTCCAGTGGCAGACTAGGGCAACTCCTGACATCCCTATCTCAACACTTGGTTCATTACTCTGGGTCAGTAATACCCTGGGATCTTACTCCCTCTCTATCACTCCTAGAGCGATCTATAAAACTAGTATAGCTATCTAATTACTAGGGCCAAGACGCCTAGGGTCAGCACTACCCATTCCCTTCCAGCCTGCTTGGTTGGGCTAAAGCAATGGACCCAGAGCACATGGTTCCTAAACCTTTTATACTCTGGCACAGTGCCTCTAGAGTACACTGTGTGAACTGCAGGGGTTACATAAGCACAAGGTCCCCATAAGGACCCACTGAGGTGTCCATATTACTAGGGATGTGCCTGTCTGTAAAGTGTAAGGGTGTCTAAGATTTTCACATCCCTACACAAGCAAAGATGCTTTATAGAAGTCAGGGAAAGACCAGCAGCATCTTATTTTTGAATTATAAATATTATATTTATTTATTCTTGCCAGTGGAGCTGCCATATTGCTGTCCTCAGCTGAGGCCTTGCTCCTGAATGCAGCGTGAGCAGGTCCTCCAAAGGGAACAACTGTATTCGTTTGACATGAAGGCCACTAGTTTGTTATGTGCCAGAATGCCCAGCTTGCATTTGATAAATCCTGTGGGCTTTTGCATGACATTAGAATTTGCAATGTATACCAGTGCTGCTTCTGGGGAGGCCCCCACTCAAGCCTGGAGCAGTAAGTAATGGTGTCGCTCCATATTCTGCTGCAGCGAGCTTGACAGATAAACTTAGCAAGACTGTTGTTTGGACCTTTTAAATTACACTACATGCTAACAGTACCATTTCAGCTTTATCAACAAAAACAGCCCTCCTTATAAGTAGTGACTACTTTACAGTGATCGTTCGCAGTATCAGTATGGCAGCTCCAAACCATATTCAGAAAGGCAGGCCCAGTAAGTGAAGTTCTCACGTTCTCTTGTCTGTTCAAGGTAAATAAATATAAATAGTGCTTTCATTGTAAAATAGATGTAATTTCTCTTCTAGATACATAATAAGTGCAGGTATTTCCTGCTTTACTGAGTGATTTCCATTCCAGTATATATGGTATTTGTACTGCGCAGACCGCAACTTATCCCACCCCCTGGTTAGATTAACGATGCTCCTGTGGCCATCATATACCTTAATATAAACAATAAACAGCTGCGTTAAACGTTAATGTGCATAAATATGTATGCACTCATCTAGGGAGCCGTATTAGTTTGAAGACCTTGTCATTAAGCCAGTAAATGGGATTATTGAGAAGCTCTCATACAATGGGATTGATGAGCTAGATAAGCATGAGCAATTAACCATTCCCTGTTTCATAGACTCTTTACGATAAAGCTGGCCACAGACGCAAAGATCCGATCATACGAATCAACGTACGATCGGACTTCCCCATCTCCCGACCTGCCACTAACCATTCTGATCAAATAAAGTACAGGTATGGGACCTGTTATCCAGAATGCTCGTGACCTGGAGTTTTCCGGATAACGGATCTTTCCGTAATTTGGGTCTTCATGCCTTAAGTCTACTAGAAACTCATTTAAACATTAAATAAACCCAATAGGCTGGTTTTGCTTCCAATAAGATTAATTATATCTTAGTTGGGATCAAGTACAAGGTACAGTTTTATTATTACAGAGAAAAAGGAAATCATTTTTAAAAATTTGGATTATTCGGATAAAATGGAGTCTATGGGAGACAGCCATTCCGTAATTTGGAGCTTTCTGGATCGGGTTCCCGGATAAGGGATCCTATACCTGTAGTAAGAACAGATTAGCCGATGTTCTGCTCCAGACAGCAATTGTACGAAAGTTATATCTGACCAAAGCTAGTCTCCCTCTGAAAATCGTACGATCGGCAATACATGCAGAGATATTATCGGCAGCCGACAAATCTTTTAACCTGTCCAATCTACCAAATGACCGATCTCCGCTGGGCGAAAAATGTCGGGACTCTTCACACACGGTCCGAAAATCATACGAATCCTCGATTATTATTAGCGCTGCAGCTTTTATTTATAGGGACAGGAATACCACACATTTGCACATGTTCAACACCGTTTCTAGAAAGAATAATACAGGTATCAGGCCTGTTATCCAGAATTCTCTAGACCTCTGATTATAGGAGGTCTTTCCGTAATTTCAATCTCTGTACTTTAAATCTACTAAAATCATTAAAATATTAAATAATCCTAATCTGATTTTTTTTTGCCTCCAATAAGGATTAATTATATCTTAGTTGGGATTAATTACAAGGTACTATTTTATTATTGCAGAGAAAAGGAAACTCGTTTTAAACATTTCAGTTATTTAATTAAAATGTATTCTGTGAGCGATGGCCTTCCCCTAATGCAACGCTTTCTGGATAACTGGTTTCCAAATAACGGATCCAATACCTGTATTCGTATCTAAAGGTTCCAGGCTATTCATAAGCCAAGCTGTCTGCACTCACAGCAGTTAAGTGTCACTTCTCTGCCTTTGTGTGCCATAGACTCTTTCGGGTCTGATTGTGACCCAAAGGCTAATGGCTAAAGTGATTTTAGTTGTATTATTCTCAGTGGCTTGCCTTAGATCTTGTGTTTATCTAGAGCAAGAATCCTCAACCTTTTTTTAACCTGTGAGCCACATTCCATTGTAAAAAGTGTTGGGGAGCAACAAAGGCATGAAAAATGTTCCTAGGGGTACCAAGACAGGGCTGTTATTGGCTATTTTGTAGCCCATATCATTGGACTTGCAGTCTAAAAGAGGCTCTGTTTGGCAGTATATTTGTTTTTTGTGCAAAAGAACTTGCCTCCAGGCCAGGAAATAAAAAATAAGCACTTGCTGTGAGGTCACTGGGAGCAACATGTTGCCCATGAGCCAATGCTTGGGGATCACTAATGTAGAGCCACCGGATTCCCGGTCTAACATCTGTTATTCTGTTGCAGGACTGCCCACAGATTCTACCTTCCTCCCAGATCTACATCCCTGTTGGGGTAGTGAAGCCCATCACACTGACTGCCAAGAACCTCCCGCAACCCCAGTCTGGTCAACGTAACTACGAGTGCATTTTCCATATCCCTGGGAGTGTGACTCGGGTCACTGCCTTGCGCTTCAACAGTACCAGCATCCAGTGCCAGAACACTTCGGTGAGTTATTAAATAAAATTCACTTTAATGCTTCATGCAGGAGGTTTTACTGCAGGATATAAAAGCTTTATGAACAGTCTGCTCTATCCTAAGATGCTACTCTGGTTCTGATCAGTCCAAGTGAGGAGCCCCTAAAATATGGACGTTACCAGAGTCGGTCCCAGTGCAATTTATCTATGTATGCAGGGCTAAGCAGGCAGCTACCCTCTGTTTTCCTGGCACTATCGCTTGAAATGGTCTTTTTAGTTGATGGACAAATCGTACATTTAAACAATCGTTTTGAGATAATCGTGGTCTCACGATAACGAAAAGATTTTTTAAAAATCTTTACATCTATTGCCAGCTTTACGTGGAGCGGGTAGATGCTGCCCTGTGTTTGTTTGTTTGTTGGTCTGGGTTTATGCTGTTTTGCGTGTATGTGTCCAACACACACAAGTGCAGAACAACAAGAAACCAGCATTGGCTGTATGTTGCCCGCTGTTTGTGCATTGTTGTGACTGTATCCTACCTTGTGTGTCTGTGCTGGCGGGAGCATTGCTGGTCGGTGCTTAAAAGCACGTATGTATGTGTTTGCCGGCCTTGTGCCGAAGCAGCTGAAGGAGGTTAGCCAGCGTCCCTGTGAGATTCCATGCTGAGTGCAGGAGAGCACAGAAGCTGGGTCAATGGGAGCGTGAAATCTATGAAACGAGTTCACGTAGCCAAACCTCAGTAGATTAATTGTGTTTGCAAAGCTCTCCAGCCAAGAAAATACAGATCTAATGTATTGATGGACAAGGTGTCTCTGGGGACGGATGTTGTTCCAGGCTGCTTGCTTCTTTTCCCTTCTGAGTGCTCTGTGGATGCTACTCAGCACTTCTCTCCCTGCTCTTTTTCTGAGGGTGGGTGTTTTATAAAGTGCCCATGAGTGGCATCCACCCATTAAAGCCATATAAACTCTTTAACTGCCAGAGAAGTGCTGCATTGCTGCACAATCTCTCAAAGGCCTGAAAAACAACGGACAAAAATGGAACACGGCTTCACGGCTTTATTTCCTTCGCTCCAGATTGCATTGACTTGTTAACAATGTACTATATATTTGGGGGGGGGGCGATGTCCAGCCTGCAGCTTAACAACAGCTGGTGGGCTTCATGTTGCACATCCCTTGTGTATAAAGATCTAATTACAGCACCGTATGGCTTAAAATGTCACTACATTCAGTGGGGATGCTTGACTATTTCATTAGAACAGGCCCCCAGCATGTTGGGAGCAGCAGCAAATAACTTGAGTAGAGAAACAGATCCCCTTTTCAGGAAAAGGACTAGTGTACGCTTTTTCTGATACCTGGTAGATAAGTGCAGTAGGCCCTAGGCGACAGTGGTAAGAATACCCTAAAGCTGACCATACATACAGAGATACATTTGTTTGGTGAGGTTGTCAAATGAGCAGATCTCTCCCCGATATGCCCACCTTGAGGTCCTATGGCCCTATGATCTGATCACAAGGAGAAGAATACAGGGCCACATCATCTGTCGGCAGCTTATATTGGCCTGTTTATGGCCACGTTTACACATTGTATGGGACAGTTCTGCTCCATTGTGCTGAGGGATAACTATGCTGAGGCAATCCTATGATGTGTATCCCTACAGGCAGCATTCATTTTACTGCTGCAGTTACTTATCTTGAAATCTTTACTAGCCTTTTTTTAACTGGTAATTATCTTAATGACAACAAAAGATACACCCTGAATTTAGAGATTATGGTTCTAGTGGAGAGCAACTGTATGGGCATAAGTAATGGTGCTCCTTAAGGTGGCCATAGATGCAAAGATCCGCTCGTTTGGCGATGTTGCCAAACGAGCGGATCTTTCCCCGATATGCCATTAACAGGCATGGCTATATCGGGGGTAATCTGATTGTTCGGCCGTACGGCCGAACGATCAGATTACGATGTGCCATGAGCTCCGGCGGGATCGGTCAGGTCAAAATCAAACCTGACCGATCGACCAAACGACCGGTCTCCGCCGGACGAAAGAAGTCGGCACATGCCACACACGATCCGAAAATCGTACGAATCCTCGATTCGTACGATCGGATCTGTGTGTCTATGGCCACCTTTAGATGCAAGAAAGAACAAAGAGGAATGCAAAATTGCCCCTTGAGGTATCCAAACCCAACATTTCATCTACCCTATGCAGGTGGGTGCGTATTTTGTCAACCCGATGCAGAACTGAAAGGAGCAGCAGCTTTTCACTTTCTGTTCAGTTTGATCTTTTGGGACTTTTGCTTGAAGATCTGGAACAATAAAAATTTGGCCCCATCATACAATCCCTGTCTGTATGCTCTCTCTCAATCGCTTGGGTGCCTTGTCGGTTGGCTAGTGCCACCTTTACGTGAGCTTTCAGTGTTTGGCATTAGCATCTTCTACCCATTCTGTTATTGTGTTTCACCGTTAGATGCCCTTCAGCTTTCCCCCTACGCACGTCACTCAAACCATGAAAATAAGGTGGGCATTCGGGTTCTGAGCTTGGTGGTTAGCCCTCCTATGCAATATGGGAACATCCAATGCAAACTATTGCATTTGCTTGTAGCAGTCTCAGATGCGCACTTAGCAAAGGATCTGTTTTTCTTTTTTTCCCTCTCATCCTCAAAGCCGCCCTCCCCTTTTACTTTCACCTTCGCAATTCGTTGTCACATTTATCTTGCTCTCAGACACGTTTAAAAGTGTACAGGGAAAATCAGGAGGATTTGATAGGATCCAATTAAACTGGTGCAGATAAAATGATGATGAATTGCAGCCAGGCTCCGAAGAGACACTGTTTACGTTACTGCTGGCCCCAAACTGCTCACAGGGAGCTGAGGTCATCAGCTGCCGAAAAATAGGCCAGAACTGCTGGATCTGCAGGGGTGGGGGTATCAGGAGACCATTCCTCGTTCTCCTGCCTTGGTTCCCGTGTAACGTGTTTGCTTATAGAAAACATGGCTGCAGCGTGACTACTGCACTTTTGTTACGCAGGCATGACTGTTTCATCGAAGGTGCAGTTTGTATTCATGCACAGCAGCAGCTAGGAGACCTTAAGGTGCTTGATTAGAAAGCTTTAAGGGTTAGCTGAACCTCATCTGTGCTCTACTGCCCTCCTTTGGGGCAAAGTGCAACTGCCTGCTAATCTAATAAAAAGTCTGCAGGCGGATGGCTGGCAGAACAACAGCTGCAGACTGGACATGTCTGAAACGTTATTATTATTCACGTGTAGGTCTACATGTCACACTTACCAGGCCTACTCTGTGAAGTTATGGACAATGATTTTCTCTTTTGTTGACCAATTATTTTTTGGATGCACTTTTAAAGGACTCATTTACTTGGCTATTATATTTAAGTATGACCTATTTAGGACATTGACATGCTAAAACAATTTGGAGTTGGTCTTGGTTTTTAGCTATAGATTTTCTTCTGCAGACTTGGTAGTTAAGCTGCCATATGGCTGCCAGTGTACTGCTAGACTAGTTATAAAAGGGGTGCTCATTAAGTAGAATGTGCAGGCGCAGAGGATTGGTCCCCAATGCTGGTTAGTGGCAGGTGTATAAATCAGCTTGGGCCCATGGTGGGATCAGCAGGGGGCTGCAGAGTGGAACAAAGGATGATGATTATGATAACCTGTATATATGTACAAAGATAATACCAGTATCTGGCCTGGTAAATACAAAAGTGCTGTCCTAAGGGTGGGGGTTACAGGCAGTACCTCGCTCTCTAAAGACA
Organism: Xenopus petersii; assembly: GCA_038501925.1. Taxonomy (NCBI): domain Eukaryota; kingdom Metazoa; phylum Chordata; class Amphibia; order Anura; family Pipidae; genus Xenopus; species Xenopus petersii. Next base: position 118,195,920 of record CM076679.1, on the reverse strand, counting down.
ATAGCCATTTTGATTGTGTAATAAATACCAATCAATGCACGTCAAATTTGTGCTTCTAATGCATTCTCCCTGGAGCCTTTAACCTATTTTATATGCCTCCAGCAGTATGTTGTTCTCCACAAATAGATAATGTACTTGATGCTGCATTCAAAGCCTCTGAGCTGCATTTCTTCCAGTGTATTGATGCTGGCCCCTGTATCATTTAAGAGTTTAATAATCCAGTCTGGATTGTCTGCAGTCACCCACACACTTCTAACTCCTAGTGCTTGTAATGTTCATAGGGCTAGTTATGCAGGCGCAGTTCTGCATTTAGTTACAAGTTAATATCTTCATGTGCATTTCCAGGCATATAACTGCTTGTAGATAAGATACCCTTAGGATTCTGGTTCCGTGGGCTCAAACTCTCAGACTGGAAAGATTCTTTCCGGGAAAGACACTCTGAAGCGGAAATTGTAAATTCCTAGTTTAAAGGTCCTGCACTCGGGGGGGGGGGGGGGGGTAGAACATTGAATTACGGGCCCTCCTCTGATGTTTCATAGGTGACTGTTATTTACTATACCTATGGGAGAGCTCTGCCAAACGGCACCCCTTAGGTGGTACTTGTAGCTGCATGGCTGCAGATTGGGCCTGATTTTAATTGTTACTGACTCCATAGCTTCTATGGCAAGTTGTTTCCTAGAAGAAGAGAGATATATGGGCTAGAATTAAAAGGGTGGTTCACCTTGCTTTTAATATGCTGTAGAATTCTAAGCAACTTTTCAATTGGTATTCATTATTTTTTATAGATTTTTAATTGTCGTTTTTCTTCTGACTCTTTTCAGCTTTCAAATGAGGGGTTCACCGACCTCCATTTAAAAAAAAAACAAATGCTCTGTAAGGCGCCAAATGTATAATTGTTGATACTTTTTATTACTAGTCTTTCTGTTCATGTCCTCTCCTATTCATATTCCAGTCTCTTATTCAAAACAATGCATGGTTGCTTGGGTTATTTGACCCTAGCAACCCGGATTGCTGAAATTGCAAACTGGAGAGCTGGTTAATAAAAAGCTAAATAACTCAAAAAACCACAAATAATTAAAAAATAAAACTAATAGCAAATTGTCTCATAATATCACTCTCTACATCGTACAAAACGTTAACTCAAAGGTGAACAACCTTTTTTAAATTCCTGCTTATTTTCCATTTAAAGTCACTCTGGAACCAGCAATGGAACACACAAAGTGCCCAGCACAGTACCAAATTAGCCACAACCTCTTCCATTAGAGGCTGCACATCTGCATATAAATCAATAGTCGGAGGTGAGGATTAGGGAATCACTTGAATGTGCACGGATGTGTGAGACATTCATTTCCAGCGTGGTGCTATTTGCCTCCCGGTCGGCTCTTCTCTCCCGACATAAAATCTGAATTGATATTTTGCCATATGCCGCTGACGGAAGTGTGTGCATGTGAAAGCCGCATATTAAGTTTTACAATGCAGATTTATGGTTCTCGGGCCGAATAAAACTTGAATGTGAGATTGTCAGCAGAGACTGTTGGGATTTGCAACCGAAATCCCCATTACTGCATTGAATGTATGAATGTGCCGTCTCTATTACACATTCAAATTATTTCATTCTCTCTCTCTTCCTTGTCACAAATGGATATTGCAAGAAAAGGAATTAATCGCATACATTTTCTCCTTGAAATTGATGTTTTTCTAGTACCCTCTTTGACTACTTGAGTTTGGTGGGCTTTTCTATTTCCTGGTATTGTGTTTATGCAACTGTCGGTTTTCCGTGTTTGTAAGTGCAAAGTCTGCTGATCTCCATAATGGGGCCTGTAGGTATGACAGGCCCCTGTTTAATTCTGCTATTCGATAGCATTAAAGTCATGACAATAGCAATTTAAGCAGTGTCGTGTAGCCTGGTTGGGACTACATGTGTTGTTGTGAGCAATATTATGGAGAAAAATTTGGTACAACCTCCCAACTGTCCAGTTTTTTGCGGGATAGTCCTTATTTTGACAGCTCAGGCCGCAGTCCCGGATTGTTACTAAAATGTCCTGACTTTCTCTCTGATCTCCTGCACTGAATAGCCAGAAAAAAATACAGTGTTTATTAAACTTAATTGACTTTTGGCAGAGAGCCCAGAATACGTGGCAGGTGCACTTTTGTAACAATTTAAGATAAGCATAGACACATTTGTAAGAAAAAGGTAAAATAATTAAAGACTATAACAAATAAATAATGAAGACCAACTGAAAAGTTGATTAGAATTGCCCATTTTATAACATATTAAAAGTTAAATTAAAGGTGGACCACACCTTTAAAAGGATCCTGTCATCGGAAAACATGTTTTTTTCAAAACACATCAGTTAATAGTGCTACTCCAGCAGAATTCTGCACTGAAATCCATTTCTCAAAAGAGCAAACAGATTTTTTTATATTCAATTTTGAAATCTGACATGGGGCTAGACATTTTGTCAATTTCCCAGCTGCCCCAAGACATGTGACTTGTGCTCTGATAAACTTCAATCACTCTTTACTGCTGTACTGCTGTACTTTTAGTATGTTATAGAACTTTCAAATCTGTCTTCATTATTTTTTTTTTTAGGTTTTTGATCTCTCAAAAAGGGGTCACCGACTCCAGTAGCCAAAAACAATTGTAATTGTTACTCCTAGATTTAATTACTTAGCTTTCCATTTAGAGCCTCTCCTATTCATAATCCAGTCGCTTATTCAAATCAGTGCCGGTTGCTAGGGTAATTTTTTGCTGAATAAAAAGCTAAATAACTCAAGAACCACAGAATATTACTCTCTACATCATGCTAAAAGTTGAATAACCCCTTTAATGTAGTTTGGTCTGTAAGGTGCTGCCACAGAATTGCTCTGTATGTGCAACTACCTATGCCGAGCTATTCTGACAAGAAATACGAGCTTTGTAACATCTGAACTACTCTGGGAGTGGAATGATTAATATCGAGAGAAATCATTGGTGGATGTTAATATAAAATATCATTCTGATCACCCAATGTGCTTGTGATAGCTGTCAGTATGTCTGGTATACAAGTCTGGCTGTATTGAGAGAACACTGTAGAAGTCTAGCTTCTCTCTAGCCTGCTCACAAGTCTTTGACGCTACCCGATCTTGTTTTCTGTTAATCGAACAACATTAATCTGTGAGATAAGGGCAATCCCAGGGTTCTTGTCGTGCGCAGCCTGTGCTGAAGGGAAGACTCTGCTCCAGGATTTTCCATGACCTTCCAAGCATTTTTCAAAGTACCGTATATATACTCGTGTATAAGCCGACCCGTGTATAAGCCGAGGTACCTAATTTTACCTACAAAAACTGGGAAAACTTATTGACTCGCGTATAAGCCTAGACACAACTAAGACCCTTTATGCTACCATCACTACAGCGCAAACTAAATCACTGAAAATTTGTCCCCCCCCCAGTGGATTTATATTACAGATATTTTTCAGCTGAGACAAAATATACTTTCCACTAGCAATTATACACACATAGACACACATATACTTTACACACACACTCTTCCCACAAAATAATCACACACACATACTATACACACAAACTCCCCACACATATACTATATACACACACAAACTCTCTACCCACACCATCATTCCCCCTCGGTGGGCAGGTTCCCCACAAAGAGTAGCACCAGTGCCCATCAGTGATACCCAGTAGCACCAGGGGCTTTTAGAGAAGTCACATTATAAACCTGTGCAGCCATGGAGGCGTCCCCAGCCCACAAGTAGAATAAAAATGCTAAAAAGTGGCGTCACAAGCAAACAGATAACTAAGACATCGTGCCCCCAACCTGCCTGCCTTACCCCGGTAAAGAAGTGCTGCTGATGGTCCTGCTCTAGGTCCTGCTGCTGATGGTCCTACTCTCCGCTAACCTCTGCGGTCACTGCTGGCTTCAATAAAGCAGTGTGTTTGGGTCCCAATAAAAACTACAGTACCGTACATTTCCCAGCAGCAGCGCGCGTCATGTGCACGTCAGAGATCAGAAGCCGCTCGCAAGGCCTTTCGGGAGCTGTCGGTGGGCAGGTTCCCCACAAAGAGACGGCAGCGCTGCGTGTCTGCCTTCTACCGTATTTCATCTAATAGACCCGCGTATAAGCCGAGGTCAATTTTTTCAGCACATTTTGTGAGCTGAAAAACTCGTCTTATACACGAGTATATACGGTAATCGACAACATTGTTATCCTAGAATTATGACGTGCCTGTGTTTTTCTTGTCTTGATAAAAATACCAAGTGCATCTTTTCCCCAACACCGCAGAGTCTACTAGTGAAAGGTGGAAGCAATCATTTGACCCGGGCCCTTTTCTTTTGCTGCTATTACATTTTGCTGCCATTACATTTTGCTAAAGACGTCTGTGCATTCCTAGAGGCCTCTGACTGTATTATATTCCAGCAGAATTCAATCGTAGCTTTAACCCGGCCGCAATAAGGGGCAATTCTTTTTCTGCTGCTTGATGCATCTGTTGTTATACTTCCACAGAATGGTTTATCATCTGCATCTTTATCAACCATTAACTGGTTGTCAATAAGGGAACTGCCCTGGGTCCTATTCAGTCCCCACAACTTGACTCTAGGAAGAGTGTATGAATTGGTGCTATACAATTCAGGTTTTTTTTTTTAAATAAACCATTACAAAATATCCCTAAATGTTATTTTGCCCAGGAAGCCTTTAAATGTCTGCTTATGTGTTTATTTTAACTGTATTTTAATTGTAACTCGTGTAAAAGGGGGCAGACATGATTGCTCTGATGAGGTCACCTTATTCAAAATGTAATCTATACAGAGACTAAGAAATCTCTTAAACATGGATTTATCATTACCTAATCCAAGAAGTTTCCTGCAGTGCAGAATATATTTACCATGCTGCAAATTGCAACCTTCTGTGTTCCTTGCTTAGAGTTTTAACAGACAATGTTACCGTTGTTGGCACAGCCATCACACAGTAAAATTTTCAGTACTCACAGGTACCTTGTGCATAGTTACTGCTTCTTGTGTCTCAATAATGACTCTTCTAGTGCCATAGTTTGCATGCTGATGGCCTAGTCCACACCATATCTGGCTTGCACAAGTTGTACCTACTTGCATTCCATTATCTCAGGTACAAATCTTTGCACTTGTGCAGATGCAAAGATTTTAACATGTCATTGGTTTGTGCACAAAAGGAGCAATGTAATTTCCTTACTAACGCAGGCCATACATGCTTCTAGGTTGGACAGAGGACCGCAGCAATGAACCAATGTGGTCCTCTATCCTTCAATCGATAAGTGCCCGATTTTCAGCAGATATCAATCGGGGGAAGCCCCCGTACACTGCCCAATAAGCCTGTGTATTGTCACGTTAATGCTAGATATTGAACTACAGTACTCTAGGCTTCACTACTAATTACGGGATTACAAACCCTTGCATTCACTTCTGCTCTCCATATCATTACCAGCAAATCATATTTGATGTAACCTCCTTGGCTACCTTTCCTGCTTGTCCTCTTTGCCCAAGTATGCAAGTACCAAGAAGAGAAAGGGAGGGTTTTTATCACACAGAACCACAGATAACTTTGCATTTTTACTAGGAAATGATTCAGAATATGACAACCCTGGTCTACTGGTGGGGATTGTTGCCCCAGGAGAGCAGATACCTGATAGATGTAGAGTCAGGTATGGTTTCTTCTCCAATGATGCCTGCTCAGCAGATATCTGTTCTAAACTGTTTGGAAATAGCATGGAATAAGAGCCCTGGGGGAGATCCTAAGGATGAAAGCTATGCTTAACTCTTTCACTGATCAGCTATTTGAGATGAGGAATCATTTTTTTTGGGGGGGGGGGGTGGGGGAGTAGGAGTATGCACATTAACTTTAGGACAGCTGCGGGCCGAAGGGCATTCAGAAGATGTGAAGGTCTCAAATGAGACCTGTCAGAGTACAAATTGAAAACGCCAATTTCACTTAAGACTGTGCGCCACTCTTCAGATGCTAATCCCACCACTACCCCTTCTAACCTCTTCACGAGTCTGAACGGTTTCTCCTTGCCAGTCTTGCTCTGTCTCCGATTATATAAAAAGGGCATCAGTAGCTATTTTGTGTAAAAGTTTAATAAACAGAACCTTCTCCAGAGTCCTGATCTGCATTCGTTGCCTGGAGGTGAATTCATCTTGCTTCCCTGTTTATATCAAGCAGCCTTCCTCGTAGGTAGGGTGAAGTTAACCACTAGCACAATTTTTTAAAGGTAAATATTTGAAATAAACCTTTTTGCTCTGCCATACAAGCAACTGTCCATTTGTGACCTTCACTTCCCAGCATCCTCTGCTGAGTCTAGTATCACACAATGACAGGAGCAGTGATGTAATAAGAAATCTGCTGGGATGCCACATTTATTATCTCCATATACCTCTGCACCCAATCGTACTCCATGTCCTGGTCTCACTAGGCCTATCTCCCCATATCCTCCATTTCATCAGATTAATAGAATGAATTGAGCCATTGACAGCAAAGTGGCAACTCTTATATTTATATCCCACCTGTGTTTTGTTTTGCAGTATAACTACGAAGGAAATGATGTCAGTGACCTACCTGTCAATTTATCCGTGGTCTGGAATGGGCACTTTGTCATAGACAACCCCCAAAACATTCAAGGTGAGTGTCTTCCTGGAAATGGAAGGAACGTTGCTTGGTATATTTGCCTCATTCATATTATAGAAAGTAGTATTATTATTTTCTTCATCTGTGCTAGCCTACTTATGTCCTCCTATTTGTAATTTAAAAGAAAACTATACCTCCAAAATATTGTTTATACCATATAAAGTGGCAAAAATTGTGCCTAACTAGATTATATATTTAAGTATACTGTATGTTGCATTATGTTTTTCCTTAAAACCCCGATTTTGTGATATTCTGTGTGGTGCCTCAGAGATCACTTGACAAGAAATCCTGCAGCTCAGAACTTTGTCCATTAATTGGCTCATGTAACCTAACATGTGGTTTGTTTGTGTGCACTGTGAATTGTAGGATCCTAGGAGGGATGCCCTGATTTCTTAAAATGGCAAAATTACCCAATGGCACAGACTACTACAAAGTATATTATTATGAAAATGGTTTATTTACATGAAGCAGCTTTTACATTTGAGCTGTTTTATGCAATATCATTTTAAAGAGACGCACATAGTTCGGGGATATAGTTTTCCTTTAAGACGTTTGTGGATTACTTGGGTAGGCTGGGAAATCCTCTTGTGGGCCCCACGTGCACATATTTTTAATCTTGCCAGACCTTGCGGTCATCTGCATGTTTGTACAGGGCCCCTCAAGACTGGCTGATCAACCTATGGCCCCTTTTCTGGGACATATATATGATCTTTGGTCAGAACTGTGTAAGAATCTACTTTGATGGCCATAATATTGATGCTGTTCAGCAATTCTCTGCGTGTAAGTTCCATTAATACAGAAGTTATACACTAAATGTAAGCTTGAAGGTTTCGTGTTCACTCACCTTTAATGATTTAATTCTAGAACTGTATTCTGTCTTTATTCAGTTTTTTTTTTTATTGACTATTGTTTTCTGCCTTGCAGCTCATCTGTACAAGTGCTCGGCCCTGAGGGAGAGCTGCGGACTTTGCCTTAAAGCCGACCGAAGCTTTGAGTGCGGATGGTGCGTCAGTGAGAAGAAGTGCACTCTGCGCCAGAATTGTCCCACCCTCGAAAACCCTTGGATGCATGCCAGTACCACCAATAGTCGCTGCACCGACCCAAAGATCACCAAGGTGAGCGAGACTCATGCCTGGAATGGTGCAATTCAATACTGAGGATAGAAAGGAGGGGTACTACAATATAATTAGCAAATTAGTTATGATAGTAAGATAGGCTCTTCCGTTGTTTTTCATGGGGAGCAAAGTTCACAGCTACACATGTATTCAAAGTAGAACTTCATAGATTTAAGTTCTTTATACATACAGATAAAATGACCTTCAGGGCTGCAGATGGGTAAGATGTTTATTGGTCTGAAATCAAGAAGATCTGGGGGATAGTGCAGTAGATAGATACACATCCTAGATTCCAGAATTTGCCAAATGCTTCTTAGATCAATCCCAACCCAATGCCTGTGATCCTCATTCCTTTCCTCCTGCTTCTGCATATCTGGTGCTGAAAAGCAATTTTTGTTGTTTTATTTAAAAGCCCCCTGTGAAACCAATTAGTGGATAGAGAGAGAACCAGAGTTATATTCGCATGAAACTGAAGCACATGTGTAAGCCATTTTGCTTCTGTTGTACATTAAAAATGTGTATGCTAGCCCCATTTTCCTTCTAAACGTATATTCTGTTTTCTTCTCAGAGAGAGTGTATAGTTCATATTCACTGCAGATAAATCTATAATCTCTTATTTTACTGCTTCACCAGTATTTGTTTAAATGGATACTAATGCACAGTTCAAGTTGCCCTTGTAACCTTTATTATTATTAGACTTCTGTTAATGGGATGGTATTTTCTCCATTCATTGTTAAAGCCCACAATGTAAAGGGACTTTTCACCTTAGCACCTTGCTTCATATTTATTGCTATAGTAAATGGAATCTTCCGGAGCTGTGTATCCGAGAAATAGCAATTGCGAATTACAATTAATTACACAGTAACTTGTGATTTAATTGAAGATTCCCTATAATACTAATATCTTCTTGCTGGATGGTGAAGTCATTCAGGGGCATTGCAAGGTTCCCAATACAGTCCTTACTGGCAAGTTCCCAACTGGAGCGCTATGATTATATAAAATAGCACTGTCCTCCTTAAATTCCTTCAGCCTTTTCTGAATCAACTCTTCAGAATAATTGTAGGTGACCTTTGGCAGGTAGGACATTCGGTTTATAGACTGTTGGTACATAAGAGCTTTGTGGGCACTGACTGGTCATTGTTTATATATTGAGGAAGGTCTATTTGGATAGATGTGCTGTTCTTATTTAGGCCACATATCTTTAGAGACAATGCTGTTCTAAGGGTATGAAGGGTATGTTTGACTGTTCCACATTGATCGAAGCGGTGGTTGGGTTCTGCTCTTGCTCCAGTGTTCCCTGGAAAGTGAAAAGGATAAAGTGGGAGATAATTAAAGCAGGCCACTCATAAATCGCCTTTCCTCCTTCCTGCTCCCAACGGCAAATCAGTAACGAGACCCATAATTCCAGAGAATGAGATTCTGCAGCCGGCACTGGGACACATTAATTCCATTTAGTGCCTGCAGGTGTGTGACGAGTGATGGGCCGCTCTGGAGGCAAGCAAAATCTGGTGTGAAATTGCCCGTAATTAGCTTGTTATTGGTGTTGCAGGGCCACCTCACCTGTGCTCATCAGTCATAATGCTGCCTTTGTCACACGGCACCTGTCCTGCTTATTGGAAATAATCTTGCTAAATGTATCTCATCAGGCTTCAGCTTCCGGCAGCCAGGTCCTCTGAAGTGAGAGGTGTATCTAGGGGCTGCCAGATGCATTTCATCTTTATATCTATGTGTTCCTACATTCAAGTCCCATCTCATTACCTTCACTTTAGGATCTGGTCAATATGGCCATCCAAACCTCCCAAGTACTTGTGACTGTGTCTTTATTTTGTACCTTGGTGACCTTGTCCTGGCTTCTACAGATGTCCCTCCCGATGGACACAGTTATCCGTAATGCACTTCCAAAAATAATTCTGTAATACAACCAATCATTTATTAGCTTTGATCAGTTTAGTTATAACACTGGCACTACTAAAGCTTCTCCATGAGCACTATAAACCTGTATAGTGAAGGGTCAAACCTTTGCCTTGGTATAGCGTCCAGAAATATCCCAAGATAACATCTGATTGGGTGCTGTGTGTTTTTAGCTTATGGTACTCATAGCTCCTATGAACTTATAGCTCACCAAACTTTTTTCTCATTCTCGCCCCACCTCTGATAAATAATTCATGTAATGCCTTTGGTTTCTCTCTGTTCCTAAATTCTGCTTCCCTCCCAACACATACGCATCAGTTGTACAATTCCCTATGAATAAAATATTCATGGATCCACTTGGGTTAGTGTTTGTAGAGTCACCACCGTTTCCCCTGGGTTCCTGGGTTTTAACGACTCAGTTTCACTTTGCTGTTCAAATGCAACAGGAATGTTCATGGTTTTACGGAGAGCCCCCTGCCTGTGTACATTAACGTAGCAAACACGAGCAGCCTGCAGTAAGAAAGAGCGCTCAGCAGGAGCATTGCCATTCTGTAACTGCCTCTGCTGCAATACAAAGTACACTCAATTGGAAGTACAATACTTCTGTGTACTTTTATTGCTTTTCAACTATTTTTTTTTCTGAAAAAAAAAACCCTTTTCCTTATGCGATTACTCTGTTAAGGTAACTGGTAGTGACACACTAGAGACTAAAGGATGACCCATTGGTCCTTCTACATTTTCAAAGGATACCAAAAAAAAAACCCCACAATCTGAAAATAAAACCTGAGACATTTGATAACATATAATTTTGTGGTCCTGTACACAAACAGGGTTGCACATTATTTTTCTCAGTGTCTCATAATGAGAAAACTCATTTATTGGTCTACTACTAGGTCTATTATCCTCCCTTGGTTGTTTACAGGGTTCCTATGGGTTTAATCACAGGGTCTGATTTCAGAGGAAGGATAAACAGTTGGTATGATGATGATAGATCTATGCTGGACAGTGTATTGTCTCAACCATTTGCCACCATTTGTGGAACTTGTCACTATTGGTATGAGGCTGACTTGACAGACAAGCTTCTGATATGTTTAACCATCTGACTCCACGTTTTTCCTAGTGTTTCCTACTTCTGGAAGTGAGATATTGCCTGTCCAAGCTAAGCCATTCTGCATGCCCAACATTAGTGCCATTCTCTCTTCCTGACCACTTAGGGGTAAATCTGTTGGATTTAGGTGAGGCAAGCAATATGAAAAAGTTTTACCAAAAAAAGGTCCTGTCCTGTGGACTCAATAAGCTGCAGACTATTGAATACACAATGACGGTAGCTAACAGTGTCAATTATGTAAAGGAAAGGACAAGTAATGCAACATATAGAAACAAAGCAGGACAATATCTGATTTCCTAGTTAATGAAAGATGAGTTCCATATTGCTATATGTAAGGTAATTCTGCAGTGGATCATAGCTCAACGATGCACCCCTTCCCAACAATGAGTATATTTCCCGCAGTTTCTATATCCTGCAATTTATATTTTATTGCTGCACTCTAAGCAATAAAAAGACTTATGTCATCTTTCAGATGTTATTGGAATGGTTACACCGCACACCTGGAGTTTTACTCACTTTTTCTGCTTTGGTGGTGCTGGTTATCCTTCGGCCTGACGTGGCCGAAACGTTGATACTGGTGGTGAACACAAATAAAAGAAAAACTGCAGAAAATTGGTGTGTGCGGATCCATAATTGAAATATTTCAGATGTTGACAGGCTAGACGTCCAATCAACATTGATTGCGGCTCAATATTTTCCGAGCCGCAAGTATATCTGGTATAAGCCAACGCCTTTCAAAGTCTTGAAACATACTATTCTATCTTGCAGCTGTTTCCGGAGACAGGCCCCAGGCAGGGTGGAACCCGACTCACCATCACAGGGGAAAATCTGGGCTTGAGGTTTGAGGACATTCGCATTGGAGTGAGGGTTGGGCACGTCATGTGTGTCCCCATCGAGAGCGAGTATATCAGTGCCGAGCAGTAAGTCTGGGTCTTTCAACCTATCACCTCTCTATTGTACTGTGAAACACGTCACAATTGATTATCAGCAGAAAATAACTTTCCTAATTGACTATGCAGTCCATATACAATGTGAGATTGCTGCTTTATAAGGCTCTGCATATACTAAAGGAGCCAGCTCTATTCATAGTCTATTCCCCATTTATTCTCAAGGACGTGTATGCAGTAATATTGTCTCCAGCAACAAATCATATTTCCAGTGGGCTTGTTTATGTTTCCTTTAAAACATAGCTGTAATCTACACAGCTAGTAATCTGAATATTGTCCCTTTTTACAACCAGCGGTAGAGATTGCCCTGATATTGTTCTGCTCTAGATCTGTTCTGGCTATAAACTAACATTCCTGTCCTTCCCTAGGATTGTCTGTGAAATTAACGATGCTGGAAGGACCCGTGTCCACGAGGCACAAGTGGAGGTCTGTGTAAAAGACTGCTCTCAAGATTACAGGGCCATTTCACCAAAGTCATTTACCTTTGTGGTAAGTCCGAATTCTCCTTTATCAAAATTTCCATATTAGCTGTGTGTATCCTGTAAGAAATGTAAAACGTTATTTGCAGATAGATGTAAGGGACAGATTACACAGTACTGAAAAAGATAAAGCCATATCAGTATTCTAAAGTAACCACTTTGAGATATTCATTTCTTAAAGGAACAGTAACCTCAAAAAATTAGTGTTTTAAGTAATAAAATTATAATGCAGTGTTGCCCCTGCACTGGTAAAACTGGTGTTTGCTTCAGAAACACTACTATTGTTTATATAAATAAGCTGTGTAGCAAGGGGGGGGCAGCTATTCTGAGAAAAGGCAAAGTTACACAGCAGATAGCAGATAAGCTCTGTAGAACATAATGGTGTTATCTGTTCTCCATTATTTAAAGGAAAACTATACCCCCCAAACAATGTAGGTCTCCAGTAAAAGATACTGAGTAAAACAGCTCATATGTAAAACCCTGCTTCATGTAACTGGACCATTATCATAATAATATACTTTTCTAGTAGTATGTGCCATTGGGTAATCATAAATAGAAAATTGCCATTTTAAAAAATAAGGGCCGCCCCATGAGATCGTAAGATTCACTGTGCACACATACAAACCACATGTAAGGTCACATGAGCCAATTAACAGACAGAGTTCTGCCTTTTGCTTCCTCACTTCTTCCTGTTACAGTTAGTGTTGTAGTATTTCTGGTCAGGTGATCTCTGAGGCAGCACAGATAGAGTCACGAAATGGTGGTTCAAGGCAAGAGATGTAAAAGGGCAATATTTATGTAAATATATATTCCAGTTTGGTAAGATTCTTTAATATGTCATTCAATTTGATATAAACTATCTGTTGCTTAAGCGTTCATTTTGGGGGTATAGTTTTCCTTTAACCTGTGCCATATAGCCTTTTTTCAATTTCCACCATTGATACACAGCAGCTTGTTTATATGAACTATAGTAGTGTTTCTGAAGCAAACACATCAGTTTTACCAGTGCAGGGCAACACTACATGATGTTTTCATTACTTTAAAACACTTTCATTTTTTGGTGTTACTGTTCCTCTAACAGTCAACCTGTTCGGTTAGCCTCTATCAGAGCCCTGGTTCTTAACCTTAGGTCCTCAGATATTGGACTACAGTCCCCAGCACCCTGTAATATATATTTAAGCTTTAAGACCTCATGTCAATTGTAGTTCCTCATTATCAGGTTCTCCAGGTTAATAAACAGGACATCAGATCATGGATTCAGGAGCCAATGATGATTGCAGTCCATTTGGAAATAAGCATCAAGGTCAGTTCTTGACTGACAAAGCAACGCAATGACAATTATGATGTTATGTTTCCTCCAGGTACCCTCCTTTAACCGGGTCACACCTTCTCGGGGTCCTTTGTCTGGTGGCACCTGGATATCCATTGAAGGAAACTATCTGAATGCTGGCAGCGATGTTTCTGTGGATATTGGTGGACGTCCCTGCATGTTTTCATGGTAAATATGCTTATGCTTCTACAATATGCCTCTGATAGGCCTCCTCTTCAGTGAGTAGAGGTCAAATCACTTCAAATGCTAGATAAAAATATATTCCCAGTTCTTCAGAAGCTTCTGTTTTCTATGTGTTTGACTGCATATTTCACTATATATATTAATTTAATCTTTATGTGCAAGAGGGAGCTGTTATATAGTTCAAATTAATGAAGTATCACAAATTATCAAGCAGAAAATGAGTTTGGCCTCTAATATAAGCTGATGCTAGAGGGCTGATTATTATTATTATCTATGTGTACTGTATATTGTAAGTGGATCCCTAAGCTCAGTAAGTGACAGCAGCTCAGAGCATGTGCAGTGAATCAGCAGAAAAGTAGATGGGGAGCTACTGGGGCATCTTTGGAGACACAGATCTTTACTGCTAAAGGGCTGTGTTTGCCTTGGGCTGGTACAGAAGCACAAAACATAATGTACAACATATCTAGCTACTTCTTTAGTTATTTAGTTCTCCTTTAAAGGAGTATTCAACCCCCCCATATAATAAAACCCACTTCTCCCTACCCTACATAGTCCCCCTCCCTGCTCCTGCCCACATAGCTGATAACTCCAGTAATTGCACCTAATCCTGTAATTACCCCTCGTTGCAGAGTCAGCGCAGTGAAGCTCACAGTCGTCATATTCTTCTCTTCGGTAATCTTCAGAAAGTAAGCGTCGTATCGGAGCATGCGCAGTTGAAGCAATCTTCCGGTTGCGGACAACTGCGCATGTGCTGAAAGTGACAAAAATAGCCGAAAGGAAGAAGACACAAAGATTACCGTAGAGAAGAAGATGGCGCCCATGAGCTCCGCTGAGCTTACTCTGCAATGAGGGGTAATTACAAGATATGGGGCGATTACTGGAGTTATCACCTGTGTGGTTGGGAGCAGGGAGGGGGACTATGTAGGGTAGTGTGTTTTATTATATGGGGGGGTTGAATTCTCCGCTGACTGAAACATAGCAAAAAAAGTATAACTATTTTACGGTATATTAGGGTTGCCAGCAAACAGTGTAATGTATAATTCTCCCCCATTCTCTGTCTGCTGCCTTATGCTTGGCTGCCAGATATGGTGTTATGTGTCTGCACAGTGAGCCCCCAAAGGCTTCATCCTTCTGATCTGCAGGCTTGGCTTTTCTCCTCCGTGCGCCTTCCTTCCATAGGATTTCAAGTGCATAATTTCTAGATTACGAATGATAATAGAGCGGGTCTTTAAATATTTTCCTGCGGTAATTGTCGGTTATCAGCGCTAATAGCTGCTGTTTGCTGGGTGAGTGTGTGATACAGAGTGTGTGCTTTAGTGCTGCTTTTTTTTTTTTCTTCCCCCCGCTGTTATTTTATTCAGCATTCCCCAGCTGCTTAATAGAAAGCACCATCTGACACAAGCAAGGCTCCGTGGCACCAGCTACAGTGGCCTCAGCCTGTATCAACTACTTCCCAATATCTATTGGTTGGTCTGTCTGTCTGGCACCCACTGATTTTAGCTTGATTGACTTGAAGTGGCCCAATAGCTCAGGGTCAATGCAACAAAGCTGGCATTATATATGCCAACATGCAACCTTGGCATTGTCCCGACAGCCTTTAGCTGTATGTACTATGCTGGCCGCTGCAGTGGAGAAAAAGTTGGCGACTACTGGATTGACTATAGCAACTGCTACCCCAAACTTCTCTATGACCTATGCTTGTCTTTTAGTGAAAGTTTAATATCTATTTCCCTAGACAATTCCAGATATGTAGACCCCCACCCATAATTTTAATCAGTTGTACTGTACCCAGTTGGTTGCCAGCAGCTACACCATATTTCATATTTCTAATCTAGTGGCAGTAGTTAACATTGCAGCCATATGACATGCAGTTTTTGGCTTTATGTCTAAGCAGAGGGCTCTTATAGATTCCTTTCCACAGACCACAACATAATTGGTTTCTGGTTTATTTGAAGTGTGTGGTCCTCTGATAGAGAAATTAGATTGTAAGCTCCACTCAGGCCCGGGACTTATGGGATTCCTCATTCTCTGTAAACCACTGCTTGCCCAGTCATAGTAATGGTTTCCTACTGATCCTGAAGCTAGCCTCCAATCATTCAGCACATGTTTTCTCAATGGTTGGCTGGTCAGTGAAATGTTAATGTTTTCTATTTCTGCAAAGTGTAAGAAATCCTAAGCAACATGATTTGAATTTCAAATTTTGTCTTTTCTGCCAGGCGAACTGCGAAAGAGATCCGCTGTAAGACTCCGCAGGGACCGAGCACGGGTAAAGCTGAAATACAAATCCACATTAACCGCGCCACACTGTACAACTCTGAAGTGCATTACAATTACACCGAAGATCCAACCGTGCAAAAGATAGAACCAGAGTGGAGCATCGCCAGGTAAAAGCCATCCTAATGCTGCTGCTTCTTGTTAACTGCAGATGCTGTATTTTGCTCTGTTTGCTGGCTCTTCCTTTTCATCGCCTTACCTGCTTCTTAAATTATCCAGGGAGTGTGTTAACATATGAGAACCCAAATAATTTATAAACTCTATTAATCTGCCAGCTAAAAGGAGAAAAGCTAGGCCAAATCATGCTGATCCAATCGTTGGTCCCTGGGCAAACAATCCAATCATATTTTGGCAAGTTCCCATATATAGGCCAGTAAATTACTGACTAGTGCTGGAGGTGGATCAGCATCTTATATAGGCTGAAGTATGGGCAGTTTAATCCCACCATGAACCATGTTTGATGCAGAAATTATGAACTGCTGAGGCTCCCTGTGCCCTTGGCCTACACAATACATGTTTTGCCCCTGATTCTAAAACATATCCGTCATAGCAGCATTGTTTTCAGTGATTTAAAATGAGGGAAGGGGGAGATGGGCATTGACCCTTCAATACTTTTCTTGTGCTACTAATACTAATAGATGTGGACTAATCTATGACACTGGATTAACAACCCATTTATTCTGTTTGTTTTCCAGTGGGGGGACCCTTCTTATAGTAACTGGGATGAATCTGGCGACTATTAAAGAACCCCAAATAAGAGCTAAATATGGAGATGTGGAGAAAGAAAATGTAAGTATCGGAGCAAGCCAAGTTGAATTTGGCTACTATTGATGATTGTTTTAATGGCATTGGTCATTAGCTCTCTTGGCCAGGGCCTTCTTTACTTCTGATTTGAGAACTAATGTAACCGGGATTGTGCCTTTACTATACGTGTTCCCTCCCACTGGTTCTTCATTGCAGTTTAGCAAGGCTTTATTGGTCCTCTGCCCACCCATAGAAAGAAGCCACAAGCTTCCAGCCAGGGTTTTAGGCATATGACAATTGTGGGCAACCTTGTTTTAATGTTTAAAGCTGGCAACGATTTGATCTTACAAATCTTTTCGGGCCGTGTATGGAGTGTCCCGACATTTTTCGTGCCAAGGTCGATCGGTCGTTCAGACGATTGGGCAGGTTAGAAATTTTCTGCCGTCTACTGATAATATCTCTGCATGTATTGCCGATCTGACAATAACAGTGGGAGGCTGTCACCAGCTTTTTTCGGACATAACTTTCATACAATTGCTGTCAGGGGCAGAACACCTTCTGATCTGTTCTTTTACTACTTTATTTGATCTGAATGGTTAGTGGCAGGTCATGAGATGGCCAGGGCGGGAAATGTTAAATCTGCACGTCTATGGCCGTCTTAGAACTGTAAGATAAAAAACCAATAAGAAATGAAGGTATAGTGAACCTTTAGGCCTGGCTAACTTTTGCTTTATTAATAATAGTTGGATGTTTTTGTTGCTGGTTCTTCAGTGAAACTCACACCACCATGTCTTCCTTCCTAGAACTGCACTGTTTACAATGACACCACCATGGTGTGCTTGGCACCCTCCGTTGACAATCCCTTGAGGAACCCGCCGGAGAATGGGGACCGTCCCGATGAGATAGGTTTCATAATGGACAATGTTCATGCCCTCCTTATTGTGAACACTACCAACTTTCTTTACTACCCAGATCCTGTGTTTGAGCCTCTGACAGCATCTGGAAACCTTGAACTGAAGCCCAGCTCTCCTCTTATAATCAAGGTTTGCTTCAGCACTTTATATATTAATGAAGGAACCAGGGCATGGATTTCTCCTAACCCTGCTACTCCCAAGCTGCACCTTGATCTGTACTGAAGGTATAAATCAAAGCTGCTCAGTGATTCTCTTTCTCTCTTATTTGTAGGGTCGGAATCTCATTCCAGCAGCCCCAGGGAACTTCAGGCTTAATTATACAGTGTTGATTGGTGACACTCCGTGTGCCCTTACTGTCTCCGAGACCCAGCTCCTGTGCGAGTCTCCGAACCTTACTGGACAGCACAAAGTCACTGTGAGTGTAACACCAACTGCTTATATAAATCATTGTTTTTCTTTCTAAATTGTTCTGAAAGGCATAGGGGCTTCGTACTTTTATACAGGTCGTGGAACTCCGAGTTGACTTATAATATCCTCATATTTTCCAACAAGGGGTACTTTATTTATTATAATACACAAGTTTTAGTGAGTCATGTTACAAAAATGACATCAGAACTCACCGTTCATAACTGATGACATCACTAGTCACATGAAAATAACACATGAAATAAACCCAATAGGCTGGTTTTGCTTCCAATAATGATTAATGATATCTTAGTTGGGATCAAGTACCAGGTACTATTTCATTATTACAAAGAAAAAGGAAATCATTTTTTTAAAATTTTGATTATTCGGATATAAGGGAGTCTATGGGAGACAGCCTTTCCGAATAATGGATCCCATATCTGTAATGTTGAATAATTTGCATGGACAGCTGAGTTTCCTGGTAGGGAGGGGCGATTTCTACACCTTTCTGTCTTGCATCAGATAGAGATAGATAGGAGCAATAAGAATGAAGATCGATTGGCTGATTTAAGTCATAGACCTTTCAGGCCTGCATTATAATCTGATTGTTGACCCAAAAGCCAGATGTTCAGATAAGCCCAGTTTAGCCAAAATATGTAAGCGCTGGGAGGTTGCTGAACCCAGGTAGTTACCCTGCAAAGGTGTGTATGTGTTGCAAGTACCCTAACCAGACCTATCCCTTATATCTCAGATTAAAGCCGGAGGGTTTGAGTACTCACCGGGCACACTGCAGATTTACTCGGACAGCCTGCTGACCTTGCCTGCCATTATAGGCATTGGAGGAGGTGGTGGTTTGCTGTTGCTCATTATAATCATCGTGCTCATTGCCTACAAGAGGAAATCACGGGATGCCGACCGCACCCTGAAACGGCTGCAGCTGCAAATGGACAATCTGGAATCCCGCGTGGCACTGGAGTGCAAAGAAGGTAAGTTGGAGTGTGGCAACTACTGTCATGCCATACGTTTAGCAGGGCAAAGAGGGTTCAAAATATGCTATGTTCTGAAAACTCACTGTATAACACTTTGTATAACTGCCTAACTGAATTAACACATATTTTGAATGCATTATTTGGGGTAACTACTAAGAGTATTACATAATTGTGCTTCTGTTCCTTTTCCCCAAAAACATTTTGAAGTTGTCATGGTCTTATTCTGAAAATGCCACAGCCACATGTTTACAAACCAGGAGGGGGATACTTAGACTTTTTAGTCTTGGCAAAGTGGCATTACAACGTGTACAATGGTGTTAAACCATAACTCCGAGCATCCCCCCTCCACCTAAAGTATTTGTCCGTATTGCAGCTTAGCATCAGCTTTGTCCATACCTGGTATATGTTGTAAATTCACACACAATATAATTCCGCAAAAGTTTGAGTTAAAACTATTGCTCCGTTTCATTTATCCTTTGCTTGTCTGCCCTCCTCGGAGGCACTGATGGGCCACATCGCTCCTGGTGAAGAACGGCAGACTTTCACAAACCCAGGGTGTCTCATTATGTGGAGGAAGGACGTAGAAAACTGGGACGGCAAAGCCTGTGAAGTTGGGTACAGAGAGCTTAATTGCCCATTATTCCTGTTACCAGAACGTAGGGTCGTAACCCTGCCAACTGTAGCCAGTCCAGAGGTGGAGAATGGATCAGTCACCACAAAGCAGATTAAAAAAAAATCTGCTGTATAAATGTATATATATATATATATATATATATATATATATATATATATATATATATATATATATATATATATATAGTGTGAACCATAGATAGAATGACAGGGAGCTGCTGGCGAGATGATCAGCAAAATTCTACAGTTGCCAGATAAAAGGACAGGCTTTTAATTAAGCAGCATAGTATGTGTACCCATTCGAGATGCTCCATGTACAGATAAGATATGTCTGCTTGCCTGCTGCCCCCTCTCCTGCTGTCTTTATCACCACCCCCCCCCCCGCCAAGTATCTGACAGTACCTTTCTTCCCTCTGTGGCTCCGCTGTATTATTTTAATTTAATTCCTTGCTCGGATCTATGTCCCAGGTATCAACTGTTGCTTCTAGTCACCGATTACCTGCATGCATCCAGCAGCAGCACAGACGCAACAGGACTATTGCTAATGGAGATTACTGATTAGAGGGAAGTTGTACATCAGGACAGTATGAATGGAACTAGAAGAATGCAAATTTAAGGCTAGTATAGAGTCCTACTAGCACTAGGAATAGCAGTCTATGGGTAATATTTCAACCCCCCCCCCATCTAAACACGGATTCAGTAGAAATGTACAGAACTCACAGTGTCCCTATATTATTGTCTAAAGGTGGCCATACATGGGCCGATAAAAGCTGCGGATCTCTCCGTGTATGGCCACCTTGAGAGAAATAAAGAAAGTTCCATTGTTAGAAATTATTTAGGCTCTGTTAAAATACTATCTGATGCACCACTTAAGGTGGCCATACACGGAGAGATCTGCTTGTTTGGCGATGTCGGATCTCTCCCCGATATGCCCACCTTCAGGTGGGCAATATCGGGCTGATCCAATCGTGGGCCCTAGGGCCCAACGATCGGATCCTAGCGAATGGTAACGGGTGGACGGATTGCGGGACAGATGCATCCGCAATCCGACGGGATTTTAAGTCCAGTCCGATCGACATCTGCCCAGATATCGATCGGGGAAGCACGCTGGAGGGCCCCATACACAGGGCCACTGCCGACTCGGTCTGTTGGCAGCTTTTATCGGCCCGTGTACGGCCACCTTTAGTCTTGTTCAAATCAGTTTGAAAGGGACAGTATACCCCTTGTACAGCATGAGTAAAAGAAAAGGCAAGTTTTTCTGTACATTGCACTCATGTTGTTCAAGGGGAATATTGTCCCTTTAAAACTGCTTTGAACACGACTAATTGGTGCATTCATCAGATGGTATTTTAACAGAGCCTAATTAATTTATAGCTATGGTAACTCTTTAATGCTCTTAAACAATAATAGAGGGACACTGTGACCTTCTAAATTATCTACCTTGCACGGACAAAACATGGAGTCACTTCAATTTCCCCTATTGCCCTCTTTAGCTCAAGCAATAACAAAAACTTCAGATTTTTTGTTCGATTAAAACATTGGGCAAAGTATATTCAGCACAAGCCAAAAACTGCACCAGCCTGGAATTATACCAGAAAGCACCACGGAGCGATCCTCTTACGGCTTCTTCTTCCTTCAAATTTCCTGGGGAAAACTACTGCGCAGTTAAACGAAATAGCCAACTTTTTAGTTAAAGTACGACTATTCGTTCTACTGCACATGCTCAGCCGCAAGAAGTAAAGAGGAAGATGGAAGAAGATCGCTACGTGGTGCTCACTGGTATAAACCCGGGTACAGTTTTTTGCTGATAGGAGCACCCCCCGTGGTTTCAGGCAAGTCAATACAATCACTTGGGGGTGCCTTTGGCAGTGAGCCAGTTATTCTCTATATGTTATTCAAGTGGGCAGACTGGGGGCAATAAAAATGTCCTGTAGGGCCAAGCCAGTTGGACAGCCCTGATCTAAGTGCCGTTGGCCATAACTAATTCAGTTATTAACCAACACCGGTGACTAGACACGAGTCTGACTGCATCTAATTAAATCAAGTTTTCCATTTCCATGCAACTGTGGCTCTTTTAAGCCCAGCGTTACTTTGATGCTGTTTGTCTAGTTAGGGCTGCGTCGTTATACAGCAAACAAACTCCAATCCAGCTGAGAGCGAAATGGCGGCCTTTGAAATGGCGCATGATACCTTGCTTTGCTGCTTTTACTAGACGATTAATTAGAAGATAACAGCCGTGCACATCATACAGAATTTTCACTGGAGATGCTAAACATTAGTTTAAAGTTAATTAATCCTAACTTGCTTTTTTCCCTTTTTTATTTAAAAGAAAAAAAAAAAAAGCCTGAAACGGGCAGACTTATGAAATAGTTGGCGTTTTAGATTATACAATGTTGTTGCTTAGAATTAATTGTATGAGTAGCGAACGCCAGTTTCTTCAACTTTTTTTATTTCGTGTTGAGTAGTGATGGGTGAATAAATTTGCCAGGCCAAATTTGCGGCACATTTCTGTGTTTCGCGGCTGGTGGATAAATTCGCAAAACTGCTGAGACAATTCACTGGCGAATCCGCTGCGCCAAAAAAATTCTTGGCACGTGTCAGAATAGGCACGGGCATAAAAATTTTGCACGTCAAGATTATTTGGACACCCATTGACTTTAATGCATTTGGACAAAATAGTCACGCGTATGAAAATTGTTGCGGGCGTCGAAATTGACGTGCTTCAAAATATTTGACACCCATTGACTTAAATACGTGTGGTGAATTTTTCGGCGAAGCGAAAACGAGAGTAATTCGCCCATCACTAGCGTTGGGTTCTTTTCACTTGTCTATGTTGCTGAGTGTCCTAAAGATTTAAAAAAATGGACACGGAGCAGTGACAGGCAGATGCTCATACTTTTTGGCACTGAGGTCGAACCTACACTGCTTTGTGTTTCTTAGGGCAGTGTCATACAACATATGTGGGGGATTATGTAATTTGAGGAAACCTCAAATTACCTTTCGGGTTTCTGTCATTTGGAGTATAATAAATAACCCCACTAATTGTGACTAGGGTTGCCACCTGACCGGTATTTTACCATGAAATCCCTCCCTACTTGGCGTGGGAATCAGAATGAGCAGTCCTGGTTTCGCTAACTGATCAGAACACTTCCCGTGCAATGTAGCCTTTTGTAAAGTAAGTACCATTGTTATAGGTTTCCAGCCACTATAATCTATAGAGAATAATGTACCTGTTAATGTAAAATAAAAGGGTATTATAAGTCACCAAGGAGTTTCATGACCATATAAAGACAGAAGGCCAAAGGCCAAGTGATTTTATACAGAATTCAACATACTCTCGCGTATTCGTCGCCATCAGGACATCACAAGGACAACAGCGTTAGTGCAAAATTTCTTTATTTCATCATACACACAAGTGAGGGTTTTAGCGGTGGGCGTGCATGGCTGACTTACGCGTTTCTTGCCGGATCCCCCAGCACTTCCTCAGAGTCAGTGAGAATCACGTGACTCAAGACTTAAATAGCAACAGTGATTAACATTAGTGCCCAAATACAGGTGCATTCAAATTACATATGTGATTTACACTCGTAATTAATATATTTTTGAAATACCAGTAATAAGATTAAAATGTAAAATATCCATGCTGTTCGTATTCATTATACAATATATTAGAACAAACGGCAATGGAAATATACCGTATTTCAATCATTATCTTAAATAATTAATTAAATAAGCGTTACAAAATGTGTATCTATAAAAAACCTTATATTGAACCAACCATTATATTCATATCCACAGTTAAAGTGAACTATCTATTAAATTAAAATCATTGGGTAAATATAAATATAAAATTAAAAACGAATGTATTTCCTAAGAGGACTGGTTGTAGCATTATATTCATTTGTATCACTTCATGTATCCATTTAATCAGTTTATGTTGTAACATTTTATTTATAGAACCAGTTGCAACTTTTGTAACCATTGCTTTGTGTCTAAAGTCATTTCCAGAGCAGGAAAGAAAATTTTAGTTATGTTTTATGAAAATCTATTCTATATTCCTAATTCAATGAATTCCTTTTTATATATCGGATTAAATTTATATACTGAATTATTAGTTCTTATTGTATAATATTTACCAATTAATAACTCGGACAGGCTATTAACTTATTATCCTTTTGTATATACTTAATTCAATTGTGTCATTTCCTATTTCGTATTTACTATGTTGTATATCATTTAATCTTATGCATCAACTAGACTATATTATATATCCATTTGTTTCGTATTAAATATATACCATTAGGGATGCATAATATGGCCGTAGATATCGGAAAAAAATCAGTTTTATAAATTTCTCAAAGTACATGGGAGAATAAGGGAAAACTTTTTCACACAGTGATATTCCTAGATCATATTGTCTGTAACATGATATAAATGTTGATATTAGTGTTATATGAAAATACAGGGCATGTAGTTAACTTATGAAATACTTTATATCTCCTTCTTTGTTGAGACACTTTGGTTTAACAGTATTCAGTGTCAGTATCCAGTAAAATTCTCTCTTGGATAATATATCCTCTATGTCTCCTTTTCTCTTACCAAGTTTGATAGACTCTATTACTTGGAAAGTTACATAGTGCTCCATCGCTTGATGTTTGTCTATTACATGTTCTGCTACTGCAGATGAAATGTCTCTCCTGTTAATGAACGCTAGATGCTCTAAGACACGATCTTTAAATCTCCTAGTAGTTTTACCTACATACTGTTGCCCGCACTTGCATGTAGCTAGATACTGTATATAACATTCATAGTTCTGCAATTTGCATACATCCTGTTTTTATAATATTTTTGTATAATTGTACTTTGGAACTGATCTGATCTATTAATAAAATGACAGCATTTGATTACATTTGCTCCACATTTATCCACATAAGTGCCTTCATCCAATTACTATTTCTCTCTTTGTTAATATCTGGTAACATGCTGGGTGCTAATTTATCCCTTAAATTGTAGCTACGTCTGTATACTATCTGCGGATAAAATGGGATCCATACGAAGTAATGACCAATGTTTTATGAATTATTTTTTGTATTTGTTCGGCCTCTGTACTATATGTTGTTATAAACCTTATCCGTTTATCATCTTGTTTATGTCTAGGATATTTGGATGTTTTTAGTAATTCGGTCCTATTCTTCATTATCGTGTTCTCATAAGCTTTTTTGACACATTCAGTTTCGTAACCCCTAGATATGAGTCTATCCCATTGTTCCATAGATCTCTGGTGAAAGGTGTCCCAAGTGGTACAGTTCCGTCTGAGTCGGATGAACTGTCCAGTCGGTACACCTCTCAGCAAAGGTTCTGGATGACTGCTATTTCTATGTAATAATCAAGGATATGTGAGCCTTTGGTTGTGAATTGTATATCCAGAAAATCCATTGTTAATTGGTCACTCTTATATGTGAAGCGTATATTGTTATTATTACCATTACAATATTCTACAAACATCTCCAATAGTTGTTCACTCCCATCCAAAATTATAATCAAGTCATCGATATAGCGATGGTAACTTTTTAATGTTTTTCTTATAAGGGTTACTATCTGTGAGTATGTGATGTGTCTCAAACCACCCCATAAAGAGTTTGGCATATGATGGGGCAAACTTTGCCCCCATTGCTGAGCCACACCTCTGCAAGTAATATTGACCATCAAACATGAAATAATTATGTCTTAAAGGAAAACTATACCCCCAAACAATGTAGGTCTCTATTAAAAGATACTGAGTAAAACAGTTCATGTGTAAAACCCTGCTTCATGTAAATAAACCATTATCATAATAATATACTTTTTTAGTAGTATGTGCCATAAATAGAAAATTGCCATTTTAAAAAATAAGGGCCGCCCCCTGAGATCGTAGGATTCACTGTGCACACATACAAACCACATGTAAGGTCACATGAGCCAATTAACAGACAGAGTTCTGCCTTTTGCTTCCTCACTTCTTCCTGTTACAGTTAGTGTTGTAGTATTTCTGGTCAGGTGATCTCTGAGGCAGCACAGATAGAGTCACGAAATGGTGGTTCAAGGCAAGAGATGTAAACGGGCAATATTTATGTAAATATATATTCCAGTTTGGTAAGATTCTTTAATATGTCATTCAATTTGATATGAACTATCTGTTGCTTAAGTATTCATTTTGGGGGTATAGTTTTCCTTTAACAAATAATCGACTGCATCAACTATATACTGGTTCTGTTTTGGGGTGTATAGATTCAACTCTTTTAACCAAAAATACAAAGCATATAGACCATCCTGATGTAATATAGATGAATATAAAGCTGAAACATCCATTGTAACCCAAGTATACCCCTCCTTCCATTCCATATCTGTCAATTTGCTAATCGCATTCCCCACTGTCTCTCAAATATGAGGGTAAATTCGCTACCATTGGTTGTATCAATTTGTCGACATTTGTAGAATATTTTAATGATAATAATAACAATATACGCTTCACATATAAGAGTGACCAATTAACAATGGATTTTCTGGATATACAATTCACAACCAAAGACTTACATATCCTTACTGATGTGTATAGAAAAACTATAAGTAGGAATTGATTATTACATAGAAATAGCAGTCATCCAGAACCTTTGCTGAGAGCTGTACCGACTGGACAGTTCATCCGACTCAGACGGAACTGTACCACTTGGGACACCTTTCACCAGAGATCTATGGAACAATGGGATAGACTCATATCTAGGGGTTACGAAACTGAATGTGTCAAAAAAGCTTATGAGAACGCGATAATGAAGAATAGGACCGAATTACTAAAAACATCCAAATATCCTAGACATAAACAAGATGATAAACGGATAAGGTTTATAACAACATATAGTACAGAGGCCAAACAAATACAAAAAATAATTCATAAAACATTGGTCATTACTTCGTATGGATCCCATTTTATCCGCTATGGATCTTAAGAAACCGCAGATAGTATACAGACGTAGCTACAATTTAAGGGATAAATTAGCACCCAGCATGTTACCAGATATTAACAAAGAGAGAAATAGTAATTGCATGAAGGTCCTAGGCACTTATAAATGTGGAGCAAATGCTGTCGTTTTATAAATAGATCAGATCAGTTCCAAAGTACAATTACACAAAAATATTATAAGAACAGGATGTATGCAAATTGCAGAACTATGAATGTTATATACAGTATCTAGCTACATGCAAGTGCGGGCAACAGTATGTAGGTAAAACTACTAGGAGATTTAAAGATCGTGTCTTAGAGCATCTAACGTGCATTAACAGGAGAGACATTTCATCTGCAGTAGCAGAACATGTAATAGACAAACATCAAGCGATGGAGCACTATGTAACTTTCCAAGTAATAGAGTCTATCAAACTTGGTAAGAGAAAAGGAGACAGAGGATATATTATCCAAGAGAGAATTTTACTGGATACTGACAATGAATACTGTTAAACCAAAGGGTCTCAACAAAGAAGGAGATATAAAGTATTTCATAAGATAACTACATGCCCTGTATTTTCATATAACACTAATATCAACATTTATATCATGTTACAGACAATACGATCTAGGAATATCACTGTGTGAAAAAGTTTTCCCTTATTGAATACGAACAGCATGGATATTTTAAATTTTAATCTTATTACTGGTATTTCAAAAATATATTCATTACGAGTGTAAATCATATATGTAATTTGAATGCACCTGTATTTGGGCACTAATGTTAATCACTGTTGCTATTTAAGTCTTGAGTCACGTGATTCTCACTGACTCTGAGGAAGTGCCGGGGGATCCAGCAAGAAACGCGTAAGTCAGCCATGCACGCCCACCGCTAAAACCCTCACTTGTGTGTATGATGAAATAAAGCCTGAAATTTTGCACTAACGCTGTTGTCCTTGTGATGTCCTGTATCTGCGTCGATTATGCAAGAGTATGTTGAATTCTGCAATGGATGCCGGCGCGAAGTAACTGGCGTCTCGCACAGGCGGCGACCAGGCAGACACAGCAAGTCTGGGTGAGCTCCGATGCGAACCGCATCTTTTCTTGTTTTTTGAACTGATTTTATACAGGTCAAGGAAGTTCGAGGTAACTTATAATATCCTCGTATTTTATAACACTATGGGGCCGATTCACTAAATTCGAGTGAAGGGTTCGAATTAAAAAAACTTAGAATTTCGAATTTTTTTTGGGCTACTTCGACCATCGAATGGGCTACTTCGACCTTCGACTATGAAAATCGAACGATTCGAACTAAAAATCGTTCGACTATTCGACCATTCGATAGTCGAAGTACTGTCTCTTTAAGAAAAACTTCGACCCCCTACTTCGGCAGCTAAAAGCTACCGAAGTCAATGTTAGCCTATGGGGAAGGTCCCCATAGGCTTGCCTGGGATTTTTTGATCGAAGGATTTTCCTTCGATCGTTGGATTAAAACCCTTCGAATCGTTCGATTCGAATGATTTAATCGTTCGATCGAATGAAAAATCCTTCGATCGATCGCAGGATTTGCGCTAAATCGTTCGACTTCGATATTCGAAGTCGAACGATTTTAGTTCCTAGTCGAATATCGAGGGTTAATTAACCCTCGATATTCGACCCATAGTGAATCGGCCCCTAAAAGTACACTCAGTATCTATTTATCTATTTCTGTCTTCTGGTTCTGAAGCCTGAAATCATGTAGCAGAAGCCAGTTCTCTTGGCAGGCCTGTTAACCTGTTGGCTTTCAGGCCTGGACTTGGAAGGCCACAAAGGCCTGGGCCTAGAGCAGGGCAAATCTAGGGGTGGCATGCACCCACATTACAAATCTTGCTTGCTAAATAAGCCCAATGTATCAGTTGGAGCTGGGATCTATAAAAGCCAATATTGCCGGGTTTTTCTGAAGCTCCGTTGTGCAGGATTCCAGCCCCCACCAGCTCACTGTTATCCTATTGCCGGAAGCTTATTTTCAGGATTATGTTATTAGCAGGCGAGAGGGATCCTGCTCCCTCTTATCTGCTATCAGCGCTTCGGATTATTGAGGTATCAGGCGAAATGCTTATTTGGCCGCAGTAACAAGCAGGAGATTTAAATCTGCAGGTAATACAGGCGAGCCGGGAGGTGCCGAAAGCATCTGACGATATTGTCTCATCAGTAACCCGAGCCATCAAACGTGTTGATTCTAAATAGTGTGTGAAGTGCATGTTTAAGAGGCACTTTTCCACCCAGACAGCAGAGCACCGGGCCTTTTCATTCAGTCGCCAAGTCCTTCTGTAGCAATGGAGAGCTTGACATAACCATCACTTACCAGGCTGGAGTAATACAGGCACGAGATCCAGGTCCCTCTTGAATAAAACATCGTATTGTCACGTACACTGGCAAACAGACCCCTGATATAAATGAGAATTTTATTCATGCTTTCCACCATTTGTACTGACAATTTAGCCAGTAGAGGTCACTGTTCCATTAGAGGTTTTGGATACTTTGCTATCAAGGCTGCGTGCTAAATAGTAATAGAAGAATGATGTGAAAGTAAACCCGTATATAGTATATATATATATATATATAAAAATTGGTCATTAATAATACTTCCCCTTTCAACCACCCTATAAATTTAAAGGAAAATACATTTTGAGCAAAAATTCAACTAAAATATAATTTATATCTTAATAAGTCAAAGAATCTGACTGAACTGGCATGTACATCTGTACATATTTGCCATTGACATCTTTTACTGTGAGATGCCATTTTGAGATTTTTTTCATTTCGCTCACTGATCACCTGACAGGAAATAATACAGGTTGTAACTGTAACAGGATGAAGTGTGGTTTTAATAGGCACCGCACTGTCCATTCATTGGCTGATGTAACCTAGCATGTTTGTGTGTGAGCACATCTTATGAGCCAAAGGAATTGAACTGAATTTTTACAATGGCGGTGTTTCAATATGGGATTATTGAAAAATATATGTGAACCCCTGAACCCCTAACATCCCTGTTTACGCCAATCACCCTCCCTTTTTTAAATCTATTTTTCAGCCTTTGCAGAGCTGCAGACTGACATCCACGAGCTGACCAATGACCTAGACGGGGCTGGAATTCCTTTCCTGGATTACCGTATTTACGCCATGCGAGTTCTTTTCCCTGGAATAGAAGATCATCCTGTCCTGAAAGAAATGGAGGTAAGGTTGCCTCTCCTACATTTGCCTGGGATGTGAATTCATAGAATGGGAGTAATATGAACTAGGGATGTACCGAATCCAGGATCGGCCTTTTTCAGCAGGATTCCGATTCGGCCGAATACTTCTGCCTGGCCAAACCGAATCGGAATCCTAATTTGCAGGGAGGGAAATCGTGACTTTTTGTCACAAAACAAGGAAGTAAAAAATGTTTTCCCCTTCCCACCGCTAATTTGCGTACGCACATTAGAATTTGGATTCGGTTTGACATTTGGCCAAATCTTTAGCGAAGGATTCGGGGGTTCGGCGAATCCAAAATAGTGGATTAGGTGCATCCCTTTTTGTAACCCATAGCAACCACAGTTGAGTAGTCAAATTCAGTCAGACCAACAAAAGCCTGATTTTGCTATGGGTTACTACAGAACCCTGTTTTTCTTAATTGTCCCCTAAAAAAAAATCAGCCACGGTGAAAGCAGCAAAAGCCATTGCCACCCCTTAAGTAGCCCGAGAATACCGCACACGTGGCTTGTTAATTCCAGAAAGTCTGAAAGAGGCTTTGGATTTAGAAATGAAAGGAACGCGCAAGGCTAAATTGGGTATTTGGCTGAAATATTCTTCTCATTACACTTCTATTGTAGAGAAAACAAATAAATGCTGAAATTCAAAATCTCAAAAAGGGATAATTTCTCAGCTCAGCCGCGGCTTTGTGATACCTCCTCTTAAAGCCGTACGTAATTGTTAACGAGTTTGCTGTTCGCAAAGTTAATAGTTACACAATAATTGTCCATTTATTTTGCTAGAGTCCCTGAGTCCTTTTCAAGGCAAATCAGGCCCTGCATGGAAGTCGATTTATTTAACCTCAAATAGACTGTAAAGGATGACAGTGAGGCTTATTGTGAGCACAACATTCCTCCTCTGAATATTTACATTTATATAGGAGAGACAGAGAGAGACTATACATTCTCTGTACAATGAAAAGGAACTGGGCTCTAGCAACCCCTATAAAATAAACACATGCATATGTGACTAAGGCTATTGGAAAATGATTGTAAATGTTGACAATTAGTACCATTGGTCTATAGTTAATACCTACTATAAGAAAAGGGGCGCCGTTTGTGTTTTAGCTCCGGGTAGTAAGGGCAAGGGCACAGACTCAAGGAGATTTAATCATCTAAATCGCCTCTTCTTCGGGGAGACAATCTCCCCGAACTGCCTTCCACCTGCTAAGATGAAAAATCGCCTGTGCCAATGCACTTGCGGCACTTCAATTTCTGAATTCGCCCGAATTTTCCTTGTGAGGCAACTTTGGAAATCGAAGCATCGCGAGTGCCATTGCGCTGGCGTTTTCTAATTATAGCAGGAGGAAGGCAGTTCGGGGAGATTGTCGCCCCGCAAAAGAGGCGATTAGTCGCCAGGCGTCTAAATCTAGCTGAATCTGCCCATGTGCCCCTGCCCTAAATGACCAGGGCGAATGAATGACTCTATTGCTGTTAAATTATATTTTTTAATAGACGTGCCCTTGAATCATTTCTTCATGAAGCACCATTCATACTCTCAAATAAAACAGCACTTCAGCTTGGCTACATTAATAGGATTTCCAATAAAGAGGACATTAAGTGTTTTACATTTTCTGAGCTTGTTTCTTTGTTCAATATGCTTACTAACTGTCCAAACAGTGTTTCTAATGGTGGACTATAAAATAAACTATCAAGTCCTATCCCCCTCTTTTTTGTGTGCGTCTGTTGGCCGTTTGATGTGCTGGGGAATCCAAGAGCAGACCAACTGTAACTCATTTTGTATTTCTATCTATATTGCATACATTTGTATTGCGAGTGTGCCTCCTTGTTAATATATACTGTATATGTGCAGCTCCAACTGCACATCATATACTGTATCATATTGCTTACGGTGCACAGTATATTATATGCAGCTTCTGTTTATCTTAATCCTGCTAGCCGTTCTGTTCTTTATACAACCCTTTATGACCTGAGCTTATCCATTTGGGTTATGTAGAATAGGTGCATAAACACTATTTGAACTGGCAGAAATATATGTATATATTTTGTACACAGACGTACCTTATTCCACAGATTGAAAGGAATGTTCATTGGTTTTCTTTTGCATTTTGTCCTTGGGCTACTATTTGGATAAGGATGAGGGTTGCAAAAGAGTGACTCCGAGAGTTTTATTGCTATAGGCTGGATACTATTCTCACTCCCCATAAATGTCACTTCCTTCAATTTACCCCATTATGTCAAGAGATTCAGAATTCCATGTCAGTTTAAAAGTTTTTTTTGTTAGGCAATAAATCCTTCTGCACGCCAATAGTTTAGTAACATTTGCAGGCCCGGATTTGTGGAAAGGCCATCTAGGCCCGGGCCTAGGGCAGCAGGATTTTAGGGGGGCGGCATGCTGACCAACCACACACACATTGGTTCAAAAACACTGGGGATGTGCTGGAGATACAATAATTTTATGAAAGTTTGAAAATAATTCTCCTTATCTAAACTGTGTTTTTGTGTCTCAAAATTGTTACAAAGTATCTTATTTGCACCTGTTTGTTGTTCTGTGCTCTCTGCTAAAAGCCAATTAAGTGAGAAACTGTCTGGCTGTTCAATGCAGAGAAAATAGGGACTTTCCAGTACAAATGAGGGACTGCAGGTTGAGCTGTCAAAATAGGGACTTTTCCTCCGAAAAAGGGACAGTTGGGAGGTATTTGCGCACAATTAATTATTTAAAAAAATCCTCTTCTATGACTATGTATTATGGTTTTGAGATAGCAGGTATAGTAGAGAGAGATGGTGCCAATAGTAACAGTGGGATAATAGTGTCTGGGAAGGGAGTGTGACTGTGGGATAGCAGGTATAGTAGGGAGAGATGGTGCCTATAGTAACAGTGGGATAATAGTCTCTGGGAAGGGAGTGTGACTGTGGGATAGCAGGTATAGTAGGGAGAGATGGTGCCTATAGTAACAGAGGGATAATAGTCTCTGGGAAGGGAGTGTGACTGTGGGATAGCAGGTATAGTAGGGAGAGATGGTGCCTATAGTAACAGAGGGATAATAGTCTCTGGGAAGGAACTGTGACTGTGGGATAGCAGGTATAGTAGGGAGAGATGGTGCCTATAGTAACAGAGGGATAATAGTCTCTGGGAAGGGAGTGTGACTGTGGGGATAGCAGGTATAGTAGGGAGAGATGGTGCCAATAGTAACAGTGGGATAATAGTCTCTGGGAAGGGACTGTGACTCTGGGATAGCAGGTATAGTAGGGAGAGATGGTGCCTATAGTAACAGTGGATAATAGTCTCTGGGAAGGGAGTGTGACTGTGGGATAGTAGGTATAGTAGGGAGAGATGGTGTCTATAGTAACAGTGGGATAATAGTCTCTGGGAAGGGAGTGTGACTGGGGGATAGCAGGTATAGTAGGGAGAGATGGTACCTATAGTAACAGTGGATTATAGTCTCTGGGAAGGGAGTGTGACTGTGGGATAGCAGGTATAGTAGGGAGAGATGGTGCCTATAGTAACAGTGGGATAATAGTCTCTGGGAAGGGAGTGTGACTGTGGGATAGCAGGTATAGTAGGGAGAGATGGTGCCTATAGTAACAGCAAATTAGGGGCGGGAGGGAAATTGCATGACTTTTTTGTCAGAAAACAAGGAAGTAAAAAATGTTTTCCCCTTACCACCCCTAATTTGCATATGCAAATTAGGGTTCGGATTCGGTTCGGTATTTGGCCGAATCTTTCATGAAGGATTCAGGGGTTCGGCCGAATCCAAAAAAGTGGATTCGGTGCATCCCTAATTGTTTCTTTGCTTATCTTAAATGGTTACAAATGTATCTAAGTGCACCTGCCACGTATGCTGGGTTCTCTGCCAAAAGCCAATTAAGTTTCAAAAATAAAAACTTTGTATCTTGTTCTGGCTGTTCAGTGCAGGAGATCAAAGAGAAAGTCGGGACATTTCAGTAACAATCCGGGAATGTGTGTTGAGATGTTAAAATTAGGACTGTCCCACGAAAAACGGGACAGTTGGGAGGTATGTAAATAGGGCAATGGCTGGCTGACTGTGGGCTGCATCAAAGGCATCCAATCACAATGGGGTTTTTTTTGTCATAAGTGGTGATATTCTTAACCCACCTACCAATAGCTGATTTTATAAATAATACTTTTTTTGTCATGTTTAGGCCCAAAATGCCCAAGTAAATGCCCAAGTAAATCCCTTGAGCAAAAATCCCTCTCTAACCTAACTCCATGTATATTATCCCTTGAGTAGGATTATAGATGGTGCTGCTTAACCCCTTCTCCATTTCCCACCATGCAGCACAGTTCACATCAGCCTATTTGTGCAGCGCTGGAAAACAAAGAGTTAAATGATTGTATTATGACTCTGGCATGGGAAGCAAAGCTGGATATCCACTTCAGTGACTCTGTACCTCACAAAAGCAATCAGAGCCTGTAGAATGGTTGCCCTGCTGCTGGTGCGCTGGAGGTGCGCTTATTTAGAAACCGCCGTCTCCCGAACCCTGCAGGAGTGGTTTTTATGTGCAATTTGCACCCTACAAAAAGCCACTTTGAAAATCCAGGCTTTAATATCCAATGCATATATTGTGAATACTCCAGTGATTAATTTCCCAGCTGTACATTTTATTTAGAAGCTTGAGAACCCTTGAGCCACGAGGAACCTGATCATTTTGCATAACAGTTGCATTAATCAGAATCCCCAATGAATAGACGGGTGAGAAGGAGCGCAGCAAATACTAAATAGCAGCGTTCAATACAAATGCACAATTGTGCCGCAGATTTTTTTTTTTCCTACGCTCTTGAAAATACAGCCCACTGTCTCGCAGCGTGGTCTCTTCAATTTTTCCTATAGCTTTTTCTACATGACCGAATCTGAATTAGAAAGCCGGAGACAGCAGGAGTTCACTGCCTTAACGCCATACTGACCGATATCTATAGCAGATGGTAGAAAGGTCACTGTCTGTTTTATAGGGCTGAAGTGTCATTAATTAAATTATAGTGTAGGAATGTGGAAGAAATAAAATGGCTTCCCCCAGTTATTCCAAATATGCGGCCTGTGAGGTTACCGCACGTAGTATGGGGACACAGAAACCAACATCACACCGACTATGCTCTATGGAAATCCATTTCTAAATCGTATTTTTCTGACTTACAGGTGTCCATGTGTACACTAGGAAAACAGTCACAACTTAGAAAGGTGGTTTGTTAGGGGCCAGGGATAAATAAAAAGATTTTGCCTGGGTTGATAATTTGGACTGTGCAATGTTTAAATCTTTAGCTGTCACAATTCCTTGCAGCACCTGAAAACCTGTGGCTCTTGACCCTGATTGCAAATATTCACATCAAGTCTCTTCCTATTATTTGAAATTATTGTTCCTTATTCTTGCAAATACAGATTTATGCCTTACAGTCCTGTTAAAATGGGTTGTTCGCATTCCACACACTTTCTCCAGTTCAGTTTGTTTCAGATAGTTCACCAGGAATGTTTTCAATCACCGTCTATTCACAACTGTTTTTCTAATAATGAAAGGTAAAAGTTAATTTTTCACCTTCTGAAGCAGCTCTGTAAGGGGGGAGTCGCTGACCCTGTAAATTGTTCTGAACTGATACATTTAGTTGATACATTTGTTATCTTTGTCCGCACTGAGCAAAATCCCTGAGTTTCATTTGAGGCAGCTGTTAGAATTGATACGTCAGTTGCTAATTTTCCACAGATACTGGTGAGAAATGTATCAATTAAATGTAGCAAATTATAACAATTTGTTAGACTCCCCCCATGGATTATAATTGCTGGCTTCCCCTGTACTGCTGCCACTATTTGCCAAAAAAATGCACCAGCCTGGGGAACTATTGTAACACTGCCTTTTTGCTTTGGTTCCCTGCAATTTGTAGGGTCCAACAAATTTGGGGTTGCAATCAAAAGGAATTGCCACCTACCAGTGATTTAGCCTTTCCTTGTCCTTTAAGGGCAGAGCCACACGGAAATATTCAGGGAGAGTTAGTTGCCCGGCGACTAATCACCTCTTCTTTGGGCGACTAATCTCCCCAAAAAACCTTCCCGCCAGCTAAAATCTGAATTGCTGGGGGGATGACACTCGGATCGATTCATTTTCCGAAGTCGTCTGTAGTTTCCCCGTCTGACAACTTTGGGCGACTTCAGAAAACAAAGCCCTCCGTGTGCCATCCCGCTGGTGATTTAGTTTCTAGCCGGCGGAAGGCTTTTCGGGGAGATTAGTCGCCTGAAGAAGTGGCGATTAGTCACCTGGCAACTAAATCTTCCCATATGTCTCTGCCCTTAACAGTCCAGATAATGGATCCCTTTGTTGTTCTCCATTCTCCAATAACATTGAAGGCATATTGTTCCCTTTAATGCCCAGCACACCTTTACATCGCTGGATATAAAACAAAACCATCTGAGTCACACACAGAGTATTCAGGCTTCGGCCTCGAGCTGGAGGGGAGATGTGCCTGTGCATCTGTATTAGCAATAGACACTTGAGAGAGGCATAATTGAATCCCGCGCGCCTAATTGCTCTGATAACCCGTTCTGTAAATATGTTTAACCAAGGAGACTGACCGCTGGTGCTATAGCCGCATTAGCATTTGTGGAATAATTTGAATTTAATCAATTTATAATATAAAAGTTAAAATATATATTTCAATCCATTGTCTGACTGTGCATATGATTTTTAATCCACAGGAGAAGCCTTTTTTTTTTACCCACTGTTGCCATGATACGGTATAGCCCTCCTATTAACTTTTTTTGAGAGTCAGTAAATCTTCTTTTTGGGCAGGACTATTATTCATCTTGGGGAAAGAATTACATATTGTATTAATCTCATTCTTCTCTTAGGTACAAGCCAACGTGGAGAAGTCCCTGACGCTTTTTGGGCAGCTCCTGACAAAGAAGCACTTCCTTCTGACCTTCATTCGCACGCTGGAGGCCCAGAGGAGCTTCTCCATGAGAGACAGGGGTAACGTGGCTTCGCTGATCATGACGGCGTTGCAGGGGGAAATGGAATACGCCACCGGCGTTCTCAAGCAGCTTCTCTCCGACCTTATTGAGAAGAATCTTGAAAGCAAAAACCACCCCAAGCTGCTGCTGAGGAGGTGAGGATTTTTTCTAATGCCTTTATTATGCACGGGCTCTCATTTACATTGATACCGCATAGTTTCCATAGTAGCACGTGAAATCCGCCGGCCATGGATTTTCTGAGATAAGGTTTTAAAATGCAAATGGATTTAGGTAGTTTTGGGCTTCTGAGTTACAATACTTAGAAAATAACACGTTAAAAGATATATAAAAATATTAGGGATGCACCGAATCCACTTTTTTGGATTCTGCCGAACCCCCGAATCCTTTGCAAAAGATTTGGCCAAATACCGAACCGAAACCGAACCCTAATTTGCATATGCAAATTAGGGATGGGAAGGGGAAAACATTTTTTACTTCCTTGTTTTGTGACAAAAAGTCACGTGATTTCCCTCCCCGCCCCTAATTTACATATGCAAATTAGGATACGGATTCGGTTCGGCCGGGCAGAAGGATTCGGCCGAATCCGAATCCTGCTGAAAAAGGCAGAATCCTGGCCGAATCCCGAACCAAATCCTGGATTCGGTGCATCCCTAAAAAATATATTTTTCCCTCTGGGGGATGAAAGTGTTCATTTTGCACCTGTGGACATTATTTATGGAATCTGAGCAATAAGGTGCATGGGAAATTAGAAAAGCAAAATTACTGGCACACAGGACTCCATGCAAGTGGGGAAACCCCTGCATATTTATATATACATTTTATATATATGTAAGGGAAACGTTACACTTTAATAAATACGCAGGGGTTTCCTTGTATCGAGTCCTGTGTGCCGGTAATTTTGCTTTTGCAGTATATTGGAGGGTGCCGTTCCCTCTTACTGTGCGCCACACCATCGTTGAATAAGAGGCCAGGGTGTGCTGGTGGGTTATCTGTTTGGGAAATTAGGCCAATGTCACATGAGGCTTTTTTTCCACTTGCGTTAATACAAACAGCCTTGTGTGGCATTAGCCTTTGGGATTCAAGGATATCGACTTATGACTGTCTTAATGTAAAGGACTAGGCAAATGGGTGCATCTTATTGGCAGTTTAATAAAAAGACAAGATGTTAATTAAGCTTATAACTAGATTCTTTCTTATCTTCTCCCTTTTTGGCCATGAAGACTTCTCTGCATCATCAGGCCTTCTGTTATAGCTGAAGTCCAAGGGGGACCATATCTGCCTTTGTTTAGTCTCTGATATCCTAAATTATTTCCTGAATCAATTTCACTTCCAACAGCACCATGTTTATACAGTGTCAATAGGGAACATTGAATAGTCAATGTTCATGTTGGCAGTTCAGTCCTTTCTTGAAGTGCCATCATATACAGGTTACTATTACAGAGTGTCTAAGGCTAGTTCCCAGTTAAACTCTCTGCAACAGTCTTTAGCATACAAATAAACCACAAATTGTGTTTTTAAGGAACTTTACTGCCTTATTTATCTCTGTATAGAGTTTTAGGCTCAGGGGGCAAGTTGCATTTCCACTGGCAAAATGAGAAAAATGATACCAGTCATTGACTTGAATTTTAGCTTTACTTTTGGGCAAAATCCACCTGTTGATGCCAGTGGCAGGCAGTTGTCATTGATGTTAATGGCAGATGGCATGATCACTGACCGGTATTTCACTGCCAACATATTTCTGCCATAGAGTGAACGGGTGACATAACATGAGCCACCTTGGTGGGTTCACAATGCATTGGCAGATGAGGAGGTGAGAAGAGCTTTTAGTTATGCACGGTCTTGCAAAAATAGTTTGTAGTCCCTGCTTCAGTGGAGCTTACAATCTAAGGTCCCTGTCACATTCACACTGGGGTCAGTTTTACCCTAGGTCAGAACACTACTAAGGATCCCATTAACCAGCCTGGATGCCTTGCAGTCAGTACCATGATCAGAATTAATTCCATAAATCTCTACTGGGAGGTTTTGCAGTTCTTTGTGGTTTTGTACTTAGGTTTTGATGGAGCAAGCGCTTGTGCATTCCTAATCATGCATTGAATCAGGGATCAGTGCATTGAATTGGTTGCTGTATTAATACTGGAGTGCACTGGGTGCAAGCACTGAGTTGCCCATTTAATAAACAGGATTGATGTCGGCTCAAGGTCCACACATGCATTCTAGCACACCACACCTTAAAAACAATTGCAGCCCAGATCCCACCGACAGTGATTCCACATCCCCAGAATTTGCCTACAAGGCTCTGCTCGTGGGAAGATGATTAAAAGGGGGAGAGAGGGAAAAATCAATCCCCACATAGAGCCAGCGCTGAAAGAAGAATTAAACACAATCACATCGATTTCCGAATGCAAAAGCAGAGGTTCTGCTAAAAAATACATTATCTTCATTAATTCAATATCTCGCCATCCTCTTTGTATCGATCACCGGCTGGTGACATAAATTGCACTTCAAGGCTCTGTGACCGTCGGATTTGGCTGTAAATGAAGCTCTTAATGCTTATTTATTGCTTTCTTTTTACCTATCTGTGTCATCTCCTTCCAGTGTAGGAGCAGCCACTTACAAGTGCACAGCCTTTGTGCTTGTTAATATACAGAGCTGGAGATGTGCAGCCCCTGAGCACCAGAGCTCTACAAGAAAACATTTTATAATTCAGTCAACAACCACTAAATATGGAATAGTTGTAACCCAATATTTGTCCTTTGTTCTTTTGTTAAAGTTTTCACTCTACTGTGCCTCCTCTGATCCTGTAGGCGGGGGCAAATACCCTAAAAACCTGGGTTTGTTTTCAACACTGTAAAAAACTGACATGTTTTAGGGCAATGGTCCACTGGGCAAATGCAGCATAGAGCAGGTGGCAAGATATTCGGAATTGCCATCCATGGTCCTCAATGGTATTCACCTCTTTCCTGCCACTACTTACAGGTCAGGCACTTGAAAATGCGGAAATACCACATATTTAGGTCCATTAAAAGCATTTGGCACCTGCCCATCAAGTTACAAATCACACAGGTGACTCCTGACGGCTACCCTATGTACCACTGCCCTTACTTCTGCAGTGGAGCTTCCAAACTAAGGTACCTACTATAGGTACATATTTAGATTTCTCAGGAGACCGTTAATCTGACTGTACATTGTTTGGTGTGTGGGAGGAACCTAAATGAAGAGGAATCAAGTTGCACTCACACACCCTGGCCTTCAAGTTTGATAACCCCTGGTGCACAGCAATGGAGGAATCGGCGTCCCACCTTGTATCAATGGATCCAACAGAATTCACTGGCACACAGGTACTGCTAGCAGGGTAAACCCTTGCCAATTAGCAAGGGTTTACCCTGCTAGCAGTACCTGTGTGGCACGGAATTCTGTAGGAACCTAGATGACCCCAAATCAGACTTGTACAAAGATTTTTAGCTACTGCCGCTAATAGGAACCAAATAGGAAGAATGCACTCCCACGTGACACAGCATTGTAAACACAGGGATGTCCTTAGTAGTGGTGTGACCTAGGGTAAAACACTACAATACAACCTGTAACTTGCAATAAGGTCTTCAGGGGCACGTGGGATCATATGCCTAATGGAGAGTTAGCTGGATGTGATTGGCTAATAGTAAGTAGACAAAGACTTTAATTCTTAAGAAGTAGGATACAGAGTACATTAATGTGTAGGAACTGTAATCATGACCTTAATGATGGAGAAGCAGATCTATTCTGGTTAGATGATGTCTATGCAGGAGGCCATAAACCAACTCACTGGCTGCCATGCCAATCTCAGCAGTTGTACGATCATATTTGGATTGGTTCATTATTTAGTAATGACTTTTCAAATAGTCCTGTCGGTATTGATGTTTATACATGTCGATGGAACTTCTGATAGAATGAAACGTGTTAGGTTCCAAATTGGCTGAACCCTGACAGGGAGGATTTGAGGAATTCTAGCAGAGGAAGATCAGAAGAGCTACAGGTTGAAGGTTATTATCATCAGTCTATATCCATGTTATTCTTGGAGTTATTTCTCGTATGAACAGATAAAATCAGACTCCAGAGCGAGAGCAGCAGTGGAGTGGGGAGTTGGACTGGTGTTGCAGTTGGCAAGTTAACCTGTTCAGCACCAGCTTCCCCTACGGAGTCGTGCAATTAAGCTTTGCGATCTGACTTCTCTTAATCGGTTCCATTTAATAGCTCATGAATACCGCTCATTAGAGCATTTTCTTACTGGTGAAAGTGATCTCTGCTTTGATGTCTAGATCCTTCCTTTTTATTTCCAAACTGCAGCCTGCTGTTTTTGAGGCTCCCTGGAGCTATTTCATACTGCAAGATGGAATGTCATTTTTTTTAGAGATCAATGAGACGCCTCAGGGTGATTTGTTGATTATTATAATTACTTCTTTTGCACTGAGCCGCTTATGAGATAATCCCCGAATATCAGGATGGCAGGCTGAAGAGCTCACAGTCTTTTCTCGCAGAGATTAAGAGCATGTAAGAGCACAGGACTAGAAAGACTGGCCATAAACTTTTGATGACAAAATGTCTCTATGTTCCCATGTTACTTTGGTATAAACAATCACTGGTTCTCTTTTTTTTTTGTCTCCCAGGACAGAGTCTGTGGCTGAGAAGATGCTGACAAACTGGTTCACGTTCCTCCTCTACAAGTTCTTAAAGGTGAGTAGTGAGAGGCTGAGGTGTCTGCTCTCTTTTTGACTGTGGGTAATTTTTTTCAGTTACAACATCTGATTCTTACCATATTTTTTTACTGTGAAAGCCTCACTTACTCAGTGCTGAGCTACTCTTTTCTATATCGTAGTGTTTACCCAACACTGCAGCTGTACCTAGGGAGCTTTAGGTTACCCACTTACAGTACCCTAGGGTGCTGATGCTGAACTAGAAATACACCTCCCTTGTGAAGATTTAATATTGCTTCTTGAGCTCTTCAGACTGCTCAAATCTTCAGCAGCAACTGAAACTGCCTTTTTAGTCAGGTTGAAAGTTGACAAAGTGCTTTAAGTTGGATATAGAGAGAGAAATACCGCTGCTAAACCAGATACATTTAGAATGGAGAGTTCATTACTTCGCCAACACCACTAAATGTTCTCCTTTGAATGGCTGCCCCCATGGCTACACAGCAGTTTATTTATGTAAACTTTTGTAGAGTTCGGAAGTAAACGCACAGCTTTTCCCAGTGCAGGGCAACAGTATATTATATTTTACGTAGTTTCAAATACTTTCGTTTTGTACTGTTATGGTTCCTCTAAATCTTCTAAACCTCTGTTCTATTACAAGATATACAGATATATACTATTTAACATTCTTGTGTGGTTACCTACACACCTTATGGCATAAATAAGTTGATCAGGTTGAAGAAAGAGCCTTTTGGGAAGATCACAGTGCACCAAAATTCCCAATTAGTGAAGTATCACTGCCACCCCTGAGGCCCATGTTTCACCCATAACTAAGCTCAGCCTGTCTATTCCTACAACATACAGATCCAATTCAGTTTGTTTTACTCTGAGATATTGCATTTTGATCCTGCACCTTAAAATCATTGCTTCAGATTTGAGTTCAGCACATTGGAATTTTTTTTTATATATAGTGCTTGTGTGTATATATTTATTTGCCCCCCTGTTCCACCTTTGTACTGACGCATTTTGCCTCACTATTAAATCATGTCATTTGTAAACAAGGAGGTGCCTTTTA
This sequence comes from Xenopus petersii, assembly GCA_038501925.1. Classification (NCBI taxonomy): domain Eukaryota; kingdom Metazoa; phylum Chordata; class Amphibia; order Anura; family Pipidae; genus Xenopus; species Xenopus petersii. The sequence goes on along the minus strand of CM076679.1, from coordinate 118,153,304 downwards.
TGAAAACATTATGTTGCAGAGCTCTGCTAGCTAATTAAACTAGAATACTGTTTCTTCGACAAGTTATCCCTGTAAACATGCAATATATCAAAGATATCCAGTCTATTAATTGTTTGCCTTAACACTTATCCACCATTAGGGTAAGAGCAATATAACTCAATCCATATTGGATGTTCATGAACTAATATTGGCCATATATGCACTAATGCAGTAACCCATGGCAAATCACACTTTATTTTTATTGATCTACCTGCAAGTGACTAAACTAAGCTGTGTGGTCACTATTGGTAACTGCCCAGGTGCAAATTGCACAAGTGTCGGACTTTGTATCCATCTAGGAGGTTTAAACTTAGGTCAAGGTCTGCCTTCGTACAAAGCATGGTTACCAATATAGGAAAACATCATATCTTGGAAAACAAATGTGTTCATTTGCAGTTCAATCATACGATAGCTGAGCGTCAAGCTACTAATTCTACTACTAATTCAGACCCAGCCATTCTCGATAAACACAGCACATACAAAGGATAGAACAGTTCCAAAAACATTTACACGGAACCTCCAGAGCTGCCCAGGTGGCCCAGTTCCACAGTTTGGGAACTGCTGATTGGAGTAGGTAGAATAACTGAATTGGCAGACTTTGTAGGCCCAAGATAATCCTTGTGTTTCCTGCAGTTGTGGTTGTTTGATTAAAATTTGAGCACCCCCTAAGGAACAAACTCGCTATCATATTAAATGTATAGGCAGAACATATAGCATAGGATGTAAGGCATCCTACTTGGCTGTTTCTGGATGTTCCATCACTGGCATCCATTTAGGTGTCCTCAGAAATATGCAACAAAAAAAAACTCTGCAATTAAGGGACCTGAAGAAGGGAGCCGCAATTCCCAAAACATGGCACTGGTGCCCTTTTATCTTGCACCTCTTTTATATATTGGTCTGTTGGAGTAGAGAGACCTTAGGGCATCTGGAGGTTTAAAATATCAAGCAGAATGTATCACCCTCCATAAGGCAAGTTCTGGGCTCTTATTTATCAGAAGCCTAATGAGACTTCCCGAGCAAAGGGAAAAACATCATCTGATGTGTTGAAAAACGCAGAGTATTAGTTGCCTGATGAGCTAAATCTAGTCGATAATGCTCTGTGCATATTTTCAGCTTTCTGCTTGATAAGCACAAAGTGTCTCTGCTTGATTCTTACACGCTGCTCGTACAGAGAGAAGTCAGAGCCAGATTTTCTCGGGTTTAGGTCCATTTTCAGCTCTAAGCATAGCGCTGGGTGCTGGAGCAAGCACATCTGCTGGGGGGAATGTTGCCCAAATATCTGTGCAGAACCCAACACAGCAGGACCTTCAGCATTTCCCTCTTTGAGTGTCCTTTTCTTTTCTATAGAGTATTATATCATAAAATGAAGCTGGATTTAGAGTACTTTGTCTGAAATGCAGAGTTGTAAACATTAACTTTTTTTTTTTTTTTTTTTTTTTTAGAAAATATTGGTTATGTTTTTTCATCTGGTGGAATCTACAGAGCTGAGACATTGTAGTTCAGTTCAAATGGTTGAAGTGCCCAGATATAGGATATACACTGTAGCAAATGTACAAATGTGTCACTAAAGGTGGATAATCTGATAAAATGAACATGCTCATGTAATACCAGGGCTGTCCTACTGGAGATCCATGTGGTCCTCTAAAGTTTTTTTTATGGCCCCCAGATTACCCTCCTTTTTTATGATGTCATATTATTAAAATCTGGCCCTGGAACATGTTGTATAATGAATAATGGTTCCACTATACAGAACCTGTTGGACAGCACTAATGTATACCAAGATATCGTGCACTGCAGAGGCCAAGGGGGGTGGTAACTAAATTGAAGACATTGAGGGTGTTTCATTGAGTGAGTGTCAATCATTGTTGTTCATGCAAGTTCCAAATGCCTTTGCCCTCTGAGTTAGGAAAGTCTAAAGTACCGGGAATCCTTTGCAGTCTTTCACTGTATGTTTTGCATTTCTTACACATAAGGTTTGCTGGGAATTGTAGTTGAGTTACATCTGGAATGCCACAGGTCAGACATTCAGAACTTCATGTAATATCTTCTTCTTGGGTTTGGGGGCACCAGAATACCAGCATTGCTTTTATTATCTCAAGCCCTACAGCAATGATATTTTGTATTCCCTCCAATACGCTCACAAGCCTCCTGCCCAAATCCCGCTGTATTTTACTCCAGAAGCCATTAATAATCCATAGCTTGACCAAGCGCATAGCGCTCCTTCTCAGATCGTGCTTCTAACCTTCCCCAAGCTGAATTAATGAAGCTAAGTTTGCAAATGAACCATAATTTCAAAGACAACCACGTTGTCAGAAGGTCTGGGGATGATGCATGTCTGCTCCTGCTTGTTAGCAGCTGTCTCTTTAATTACTGCAGATGCTAATGAGATTCTAACAGCATATGGTGACAGGAAAGCATTTGCACTTTTGCACCAAAGAATGGCAGAGCAGGGACACCCGGGTGCAGGAGGTGCCCGCATGTATTTTTAGCTTCGTACATGACTTGTGTGATCTTGTGTGACTCTTCTGTAGATAACGACTGTCAGAGAGGACCCATTCTGTGCCAGATTTGTAGTTAGCCGACTACCTTGCAATGTTTTAATAGCAAAAGCATTTTTAATTTCCAGTTAAAGGGGCGCTCCTCCCAACAGCTTTTTTTGCAAAATGGCTTTTCAGTATAAACAATTGACTATTGAAACAGTGTAGCAGAATGTGTTGTAGAAGACATCTCACTTAGGACAATACTTTAATGTAACAGGTGCCCCTTGCTTTCAAAACATTCATTCTTTATTGGCATAATGTGGTAGATTATACATTTTACCCTGTCCTAAGTCTCTTTTGCTATTTTATTTGGGGGAGGGGGGGTCAAGGCCCCTCTGTTGTCCAACAGTTTTTAATTTTCACAACACATTTCTGAAGAACCTTAGTTGTACCCAAGAAGGTGCTTAATATAAATCCTCACTTTGCTATTCCTACTAGACTGTTTAAGTCCAATGTTGCAGCCTTTAAACCAACAACTCCTATGGACCTTCTTGCTCTGTTGCAGGAATGTGCTGGTGAGCCGCTCTTCATGTTGTACTGTGCCATCAAGCAACAGATGGAGAAAGGACCTATTGATGCCATCACAGGAGAAGCCCGCTACTCGTTGAGCGAGGACAAGCTGATCCGTCAGCAGATCGACTACAAGACACTGGTGAGTTCACAAAGTTCTGCTTCCCAGCTGGTACATGAAGTGGGGGCAACCATATTATGAGCACACACACTCTTGTCAGCAACTCAATGCAGAGGGGTTGATCCCAGCCCATGGTTAATGGAAGTCAATTCTTTCTCATAAAGTTTTGCTCTGAAATCCGCAGCATTTTACTAACTCCCCAATGCAGAATATCAGATCAGACCATTTCTGATACATCAGCTCATTCACCAACCCATAATGACTGCGGTGCTGAAGATCAGAGGTGCATTAAATTATCAGCTTAAAATACTTGTACAATGGACACATTTTATACTTCCATTTATGAACCCTTGTCCTGTTTATCATGTAGCTTTTATGTACTTCCTCTCTGTCAATCCCAGTAGCCTGGCCTTGTTTTATGGCGCTGCTTCTTGACATAGTTTATGACTGAGTACACAGACGAGCAGTGCAAAGCTCCCAATCAATATCCATTCCTCGGTAAGAATTTTCTATTGGTCACAATAAAAAGGCATTTGGTAATCAATAGAGAAAAGTGACAGAGTGGGTAGGCAGTGAAGATATTTTATCTTTTTTTATATTTTTATCTGAGCAACAAATACAAAATAGAAATGGGGTTCAACGGCATATACAGTCATTTAGTTGCATATGGTGTATCTCAATTAGGGCAACTGCCATATTTTGTGCCAACTAGGCTCTAATATGGTCATGCAAATGGTATCGGTTCTCATGTGGGCCAAAGTTATACTGTGAGTGTTGGAAAAAGCAGCCATTGAATACATCAACTGGTATTTGACATTTGCCTAGTGAGTCAATAGATCAGCAGTCAGTCCAAAGACCTGATCTGTGAAGCTAAAGATCAACTGGCCCCTGTGTCTCGAATGATGGCTTCTATAATTAAAACTTATTGACAATTATGGTGTCCTTGGATGAGGTTCCTCCTGTGCTCTGTACCACTACTGTATTACATCTAGTACATTTTAATGATGGGCTTTGCTGCCTCTTGGCTCTGACACTGCACAAAGTCTCAATGCCCGTACCTTGGGTATAGGGATAGAGATACAGGTTCTCAGTCCATGCATTTGGACCAGAGTTTCCATGCAATACTGGTCTAATTGCACTAGTGTCCTAATCCCACACAGCTACATATTTGAAAACAAAAAGAAAGAGGTCACATTAAGACAGCTGGATTTCCAAGCAGTTGAGAAACAATATCAACTAGCTAAATTTTATTTACCCAATATTTTTCTTAATTTTAACAAAATGCACCAAATCAGTAAATTATTGAATTCAGCCCAGTACTGAATCCTCCATAAATGTTTCAACTAAATACCAAACTTTGATTTGCTTATTCAGAGTCTCTACTCTCTGCTGTCAAGTGTTTAAAATGCACATTAAGACTAACCAATTTCATACCCTATAAAAATAACAAATCACAAACTGATTTCTGGATTGGGTAAAGTTGCCTCTCATGATTATGCCCAACTTTCCCATCATGTTTTGTGAACTCCCAACGTTGCAGGATTCTGGGAATCTGGAATTCTTCTCAGAAGCAAGCCCCTTTTTGTACGTTAAAGCTGGCCCATGGCATCCATCCTCACGAAATGCCTTGGCTTAATTAAATACTGTATTATAACTTTAACTGGTGCCAGTTCTCTTGGCTTTCTCATTTATGAATTAAAAAGATTGTCTGAATCATCTTTTTTCTATTTTAAATCTCACTTCCCAAAAGCGGGGTAGAAATCATTCCTGTTTTGGCCAGTAAGCTCTGGCTTCCTTCCATTAAACTAGCACTTTTCTTATTAAATGGCATAAGATTGTGTCATAGAGCTGCTGTATGTGTCCTGCTATTAACACTAAATATATCCATCCTGCTATGTTACACCATACATTTCCATGCTGTATATCACAGTCCCCTATTGTACCCTGTTCCGGGGGTGCAGGCGTGTTTCACTGTCGGAAGATGCTGCCTAGTTTGTTTGTTTCCATGATCATAGCTGGGAAGTGAATCTGAGCTGTTTCTCAGCGTGGCTGTGATTGATCCATTAACATAAGTGGATAACCACTTAAACTGCACCTGAAGAGTTGGCGCATCTAAATGTGCATTACATAACATGTTGCATTTAACAAGCTGAGTTGCCATACTTAATTCCATTTAACTATCGCTAGGCTTGGCACAGGAACCATTAATTGTGCTTGCTTCTGGATATTGTTGCCTCCCCCTTCCCCAAGCCTCCCTTTAGGGTCATGTGGTGTTAAGTAGAGAGCTGGTTGTTTTACATTGGTCTTTTTCTCTCTCTCCCCCATCCCTTCCTTTCTCTCTCTTGTGTCTTTTTACTAATCTGCCTTGTCCATGTAATGGATTGAAGAATCCTTGTGCTGATGACGTTGGGCTGAGCGATGAATCATGTTGCCGCTCGCCTCAAGTAAGTTCAGACGCCACTCCTTCCGCTCTCACCCTTCTCTTTTGTGCAGGCGTTTGCCCTCTGAGAGTGCATCTTTGGCTGGATTCTTCAAACCATTTAATAAATAGTGCCCCCTACCCGAGGCTACTATCTCTGTTTGGTTGGGATAAATTTAAGGCAGGAATGTGGATAAACACTTCTGCAATGTCATACCAATGGAGCCAACTTTGATTTGACGTTGCATGAGCATCGTGTCACAGCACTTTTATATGAAGGGAAAAGCGTGATATGATAGGACATGTTAAGCCAAATATCTTTATAAAGTTTGCTCCATCTGTATGCATGACCAGTTGGTGTAACTCTGTTTCTTTGACCAGTGAGTAACCAGCTTGCTCTGACGTTGGCTTGGTGGGAGAGCACGGTGCAGTATAATTCTGTTTCCAGCTGGGAATTGTTTTTATGATAAAAGAATGAATACATGGTAAGGGGGTGGTAGTAGATTTTGAGATTACCTAGACAAATTATAGACAAATGAATCACACTTCTACTATTTTTCCACAGACCATGAACTGTGTAAATCCTGAGAATGAAAATGCCCCAGAAATCCCCGTCAAGGTGCTGAACTGTGACACCATAACCCAAGTGAAGGAGAAACTGCTTGATGCTGTGTATAAAGGTGTTCCTTACTCCCAGCGACCCAAAACAGGAGACATGGACCTAGGTATGAGCTTCTGTAATAACCTTTTGTGACTTGTCATGCTTTGCTTTGCTCAACACCCTTCTGAGTTTGGCTCTTTGTTTTCATTCTTTATTATCTTCACTTACTTCACAACATCACAACCACATGTTGCACAGGCTTCATCTTGAGTTTTGACATCTGTGCAAAAAGGCTTTTCCAAATGTTGTTTTATCCGGCTGGTCACTTCTTTATGTCATCATTCATTGTTGTGTACCATAGGCACCTCAAGTTTCTATGCATATACAGGTCAATGGGTTGTTGTGCTCTCTCCGCAGAGTGGCGGCAAGGTAGGATTGCACGCATTATTCTACAAGATGAGGATGTGACGACCAAAATAGATAATGACTGGAAACGACTCAACACATTGGCACATTATCAGGTATGGTAGTAGGCTGAAGAGATCAATATGGCCCCTTCAAATTCAGTGGGTGTTCATAAATATATCTGAATGAATAGTGGTTGCAGGAGTTGAGGTGATGATTGTGTGTGTGGTGCCATTGTCATAATGGCATTATTACCGACGTAGTGAGTGGAGCTGCCGTTAGTGCCGTAGGAAGGAGATTTGTTGTAGCTTCAGCAAGAGTATTGGATCACCATCATTACAACTAATGGTCCTTTTTCTTTTTGTAAATAAAAATATGAACATTACTGTCTGAGTGAAATGGTGCAAAAGCATTTGGTGTTACTTTTTGAAGACTAATATTTTAATGTCTGGTACCATGTCATGTAGGTGACGGATGGGTCTTCGGTTGCACTGGTGCCCAAACAGAATTCTGCCTACAACATCTCAAACTCATCAACGTTTACAAAGTCTCTGAGCAGATATGGTGAGTCACTTATCCTTCCCCTTTCATTCTTTCCCTGCCTCTCTCTTATTTTTTACTACATTTACTACATTCCTCAATGTTTTTCTCTGCCTTTTCTCCATGTGATTGTGCCTGAGGGCATTTTATCTTGTGCCTTCACTGTGCAATTCTAGTAGCACCCATTAGTCACTGGAAGAGTGCAGGGACCTCTGGGAAGGTTAGAGGAGGCCTTCTAGCTCCTGATCTTTGTTTATATTCTAGCACAGCAATATCTGGAGGTCAAGCAAATATTCTCCTTTTTACAATTTAATTAAAGCAGCAAAACCTCTCTCTTGAATCAAAGTGAATTGACAGTGATACTAAAATTAATTATCGCACGTAATTGGCTTTGAAATGTCAGCCACGGAACAAGCGTCTGCCTACAGCTTTTCAATTTGCATTGTAGGTGTCGTTTAGAGAGAGAAAATAAAATGCTTAGAACTGAAACATTATTCGCTTAAAGGAGAAGGAAAGCTACAGAAGCAGTTTATTTCAATAGATTAGCCACAATAGTACAAGCTATAAGACTATATTTATTCTGCAGAATGCTTTACCATACTTGAGTAAACCGCTCTTGAAGTATTCTCTGTTTGTTTAGGATAGCAGCTGCCATATTGGCTTGGTGTGACCACTTCCTGCCTGAGTCTCTCCCTGCTCGCTCATAGCTCTGGGCTCAGATTACAGCTGGGAGGGGAGGAGGCAGGGGGAGAGGAGCAAACTGAGCATGCTCAAGGCCGTGCCCTGGAGGTTTAAGATGAAGACAGGAAGTCTGATACAGAAGCCCATGTGTACACAATAGAAGGAAACAAATGTGGTGTTTCTTTTGACAGAGGACTCAGAGCAGCATTATTTTGAGGGTTTACTGGTGTATTTATATAGACCTTTCTAATAAAGCTTACTTAATTTTAACCTTTCCTTCTCCTTTAAAGCTTTTGGGAAACATTCATTAAATACATCTGGTGCTTTGGGGAAAAAAGGGGCTTTGAAGGCAGCAAATGTGACGAGCAAACAGGAAAATGGCGTTTGAAAGTGTTCTAGCATGGAACCCACTAGTCTTGCAGAATCACTTTGTGGGCAGTTTTTGACAAAGTATTGAAGTATTCTTCCATAGTAAGCTCTTAGGACTGGAACAAACTTTACTTTGTTTCTTCCCAGGTTTAGCAAATAGATTTTCTTGTCTGTTTTCTGTAAGGGGCATTTTTGTCCTCTTCTTAGTCATAGTGGCCATTGTTAACCAGGTTCTGCCATGTGAATCCAATTAATGCATTTTAATTATTGGTGTGGTACGAAGTATTTTATCCTAATATTTTGCAAGTAGAGGGTGGACCACTGATTGTAAGTGCACCATGATTATTGGAGCTGACGCCGTTGAATCACCATAGTGGGGACTGCCCAACTGCTTGGTTTTATCTGGATAAACTAGAAGCCATATACTGTAGGTACTGAATAAACAACTGACCCATTTAGATGTTTGATAAAACTGTTACTGGCAATGAGCAGTTAGGAACTTCTCAAAAAACGCTAGCGTGTTTTCTACATGATGAGTGATAGGCTGAAAAAGATCGAAAATATTTTTGGGGCTCCCCTCCTTCCCCCCTACATTTCCTGACTCATGGCAACTTACCTAGACAGTGGGCACATGTGTAGGGCAAAATAAAATTTATATTTGCTGATTTGAAGGTTTTCTAGGCATTTGAAGTGGTGATACGTGTTCCTCCATTGAAATTTGAATTTCGCGCCATATGTAAATGAACCATCACTAGCGAAACTTCGCTTCGCTTGGCGAATTAACGCTAGCGCAACTTCGAAAACTTATGCTACCCCTGTGCGCAACTTCGGATTTTAGTGAATTTGCGGAGCGCTGGCGAAAATACGCCTGGCGAAGTTGCGCCTGGCGCGACTTCGCATCTTAGTGAATTTGCCCCTATGTATCTGGTTCTGTAATCGGTTATAATTCTGATCTTTCCTTACAACAGAGAGTATGTTACGGACAGCATCAAGCCCAGACAGCCTGAGGTCCCGCACCCCAATGATCACCCCTGACCTGGAGAGCGGAACCAAACTCTGGCACCTGGTGAAAAACCATGACCACCTAGATCAGCGGGAGGGCGACAGAGGTAGCAAGATGGTGTCAGAGATTTACCTCACTCGCCTGTTGGCCACAAAGGTGAGTCATTGATGTCTGTTTTCCAGGTACTGAATAGGAACTTGGAAGTGAATGATATGAAAAACATAGCTATAGGGACAATTACTCGGAAACCAGACAGCATTTAATACCCTGATATTAGAGATGAGAATGCAAATATCCTAAGGCTGTTTATTTAGGGTAACTTAAAGGCAAACCTTGTCTTTATGATAGGGAGCATATAGTCTATTTAAACTGACCTTAGACCTAGACAAACGGTACAGGACTCCAAGTAGCCTCACCAAACAAGGCAGGAGAACAGCTGGAGAGCAAATATTTACTTCTTTGCTAATGACAATGCAAAAATGGCCCTTGCTGCCATCTGCTACCGCAGTGTATATTTCCCATAGCAATGCTTGGTGTGGCAATTTAGTTGCTTCCTGGCATCAGCAAAAGCGAATCTGGGGGGGGGGGGTGCTGAGGATCAATGGTTTAGAACAAAAATGTACAATTAATTTTAGGAAGGATATTTATTAAAACCCCAATTTCCGCTTAACTATGAAAACAATATTAAAGTCATACCGACACACTTCTATCAAAGCGAAGCAAACACTAACCTAACGTAGTTACATAGTTAAATTGGGTTGAAAAAAGACAAAGTCCATCAAGTTCAACCCCTCCAAATGAAAACCCAGCATCCATACACACACCCCTCCCTACTTTTAATTAAATTCTATATACCCATACCTATACTAACTATAGAGCTTAGTATCACAATAGCCTTTGTATACAAAGACATGCATTTGGCCACTGGACTCCATAATTTCAAAGTGCTGCAGGTTATTTATGGCTCCTCTGAACCTTTAAACATTGACTGCAGAGGAAACCATAATAGTCTGGATTCTGGAATTTGAAGTCCTCCTACTTCTATGGCGGGCAGTGTATAGTTTATCTGAAAAGCAGAGGGACTAAAAGTTTCAGAACCAATCAGTTCAACATGAAACATGAGAGAGGGAGGTATGGATAGATAATTGGCAGTTCAGATCTACAAATAACAATGCAGAAAGTCTGAAGTGGTTTTCATTGTTGGCCCACATTACACTCTCCCTTCCTCCCTTCTCCAGGGAACTCTCCAGAAGTTTGTGGATGATCTCTTTGAGACAATCTTCAGCACGGCACATCGCGGAAGCGCGCTCCCTCTCGCCATTAAATACATGTTTGATTTTCTGGACGAGCAGGCGGACAAGCATCAGATTACCGACTATGATGTGCGCCATACATGGAAAAGTAACTGGTGAGCCCATCTTATAATATAGTATGTCCAGTGTGGAGGTTGTCATCATCTGTGTTGTTGTTATTACACAGACACGAGCACATGGAATGACACACACTACAAGCCTGTGGTCTCCTGGATTGACTCTTCATTACTCCGCACTGACGTTGGTTATAGAAAGACTAAAACATTACAAAATGACAAACTGACACTTCGCTTTCTTCAACACACAATTACAGACAAACGTAGGCTTTGTATTGGAATACTGCTCTTGCTGCCCCTCTTAATCACCCTGTTATACTACCCTCGTTAATGTCTCATCTCAGGCCTTCTAATTATCCTCTCATAGCATGAATTTTCCTAAGTATAAATTGTGTGTGTATGGGGGGGGGGGTAGGTCACTTAAGTCATTGTGGTTCTGAGCTATTGTGCCAAGTGCCCTTCCCTTGCCAATCTCTGTTACTTCCCAGTGGGCATTCTAATCTTCATTTGCCCATCCATGGGATTGCCTGAGTGCAGTGTTCTGACTGGTCTGGAACTTTTACATGTATGACATTTCTAATATGATAGACAAAGTGCTTTTTTATGGTTGAGTAAGCGGAGGGAAACCTTGGGAATGCACCTACACAACCTAATCCACACTGCAACAGAGAGAAAGCAATTTGTGCAAATACACAGAGCCTAGGCGCATGGTTCTTTATGGAACCAGAACATAAAATCCAACATATACTTGAATATAGCTTCTCTTATCTGAATGAAAGCTTTCCAGCAGGGGTGCGCAGACATAACCAGTGTGGGGTCTAGTTTGGGCAGCGATGTCCCATTATGACTTACCACCACAGGAACATTATCTGGATTCTCTACAGAACCATGGGAATTGTGACTTAATTACTTATGAATTATAGAACCATAACCATAAGGATAATACAGTGAAGCTCTTTCTGGGCAATATGAGCTCAGCTGGTTATGGGATGATGATCTTCGAGTAGATCCCAGTTAAAGCTGGCAGTTTGTACCATTTCATATGTATGACAGCTGGGGATCTATTCCAGTATCTCAATTGAGGAATTAGGGCTGTATGTAAATCCTTTCTGCTGAGCGACTTTAGCTTTGGGCACCAAGGCTTTACAGTTGAACCTTGTAATGGTAGATGTTTATTATAAAAGCCGTATGTCCCGTTGGCCAAAAAAAAATCTACATTGCAAGCCAGATTTTTCTTGCAGGGACTTGGCTGTTTATATTGTGTTCTGGACTACATGTCCCAGCATCCTCAGCATGCCACTAAACTCATGAAACCTAACCTTCAAGCTTTGTGGAACACACAGATCCTGTGGAACCAGAGTTTAGGGGAGACCCACTTTGATATCAGCGCCCCTGTAACCGGCAAATTATTCCATACATATTGGAGAGCAAGCGCTTGCATTGTGCACCTCTTTCCATAGAAGAGCTGAGATGAATGTTACACTTGTGAGCATAATTATTACTTCTATTATATTTTCTTCATAGAGTGCCATACTGTTCCTTAGCCTAATGAGGTAGCAAATCTATGGATAATTATCTGCTAGTTCACATGTGACTTACACTCTCGCTCTCTCTCTCTCTGCTCTTTGTTCTAGTTTGCCACTGAGATTCTGGGTGAACGTCATTAAAAATCCACAGTTTGTGTTTGACATTCATAAGAACAGCATCACGGACGCCTGTCTTTCTGTGGTAGCCCAGACGTTCATGGATTCTTGTTCCACGTCAGAACATAAGCTGGGCAAGGACTCCCCAAGTAACAAGCTGCTGTATGCCAAGGACATACCCAATTACAAGAGTTGGGTGGAGAGGTGAGCGGTTGGTTCCAGATGGCTTCCAACACATAAGTGATTGGATGTATAAAACATATATGTTGTTGTGCACTAAGTTGGCAGCTGGTGTATTTCTTGCAGGAGAATGTAAGAGCCCACTGCTGATTTTTATCTGATCTGGAACTAGGGGTAGGCAGCAGAGGCATGTGCCTAGGGCATAATGTTTGGGGAGGGGGTGCCAGGACCCTAGACACGTGCCCCTTCTGCCTCTAACTTCGATCCTGATTTAAGTTAATTGCTCTGGCCCTGCCAATCAGAAAGCAGTGGTGGAGAGTTTACTGAGCATAAGAGAAGCTTAAGTGATGTGTGGGCTGGCCCGATACCCACGGGTTCAGAACAACCTCACTCAACCTAATTGTGGGTCGCAGGTGGTTTCGGGGTTTAGCTCTTCTGCCTGCTCTCCCCGCTCGTGACCATTCACTGTTGACTTCCGACTTCCGGTTTTATAGGAGCGTGCCTGTCCGCCCCCAAATCCAGTATTTGGTTCAGGATTCTGCCTTATTCAGCAGGATTCGGATTCAGCCGAATCCTTCTGCCCGGCCGAACCGAATCCTAATTTGCATATGAAAATTTTGGGCGGGGAGGGAAATTGCGTGACTTTTTGTCACGAAACAAGGAAGTAAAAAATGTTTTCCCCTTCCCATCCCTAATTTGCATATGCAAATTAGGATCCGGTTCGGTATTCAGCCGAATCTTTCGCAAAGGATTTGCCCGAATCCAAAATAGTGCATTCGGTGCATCCCTAGATGTCATCGGCGGGTTGGCGCAGGTCTATAAAAGGAAGGCGGATCGGGGGCGGGTTAAGGTCGGGTGACATCACTAAAGCTAAGGTAGAGAGCTGCCTAGAGCGAGGGGTTGACACGGGGGAACTTAGAATTCCTTATGCATTGGCCTGATTCGGTGGGCCATAATCAGAACCCTAACTAAAAATAGTGCATTGACATATAATAAGGGCTGTTTTTTAGTACAGGGCAGAGAAGGGGACCCCACTGTAATAGTTTTTACATATTTTGTATTTTATGTCAGGTATGTGGAAGCTGCACGCTCTTTGGATGTCTTAAACTTCAACACCACTGTGTGCTGTGGGCCTTAGGCTTTTGCCCTTCTACTGTGTTTATATTTGTGGGGAATATTTTTTTTTAGGGTGACTGCCTTAAGATCTTTTGTGTGTATCACCTCCATCTCATTATAATATTTCTCACTGCAGGTATTATGCAGATATTGCCAAAATGCCGGTTATCTCAGACCAGGATATGAGCGCATACCTAGCCGAACAATCACGGTTACACCTGAGCCAGTTCAACAGCATGAGTGCCCTGCATGAGATTTACTCCTATATCACAAAATACAAAGAGGAGGTAAGTACAGGGCGATATCTTCTGACTGGCAGACATAATATTATCACTATTTTCTCTTCTGACTTCTACATCCATTCTGTATCTCCCACGCATAAGCTCTGAGAAATGCTCCGCTATATATTTAGCTCATAAACAAGTGCAGAGCTCTCTCTCGTATTAAGATGATAGTAATTGTATTAACAATTAACTGGATACTAATGAGCACAAGCTATAGCAGCAGTGAAATGTCAAAGCAGTGGTGGGGGTGAATATTCAAGCAAATTAACATGGGAGGTTCTCATTGGGATTGAGTTGGTGTGAAAAAATTTGATTTTTTTTTTTATATATATACAGTATTTTTTATATGCATGGTCTGGCCATATCAAGTCTATAATCACAAAAGTAGCTCCCGTGGCATGAAGTGGTAACTTTTCTCTAGTATACGTCAATTCAGATACAACAAGGAAATTGCAATACAGGTCCATGAACTCCCTATTGCCCCTGTAGACTATAGACTGATGCTTTATGCTCAATTGATATTGGCAATTTACTGGAAGAATGACAGTTTATATTAAAACCTTGCCCTAAACTGATTAAAATTGATGGCACACAGATGGATTTTGGGCTTGTGCATGTTTTTAGGTGAAAAATCTCATGATAGACGCCAAATCTAGTGATTCCATTGGGCAGAAATGGGGAGCCATTCCTTCTTGGATTGAGTAATAAACTTATATTTGACAATGTTGGTATCATAAAGTCAACAAGGGATTCTTTGGTTCAAGCTCCCCTTTGGAACCCATCATTTCACTATGGACTCTTAATAAGGTTACCGCATACAAAAACATTGCTCTATAAACCCTTCACTTCCATCATTATTATATCTCGCATCAAATAAGCATTTACCCCAAATCATCTTCAAGATGAATTTCCAGGACTATAACAGAAATTAGGCAATCTATCCCTAACTGGCCTTAAGACTGGACCCCTAAACCAAGGCTCTGCTCCTCCTTAGGGGTCCAACCCCACAGTTTTGTTATATAATATTTATCTGTGAACTTGACATGAAGATATGTGCATTATTCACCCATGCCTTTGACTGGTCTATAAGATAGAAATCATTTTAGGTTATACTTACAGCTTTATGTCATAGTGGAGTAACAGAAAGATATTTGACATTATATATTTTAAGCTCTAAATGGGATTGATTCAACCAGCATGCTCTAAGTCATTTTCACTTCTTTTGTAGATTTTAACTGCATTGGAAAAGGACGAACAAGCAAGGAGGCAGCGGCTACGAAGTAAACTGGAACAGGTCATCGACACAATGGCGCAGAGTAGTTGAAGTCCATGTTCTCTGCTTTACTTGGTCCCCCAATGGCTACCGAGGGAATCTTGCAGGCTCACTACAAATGCTCATGGCTACGGACTTGAGAAACTTTCATGAGAGAACGAACAAATCCACATGCGAGTGTGTGTGTATATATATATAAATATATATACATATAAAGACTTTAGAAAACATTTCAAAGAATGACTTAGAAACCTTTATAAAATAAACACTTTTAAGGGACTCAAATTTCAATACAAAATTAAAATAGAGATTTAAAACAATGGGAGCTGCTTGAACGTTCCAGGGAAGAGACAGTACGCCTGGCCACGTGACATCCACGGATTATGTGATCGACTGGAAGTCGTTAACCACTGAGGAAAATGGATTTCCTTTCATCTTGTCTCCCCCTAAAAACCCCCGGGCTACTCTCAAACCCTAAACAACCTCTCTCTTTGGCTTTCAGCCACAAGTGTTAATGCTACATTTGCACAATTTACTGAAATTCTTGGGTTTTTAAAGAAATGAAAAAAAAGAAGAAAAAAACAAGGAATCATAAAATAAGATGAAAAAAGCAAAAAAAGGTGTTTTTGTGTTTCTGGAAAGCCACAATCGAAACCACTCCACAGATTCTCCTACAGGAAGGATAAACTGTTCCAGAAGCTTTGATATTTTTCTAGATTTCGTTCCGTGCCATGTTTCCTTTGAATGTTGTTTTAGTGAATAAAAATGGGAAAAAATGAATATAAAGAAGACACTCTAATTGTAATACATAGGGAGAGTAAGCGAGATGTCCCGGAAGGGGCACACCACCTTTGGTTATGGAGGGGGTAACAGGAACTGTTGTAGAAACCTGGAAAGAAAAGTTACATTTCAAGTTTCTTAGGAGACCCACCCCCATCCTCCCTATATTTTTTTATTTTGGAATGAATTGTGTTTGATTTCAAATGAATATTGGATATGTTTTGTTCCCTCCACAATAATGCTACATGATGGAAGCACATTCAGATGCACGACACCTCTTACACATGCACATGTACGATTTTGCTTTGGGAAGGAATACTAATCCCACAATGATTTGCAATGGCAGGGTTCCAAAAGCCACAAAGGCAACGAAGTGTAAACATGCCTCCATCTGCTAGACGAATGCCCAGTCACTGGTTGAGTCTTGGCCAACAGTAGTTTGGGCTCCTCTGCTATCTTCCATCTTAATGGTGCCGTAGGATTGGTGAAAACGGTGATGGCCTATGAATCAATATGGACAAGAGGACTGTTAAGCAATGGGTGGTCTAACTTGTGGGGTGACTGTGCTAATTTTGGGGGTATGGAAAAGGTAGACTTGATGGAGGGAGGGCAAAAGGTAATCTATTTTAACCATTGTGTTGGCTTTTTTAGTTTGTTTTATTTCTAATGCCTGGTCCTGTTTTTGAACATCTGCTTTTATTTGGGGGAATTTCAGAGATAAAATTAGAATTTTAATGGCCAGTCATAGAGGCATAGACCATTTAGACGATTTTACTATTGTGCAACACCAAAAATGTAAGTGTAACCATAAAAGTTGTTTCTTAGCTGTCCAACCCATTATCAGGTGAGGACATCCTTTGGCTATAACTTCACATATGCCCCCCCCCAATATCTTAAAGAAATACTGTCATGGGAAAAAAAAATTCAAAATGAATCAGTTAATAGTGCTACTCCAGCAGAATTCTGCACTGAAATCCATTTCTCAAAAGAGCAAACAGATTTTTTTATATTCAATTTTGAAATCTGACATAGGGCTAGACATTTTGTCAATTTTCCAGCTGCCCCTGGTCATGTGACTTGTGCCTGAACTCTAAAAGAAAAATGCTTTCTGTCAGGCTGCTGTTTTTCCATCTTAATGTAACTGAATGTGTCTCAGTGAGACATGGGTTTTTACTATTGTGTTGTTCTTAGATCTACCAGGCAGCTGTTATCTTGTGTCAGGGAGCTGTTATCTGGTTACCTTCCCATTGTTCTGTTGTTTGGCTGCTGGGGGGGGGGGGGAGGGAGGAGGGGTGATATCACTCCAACTTGCAGTACAGCAGTAAAGAGTGATTGAAGTTTATCAGAGCACACGTCACATGACTTGGGGCAGCTGGGAAATTGACAATATGTCTAGCCCCATGTCAGATTTCAAAATTGAATATAAAAAAATCTGTTTTGAGATGGATTTCAGTGCAGAATTCTGCTGGAGCAGTACTAATAACTGATTCATTTTGAAATTATTTTTTTCCCATGACAGTATCCCTTTAATGTTAGCTGCTTGACCATTCCAGAGTCATTACATGGCTGCAGTTTTTTGTAAAGAACTTAGCTGAAAGGCTTCAGGTTATCCAATAGTTCTGGTATATTTGGTAATATCCCCATTTTATATGCCTGGTGACTTCCCAATGGCATGACCGAAACTGTCACATCACCCCCTTCCCCCACCAAAAATAATGTGGAATTCTTCCAATGTGTGCTTCAGTCCCATTGGGCATACTTGTTGGTTATTTGGTGGTTATTTTGGAACCTTTATGCCAGCTGCCAAGCTTAGTCCCATGCTCATACAGGTGCTGCTGGCTGGGATGGCCTCCTCTATGTTAATCCCTTTTACTGTCACGTGACGTGATTGGAACAATCAGAGCAAATTCCCAGAGTGTTGTGGCCTACGGCAAAGTCTGATTTGTGGTTTACTTGGAAGCTCTCTGTAAATATCCTCTGGCTATTTTAACGTTGCTCAGATTTAGTACTTGTAAATAAATTCCTCGCATCACAAAGAGATTAAACAATTTTTGCTAAAATAATACTTGTCTGTGGCTTCTTTTAGTCCTCATTTGCTTCTCTGGTGCCTTCCTTATTGGACAGGGCTGCACTGAATATAGAAAGATCATTTTAGTAGCCCATGCTGCTGCAGAAAATCTCTTATCTCCATGGCGGCAAAGATAATTCTATTAGTCTATGTTTTATCTGGTCAGAACACTTGGCAGCCATATAGAGTGCCTTATAGCTAAGAACTGGACACTGAAAATCAGATTTAATTTGGCAGTGCAGAACCATACAGTTTCTTCAGTTTTTTAGCTGCCGCCTGTGCTCTGTTCTTGGGGATTTCACTAACCTGATCAAGCAAGAGTGTTTCTTGTTTGGTACAGGTACAGTATTTCACACACCTTTTTGGCAGCTGTACAATTGTAGGAATTCAATCTCATGGCAAACGTAGTTGACACATTTCTAATAGTAAAAAGAAAGCATTTAGCATTTTGCTGTGCCTGGGTTTTATTCATAGAAGGACTTTTTGCCACCTTTCTATTGTTCTCAGTGTTTGAAACAGCAGGAAGCATTCCCTCTTATGCAAATGACCTTTTCAAACCTGGAAGATCAATTAACTGACCAATAATTATAGTACAAACTGTAAATATTGTTTGGGATTGTGTAGGCAGTAAACACCTACCCAAAATTTTAGAGCTGCAAGATGGATGGACAATGTTATACCCATGGCCAGACCTTCTGCTCAACAAATTGCTGAAACCATGCTGTGCCAGAGAAGAAGGCGGCTTTGATAAAAAAGTAAAACACAACATTGACCCCAATGACAAGCTCAACAAACGGATAATACGACCTTTTATTTGAACTAAAAATCGTTCAACCATTCGATAGTCGAAGTTCTGTCTCTTTAAAAAATACTTTGGCCCCCTAGTTCGCCACCTAAAACCTACCAAGGCCAAAGTTAACCTATGGGGAAGGTCCCCATAGGCTTCCTAACACTTTTCTGATCGAAGGATAATACTTCGACCTTTGATTCGAACTAAAATTCGTTCAACCATTCGATAGTCGAAGTTCTGTCTCTAAAAAAATACTTTGACCCCCTAGTTCGCCACCTAAAACCTACCAAGGCCAAAGTTAACCTATGGAGAATGTCCCCATAGGCTTCCTAACAATTTTCTGATCGAAGGATAATCCTTCGATCGATGGATTAAAATACTTCGAATCGTTCGATTCAAAGGATTTAATCGTTTGGTCGAAAGATTATTCCTTCGATCGAACAAATTGCCCTAAATCCTTCGACTTCGATGTCGAAGTATTTCAATTCGGCAGTCGAATATCGAGGGTTAATTAACCCTCGATATTCGACCCTAGGTAAATTTGGCCCTAAATCTCATTAAGCAAACCGTGCATTTTAGTGGGCGAGTTGTCATTAAGTCTAGAATGCTTGGCAGGTGTTACTTAAAAATTATTTTTAGTTGCATTTTGTAGTCACAGATCTACCCTTGTTTAACTAACCCCTTAAGTTTAGGAGACCATGGTTGGCCACAGGAATTGATTTTATGAGCAGTTGTGATTGTGTTGTTTAGAATGCATTTTCATCAACACAAACTTGTAGGTGATGGAATGAGCTGGTGGATGGAAGAAGGAAGAATTTGTTTAAATACCCTTGGACTTCAGTTTAGAGGACTACTCTTGGCTCATAACAGTCACACATATATTAACACCATGTGGTTTAAGCCCTAGTTCCATTAACTCCAAATCTTAATACTGTTTAAAGCTATTCTCCAAATTTCATCCTTACTTGCCTTCAGTCTTGGGCCCCCCACGTACTGCTCTGTATGCCCCTAGGGTGGCTAGCCCCACATTATTACTGTTCTAGACAGGAGTCCCCAACATTTTATATCCGTGAAAATTATTCAGATGTAAAAAGAGTTGGGGAACAATCACATTAATCAAAAAAGTTCCTGGGTGGTGCAAAATAAAGGCTCAAAAAAGTTCCTGGGTGGTGCAAAATAAAGGCTCAAAAAAGTTCCTGGGTGGTGCAAAATAAAGGCTCAAAAAAGTTCCTGGGTGGTGCAAAATAAAGGCTGTGATTGGCTATTTGGCAGCCCCTATGTGGACTGGCAGCCTACAGGAGGATCATACTATTTTTTATAGAGCTTAGTGATAGTATCATCATACACAAATCTCTTGTGTCAGCACTAATGTGCGAGTTGTGGATTGTATGGAGGCACAAGAGCACTCTGACAGAAAGAGGCCATACACCTTCCACATGCTTCCACAAGAACAGGGCTGCCTTTCTTCATGGTGCTACAACAGCCGAAAAGGTATGGAAGTGCACACGTATGCCTCTTGCATATTGGGCCCAAGTTGCTCCCAGTTGTGCTCAGTTCACTTACCTGAAAAATTTTTGCTCTTCTAGTATCTGGTGGCAACGGTTACATTGCTAAAACACATTTTCTTTTTGATAAAATTTGGTAGATTGCTCCATGTGTTACATGGAGTCCACCAACTTCTGGCACCTGTTACATTCCACAATTCTGCATTTCTTGCTTTTGCCTCACAAACAGCATTTTTGATGTCACCCCACAAGTTTCCTATTGGATTAAGGTCCAGGGATTGGGTCACTTCATAATGTCAATCTTGTTGGTCTGGAACCAAGATGTTGGTTGTTTACTGATGTGTTTGGGGTCTTTGTCTTGTTGGAACCCCCATTTCAAGTGCATTTCCTCTTCGGCATAAGGCAACATGACCTCTTCAACTTCAACTGGAACTTTTTTCAAAAAAGGGACTTTGCTGGGGCTTCTTGTTGATAGCTTGGCTTCACATAGGCGTCTTCTAATTGTAACAGTATCACAGGTAACTTTACACCTTCTTTGATCTTCCTGGAGCTGATCATTTCACATTTTGGCTTCTATCCATTCGAATGGTAGTTTTCCCATTTTCTTCCACGTCTTTCAGGTTTTGGTGCTATTATAAAGAATTTGAGATCATTTTAGCTGAGCAGCCTATAATTTTCTCCACTTCTTTATATATTTTCCCCTCTCCAATCAACTTTTTAATCAAAGTACACTTCCAGCATTTGCTGCTTTCCTTTCTTAAATAAGGTCTGTAATTTACACCTGTTTTTTTTTTTTACAGAATGAATGAGCTCGCTAATTACACTCCACACTGCTATTATTTGGAACAAGCTATTATTATTTGGAACACTGCTATTATTTGGTACAAGCTTTTGTTATTTGGAACAAGCCTGAAGTAATGATTCAATTACACAGAATCAGCAGCATGTCATGACTGTTGGGTCTGTTGGTTTTCTATTACTCTACTACACCTACTAGTAAATTATTTGCCATGTCGAAATATAATTTCTACCAAAAACAGAAATTGATCAGGTTAGTGATGCCAGACTGCTATTATTCTGAATACAATGTTACACGGGGAACAGTTCTGTAGTCAAGGACAACACACACAGAAGGGATCATAATAAACCAGCTGGCAGGTAAGAAGCAATGCAGAGCCCAACCAACCTGCTCTGTGGAGTAGAGGCAAGAGCTTTTATAGAGCATGTGGCTTTTGGATCAAAGGGACAGGATTCTAGAATTCCACTCTGAGGCCCATCATCTAACTAGGGCCCTCTGGAAGCAATTGGGCAATTTTTCTTGGCTAACCAGGTAAAACGCTCTAAAATGCATCATCATAATGATGGATCTGTCCCAGGCAGGTATGAGTTAATGCTTACAGAGCCCATCAAACAGGCCACTTTGTTGAGGTCCCCAGAGAGCCCTGCCTGCCTCACTACCTGCCAGTTGCGATAAGCAGAGGAACTTTCTACTGAAGCACAACTGGTTCCATCCTCAGGCTCAGCCTGACTCTCAAAGCCACCTCTCCTACTGGAAATAGACTGGGCAGACATAATTAGAGCAGAAGAAGGTACCATGCATGAAAGGCACAGCAGGGATGCCACAAGATAATTAACCCTTTTAAAAAAACCCAGTCCCCAACTGTACGCTCACATGTTACCCTTGACTTGGCAGCGAGGATCTGAGTTGGAACCTGCTGTGTGGGACAGGGTTGTGCCGTTCCTTGGAGTGACTAATTACCTAATAACGTCTATTCTTATTGCAGGTCAGAATGTACGTAAATCTAATTGGGGAGGGGGAAAAAATACTCGTTTCAGACAAGCAGCACTCTCACATACACAAAACATGGAATAAGCCCTAGAATTCACATTATCTGTGCAAAATGGGATTGCCCAGCCTGGAACCTCAGACTATAGGTGGCCATAGATGCAAAGATCCGCTCGTTTGGCCACATCGCCAAACGAGCGGATCTTTCCCCGATATGCCATTAACAAACATGGCTATATCGGGTGTAATCTGATTGTTCGGCCGTATGGCCCAACGATCAGATTACAATGTGCCGTGGGCTCCGGCGGGATTGGTTGGGTCAAAATCAAACCTGACCGATCGACCAAATGACCAATCTCTGCCGGACGAAAGATGTTGGCACACGCCACACACAATGCGAAAATCGTACGAATCCTCGATTCGTACGATAGGATCTGTGTGTCTATGGCCACCTTAAGATCCACAATGAATCTGTCAGTAGCACTGGGAATAGTAGTTCAGCAACAGCGGCAGGACTGCAGGCTGGATATACCATACCAATAACTTTTTGGCCAGTGTAAGTGTAATGGCACACGGTGGGAAATTTGTCTCCTGCAGTTTAATCTGCTCTTCAACAGACAACAAAGCTCACGAAATGCTTTAAATTATTGTCGGTGGGAAAATATACAAGTCACATAAAAATTTTTGAAGTTGCCTCGCAAGAAAACTTCGGGTCACCTGGGAAAACTAAGCAATGCATATGTGTTGCCACCGGTGGGAAAGCATTTTTCGGGAGATTTGCAACTACTGGTATCTCATTTCACTACCATGTGTGATTACCCTAACATGGCTAACGACCATTATAAACGAGGGAGAACATTATTGCCATTAAATTATTGCAATTTAAAAAATTTCACAGGAAAAAGATTTGAGAAAATCTCCTCTTTATACATTGGCACAATGGCAGCCAATGGAATCTTGTACTTGTCAAGTAATATGCCAATTTTACGAGCTTAAGGGCAGGATCAGGCACTTGCACCCATAGGTATACATTTGGGGGGCCTAATCTGGGCTCACCTCTGTACAAAAAATGTTCCCCTTCCGTCATAACAATGTGGGTTATTCATGACCCCTCTTATGGGATCCCTTCCCCCCCACAGTCATGTGGTATCCATCTCATTAAGTTATGCCACTTCTTACACCAGTAACACTGAAAAGTGCAATGCAGTTCTGCCAGGTATACAGGATTCCTGCATGTTCTGAAAAAATCTGCAAGAAATGGGGCGTCCCTTGTGCCTCCCACACCATCAGTATTCAGTAGTGGCAAGTTCTGGAAGTGCTACATAGAGTGAAGAACTCTAGTCTAGGAGCCTAGGGTGAAATCGGGAACTTTCACTGGGGCAAATACAAGGAACATGTGTTTGATAAATGCGGCCCTTGGAGTTTCTATACGGTTGGGTTGCATTTCCTGATGGTCAAATAAGTGAGCTTCTTATGCATGAACTTCACCCACTCTAGAATTGTCCAAACCTGGCCAACATCCAACCCATAATGCCCTGGATAAGACACTGTTCTACAGAAATGGGGCAGTTGGCAGGTAACTCCAACGGCTAAAGCAAGGATTCCCCAACCTTTTTACCCATGAGCAACATTCAGATGTACAAGGAGTTCAGGAGCAACTCAAGAATCAATAATGTTCCTGGGGTGCCAAATAAGGGCTGTAATTGGCCATTTGGTAGCCCCTATGTGGTCTGACAGCCTACAGGAGGCTCTGTTTGGCAGCACACCTGGTTTTTATGCAACCAAAACTTGTCTCCAAGTCTGGAATTAAAAAATAAGCCCCTGCTTTGAGGTCACTTGGAGCAACATCCAAGGGGTTGGAGGGCAACATGTTACTCACTAACTACTGGTTGGGGACCACTGGGCTAAAGGGATCTCCAATCACACAATGCCTCTGTGACTTACAGAGTTCAGAGCCACTGTTTATTCTGCAACACCTGAGCTTTCTTATCCCACTCATCATTGCACTTAACTGTTGGGCTAATCAATGGGGGGCGACGGCCGCCATCAGAAATCACTGAGCCCCGTACAACAACATTTTCTGGGCCCCTGTGTTTAGGGTTGCCATCTGGCTGGTATTTTGCCGGCCTGGCCGGTAAAAATCATGGTTGATTCCAATATTATTAATAGGGGAAAAAGATTAATATAGGAAGGCCGGTATTTTTTTCCAGAAAAGGTGGCAACCTTACCTGTGCTCCCCCCCAGGCCCCACACCACTGTAAGAAGGCCACACAAATAGAGTCTTAACAGGCTCCTTACAATTCCTCTAGTTGAGTTAATCCCCATTGCTCCTGTTGTAACTCCTATTTCTATTTCAGTGCCAGTCTCCTGTGCTGGTAGCAGTATGCTTGAATTAAGGCCTCCCCTAAGCCAAAAGGTCTGGGGTATGAGCAGGACCGCCATCAGAAATCGCAGGGCCCCATACAACAAAATTCCCTGGGCTGCACCCACCGCAAGCACCACCTCCTGGTCCCCCCTCTCCACCCCACAGGTCTGCCCCCCACCACACAGTAAAGAAACAAAAAAAATATTGGTGGTTAGGGTTCCCACATGTTATTAAAAAATAAACAGATATTGGTGGTCAGGGGCCCCCATAAAAAAACATTTGTGGCCAGGACCCCCCATTAAAAAATATTGGTGGCTAGGACCCCACATGAGAAAAAAAACTGGTGGCCAGCCCCCCCACATTATGAGAAAATTGGTGGCCAGGGCCCCTTAAACGTCCATGCCTTCCCGAAGTCAGCAGCTCTCAGAAAGATGGGGGGCCCAGCTAATCAAGTAAGTGTGGTGTGGCCGGGCCCCCCTTACCCTCGGGGGCCCCCTGCAACTCTCCCCCCTGTCCCCACCTGTTACACTTTACAACAGCTACTGGTATTCCCTATTAGTAAACTGCACCCATATCTGATGGTCACACAGTTCTGTGCCTATGGACTAATGGTGTTAATAACACAAAAAACACTTAGGTCAAAGATCATCCCAAAGTTTCCCGTCACTAAACCTGTCCTAATGTATGGCAAGCAGTACAACTTACGGAGGGACTGGTGGGAGGCGCATTGGGAGGGGATTTTTCTTTATTAAAATCAATATCATACAAATACAGAAACACAAAGGTAATCCGAACAATATATCATCAGAATGAAACACCAGAAGGAGATTTTTCGCATAATCTAAGATTTGCCTAAGAAACTTCAACCTCCTGTGCCTTAACAGAGGATTTCCCTAATCACAGCCTTGGCAATATATTCAATAGAATCTACATCTTGGCCTGTTGATTTTTTTACAACTTAAATGCCACAAATAATACCGGATTATTGCAATTATTATATAAAGTGTTTCAGACAGTCCTGTCTCAGTATCCAGTATAAAGAGAATCTAAGTGTAGTGGGTTGTTGGTAGTTGTAGTTCCACACTCTCCCAAAATTCTACTTTAAGGAGCTTGATTACTTGTTACTTCCACCACGTGTCTTACTTATAAGTTGGGTACTTACAAACGTTTTAAGACTTTTAGGCATTCAAATATAACCAGGGTAGTCTGCTTTGTGGCTGTTCCGTGCTGTCGGGAAAATATAGAGCGCAGAAGGTAGTGTAAAACCTTTTTATTAAAGTGTAATTAAAAACAATTATTCCACTCACATTTTAGAAAATTTTTAAAGCGTATTGAATCTCCACTTGGGGAAAATGAATATGCGTGTTATTAGCCTGGTGTCAGCTCCGACCCGCGTTGCTTCCACCCACTGTAGCTCCCATAGGCGCCTGGAGATGACGTCACCGCCCTCGCCTTACTGGTTTCGTCTCTTTGGGACTTCGTCAGAGGCTTCTTAAAAATCTTCTAAAATGTGAGTGGAATAATTTTTTTTATTTACACGTTAATAAAAAGGTTTTGCACTGTCTTCTGCGCTCTATATTTTCCGACAGCACGGAACAGCCACAAAGCAGACTACCCTGGTTATATTTGAATGCCTAAAAGTCTTAAAACGTTTGTAAGTACCCAACTTATAAGTAAGACACATGGTGGAAGTAACAAGTAATCAAGCACCTTAAAGTAGAATTTTGGGAGAGTGTGGAACTACAACTACCAACAACCCGCTACACTTGGATTCTCTTTATGCTGCATTCTTTTTTCTCCTAGCTTTTAGCACTGACTCATACAGACTGTTATATTGTGATTACCACCCGAGGAGAAAACGGGATAAACTCAGCGCCGGATTTCAATAAGGGGCGCCCCTAGGCCGCGCGGTCCGACCAGGCGGCCGCGCGGTCCGACCAGGCGGCCGCGCGGTCCTAGCGCCCACCTCACCTCCCCTTCCCAGCGCGCCGGCGAAAAAACGCCGGCGCAGCTGCTGTAATTGAATGGGGACGCATGCGTCCCCATAATGCGGCTGGGCGGCATGCCGCCCCTATTTTTTTGCCGCCCTAGGCCCGGGCCTATGCGGCCTTACCGTAAATCCGGGCCTGGATAAACTGAGTCGGAACCAAAGGAGAATTCTGGGAACTGTAGTTTTACCACATTGTGTATATCAGTATCCAGTATGCAGCTTCAGAGAAACAGAAATGACTCAAAAATCAAAATCTCAGGTTACTACTGACTTGATCATAAAAAGCATTTGTTATCGGACATTTTACCAAAAAAAGTCTTGG
This sequence comes from Xenopus petersii, assembly GCA_038501925.1. Classification (NCBI taxonomy): domain Eukaryota; kingdom Metazoa; phylum Chordata; class Amphibia; order Anura; family Pipidae; genus Xenopus; species Xenopus petersii. Next base: position 118,126,605 of record CM076679.1, on the reverse strand, counting down.
CCTCCCCGCAGTTCCATGAACAGTTAATATCCATCACATTCAGGCACCTGAGATTTCCCTAAAAAGCAAAACAAGACATATTAAAGATTTCTTTAGGAAGCTTTTTACTATTCAGATACTTTATACTTTCTTGTTCAGTGGCAACGGGACAGTCTCTCTGCACAACAGGGGAACAGAAATTAGTCTTTAGTACCTAATTTTAAAGGGTCTTTCTAGGGGTCAGATTTAACGCACTAGGGCTAATACCCCACTTTCTCAGCATTTTCATTGCCAACAGCAAATATGATGGGAGAAAAACACCACAAAACAGAACCTTCACTCTCCCTCTCTGCATCTATTCCTTAATAAAGGGGGACACTGAAGATTTGACATTGTTTTCCCACAAAGGTGCATTGGGAATGAGCAGGAGGGAGGAAGGTGCTTTGGGAGCAGGCGGGGAGGTGGATCTGAAAGATGTACTCTCATATTTACATAGCCAGGCCCGGATTTGTGGAAAGGTCACCTAGGCCCGGGCCTAGGGCGGCAGGATTTTAGGGGGGCGGCATGCTGCCCAACCACACCCATATTGGTTCAAAAACACTGGGGATGCGCTGGAGATACAATCATTTTTTAAATTTCCCATGCGCCAATCACCATTGCTCCAGTCCAGATGATGAAAATTTGCACGAATAAAGGGGGGACAGGGGTGATGAAACGACAGTTGGCCTAGGGGTGCCCACTATGTAAATCCGGCCCTGTACATAGCTTATGTATTCAAGAAGTTCTTAGATTCAAAATTGAAGAAACAGGAGGTGGTCATTTTATGTAGAAACATTAGATGACAACAAAAAGGAATTTATACATAAACTCATGGGGAAGGCTGATTAATAATTCAGGAATGAAACTGTGTCATGACATTTTTAAATTGTGTTTACTTATCCTCTCTTTCTGAATTTTAAAATTCATGTGTTTTGAGCAATAGTGAATATCTAATAAATGAGAAACAGGTCATAATAGTTAACTATATTTGTTTATTGTTCATGTAAAAATCGGTATGATATTCATTTGAAATACGTAGCGGCGTGTTTATTTACATGCTGTAAAATGGTCATATTGTTTTAATGTAGAATGCAATTAAAAGAATTTGAAAAGAAAAGGGAGGTGGACATGCACAGGGGAGGTTACCACTGGGGCAAGGGAATGGGCCCTTAAGATTAAGACCCAGTGAGCCCTTGACCCCCCAGTCCAACCCTGCCTGTGTTTGTAACTCAGACCCACAATGTTGAATCCTTATGTAAAATCTGTGTTAGAAACAAAGCTAGAAATTCAATAAAGGAAGACGAAGAGCTGCTGCTTTGTTAGTGAAAGGACATGGAAGTGAAAGTGGGTGATCAGGGCTAAATGGCAAAACACAGAGGGGCAAATTTTCTTACCTGAAATCTGAAAATTCGTTATCGTTGGCTTCACGCACATCGCCACACTTCGCCAGGCATAATTCCCCTGGACAAAGCTAATTCACGAAGATCTGAAGTTGCGCACAGGTTACCAAACACTTGCGAAGTTGCGCTAGTGAAAATGCAATCAGCAGTTCGAAGTTACGCTAGCGTTTGGTAATTTGCATACGGCGTGCAGTTAAAGTACAATGGACGTATAAGCTGCAGCAACTACATTACACTACACAAGGCCAGAGAACCTTAAGAAAATTATTTAAAGTTGTTATAATGCCCTACACATGTGCCCACAGTATAGCATTAGCAAATGTAGGGAGGAAGGAGGGTACCCCAAAAAAATTTTTTCAGTCTATCACCCTTTAAATAGTAAAAAATGCCAGCGTTTTTTGGGCGTTAGAAAAATTTTCAACTTATTTTGGACCAAGTCCTGTCTACTCTATTGCACTTCGCCTGGTCTGAGGTGGTGAAGGCAAGTCTGGTGATAGAGATAATGTTCAGTACAATAAAAAATTTGTGAATTAGCGTAGTTACGTCCATTAGTCAGTGCTAAAATTCACCTGGCGTTAGAGTGCGCAGTTGCTCCAGAGTCTAGCGAATTTACACTAGCGCCCGTTAGTAAATCGTCGAATTTTGCCAGCTTTAGCCACTTAGCCACTACGAGAGCCCTAAAAACATTGAGACATACAGAGGGGAAAGTACAGAATGAAATGACAGAGCGGCTCGGCCCTTTGTGTGTTTGTCTGACTGCCCCCCCCACCATCTGCAATGTACAATCCTGTGCTGGAAATTGCTTCTCTGCATGGAAAAAATTACCTTTATATTAACTGACAAACCTGTCTATGTATAATGAAAGTAAAGTGAAAAACCAGTGATAATAATCAAGACTTGACATTCAGCTTTGACCCGTCCTCCAAAAAACTGTTTCCTGATTTACAAACAAGTAAAAATCTTCCCCTACTCTTCAAATTGCCCCATAGCCCCTAAACCACAGAAACGGGGTCTGATGAAGGTAAAAGCGAGGATCAATGGGCAAACTTTGAACCTTTCTGATTGGGAACGGTGGGGGGCAATATTTATTTTCTGTGCATAGGGAAAATGAGCTCCATGACGCATTAGAGTAAGCTAATTAAGAACGTATAGATGCTAATCATTGCTACATCATTCAGTTTGTTTATTAGCAGTCTGCAAAATCCCCTGTGTTGCTATAGAGCCCAGAATGATCATTATCAATACAAATCAACAGTATAATCCAGTGCTGCATAGGAAAATATAATTCTATTTATTATGCAGACAATTATGTGTATCTACTCACAAACACAGCCAATTTGATTTGTATCCTATGACCCTGCGTGCATTGTAGAGGTAGCATAAAAATAACTGGGTGGATGAGACTACAGCGCCCCCACTGGTGAGGGTTGTTGGGGTATCCAGGGAGTTGAAATTCAAGACTGTGGCACTTTACAGAGGAATGAGCATCAGAGGGGCATCGGAGGGTGCCAGAGAGGCAGCAGGGCAATAACAGCAGGTACAGAGACTGGTTAAATATGTAACAGTCGGTGCAAATACAGTGGCATTACTCCATGTACAGATACAGGTATATTGATACTCTGCAGAAGGGCTGCCTTAAATCGCAAGGGATTGTAGAGTTCCCTCATCAGACAAATGCATTAGCTCATATCTGCCCAATGATATTGCTCTACTTATTGTAGTTGGCTTTGTGAGTCTTTAAATTGTGAAAGTTCTAGCTTCTCTGGTGATGATTTCAAAGTTGGTTGTACCCAGATGAACCTCCAAAATGAACACAATAACAGCAGCTTCTTGTAGTGTAGCCAACGGGCCGGGCTTTGTTATGCCCTTAACCAGTGATACCATGGTGCAACATACATCCAGTCAGAGTAGAGAATGTTGAGTTAGCGTCCATATGGGTAGGCAGCCCAAATCAGTTAATAAACATATAGAATAACAAACACAGATGCAGTGAGGAAGTTCTACATCACCATATCCATGGGCTGAGAAGGTCCTTTGTTCGAAATGTTGGGTTCTCCGGATATGGTGATGGACACCGTTTGTCATCAACATACTGTACAATGCTGCTTTGACATTCTTACCCCAGTGGCTTCACAATTATTCACACTTCAAGTCATGTACACTGAAAGATTAACACCTGCCTCAGTGAAAATCATGGTACCATTGCAACTGGATCACATTTTCATACATCTGTGAGTTTCAGCCAACACCTTACTGAAGTTCAATCGAACCATTGTGATTGAATGTCTGTGATCTTACTACCCTCAAGGGGTATGCTGGGGAATTTCTTACCACTTAAGTTGAACTGAAGAAGTCACTCGGATGAGTGGTGAAAAGTTTTCAAGAAAAACTCTAAGGGGCCGATTCATTAAATTCGAGTGAAGGATTCGAAGTAAAAAAACTTCGAATTTCGAAGTGTTTTTTGGGCTACTTCGACCATCGAATGGGCTACTTCGACCTTCGACTACGACTTCGAATCGAAGGATTCGAACTAAAAATCGTTCATTTATTCGACCATTCGATAGTCAAAGTACTGTCTCTTTAAAAAAAACTTCGACCCCCTAGTTCGGCAGATAAAAGCTACCGAAGTCAATGTTAGCCTATGGGGAAGGTCCCCATAGGCTTGCCTAAGATATTCCTTCGATCGTTTGTTTAAAATCCTTCGAATCGTTCGATTCAAAGGATTTAATCGTTCGATCGAATGAATAATCCTTCGATTGTTCGATCTAATTTTCTGGGCTAAATCCTTCGACTTCGATATTCAAAGTCGAAGGATTTCAATTCCTAGTCGAATATCGAGGGTTAATTAACCCTCGATATTTGACCCTTGATAAATCTGCCCCTTAATGTCCACTTTGACTTAATTCTACTAGATACTGATGTACAATATATATTTGTGATTTCTAGAACTGCTTCAGAGTGTGTGTCTGTTTTTCTAAATATATGTTTATGGCTTTAAATACAGTATACACGCATATATATATATATATATATATATATATATATATATAGAGAGAGAGAGAGAGAGAGAGAGAGAGAGAGAGAGAGAGAGAGAGAGAGAGATTCTCCTGAAAACTCATTTTGAAGGACAGTAGAGTGAGTAATCGGTGGAACACTTTCCAAATATATTGTTGGAACTGTGACTCAATGGTTAGTAACAATGTTTTAAGAGGTCTATATTCTTATGAGTTAAAGGGGCTCCCTGACCACATGTTGAACCACAAAGAATGCTTGAACCTTCAGATTCTGAAAGCTACTGTAGATATCTCCCAGGTCTTGCTCTAGTTGCGGAAAGGGCACAATAAGTTTGTGTTCGAAGAAAGCAGGTTACTTTGGTGGCTTACTGCAGGTCTTACAATAAATAGCATAATTTTCAGCTGTGCATCTCTTCCATTTAATGGCAATAACAGGTCTGTGTGGGAAGTGGGGGCATGTGGGCTTTGAGTGCAAATTGAATTACATTTATTGGAAAGGAAAAGCTGTTTGGAAGAGCAGAGGCCTAAGCCCAGCATTTCTTTCCTTGGGCTCCCACTGCAACAACTGATCATAAAGGTTTTATTTTGCCGCTAACGTATTTTTATCGCTTCCCGGCTGTGACTTTATATGCTCAGGCCTCGTGGCTGGGAATATTTCATGTTTAAATCCCTGCTGCTTTATCTGAGAATCTGGGGGATCTGGGCCGGGCCGAACGCAATCTACAGCAAATTGGGTGTGGGCGACACGGTTGTATCTCTGATGTTAGATATAGTTGGCTAGTCATGATTAAAAAGCAATCCCATGGATAAAGGGAAATATTCCATTGGCGCAATCTGATAAAGAATAAGACTTACAGGCCAAGAACACTTACCTATATTCATTATGGAACGAAAGAAAGTATTTTTTTTTATTTTCCAACTGAATTCTGCTAGTGGTTTAGCAATTATTCCCGCCATGATAAGGAAATGCAAATTATTTTTATAGGGACTAATTTATAGATAATATTAAGGTTTACATGGCAAGGGAACGTCACAGATGTAATATTGTGTGTGCAGTTTTAGTAGACTCATTTATATGGATTTTGGTCTGTGCACCAGCATCTTCTGACTAAAGATGAGTTCCCAAGGCCCAAGCTGTCTGATTTTCAAGGCAGTTGAATGGACTGATCATTGACCATTTCGACTACACACAATAACCTTGATGGTCTTGTTTGAAGGTAGCAATATACTGTATAAGGGCAGGGGCACACGGGCAGATTCGGAGAGATTTAGTTGCCTGGCGAGTAATCGCCTCTTCTTCGGGGCGACAATCTCCCGAACTGCCTTCGCCCTGCCTTCCACCCGCTAAAATGAAAAATTGACTGCGCCAATGCATTTGCGGTGCTTCGATTTCCAAAGTCGCCTGAAGTTTCCTCGTGAGGCAACTTCGGGCGACTTAGGAAATTGAAGCGCCGCGAGTGCCATTTCGCTGGCATTCTCTCATTATAGTTCGGAGACATTTTCGCCCCACAGAAGAGGCGACTAGTCGCCAGGCGACTAAATCTCCCCGAATCTGCCCATGTGCCCCTGCCCTTAGCAATGATTGGCATCAACTGACTGCCAAATCCAGTCGACATCAGGATAAACCAGAGAAGATTCCAGTTGATAATGAAGGTCACCCACAGCCAAGTTTGGGGCAGTTTATGTGAATAAACAAGCACAGGCTGAAATGAGAGACTGGGTGATGCAAGCAGTGCCCTCTCCTGTGCAGTAATTGTGGGTTATTATCCCTGGTGACACACATTCAAGCACAGGGCCCCTTGTTTGATCCCCCAGCACTGCTTCCTTGCACCTCCTGAGCTCTGAGCGCACACCGGGAACAACAGTGGGGTGCGGAAAAAACAAGGATTTTATAGGGAGGGAAGGTGCATGACTTTTTGTCAGAAAACAAGGAAGTAAAAAATGTTTTCCCCTTCCCACCCCTAATTTGCATAAGCATATGCAAATTAGGGTTCGGATTCAGTTCGGTATTCGGCAGAATCTTTCACGAAGGATTCGGGGGTTCGGCCGAATCCAAAAAAGTGGATTCAGTGCATCCCTAATATATATATATAAATAAATATATATATATATATATATATATATATATATATATATATATATATATATATATATATACATACAGTATATACTGAACCACAGCTACCTATCTTACTCTTGCACTCCCTGACCGCACACTATCTGACTGCCTCTCCCTCGGTGTCTCAGAAAACAAGGTGACAGGGGGAGCATGAAAGAAGGAGCTTTGTCGGCTGGTTCAATACATTCCTGTGACAAGTTAATTAAGGTAATAAAAGCAATATGGGAGGATAAAGATATGGCTCCCTATAGCACCGCTGATTGGAGTAAACGAGCAGAGCTCAGGCTTTCAGTACCACAAGATAACTGCTTGTATCAAAGACAAGCTTCTCATAATGAGATAAAGGTCCCTTCCTATCCTTGTTCCTTCTCATTTTGCAACCTCGCTATCAAAGCTCTTCCTAAAGGATTTCCTAACACAGGGGGATACCTATCCTAGTATAGATTTAAACCCCACATCCAATTCTGTCTCCTATTGTAACTCCTAAAAACTATCCCCATACTGGGACCTAGAGATGACATCTCTATTGACTTCTAGTCAAAGGTTGGCCGATGTGTTGACAGCCAACCAGGAGCATGTGCAACAGAAACAATCAATGGGTGAAGCCCAATGTATTAAAGGGGACCTCAATCCAAAGACTGGTTTTGTCTAATAAAAGCAAATGTCTAAGCAACTTTCCATTCTACATTCATTACAAAGGACTCCTGAAACAATGTAGCAGAAGCTAGTTGCTTAACAGACCTGGAGAGCTGACTACTAAAGAGAAAGAAATGGATAACCAAATACTTCTCTGCAAATCAAATGTATTTTTGGTTGCTTTGTGGGAGGTGATATCAAGGGTTGACAAAACATCACTTGTGACCAACACAGAGAAACACTACTGAGCCCTGATATTTCATTGCCTGTCTATCTACATATTTACCTTGTTAAGGATCCTTGCTGTAAAACCCAGGTCTGGCAGGACAAGAAAAATACAGGAGCGGCATATGCGCGGGTTTGTGACAATGATTACAGACAACCCAAAGATCACCTCCAAAGACATGAAGAGAAAAAGTAATTTTGGCTTAGTCCCCACAAAGTTTAAAATTCTTATGGCCTTATCAGCAGTCTTGACTGTCCCACATTATGGTGGAATAGCCCTGGGTCTGTGCCGTGCTCTCTGTTGGGGGGATTAGTGCTTTGTTTGGTCAGTTGGTAGAATGTCTCTGTCTAATGGTGTAGTTCTGGTGTTTCATTGCTATAGTGATCAGGGGACATATACTATATGGCCAACAATGGACAACTCTTCTAATTATTACCTTTGTAAGCCACTCATATCATTGCTGACACAGAAGCTACTACATTATATAATGACTTTCTTGAAATTTTCATGCTTCCTGCTGTGTGACAACACTTTGAGGAAGGCCCTTTCCTGCTTCTGCGGGATAATAACCCAATGCACAGTAAACTCCATACTGGGCTTGTAGAGATGCAGATGTATTCGCGTTGTGATCCTCAACATCAGTGCCCAACCTCCATTCAAAGGAGGAGCAAATCCCATCAACAATGTTATTGGAATATAGTGGAAACCTTCCCAAAATAGTAGCAGCAGTTATCGCAACTAAGGTCGGACTTCATAATTAGGCATCAGGTGGGGCAGATGCCCATATGCTGTTGGCCATATAGTTTATGTATGCAAGGACCTCCGGTTACATCCTTATTTGGGGTGTAAAGGGATTCTCTCATTAGTTCTAGGTTGTAGTTTTTATTTCAAAATTACACTATTTACACTGCAAATAATTCACTCTACTATATAAAATCTTATTCCTGAACCAGCAAGTGTATTTTTTTTAACTGTGATATTGGTGTGTATGCGCCATCTCAGGTTATTGTGCCTGATCCTGTCCTTTAAGAAAGAGCCAGCACTTCATAATGTGACTGCTTTCAGATAAGCTATTATTTCTCCTACTCAATGTCTGTATTTATGTACAACTTTATTTGTAAAGGGCTGTTAAGGAGCAGAAATATTTTATTTTTATATCCTTTGCTTAACAGGCAGTCATACAATGGATTTTAGTTGGGGTCGAACAGGTTCCCTCTTAGGAGAGAGCAGGAGGATCCTGGTAGCGAAGTTTAAGATTGATTGGAGGGAAGAGAGATGGAAGTCAGGAAAACTGGTTAGTTGGAGATTGCAATAGTCAAAACAATATTGGATAATGGCATGGATTAATGTTTTGGCTGATTTTCTGAAAGAAAGGGGCATATCTTGAAGAGGAAGAAGCAACAGGTTTTGGCAGTGTTAATATAATTAGAGAAGGAAAGAGACTTGTCAAAGATCACCCCAAGCAGTGAACTGAATTATCAGGGTTAATGGTCATGTCATGAATAGTAATGTTAAAAGGAAGAGATGGGCTAGGTTTGGGTGGAAAGACCATGAGCTCAGTTTTGGCCAAGTTGAGCTTGAGATGGCGTTGGTTCATCCAGGAGAAGATAGCTACTAGGAAGTGATAATCTCGGTCTGAACATCAGCGGTTAGTGAAGGGGTGTCTAAATATATCTGGATGTCACCATCATTCAGTTGATAGTTAAGACTATATAAAGATATATAGTGTCCTAAAGAGAGAGTGTACAAGAAGAACAACAGAGGACCAAGTACAGAAACATGAGGTACCCCACACTAAGATGAACTGAGAGAGAGGATTTGTTAGCAAAAGTAACAGAGAAGGAGTGGTCCAAAAGGAAGGAAGAGAACCAGAACGCAACTCAGTCCTGGATACCATTTGAATATAACTGAAGGAGTTACAGTGGGACTTTGATTTTTACTATTGAGTACTATTCTCATATCTACCAGAGAATTGTTATTTTGTTACTTTTCCTTTGTTTTGTTGATTGGCTGCTGGGGAAAAAGGGGAGAGGTGATATCACTCCAACGTGCAGAGCAGAGTGACTGAAGTTTATCAGGGCACAAGTAACATGGCTGGGGGCAAATGGGAAACTAACAATATGTCTAGCCCCATGTCAGACTTCACAATTAAACATAAAATAACCTGTTTGTTCTATTTAAAAACAGATTTCATTGCATAAATTGCAATTGCAATTAACATTTAAAAAAACAATTTTCCCATGACAGAATCCATGTAACGATCCTTAAAGGGCACGTAAAGGCAAAAAAATAAAATCCCATTTTTATTTTCTTTAATGAAAAAGAAACCTATCTCCAATATACTTTAATTAAAAAATGTGTACCATTTTTATAAGAAATCTGACTATATGCAGAGAAATTCTCCCTTCATTTACTGCTGTGGATAGGAATTGTCCGACAGTCCCTAACTGCTCTGCGGGGACACAATCCTACTTATGAACAGCAGGGGGAGCCCCCCCTTACTTCCCAGCCATACAGAACTCGAGCAGCTTTGTTTGTTTCCCTGTAGAGCAGTCAGTGAATGTGTAGAGATGTGTATTGATTTTTTATTTTTGCCTCTACATACCATTTATTGTTTCCAACTCCAGCTGCAGGGACAAAAATCATGGAGCCAGATTTAAACAGATAAACTGGGATTATATTTGGAGGATTATTTTGCTGCAGCCACTGGTTCTGCAAAGTTGGAGATAGTTTGTATTAAACAATACAAAAACTATAAAATCCACATTAGATTACATGACAACACAGGACCCAGTGCAGTCTGTATATTGTGATTATTAATCAGTCTTGCTGTATCGGCTTCTGGCAGATATTATTTGACTTGTGCTGTTTGATCATTTATGACGATCCCTAAGCAGCCCAGACCACACTGAGCATGTGCACAGTCTTGGTCTTGCAAAGATGTTTAACAAAGTTACAAGATGGTGACCCCCTGTGGCCAATTTTGAAAGCGTAAATCATTTGTTTGATTAGGCTTGTGGTGCAGTAAGTTCATGTTTATTGTTAGTTTACAAAATACAGCATTTCTAGCCTTATTCTATTTTAGATTTACTTCCTTTTTAAACTTCAATACGTTTATAATATATGGCAGCTTTTCAGTATGAAAAAACAGCTCAGCACTAATATGGATTTTATTTGTCCAGTGAAATCTGGAGAGGACGCCTGCTGCTATTTGTATTTTTTTTTTCCTTTTTTCGCACTGAATGTAAATTGAAAATCTTTCCTGCCAAATATGTGCAACATATTGCTGTCCAAAGAGTGTAAATCTGCACCCTTCTGCATCCTCGGCAGGACATCAAATTGTCCCTTAGAGGATTGCATCCACTCTCCTTCCACTGGCAGATTTCAGATCCACATGGGAGTCTCGGCACAGCCAGGAAAGATGCCGGCGAAATAATGAACACATTACTTTTATGATGCTTTTTTTTCTTAAATACAAGTCAAATCCCTGATACAAAAACAGAGGGGGGAAAATGAAACAATTTCCAATGCTAAAATGTGTCTCATTACCAGTCGTCTCCGACCGAGAAACATTTCTAAATATGTTCCCGTACAATTGAGGCCATGAGATTCCATATTCCTGTGGGGACGTGGGCAGATTGAGCAAATTAAGCCAATAAAAAGTTTGTTATTCAAAGCAATGGGATGAAGGGGAAAAAGAGCATTTGTACGTGGGCAGCGTGGGGTCTGCTGGGAGCCGTGCGCAGGTGTCATTTAGTGACAAGGCTTCGGCAGGTAAAGGAATGTTAGGGAAAATAGCAGGTGACTAAATAATATGGCTTTCAACCAGCTTTTATATTATTCCCTCTGATATAAACTCATTGCGTTTCCCTTTCTGGCACAGATTGTACGACAGAACTCAGCAGCGACTGCAGTACAAGCGTTCAGATTCTACCAATCTTTTATTATTTTATGCATTAAAGGAGGTATGTTATAGAATGGCCAATTTTTTTGTTATTTAAAGTTTTATAGTTATTTGCCTTTTTCTTCTTTGCAGCTTTCAGTTGGGCGTTGCTAAACCCCTTCTAAAAAAAACCCCACATGCTCTATATGGCTACAAATATATTGTTATTATTACTTTTTATATGCACCTTTCTATTCAGTAATTACTCAAAAACAGTATCCTGGAAGCTACTAGATATAAAAGTCAAAAAACTTTATTAAGCAGACATAGTAAAAAAAATGGTACATAATGACCCTCCAACAATCCACTCTACATGTTTTGTACCCTCCAGTCAGTGTCGGACTGGCCCACCGGGATACCAGGAAAACTCCCCGTGGGCCCAGGTGTCAGTGGGCCCTCATGCTGCTCAATGTTGGCCTATTTCATGGCCATTCTATACTAACAAAGAGCCTAAATAGATACAGTAGAATAACAGATTATGGTATGTAAACAAAAGAGACTAGGAGACAGTAGGTTGAGTGAGGAGAGGAAGAATATAGTACAGAGAGTGGGCCCCCGGTCTAAGGTTTTTTTGGTGGGCCCCTGGACTAAGGTATTTGGATGGGCCCCTCATGTTCCAGTCCGACACTGCCTCCGGTATTTAGTGTCTTTTCTGGAGGGTACAAAACATGTAGAGTGGATTGTTAGAGGGTCATTATGTACCATTTTTTTTACGATGTCTACTTAATAAAGTTTTTTGATTTTTATATCTAGTAGCTTCCCGGGATACTGTTTTTTAATTATTACATGTTGCCTTTGGAGCTGTGGTATAGTCCTGGAGCTTCTATTGCCCTGTGTGGACTGGCTGACTGGATTCCTCAATGCATGGTTGCTAGAGGAATTTGGACCCTAGCTACCAAATTGTTTAAAATGCAAACTGGAGAGCTCCTGAATAAAAAGCTAATTAACTCAAAAACCTAAAATAATAAAAAATGAATACTGGATCATACCTCACGGGCAGTAGATCACATTCCCTAGTAGCTTATTTCAAGCAGAATAGTAAACTAAGGGAAGAGATAATAAAAGTAGTGGAAGAGCAGCTTAGGAACAATGGAATCTTATCCAAAAGTGCAAGCTGAGGCAATGTCATGTTCCTAGAGACAAACACAAAAGTAAAAACAACTATAATGGTCCTTAAAGTGCCATCTCCTAATGCAACACTTCTCCTTTGAGCAGGATGCTTATAAGTCACTAGCACCCAATGATAACCCTTTGTTCATGCTTCTGTTGGACCCTCCTATACAACAGCTCAGTGCTCCCATAGTACATTATAACACTGCCTGGGATACATTCTGTGAATCCCTACAAAAATTACAAGCCCACAGGGTTCTTTTCTTAGGGGGTCCTAATTATCTGCCGCTGGTCATCTTCTCTCCTCCATCTACTGTACATCAATGCTTCTCTGACTTTTTCTGTTCATGTCACTTTTCTAGGTCCATCATTTGAATAAGGCCCCTCTTAGCTCATAACAGGGTCACAAATTGTGATGCAGGAATTGGAAATTTCCTGACCAGTGTTCTCACTGACGTTGGGTTGATTTGAGCCTGGGTGAGAAGGGACTTGTATATTATCCACACTCTACCTGCCCTCTGTGTTGGTATTGGAGATGATGTTGAGATACTGTAGGTAGACCACCTGCAAAGAACATTTAAAAGTTACAATGTGCTGAAATTGGTCAGTGGTAACCTGCACCTGACACAAACCCTACCTAGATGCTCAGACTTCAGTCAAAATCTGCCCAACCTGTGGGTAAATGAATGGGTCTCAAGGGTATGGGACCAGCCCATACATCATTATCACAGATGTATAAAGCTATTATAGTTTCCGCCATTTCACCATAGTATTATGAATATCTAGAACACCAGATATAAGGGTTCACCCCCAAATTTCACCTTAAACTTTTCCTTCAAGTTTTCAGGCAATATATTCTAGTAGGCATTCTCTACAAATCTCACTATAATTTATATTCAGACCCTCCAGACACTACTCTGTGCTCCATAAGGTGGGCCAGTTTGGGAACTGCTGCCTTAGATGGATCCTTCATTCAGGCTTGATAGAGATGGCCCACACAATGCCTTTACTTATGTACTCATGTGGGAAATAAATTTGAGCTTAGTCTTGGCATATCACTCATGCATTTGATGCATTTCATGCTACTAGTCAAACAAACAATGCCTTCCACATTGAAGAAGAGTGTTGTACACTTGGATACTTGAACCCAACACTCCTACGTGGACTACAATCATTTAAATAAACCTAAATCAAATATACCAGTCTCAACCTCTGTACTTTTTACAAGTGTTAAACTGCCTATAATTATACGCATCAGGAAAAGTTCAGTCTGTTTAGACATCATTCTTGCTGCACAACAGTGAATCATGTGTACAGTAAATAGTTGTGAGTTACCAGATGGCAAACCAAAAATCAAAAAAGTGAGCAAACAGCCCAATATCTAAACTTTAAGCAATATGCTTTTACAAGATATAAATGTTCCTTCTTTAGACATACAGTATAACAAAAGTCTCTGGTTATTTTCATGCTGATACCTACTGACACTATGGGGTTATTTATCAAGGTCCAAATTTATTTCAATATTGGCTGCTACAAACTCCGATCTAAGCTGCTCGGGTTTTTAACGCTTATTTATTATTACATTTTCCCGAAAATTACCTTTGCGGGAAAAGCCCAGATTTTCACGATTTTTTCGTGAATTTTCCCCCGAAAACTCTGAGTTTTCACCCGAAAGCTCCACAAAACATCGTGAAATTGCTCGAAACCCCCGACACAAGCAAAAATCAATAGGACTGTTCCCATTGACTTTTATGCAACCTCTAAAGGTTTGAGATGCTGTATTTTTATATTCTGGCTTTTTAGCCCTCGGGGTTTAATAAATTCCGAAAAATACGTGATTTTTTTAAAAGCCTATTATAACACAAAAAATCACGAATCTTGTTCCTAAAAAGCTCCCCCCCACCCCAAGTCAAGTGGGTTGAGCTGAACAGGACAGGTGTGGCAAGGGGAAGTAGTCCCTATATATTCCTTGAATTATAGCAGGCAGACCAGTTCTAAAAAATGAGCCAATAACCAAAATATAGCATAGCTATAGTGGTGAGCTTCCTGTCTTGGTGGGACCGGGACAAATGCAATAGTTCTTTTATCTGCTATAACTTTATTGGCTCACATCTACTTCAGTAAATCTATGTTGCTTGCCTTATTATTGTGTTCACCTTCCTGGGGTATCACAAATGTCTTGCCATGTTTGTGGGACCCAACAATGAGATCTTTGCTCTGGGTCCAATAGTATCTTGAAATGATTGTGTTAGCAGGGTGATTGTTTTAAATGCATTGCTGTTCTGCTAAGTGGGCCTGACCAAATGTAGGACTCCAAAGGGGTGCTTACATGCAATAAGTTATAAAATAGCATTAAATAGCTAGTCTGGCACAATATTCCAACATTTTTATCTACTTTATTTTAGTCATGTGATTTCTAGCTCAGTCCCACCCAACCAAAAGTGGTCTTTTCCCATGTTTTACAACCATGAACTACAACCCAGAAACCTGTCACTTGTTTACTCAAGAAAATTGGGGGAGATGGAATAATGTAATCCTGATAAATATGAACCCAAGAAGACCATGAGCATATAATAGCACAAGGCCATACAACATTTTCAATGAGTCATGTGACACAGAGGCCATCACTAAGCACTATTTACTAACATATGCTTTCTCTTTTCTTCCCAAGCAAAAAATATTGAGTTTGGTTGACTACTCATCAAGCCTAACTTTCTGCTATCTATCCTGGCCTCTGTTCTATCACTGGGGAGATATTGTATAAAAACAAAATATATTCCATTATGCCAGTGGAATAAGAGGCTATACCTTTTTATAATAGTAAACTGGCAATCTGGACAGCTAAGTAGCAGATGAGATTAAGTGTTGATAAATGTAAAGTCATGCACCTGGGATGTAAAAATATCCAAGTCACTTATACCATTAATGGGACTGCACTAGGCAAATCCATTATGGAAAAGGACCTTGGAGTCCTTGTAGATGATAAACTTGGCTGTAGCAAACAATGCCAGTCAGCAGCATCAAGGGCAAATAAGGTCTTGAGTTGTATTAAAAGGGGCATAGAGTCACGGGAGGAAAGGGTCATTCTTCCACTGTATAGAGCACTTGTAAGGCCCCATCTAGAATATGCCGTACAGTTTTGGTCTCCATCACTCAAACAGGACATTATTGTATAAGAGAGGGTACAGAGAAGGGCAACTAAGCTGGTAAAAGGTATGGAAAATCTTAGCTTTGAGGAAAGACTGGCCAAATTGGGGATGTTCACGCTGGAGAAGAGGAGCTT